>JAPXFQ010001224.1:0-614006 GCA_028564705.1 Apricaphanius iberus
GAAACGTCTCAAACAGCTCATTATTATTTAAATGCTCACATATCTGGTGTGCAACTATTTTCTCAAGAATTTTAGATAAGAAGGGAAGATTAGATATCGCTCTATAGTTAATTAAGTCGTTTTGATCAAGAGAGGGTTTCTCAAGTAGAGGTTTAATTACAGCAATCTTAAACTCCTGTGGTACAAATCCATTGACTAACGATAGATTCATTATATTTAAAATTTGAGCAGCGATCAGAGGGAAAACTTCTTTTAAGAGTTTAGTTGGGATTGGGTCTAAAACGCAAGTTGAAGGTTTAGATGAAGCTAATAATTTTAGTACATCACAAAGTTCGGCTGCATTAAAGCAGTTTAAGCATATATTAGGTTTCACCATTTTTGAGGCTGCCTCATTAACTAAGGAGGAAGCAAGCATATTGGGAAGGTTCCCAATTATCTTATTCTTTATGGAGTCTATTTTATTTATAAAGAATTGCATGAAGTCGTCACTGCTTAGAGCTTGGGGAATGGTTGGCTCGATAGAGCTATGATCCTGTGTGAGTTTGGCAACTGTATTAAAAAGAAACCTAGGATTATTTTTATTCTCCTCGATTAAAGATGATTAATATGCTGTTCTAGCTGTGTGAAGGCTCTTTTTATATAGCAATAAACTATTTTTCCATATTAAAAAGGAATCATGTAAATGCGTGGAGCGCCATTTTCTCTCTAGTTTTCTAACATTCTGCTTTAGGGTACGTAGCTCTAAATTAAACCAGGGAGTTAATCTTCTATGGCTAGCTACCTTCCTTTTCAAGGGGGCAACTTTGTCTATTGCCCGACGCAGGGAGGAATTAACGCTATGAACTAAAATGTCAAGTTGTGAGGGGTCACGAGTTAAATCACTGTTTTCTGTTCTGCATTTATAAACTGAGGAAATTAAAGTTGGAAGAGCTTCTTTAAAATTTGCTACAGCGTTGTCTGATAACGTTATGGTATAATGAAGTTTTCTTTCAGGTTTGATATGATCCATTAGAGTAAGTTTAAAAGTGATAAGGAAATGATCAGACAGGATAGGGTTATGTGGAAAGACTGTTATTTCTTCACAGTCAATGCCATAAGTCAGCACAAGATCTAAAGTGTGGTGACAAGAATGTGTTGGACCCTGCACATTTTGAGTAAAGCCTATTAAGTCTAGGATAGTCTTAAAAGCTGTATTTAGACTATCACTTTCATTATCAACATGAATATTGAAGTCTCCGACTATAATGACTTTATCAGTGTTTAAAACTAAGTCAGATAGAAAATCTGAAATCTGATCTAAAAATTGAGAAAAAGGTCCTGGTGGACGATATAAGACCACAAACAAAAGTGGCTTTACTGCTTTGTTATGTGTATGAGGAAAGCTAAAAACTAGATGCTCAAAGGAACTGTAATTATTATTTTTTTGGAGATTAATTAGTAAATCGGAATGAAAGATAGTTGCTACTCCACCTCCTCGACCAGTACTTCGAGGGACACTAAAGTTTAAGTAGCTAGGGGGAGTTGACTCATTTATTGTGACATGGTCCTCTTCCTGCAACCATGTCTCTGCAAGACAAAACAAATCAATATTATTTTCACAAATTAAGTCATTTACTAAGAGTGTTTTTGAGGGGAGAGTTCTTATGTTTAGTAAACCACATTTAATTGATTTGTTTTTATGTTCAGTCCGAGTTTTATTTATCTTTATGAGATTTTTATACTTTGCTCTAGTAGCATTAACTTTTAATTAATTAGTTTTGGGTAGTGGACGGGAAACTATCTCTATAGGGTAGTGGGTGGGTGGCAGTCCCTGTTCCTTGACCTGGACTCTGGGTTCCCTGATCTGGACTCTGGTTTCCCTGAGCTACGACTCTGGTTTCCCTGAGCTCGACTCTGGTTTCCCTGAGCTCGACTCTGGTTTCCCTGAGCTGGACTCTGGGTTGTCACGGCTTTGGGGAACTAGAGATAACCCTATCAATGTTCCTGGAAAGAAGCGAAGCTCCGTCCTCGGTGGGATGGATGCCGTCTCTACGTAACAGTCCAGGTTTTCCCCAGAAGGCCCCCCAGTTATCAATGTAGCCCACATCGTTTTCTGGACACCACCTTGACAACCAAAGGTGGAACGAAAGCATACGGCTGTACATGTACATCGCTAGCACGATCAGGCAGGGGACCAGAAAAAATTACAGAGTCAGACATCTTTTTGGCAGCCCTACACACCGAAGCTACGCTAATTTTAGTGACCTCCGACTGCCGTCGCCGGGTGTCGTTGCCACCAGCATGGATAACGATCCTGCTATACCGCCGTTTGTTCTTGGCCAAAAGCTTCAGATGGGACCTAATGTCCGCAGCCCTGGCCCCTGGAAGGCATTTGACGGTGGTCTTTCGTGTCTCTGGAGCCACATTCCTAACTATGGAGCTGCCAATTACAAGAATCGGCCTCTCCTGCTCGGCGGGTGCGTCGCTGAGCGGGGCGAACCTATTGTTCAGAGAAAGGGGCTGGAGGTTGGCCGCGGACTGGGGTCTGGCGCTAGTCTTCCTACGAACCGTCACCCAGCTCGCCTGAGGTCCCGGCTGCACGGGAGCTGTTGGAGGACGGCTAGGTCCTGTCCTAGTTGACTCCGCGCTAGCTACTGCTGGGCCTGGCTGTTCTACAGCGCGGAGCCGGGACTCTAGCTCAGAAACCCTCGCCTCCAAAGCTACAAAAATGCTGCACTTATTACACCTACCAACTTCACTAAATGAGGCGGAGGAGTAACTAAACATCTGACAGAGAGAGCAGGAAAGAGGAGGAGGTGTAGAAAGAGATGGAGGGACAAGAGAGAAAGCTGCCGAAGCCATGCTAGCCGTAAAGCTAAGCTAACCAAGCGGTACCTTACCTTACCTAAGAACAAAGTAGTTAACCCTAAAACGCTTAAAGAGTCCTAAACCGTGAAGAAAATTAACGTTTTAATGTGTTTGTGTGTTAAAGCAACTCAGAAAAAACTTATTGACAGAGAAAGTTAGATCAGTTCAAGAGAGAGAGAAACACCGACTTGCTACAAACGAGTTAGTCACAAACCAGGCTGCCTAGCCACGCAGCCTGGTTGAAAGATGTTCTTTATGTTTTTAAACTGGAAAAAATCAGGCTGACATTGGTTAACAAAATGAATCTGTTTGAAAAGAACTGGAACACCTTGGTGACTTATCTTAAAAGCCCTAGGTGTAGGATTTCCCAGCAATGAGGACTGATTGCAAGAAGTACAGTGGACTCAGTTCGAAGGAAGGAAGGAGAGAGCTGTGTACTTCTGATTTCTGTATTAGTGTAAGCTATTTGATTTGAACTGTCAAACTCTTGTCTTGGGCAGATGCAGGGTGGAGGTTATGCTGTTCTCCATTTCTCCTGGTTCTGTAATTGTATTCGATTTCTACTGAAAAAAATTAACAAATAGAAGTAAAAAAACCACACAAAAAACCAAGTCAGTCTGTCCTCCAAAAATAAAAGTTCATAGCAGCATAATTCCCTCCTGCTTCTTCGTCTCAGCCGGGTGTCCAGTCTTATCATTCCTGCAATCATCAACATCATCACCATCATTATCATCTTCCTCCTTCACAATAAACAACCTTGCACCTTTTTCACATCTGTGTTTGGTTCCATGCTACAGAGAAACAGGCCCTAACACCAGCAACATAAAGTTACTAATGCCATCACTCCAAGATTGCTCCTTTACCCTAATTATTTCCATATCAATCATCTAATAGAGATCAATGTCTGTATTCTCTTCCAGATCGGACAGCAACCATTGTCCAGCTGACCTTTCACAAGGACTAGTTTGAAGTTAACATAGGTATAAAGCCTAGCTGGTTTACATTTGTCTCTGTATATGCAAACTAACAACTGCTGCACTCTGGATTGAAAGCACTATATTGAAATTGGAGATCCTGTAAATCCATCTCACTCCCATCATGATCTAAGCTGCTGACTGACCTCCCTTCCCATCCTGAAAGTGATTTGTCTGCGTAGGAAAAGAACAAAGAAAGACAGAAAAATCAAGGCTCTCAGTCTTATTAAATGGATGAAACAAGAATTTGAAAATGCACCTCCTAAGAAAAGTCTGCAAATCTAACTTGGCAGCATTAACAGCTCATTTATTGAGCGTTCGCACTCAGCCCCTTCTCTCCGCAACTTTGACTGATGGCTGTAGGAATGATGGAGAAAGGAATTATAAAACTCCCAGCTGGCCTGCCGCTCCTAGCAAGACCAAATAAATCAAACAGTCACAATAAATCACAGATTCTTGTTATATTCTTGACTACAGTTGGAGACTTCTGTCTCTTGTCATGTGCATTTAATCTGATTTTATTTTTATGCTGATCTGCGACAGCACTGCAAAGTCCCCACCGAGGTACAAAAAGACAATAATGCCTCCCTCTGGCTTTTGCTGTCACAGTATTGCCTCCCTCTGAGCAGCACCGTTTTCACCCTACTTAAAATTCAAAAATGCAGTCTTGACATACTGGAAGCTTTTATTGCAGTGTTAATTAAATTTGAATAAATTTTTGTGCCTCACTTTGCCTGGTAAAGGGCCTAAGCCCCGAGTGTCTGTTAGAATCAACAGAAAATTTTATATATATAGGAAACATGTTCTTATGATGGTATATTGCCAGTATTTTGTAAAACTTTTGAGTCATCCACTCCAGTATAGTTTTATGTTCGCCTTTCAATAAATCAATAATTCTAGCTTTCCTTTAAGGTTTTATTGACTGACAGTTGCACAGGCTTTCTGATGGTTCTGATGGTACCTACCTATATATAAGAAATATAAATTCAACACTTGTTTTTGCTCCCATCTTTTATGAGCTGCACTCAAAGATCTGAAACATTTTCTATAAACACAAAAGACCCATTTCTCTTAAAATTTGTTCACAAATCTCTCTAAATCTCGGTTAGTCAGCACTTGACCGTTTGCCAAATCAGAATAAGATCAGAATAAAGTTTATTGCCAGAGATTATTCATCCCACCTCACAGTTGTTGCATATCAAGTTGCTGATTAGACAGTATGAATATTGCACCGCTATGCCTTAGACTGGCCACAAGAAATTTCAATTCAATTCAATTCAGTTTATTTATATAGCGCCATTTCACAACAGATGTCATCTCAAGGCACTTTACAAAAAGAGTTATTACAATACAATGTTTAGTGTAGAAATTACAGAACCACAGAAGATTGCGTCGTGGAATTCTCAGCAATCCCTCATACTGAGCAAGCATGCAGCGACAGTGGGAAGGAAAAACTCCCTTTTAACAGGAAGAAACCTCCGGCAGAACCAGGCTCAGCACAAGCGGTTATCTGCCGCGACCGTCTGTGGCTTGGAGAATACATAACAGAGACACAGAAAGAGCAATAGAACTGATGCAGAAGTTTGTTGCAGGACGTGGAGAATTTTCCGTCACTGCAATGCCATCTTAGTCAGGGTCGTCAAGCAGGGCTAATCCGGAGCACCTACTATAATAGAAAACAGGTTAGTGCTTGAATTGACAGCACATCATGCAGTTGGGGAGAAGTAGGAGAGAAAGTAGGAACAGACCCTAATAATGTCCTCCAACAGCCTAGCCTAAAGCAGCATAGCTACTAACATTAACCTGTCTCCTAGCTACTAGGAGACCTGGCTACCAACACTCTGTCTGAGTCCTCCTGACCCGTGGACGGTGTAGGGCCGGTAACGGCCCCCGTCATGCCGGGGTCTTCTCGGAGTCGGGTTGTTTGAGAATGCAGCCCAAAGTGGGTGGTAAACTCCATCTAAGGCTAAATACCGGCACGAGACCGATAGTCGACAACTATCTTAAGGAAAAATAGACAGAACTGAGAGGACAGAGTTGAAGAGGGCGAGAAACGTTTAAGAGATAAACGGGTGGGGTCCGCACAGTCTGCCCGGGAGATTCAACCCGGCAGGTAAAGGACACTGAAATAAATATCCAGGTTTACTTTACTTTGGGAGTCTGGTGGGGAAAGTTGAGAAAAACCAGTCAGTATCTGGTGCAGCCACCATTTGTCTCACACAGTGCAATACACCTTTGTCCCATTGAGTAGATGAGGTTGCTGATTTTGGCCTCTGCAATGTTGGTCCACTCCTTTTCAATAGCTGTGCGAAGTTGCTGGCCATGTATGTACTGGATTGTTTTCAGCTTCCAAGAATGCTGTACAGATCCTTAAATGGGCCTGTGCATTGTCATGTTCCAACACAAAGTGATGGTCGTGGATGAACGGCACAACAATGGGTCTCCAGATCTTGTATTTTTGGTATATCTGTGTAAACTGACATCAACAAAATGCACCAGTCTGCGTTGTCCATAAATATATGCCAGCCCATACCATAAGGGTTATAATGTCAGCATGGGACGCAGAATCTACAACATTTAGGTAAGCAAAGCGCTAACCCATTCGACACCACACATATTGTATGTAATTTGCTCTGAACCTTGAAAAGTGGGATTTACCCATGAATCTCCAATGTTCCAAACACCACGGAATGAAAGCATTTTGCCTGCTCAAGTAAGTTATGAGGACAAACTGCATTTAGGTCAAAACCTTGAAGTGGATAGAGAACATGCAGATGAGCTTCCCTGAGAATGCTTCTGACAGTTGGTGCAGAAAATATTTGGTTATGCAAACTAACTGATCTTTACTTCGGTAACCCATGTTATGTTTCATCATATCACTAGGATTGTAATCCTCAGGTCTTATGTGAGTGCCACTAAAACCTGCGTTTTTCACAAAAGAAGCATAAGTCTGATCAGGTCTGTACGGCTGCCGCATGGAGAAAAAAAATCATAGAATCCAACCAGAGCATTCACATCGGCCATAGTACAGTCCCGGGCTAAATGCGGAGCTCCGTCAATTTTTCTGATCAAATCTATTTTTTTGGAACCCCGGATGCGTTTATTAATTAAGTTAAATAAATTGCATGTTCCAGACAGGAAGAAAGATATGAGCCAGCCAAGCTAATCCAGTACATTTCAAAATAAACCTATACGAGCAGACGAGCGTGGGTCGAAAGCTGTGGCTTTTGTTTACAAGCTCCTTTCTATTTACGTAAACAGCTGAGATTTTATGGTCTAGCTGGAGCAAACCTCAGGAGACATTCCACATAGAAACTGCAGGTGTGAATTGCAGCTCGTGTGGCAGCCATAAAGTCACTAGGCGCAGAACGAATGCGTCTGGTTTGAATCAGGGATAAGGAATGTACAGTAAGATAGTGGTGTTTGTTTTGTTTTTTCAAAACCTGAGGAATCAATGTCCTGACATGCTGGTGATTGTACAGCCTCCACAAACACAATAATTTGCAGTTATGCTTGGGTGTGGAAACTCGCGGATGTGTACAGGGTTGGATGGGTATGTACCCAGAAATTCTAATATGAAAAGATGGATTGCCACACCCCTAATATATACTCTACAGTGCAAAGGTTTTAGGCAGGTTTGAAAAAGTGCTGTAAACACAGACTTCATTGTAAAATGGAATTACTAATAATTTATTTTCACCAATAAACTGTCAAATGCAGTGAGTGAACAAAATAGAAATGTAAATCAAAATAACAGAGTGACCACCCTTTGCCTTCAAAATACCATAAATTCTTCTACGTACACTTGGCAGACAAATTTCTGAAGGACCTCAGCTGATACGCTGTTCAAACATTTTAGAGAACAAACCACCGTTCTTCTGTGGATGTAGGCTTCCTCACATTCTTCTTTCTCTTCATGTGATCTAAGATACACTTGATGATTTGATGATGATTGAGGCACTGTGGGGGCCATACCATCACTTCCAGGATATCTTGTCTTGTGCTGAGGAACCCTGAAGACGGTTCTTAATGACTTTAGCTGTTTATATGGGATTGTCATTAGCAGGAATGCAACCTCAAATGTTCAAGGAACATCCTACATCCTTCACTTTATCTTGCAGACACTCAGTGTTGTACTGCTCTCAAAGGCTAACAAACTGACTTCTGTTATAGCCAAATATTTCCAACTATAATATATAATCTTTTTTTCCCCAAATAAAAGCATACTAGCACCAATGCTACATAAACAAACTGGGGTATTAGCTGTAAAGCTAATTGTGAATTTTAGCTTTGAAGCTAATTGTAAAGCGAACAACTCAAACAATGCCACAATGTGTACTAATAGCTGAAGAACATTATTGAGGAAATATGCTTACTTTTACAGGGATATTTGCTGGTTCACTGAGAGTTGGTATTGATCCTGGTAGAAGTTTCAGACAATCTGTGAATCCTATGATGTATTGTCCCAAGTTGGAAAAACAGTCGTTCAAGAAATGTTTTCCACAAACTACCATACGCTTCCGTAGTCGGTCGGGCACATTCCCTGCCTAAATAAAATCTATCCACAAGCTTTTCAGTGGCTCAGAAGTGGGGAGGACAAAGAGATTTATGTTCTCTTTTGTACACCAAGGTACAGTGCAGTTTGGATGCGGTCTGGACTCCATGCTGTTGGTTTGTTGTTTGCCTGTTACCGCGTCCCTCCGCGCCGCAGCAGCAGTTCTGTTTATTTTTCTAAAGCAATGTAGTGCTTAATCATTAAAGCCAGATATTTGGCTAATTGTTTTAGCGCATATTTCCATAATAAAAGCTTTGTAGCATTGTGATTAAACAAAATGAAAATGTGTCAGATCTATCCTTATAAGAGAGTATACGGACCCATTATGTCACTTTTTAATCAAAGTTTGATGGATTAAAAGGGGGCGGGGCGATTAAAGAGGGCGGGAGGGTCAAAGGTCATCGCCTGGGGCTAAACAGATGGTTGGGGGAGGAGCAAGGGTCAAAGGTCATCGCCTGGGGCTAAGCAGTTGGTTGGGGGAGGGGCAAGGGTCAAAGGTCATCGCCTGGGGCTAAACAGGTGGTTGGGGGAGGGGTAGAGGTCACTCAAAAGGTTAAATATGCTATTAGGGAGGGGTAAGGGTCAAATGTCATTGCCTGGGGCTAAACAGGTGGTTGAAGGGAGGGGCTAGGCCCCGCGGGCAAAATACTTTCTGTCAAATTCACTCGTCAAGCTGGCACCGGTTAGGGAGGGGTTGGGGTTACCAGCGGTCAAAACTTCCTGTCAAACTCACTCATCAAACTGGCGTTGAGGTGTGGCACAAACCTGTTGGCTCCTCCCCATTTAATTGGTTGATATATTCGTTAATTATGTCTAGACTCAACAAAGGATCATTTGTATTTTCTAAACGTTTCTTAGAAACGAGATTACTCGTTTCAGCACATGGAAGATAGTTCTGCTGTATTGGCGCTGCATTTTGTGGAGCGGAGATTTGCTCTGCAGCATTTCGTAGGAAGACCACACCCGCAGCGGTAGAGTTTAGGGTCGACTCGGAGGGTCGCTGGTTAATGGTTCGCTAGACTCATCTTTATTTAAACAGCTTAGTAGAGCATCTAAACGGTCAAACTTCTGTGAACCGGATCCATACGGATTGTGAGCCATCTCGTTTTATTATTTTAAAGCAGTGTACGACCAACGACGTCTTTTTATTTATTTATTATTTATTATTTATTAGAGAAAACACCCTGTACTCACAACTGGTCCAACAATCTTAAACACACTCCAGTCATCTGGTTCATGGTGAAAACTGCTCTTTCCAAAACATTCCTGGCCCACAGAGAGTTGTTTCTTCTTCTTCTTCTTCTTCTTCTTCTTCTTCTTCTTCTTCTTCTTCTTCTTCTAATTCTTCTGCAACGATCGTTTTCTCTCTGTGTTCTCCTTCCTAATAATAAAAATTAAAATAAGTGAATCTGTATAAACATACATGGTGATGATATTTGAAAGAAAAAACGACCTATACCTCTGCGTGTATGCTCAACAGTTGTTCTTGGCTGTTCGTTCACCCCAGCTACCGATTAAAAGAAATGAAAAAAGACGATGTTATTTTTTGTAATAACGCTAACCAAGGTCCGTCTCCTCCACCTCCTCACGTGACTCTTCTTCGTCTCTCCCCAGTGATCCTGCATGCCATGGAAAAATGCAACGATTATGCATTAAATAGTGTCATTGTTATTTTATTTATTTTTTAAAATAGGAAACGAGCCGACACACACCTCTGTGTGTAGGCACAGCATATGTTATTGACGATTCGTTCACCACAGCTACCGATTAAAGGACATTTAAAAAAGCATTAATAACACATTCATTTATTAAATTAATTAGACAATGTTATTTTTTGTTGTAATGACGTTAACCAAGGTCCGTCTCCTCCGCCTCCTCACGTGGCTCTTCTTCGTCTCTCCCAGGTGATCCTGCACGATATGGAAAAAATACAAAGATTAAGTATTAAATAATGGTTGTTGTTTTTAAAAATACCATTCATTAACAACCTATGTTGCTGCATAATAAAACCACATTAATAATGCAGAGATACGAAATTAATTAACTGGGTGTTATTTAACACAGACCTCTTCCACTCGTAGGAGTTCGTTCTATGATCGGCTCTCTACCGTCTCTTACAGGGGCTTCTACATGACATATATAAGAAAGAAAAAAAAAAAAAACAACAAAAAAAAATAAACACAGAGGTTAAATAATACATACATATATGTATATATATATGTATATAGCAATGTTATTTTAACACTCACCATATTCATCATCATCGCTAATTATAACCGGAGAATCTATGCGAAATGGGAATGCTGTTAGTAGTGATCGTTATAATAAATATACATAATAAATAACAAAAAACAACTTACCAGGCCTGCTTTCGGGGATCGCGGGCAGTATAAATTGAACTGTTGAACTAATCTCTTGGGTGTCAATAAGGGCATCCCAGTCTTGAAAGAAAAAATAACAGATAAAAAAAAAGTTTTTTCACTCTATGTAAAGTGACACATTTTGCGTAAATAGAGATATGGATTTACCGATGTCCAGCGCACGCGTGAGCTCAGCATCTGTGTCTGGGGACATTTAAAAAAGTTAAATCGGAGATTTGAAACGACAGAGAATTAAAAAAACAAAATAAGTCACTCACCCTCTTCGTTGTCTTGACTCTGCTGCGTCTGGGCATCCACTAATAAAAGAACACAACCGGGTATTTTAAAGATGATTTAAACAGTGAAAGTAGCTAATAGAATTAAAAATAAGTCACTCACCCTCTTCGTTATCTTGACTCCGCAGCACCGGGGCTTCCACTAATAAAAGAACACAACCGGGTATTTTAAAGATGATTTAAGCTGTGAGAGTAACTAATTTTTGACGTGTTACCTAAATGCATCAGCATCCTGGCGAATCTGCGGTCTGTTATGCCGTGTGAGCATCGTGTTGTTAGTGGGTTTATAATACTGAAAATGTATAGCCTGAAGGGTCTTACGGCCTCCTAGCAAAGGTGAGCGATACCCATCAACCAGACTTATTCAGGCGCCGATATGTTGAACATACGGCCACGGGTCGTTCCCAGACGTGAGACCACCCCACCCAGCGATCGATGAGATGACGCCGGCAGGATATAACCAGAGGGTAAGAGCGTAACAAAGGGGTGTTTGGGGAAAGTCTATATACTGTATGTTTGAGCGACGCACATCAACCAGACAAATTCAGGCGCCGATATGTTTAACATATACTGTCCCCAACCCTCTGAGCGTTATCTGATACTGCTTCTGGGTCAAATTGTTCATTATCAAACGACTCGATCAAGAACAGCCGTTTGTTGCATGGGGTTAAATTGGGCATTACGAAACAACCATTTGATGCGGAGGGGTCGTAGGGGGGTGTAACCCTGAGACGCCGAGTTGAGTGGAGGCCTCGACGCACTCTTATAACCATGCACTGTGGTGTGAAAAAGATGCTCGTCCTCATCCTCAGAAATAAACCTTGATTTCTTTTAAAGCATAGTTTTTTAGTGTTTTCTTTTTTTCCTAAAATAGAAAGAACATTTCTTGCTGGTGCAAAATCACTCTCACTCGCCTTTTTGCATCCTTCTTTTTGAGAACAACATAAGTTCCTGGCTTTGTAATACAAACTCTCTACAATTCTATCGTATTTCTCTGCAGAGGTACATAGCAAACCATTTTGAGGTTGAGGAAAGTCTAATTCTGTGTTTTTCTATAATTTAAACAAGCTTTGTCACCGTGATATCTCTTCACTGCTGTCAAGTAGAGAATCATGCACACACGGAGGAAGCGCACTTTCAATATAAAAGCGGCGCAGGAAGTTATCGTACTGAAATTGTTTTTCATTGTATTTAAGAAGGTTAACTCAAACATACATACAGATAGTAGCTGTTTTTGTATAAAAACCCCAAACAGATGGGTTTAAAGTTTTTAAAAGGTAATAATAGTTTAATTATCATGCGTTGGGGAAATGTGTTTAAAGTTTTTGAGCTTAATCAATGGTTTTTACTCCGTCATGCTTTGGATAGGTTTACGGTGTGATTATAAAATAAACACATTATATGGAATGTTTAATTATAGAGATTACTTATAGAGTTTTATTTAAAGAGAAAGAGTGTCACCTTTTTTCAACCATGGATGGGAGAATTACTGCGCTTCCCTTCTGCTTTTACACGACTTGCTCCGACGCTTTTCTGAAGGAAAATTAATCTGGTGGTTCCGATGTTTTGGCGAAAGAAACACAGACTCCTCCTTTCCTACAAAAGCACGCCTCAACGCCAGTTTGACGATTGAGTTTGACAGAAAGTTTTGACCGCTGGTAACCCGAACCCCTCCCTAACCGGCGCCAGCTTGACGAGTGAGTTTGACAGAAAGTATTTTGCCCGTGCGGCCTAGCCCCTCCCTTCAACCAGGCGATGACCTTTGACCCTCCTGCCCTCTTTAATCGCCCCGCCCCCTTTTAATCCATCAAACTTCGATTAAAAAGTGACACATAATGGGTCCTTATACTCTCTCATATATTATCTTACACGTATCTGAGGTCAATTCGCACAGGCAGCAGCTTAAACAGAGACAATACTTCCATTTCCCCAGCCACTTGGGTCAGCTGCTCTGGGGAAATCTAAAGGTGTTCCTAGGCCAGCCAAGGAACATAGACTCTCTCCAGTGTGTCTGGATTTTCCTCTGGCCTTCTCTCATTGGCACGTACCTGGAACACCTCACCTAGGTGAGAATCCCAAGCTAAGCAACCTCAACTGGTTCCTCTTGGTATGGAGGAGCAGCGACTCGGAGAAGACGCTTTACCCTTTTCTGGCTCAAGACCAATCCTCAGATTTGGTGGCGCTGATCTTCATCCCGGCCATTTCACATTTGGCTCCGAGCCACCCTAGCAAATGTGGAGACCACCTTCTAATAAAGCAAACAGAACCAAATCATCTGCAAGAACTAGAGAGCTGATCCTGAGCAATTCAATTCACTTTTATCTATACAGGTGCTGGCCAGTAAATCAGAATATCATCAAAAAGTTGAATTATTTCAGTAATTCCATTCAAAACGTGAAACTTCTATACTGTATACTTTCCTTCCACACATAGTGATATATTTCAAGTGTTTATTAATTTTCATTTTTATTATTACAACTGACAGCTAATGAAAACACCAAATTCAGTATCTCAGAAAATTAGAATATTCTGAAAAGGCTCAATATAGAAGACACCTGGTGCCACTCTAATCAGCTGATTAACTCAAAACACCTGCAAAGGCCTTTAAAAGGTCCCTCAGTCTTGTTCTGAAGGCTCCACAATCATGGGGAAGACTTCTGACTTAACAGCTGTCCAAAAGACGACCATTGACACCTTGTACAAGGAGGGCAAGACACAAAAGGTGATTGCTAAAGAAGCTGGCTGTTCGCAGAGCTCTGTGTCCAAGCACATTAACAGACAGGCGAAGGGACGGAAAAAATGTGGTAGAAAAAAGTGTACAAGCTCTAGGGATAACCGCACCCTGCAGAGAATTGTGACGACAAACCCATTCAAAAATGTGGGGGAGATCCACAAAGAGTGGACTGCAGCTGGAGTCAGCGCTTCAAGAACCACCACGAAGAGACTCATGAAAGACATGGGATTCAGCTGTCGCATTCCGTGTGTCAAGCCACTCTTGAACAAGAAACAGCGTAAGAAGCGTCTCGCCTGGGCCAAGGACAAAAAGGACTGGACTGCTGCTGAGTGGTCCAAAGTTATGTTTTCTGATGAAAGCAATTTTTGCATTTCCTTTGGAAATCAAGGACCCAGAGTCTGGAGGAAGAGCGGAGAAGCACAGAATCCACGTTGCATGAGGTCCAGTGTAAAGTTTCCACCGTCAGTGATGGTGTGGGGTGCCATGTCATCTGCCGGTGTTGGCCCACTCTGTTTCCTGAGGTCCAAGGTCAATGCAGCCGTCTACCAGGAAGTTTTAGAGCACTTCATGCTTCCTGCTGCTGACCAACTTTATGGGGATGCAGACTTCACTTTTCAACAGGACTTGGCACCTGCACACAGTGCCAAAACCACCAGTACCTGGTTCAAGGACCATGGTATCCCTGTCCTTGATTGGCCAGCAAACTCGCCTGACCTTAACCCCATAGAAAATCTATGGGGTATTGTGAAGCGGAAGATGCAATACGCTAGACCCAACAATGCAGAGGAGCTGAAGACGACTATCAGAGCAACCTGGGCTCTCATAACACCTGAGCAGTGCCACAGACTGATCGAGTCCATGCCACGCCGCATTACTGCAGTGATGGAGGCAAAAGGAGCCCCGACTAAGTATTGAGTGCTATACATGCACATTCTTTTCATGTTCATTCTTTTCAGTTGGCCAACATTTAAAAAAAAACATTTTTTTTCATTGGCCTTTAAAATATTCTAATTTTTTGAGATACCAAATTTGGAGTTTTCATTAGTTGTCACTTATAAATATCAAAATTAAAAGAAATAAACATTGGAAATACATTGGTCTGTGTGCATTGCATGAATATAATGTACAAGTTTCACGTTTTGAATGGAATTATTGAAATAATTCAACTTTTTGATGATATTCTAATTTACTGGCCAGCACCTGTACTCAATGGGACAAAGGTGTGTTGCACTGTGTGAGACAAATGGTGGCTGCACCAGATACTGACTGGTTTTTCTCAACTTTCCCCACCAGACTCCCAAAGTAAAGTAAACCTGGATATTTATTTCAGTGTCCTTTTCTTGTGGCCAGTCTAAGGCATAGCGGTGCAATATTCATACTGTCTAATCAGCAACTTGATATGAAACAACTGTGAGGTGGGATGAATAATCTCTAGCAATAAACTTTATTCTGATCTTATTCTGATTTGGCAAACGGTCAAGTGCTGACTAACCGAGATTTAGAGAGATTTGTGAACAAATTTTAAGAGAAATGGTTCTTTTGTGTTTATAGAAAATGTTTCAGATCTTTGAGTGCAGCTCATAAAAGATGGGAGCAAAAACAAGTGTTGAATTTATATTTCTTATATATAGGTATAAAATATTCAAATTTTTTGAGATACCAAATTTGGAGTTTTCATTAGTTTTCACTTATAAATATCAAAATTAAAAGAAATAAACATTGGAAATACATTGGTCTGTGTGCATTGCATGAATAGAATGTACAAGTTTCACGTTTTGAATGGAATTATTGAAATAATTCAACTTTTTGATGATATTCTAATTTACTGACCAGCACCTGTATAGCGCAAATTCACAATAAATGTCATCTCAAGGCACTCTACAACAAAAAACATTTCTTTACAATTATATTATACAAACATTCCAGTCAGTTAAAAGTTTTCTATCTAAGGAATCTCAGCAGATTGCGATGAGTCATCAACGTGAGGTTGCAGACTCCAACCACAGCTATTCCTCAGCAATCCCTCATACTCAGCAAGCATGTTGCGACAGTGGAGTGGAAAAACTCTCCTTTAACAGGAAGAAACCTCCGGCAGAACCTGGCTCAGTACAAGCGATCATCTGCCACAGCCATCTGGGGGTCTGAGAAGACAGAGAAGAGACAGCATGGAGGATGCTCAGTGACATTGAGCATCATCTGGACCGATGTTCCCCATCCAGCAGGGGAGTCTATAGCTGAGCAGGGTACCAGACCATGTGGAGCTTCTATGGGGAGAAAAATACTGGGAGAAGACTGGGTTAACAATCGCAATAATAGCAGTGTAGAAGAAAAAAGTAGAAGAGAGAAGAAAAGTGGTCAGTCTGTCCTCCAACAGTCTAAACCTATAGCAGCATGAAACATTAAAAGAAAAATTGGTCAGGATAACCTAAGCCACTCTAACTATAAGTATTATCAAAAAGGAAGGTTTTAAGCCTAGTCTTGAAAACAGAGTGTCTGCCTCACAGACTAAAACTGGGAGCTGGTTCCACAGGAGAGGAGCCTGATAACTAAAAGATCTGCCTCCCATTCTACTTTTAGAAATCCTAGGAACTACCAGTAGACCTGCATTCTGAGAACGAAGTGCCCTGTTAGGAACATACGGAACAATTAGATCTCTGATTTACGATGGAGCTTCATTATTAATGGTTTTATAAGTAAGGAGGAGGATCTTAAACTCTATTCTCGATTTAACAGGGAGCCAATTGAGAGAAGCCAAAACAGGAGAAATGTGATCTCTCTTTTAACGCCGGATTATCCAATAGGATTTATGGGCATATAAAGGAAGGAACAAAAAACAGTTTTTAAATTTCAAATTTGACAGAGATAGGCGCTGGTGGAGATAACTAATAAAATCCAAATTTCTTTGCTCATGGGAGTAGTAGTAAGAATAAAAAATGAGTGGTAAAAAGCAGTTTCTATAAATTAAAGAGATAAAGGTGAGAAGAAGTTGTGTTTATTAAAAAGTCTGTTTTCTACTGACATGTTCTTTGTGAACCGTATGGAGGAAAATCAGCAAAAGGAAGACATTGTGGAAGATGGTGCACCAATTTACCAACCTGATAGGAGGAAGCTGTGCTACACAACACAGCCTGAGGCTAGTTATAGCAGCAGTAGCTCAGATTAGGTTAATATTCACACTGATATTATCCATCGTGAAGCTGCTGCTTTTCATAATCAGGTGACCAGATATCCAGCTTCATGGTGGGGTTACTATGGTAAAGTGTGCCCAAACCTAATGATCTGCTGTGCTGTCAATTCCCAAGCAATTATAACTCTCCAGACTGGATCACTTGTTCACTTATCATAGGTATGGTTGCCAACCGTCCCTTAAAATACGGAATCGACAACTAACTGTGGCGTCGCATTTTGAATCATTTGTTCCGTATTTTCATAAATGTCCAATATGTCTTTCGCACATAGGCTATAATAGCCTTATTCTACTATATAGAAATAAATTACAAATCACCCAACTACTGGCTTCTCTCCATTGGCACCCAACAAAACTGTTGTGGGATGCCAGTAGGTTATGTTTGCGGCTCAAGAGTGTTGCGCGCTCAGCAACAATGAGACTGGTAGACACAACACACTGACACTTTCTATGGAAATGTCCTGAAACTGAAAAGCAAAAATGCTTACAGAGGTACAGATGTGAGTGGGAAGACACCCATCCTTGGCTGGACAGGGTCGGTAAAGACGAATACAAGGCAAACTGTAAACTATGTCAGCGACTGTTCTCTGTCACACACTGAGAACACTCACTGCACAGAACGGCAAGATCGCAGAAAACACTCACCTCTATGCACAGTTTTTCATTCTCCATGCACCTTCCAAGGCTGATATGGCAAGAGGGATAGAATATTCATAATTGATTACATTTATTGTGCATTTAGTAAGATGTCTGTATGTGCAATTTTGTATTTGTTTGATTCATTGTGGAGGATTTTTGTTTTTTAAAGCCATTAGCCTTAGGTATGGTCTATTATTCAATCAATATAAAGGACAACTTAAAGAACAAATCATAATAATCATCATATTAACTGTTATGCTAATAAATAAATAAAAATGAAAACAAAAAAAATGTTTGGATAGGTTTCTGGCAGTTTAAATTTGATATTTTATTGAAATAGCCAGTAAAATTGCAGTGAACATTGCATAACATTTCTTATTAGTGTGGTGTGATTGTTGTTCAGACAAGTCTTGCAAGCCAATAGAATTAACAATTTGTCATCCCACTTCTAAGTTTGTTTTTAAATGAGCAGATAAAAAAGTTTAAAGGCATTTTGGGGTTAATCTGCCACATCCCCATAGAGTCACTTTAGAAAGAAAATATTGAAAGTTCATTGCTGGAAACTGAACAAACAGACCTCATGTTATTGTTAGTATCTTCATGTGTTAGATCACACTGCATCTTGTTAATGTATCTGTGATACATGCCGAGGCCCACTCAAATTTTGCATTTGTTTTAAAACTTAAACAATTACCTTTTATCATCTTTCAAAAAAGAATCAATTTTAATCATGACTGAAAAATAAGTCTAAACAAAAAGTATTATAAAAAGCACCAAGATTTATTTTGCGCATCCAATCATCTGCTCAGTAATGTGTAACCACTACCATCCCATCCTTCATTGCGATTACCTAAGCTGTTGGAGAGTTCTGAACACCTGTCCCTCCATAACAAATAAAGAATAAAACATTTGGTTCTTCCAAGGTGAACCAAAAACCCTGCCAAAAATCATAAGAGAAATGAAAGGAAACCTGTTTGCCCTGGTTGTATTAACTCTCAGTAAAATTATACATACAGCCTTGCAAAACTTCAAAGACAAAGGATTTCTGTTTCCATTTTGCTACTTGAAAAACAAACACTGAATGAGACTTTTTGTGGGGTTTTACATGATGGACCAGTTCAAGGTAGTGCATAATATTTAGTTCTCTAATTCAATATTGAACAGAATCCCTGTTTGCTAAATTTACAGCTGCATGCTGTTCCGGGTATGTTTTTACCAGCTATGAACATCTGACTGAATGAAATGTTTGCCTATCCTTTAATGCAAAAGTATTCATATCACTTGGACTCTGACCTTCACTGAGTCAGTCTAGCACATATATAGTCTTTGATTTAAAATATTCTGTTGTTGCTCTGGCTGCATGTTTAGTATCGCTGTCCTGCTGAAAGGTGAACCTCCACCCAAATCTCGTACTTTTTGGCAGCCTGTCAGTTGTTTCCCCCAGGTTTTACCTGTAGTAAGCTACATCAATCTTTCTATCAAAGGTTCTCTACATCACCAGCATGATGATACCACCACCGAGATGTTTCTCTTCTGGTTTTCCTTTGTGTTATCTTGTTTTTTTTCTGGGTTTGTTATTATTTGAAAAATGTCTTCCCATATTTACTTGTTTATTATTGCCAATAAGGTCAGTTAATTCCTTTGTGGTTAGTTTTTATTATTTCATTCTTGTGTTTTTTCATAATTATTCTTTGCATATTCACAGGGTATTTTCAGGTTTTTTCCCTTATGTTATGCAGATCCTATAGTATCTTAGTTCAGATCCTTTTGTCTTAATTAGTCTCCCTCCCTCAGTTTTCTTACTCTCACTGCGCAACAGCTGTTCTACATCTCTGATTAGCTCACCTGATTATTTTATTTTCTACCCCTGATGCAGTATTTATAATCATGTTTTTTAATTGTTCCATCTTGGATTCTTCCACTACTCTGCCCGTGTACCATGTCCTGCTCTTTCTTTTTTTCCCTGTCAACATTTTTCTTCTAAGCTATTCATGGCAGAGTCCATTTCTGCCCTTGTCTTTACTAAAAAGATGTCTGACTCTGTAATTTTCTCTGGTCCCCTGCCTGATCGTACTAGCGATGACATGTACAGCCGTGTGCTGTCGTTTCACCTTTGGTTGTCAAGGTGGTGTCCAGAAAACGATGTGGGCTACATTGATAACTGGGGGGCCTTCTGGGGAAAACCTGGACTGTTACGTAGAGACGGCATCCATCCCACCGCGGACGGAGATTCGCTTCTTTCCAGGAACATTGATAGAGTTATCTCTAGTTCCCCAATTGCCGTGACAACCCAGAGTCCAGCTCAGGGATAAGGGACTGCCACCCACCAACTACCCTATAGAGACAGTTTCCCATCCACTGCCCAAAACTAATGAATTAAAAGTTAATGCTATTAGAGCAAAGTATAAAAATCTCATAAAGATAAATACAACTCTGACTGAACAGAAAAATAAATCAATTAAATGTGGTTTACTAAACATAAGATCTCTCCCCTCAAAAACACTCTTAGTAAATTACTTAATTTGTGAAAATAATATTGATTTGTTTTGTCTTGCAGAGACATGGTTGCAGGAAGAGGACCATGTCACAATAAATGAGTCAACTCCCCCTAGCTACTTAAACTTTAGTGTCCCTCGAAGTACTGGTCGAGGAGGTGGTGTAGCCACCATCTTTCATTCAGATTTACTAATTAATCTCCAAAAAAATAATAATTACAGTTCCTTTGAGCATTTAATCTTTAGCCTTCCTCATACACATAACAAAGCAGTAAAGCCACTTTTATTCGTGGTCTTATATCGTCCACCAGGCCCTTATTCTCAATTTTTAGATCAGATAGCAGATTTTCTATCTGACTTAGTTTTAAATACTGATAAAGTCATTATAGTCGGAGACTTCAATATTCATGTTGATAGTGAAAGTGATAGTCTAAATACAGCTTTTAACATTATCTTAGACTCAATAGGCTTTACTCAAAATGTGCAGGGACCAACCCATCGCGGTCACCACACCTTAGATCTTGTGCTGACTTATGGCATTGACTGTGAAGAAATAACAGTCTTTCCACATAACCCTATCCTGTCTGATCATTTCCTCATCACTTTTAAACTTACTCTAACAGATCATATCAAACCTGAAAGAAAACTTCATTATACCAGAACGTTATCAGACAATGCTGTAGCAAGTTTTAAAGAAGCTCTTTCAACTTTAATTTCCTCAGTACATAAAAGTACAATAGAAAACAGTGATTTAACTCGTAACCCCTCACAACTTGACGTTCTAGTTCATAGCGTTAATTCCTCCCTGCGTCTGGCAATAGACAAAGTTGCCCCACTGAAAAAGAAGGTGGCTCCAATTTTAGATATAATGAATCTAGTCAATGGATATGTACCACAGGAGTTTAAGATGGCTGTAATTAAACCTCTACTTAAGAAACCATCTCTTGATCAAAACGACTTAATTAACTATAGACCGATATCTAATCTTCCCTTCTTATCTAAAATTCTTGAGAAAATAGTTGCACACCAGATATGTGAGCATTTAAACAATAATGAGCTGTTTGAGAAGTTTCAGTCAGGCTTTAGAGCTCATCATAGCACTGAAACAGCTCTGGTGAAGGTTACTAATGATATTCTCATAGCCTCAGACAATGGACTGGTGACCATTCTGGTCCTGTTAGATCTCAGTGCTGCCTTTGACACTGTTGATCACAATATTCTCATAGAAAGGCTTCAAAGTGTCGGTATAATAGGAACAGCACTAGGTTGGTTTAAATCTTATTTGTCTAACAGATTTCAGTTTGTTCAGGTAAATGATAAATCTTCCTCAACCTCAATAGTTACTTGCGGAGTACCACAGGGTTCAGTGCTTGGGCCGATTCTTTTTACTATATATATGCTTCCTATTGGTAAAATAATTAGGCAGCATGGGATAAATTTCCATAGTTACGCAGATGATACACAGCTATATCTATCCATAAATCCTGATGAATCCAATCAGTTAGGTAGACTACAGGCATGTCTGGAAGACATAAAAACTTGGATGACTCTAAACTTCTTGCTTCTGAATTCTGATAAAACAGAAGTTGTCGTCTTTGGACCAGAAGCTCTGAAAAAGAAACTACTTAGTCAACCCCTTCACCTAGACGGCATTAAATTAGCCTCCAGTAATAAAGCAAAGAACCTCTGTGTTATTTTTGACCAAGATATGTCATTTAGATCTCACATTAAAGAAGTCTCTAGGATTTCCTTTTTTCACCTTAGGAATATTGCAAAAATTAGAACCATCCTGTCCAGGAATGATGCTGAAAAACTAATCCATGCCTTTATTACTTCGAGACTGGATTACTGTAACTCTTTATTATCAGGTAGTCCACAGAAAACAATTAAAAGTCTTCAGTTAGTCCAAAATGCTGCTGCTAGGAATCTGATGAATATTAAAAGAAGAGATCACATTTCCCCTGTTTTAGCTTCTCTTCACTGGCTCCCAGTAAAATCTAGAACAGAATTCAAGATCCTCTGTCTGACGTATAAAGCTCTTAATAATCTAGCTCCATCATACATAAGAGACCTGATTGTTCCATATGTTCCTAACAGAGCCCTTCGCTCTCAGACTGCAGGTTTACTGGTAGTTCCTAGGATTTCTAAAAGTAGAATGGGTGGCAGATCTTTCAGTTATCAGGCTCCCCTCCTATGGAACCGGCTCCCAGGGTTGGTTCGTGAAGCAGACAATTTGTATATCTTTAAAACTAGGCTTAAAACGTTCCTCTTTGACAAAGCTTACAGTTAGAGATATGTTAATAGGCAGTTAGAGACAGGTTAGACAGGTAGATAGGAAGAGATAGGTTAATGTTAGTAGCCAGGTAGAGTGTCAAAAGCTAGGAAGGGATATGAAGAGGTAGAGTAGCTACGTAGAGATAGATTAATGTAAGCCAAGTAAAGAGTGTTAGTAGCTAGGTCTCCTAGTAGCTAGGAGACAGGTTAATGTTAGTAGTCAGGTAGAGTGTCAAAAGCTAGGAAGAGATAGGAAGAGGTAGAGTAGCTAGGTAGAGATAGGTTAATGTAAGCCAGGTAGAAAGTGTTAGTAGCTAGGTCTCCTAGTAGCTAGGAGACAGGTTAATGTTAGTAGCTATGCTGCTTTAGGCTAGGCTGTTGGAGGACATTATTAGGGTCTGTTCCTAATTTCTCTCCTACTTCTTCCCAACTGCATGATGTGCTGTCAATTCAAGCGCTAACCTGTTTTCCCTTAGTCTCTTCCTACAGTAGGTGCTCCTGACACGCCCTACTTGACGACCCTGACTAAGATGGCATTGCAGTGACGGAAAGTTCTCCACGTCCTGCAACAAACTTCTGCATCAGTTCTTTTGCTCTTTCTTTGTCTCTGTTCTGTGTCTCTGTTCTGTATTCTCCAAACCACAGACGGTCTCGGCAGATGACCGCTTGTGCTGAGCCTGGTTCTGCCGGAGGTTTCTTCCTGTTAAAAGGGAGTTTTTCCTTTCCACTGTCGCTTCGTGCTTGCTCAGTGTGAGGGGTTGCTGAGAATTACACGACGCAATCTTCTGTGGTTCTCTAATTTCTACATTAAACATTGTTTTGTTATAACTCTTTTTGTAAAGTGCCGTGAGTTGACATCTGTTGTGAAATGGCGCTATATAAATAAACTGAATTGAAATTGAATTAACCTGCAACCACTATATGACAGTTTCTCTCTACACAGATTTTTGTACAGTATGTACACCAAAAAGTTAAGTTTTCACCTCATGTGACCAGAGGGTTTTTCTCCACTAACAGTTCTAAACCAAATTTACCAAGGAGGCCAGGGTGAGGCCTCTGTTTCTTCATAGTGGCTAAGAACAATTTTAACAAGTTTCAATAATAAATATAATATATAATAATAAATAAAAGAAGAAATTCAACCCATTTTTTTGTTCAAGCAGTGTATCTTAAATGCACAGCAGAAATATAATTGTACTTAGCAGAAAACAGTGGAACAGAGACTTCTTGGCTGGTCTGTTAGTACTGCTGACTGCTAAAAGAGGATCAGCCTCTGTCTGAGTTCCTGATCTCTTACCTTATCTCCCACCTTATTCTCCCTTTTAATTACTCTTCTTAGCTTTCCTATTAATTAATACATGTGCCCAGCCTCTGGAGTTACCTTTTAGACCGAATCGCCTTTTTTCTGGACATTTTTTCTGAACTTTTGAAGGACTGTGAAGGAATGTGGATTAACAATATGGCATGTTGCTCAGCCGAATTTTTAGCCATCTCCATACATATGCGTACTTCTTTGACAAGTTTATTCTTATTTTGCTTAAATCGTTTGTGATGATTTTAATGAACTATAATGAAACATGGGGTGTTCCTCAATGCAAGGGAGCCTCGCCTTGATGCCTTGGTCCTGCCCCGGTTGCCTAGCTGATACGTCATCAGGGGCTGCCAAGGCGTGTTCCAATGTCCCTGTGCTTCCAAGAATTTTGTCCTCTGTTTGTCTGCCATTTAGCTAAAAGACCAATGATAAATGTTGAGGTGCATTTATGCCCTCCCTCCGTCAAAAACTTCCTAGAATACAGCCCGGTAGGAGCCGGCAGCAGCTACTTTGGGGGTAAATTCCCAGGTTAAATGTATGTCAACTAAATGTAGCTATCAGCCTTATATCTAAAATGTTTGTTTATTGTTATTATTATTATTTTTAGATCCAAAGCAGTTATATATGGTTGGTTAGTTGCTTAGTTGTTGAAGCTTCGGTGGGTACTAGGTACTAATTCCTTTACATATTTGAGTTAACCAACATATACACAGTTTAAAAAAGTAATACGCTTGTTATACATTTCCAGTTCCATGAGTGAAAGGACGTTACTTATGGAGGACCAAAACTGACATAATTAAAAATAATTAAGTAGAAATATATGTATATTGCTTTTCCTTTTCCTTAAACATGCATTTTTGTGAAGAGATGTATATGTCTTGGTTTTCTTTTTCCTTATAACGTGTATTTTGTGAAGAAATACATGTATATATATATATCTATATATAAATATATATTGCTTTCTCCTTATTACATGCTTTTTGTCAAGAAAAATATATATTTTGTTTTTTATTTTTCTTATTGCATGCATATTTGTAAAAAAAAAACATGTTTTTCCTTTTACATGCATTTTTGTCTATATTAAATGTCTATATATATATATATATAAAAAAATATATATATATATATATATATATATACATATAGCCGTTGTTTCGTTCTCTGCCAGGTGCAGCAGAAGACGCCGAGTCTGTAGCGGCATCGCGGCATAGAAGGAGTGCCGTCTCTGAGTGGTACATTGATTTTGGCTAAATCAAATGATGAATATAGATTAGCTCAAGTAATTTCCTTTGACTCTGCCTCGACAGGAGCACCTGTAGTCACTGTACGTCATTGTCCGCAACAGAAAATGTGTGTTGCAGACAGATGTATCCAAGCATGATGAGAAACGTTCAGGAATGTTCAAAAATACACCATCACAATTATTCCATTAAAAATTAACTCTTAGCCCAGATTTTATTTTCCATTTATTGATATTAGTTATTCCCTTTGTCATTGGTACTGAGCAAATGTCAGCAAGTAGGGGTAACCACCTGCATAACGGAGCAACAGGTTTTTGAGCCGATTGTGCTGCAGGCAGTTCATAGCACCTCGATACGGAGGTGTGGCCGAGACCGCTCATGTTATACCCCACCACGGCTGGACTGCTGTCGTCACAATTCCAAGCCTACGTCAATAACCCGAGATTAGCCGTTAGCAAGGCAGGATTTGAATTCTAGTGAATTGCAGTGTAGTCGTTTTACCACTTGGGGCACTAAACTAATGGTTTTTGGTGCAGATTAAGATTTTCACTAAAATATACTAAAATACATAAAATAATTACTGAAAATGTAGATACTGCTATTATAGACTCAATTATACAGTTTATCAACAAAACAGTTTATTATGGGGTGAGTTACTTTTTAAAGCCACTCAAAGGTGGCAAGTATGCTTTTAACACGAAATCACAGATTAAAACGTACTATAAAATATTTCATATTCTGAAAATAATAGTGTCAGTGCACTGATGGTACTGTAGGTGCCCACCATTAGCAAACAAGCAATTGTGCCTTCTATAGTCGCAAGTTTGCAGTAAACTCCAACCCACCCACTCCCCGGCCAACCACCACACACTGCTTTCAAATCTGTGGGAAACACTGGTAAGGGCTTTATACGTAAGGAGAAGGATCTTAAACTCTATTCTGGACTAACATTGAGCCAGCGGAGAGAAGGTAAAACAGGAGAAATGTTATCTCTTATTAATATTCATCAGAACTCTTGGTGCAGCATTTTGGTTCAACGGAATGCTTTTAATTGCATTTTGTGGACTTTCTGATAATAAGGAATTACAGTAGTCCAGCCTTGAAGTAACAAACACATAGACTAGTTTCTCAGCATCACTCCTGGGCAGTATGTTTCTAATTTTAGCAATATTCCGTAGGTGGAGGAAAGCAATCTTGGAAACCTGTTTAATATGGGATTTAAATGTCATTTCTTGGTCAAAACCCACACCGAGGTTCTTTACACTATCACTAGAGGAGTAATTGACTAAGCAATTTCTCTTTTGAAGCTTCTGACCCAAAAACAATAACTTCTGTCTTGTCTGTATTTAAAAGCAGAAATTTCAGAGTCATCCATGTTTTTATGTATTTGAGACATTCCTGTAATTTATCTGATTAGATTAATCAGGATTTATGGTTAAATATAGTTGTGTGTCATCAGCATAACTGTGGAAATTCATACTATGCTGTGTATTTATTTTATCAATTGGAGGCATATATATAGTAAAGATAATTGGTCCAAGCACATATCCCTGTGGTACTCCACTAGTAACCCTTGTGTGAGGAAGATTTATAATTTACATTAACAAACTGGAATCTGTTGAACGGATATGATTTAAACCAGTCTAGTGCTGTTCCCTTGATCCCTGCAACATGTTCAAGCCTTTCTAAGATAATATTATGCTCAACTGTGTCAAAAGCAGCACTGAGATCCAACAAGACCAGAACAGTCACAAATCTATTATCTGAGGCCATTAGAATACCATAAGAAATGTCCACCAGTGCTGTTTCAGTCCTCAGTATTCAGTACAGTACACTCATTGTCATGTTCAAGAAACCAGTCTGAGATAAATCAACCTTTATGACATGATGCATTATCCTGCTGGAAGTAGCCATCAGAACATGGGTAAACTGTGGTCATAAATGGATGGACATAGTCAGCAACAATAATAAGGTAGGCTGTGGCATTTCAGTGATGATCAGTTGGTACCTAGGGGCCCAAAGTGTGCCGAGAAAATGCCCCCCACATGATCACAGCACCAGCCTGAACCATTGATATACAGGCAGGATGGATCCATGATTTCACCAAAACGGTTCTGTCAAGGCTAACGGTAAACCTGAGCAAGATGGCGACCAGCGATGATGCGCTTTGTACCTACGTACGTCGATTCACGCACGCATGCGTAGATGCTAGGTACGTCTACAGGCAGGCAAACGACGAAAGTAGGGGGATGTTTTATGGCTGAACTTTATGATCTGAGCAAGAACCCTCGTGTTTTCTTTGGACAAAGAGACCACGTGGAGATTATGTACCGGACTAGCCTTCTGTTACAAAGAAACTTGAAATAGGTCAACTAAAAAAGAGGATGGAAGCGACTCTCTGTGTCTACCTGCCACTCAGGAGGAACGCCGTGACGCTGTTAAAACACACAGTTGAGTGACAGTAACAGGAAATCAACCCAACACAATTGTACAAAAAGCTCACAGTTTACCCGTAAATAGAAACACAAACACAGTACGGAAACTCCAACACAGGGCGTTCAAATGACACACACTCACTTGAAATTAAGAATCATGCATGCATAAAATTACAAAGAGAATTTTCTAATTCATTCCACCCAGGTTGGAAAATAAAAATAAATTAGAACAGTCTTACTTTAAAGGGGAAGCTTCCAGGTGTAGAAAAAAAAGATACCACTGATTGCGACGGAAAAACACGAATGGGGGAGCACGGTGTTGTAGCTGGTAGCACAGCTCACCTTACAGCTAGAAGGTCCCGGGTTTGATTCCTGCTGGGGACACTGTGGGCGCTGAGGGTTTGTGTGTTCCTCCAAATCATCCGCACCCACACCTTGGGTGGGGTTGGCAAAATGGCCTTTCTGTGTGGAGTTTGCATGTTCTCTCTGTGTCTCCCTTGAGCAGCTAATGTGAGCTACTCCTACAAAAACATGCACCAGTCCTGGGCTGTATACTGCCTCCTCCTGGGTGAGGAGGCTGGGGAGGATCTGGCTGGAATAATATGATCCTTCCACGCGCTATGTCCAGCTGGGGAAACCCTGTCCCTTCAGGTGAAAAGAAGGGCCTGCTCACTCCTCAGGCAAGAAGGAGGCTTGAGCTCAGTGCAGGGCCCTCCTGGGGTTGGCAGAGGGAGAGCAATGACCAGGACTGGAATTAGGTAGTGACACTGGGTGATAAATAATGGATAAAAAAAGCATGGGATAAAAAATATATATATAAAAAAAAACGTGTGCAAAAAGTGGATGAAAAAAATAAAAAGAGAGAGAGAGGTTCAGCGGAAAAATCTAGACACGTGTTACAACTAAGAGTCTCTTCTGAGAGAACTTTCCAACTTGTAGAAGCGAACTGGAAGAGGGATGATCTCCTTTAATTCCGGGAGTCGAACCAGAGAGGACACGAAGTTCCAGGATTCAGAGATTTAAAAAAAGCGCCCGTGCTCTTGCGCCCTTGCTGTTCCCTCTTACTTTGTGCGCATAGTCCACTCACACTGCACGGAACTGCAGCGGGTTTGATGGATTGGCGCTCCTGCCAAACCGCCTGAAAAAGTCTCCAGCACTCAGCTGGGGAGGAGAAAGAGAGAGGCGGACGGCCCCTCCCACTGGCCAATTGGAAAGCTGCCATCATATTTCTAGAGCCCTTTGATATCGTATACATGGCTCAGACTCCAACACAGTCCAACAAAGGTTTGATGTATTGTGTGTTCAGAGATGCTCTTCTGCATACTAGAGGGTGACATGGGAATCAATTCTCGCTCCCGTTCCGATCCCAAAAAAAATACTCCTGTCACGTCCCGATCACGTGACAGCCCCCCCCAAAAAATCTAGTCCCGAAAAAAGCCCGAGAAAAAGACTCCCGTCCCGACCCGAATCCCGTAGATTAGTAAGTTACCTCCTATGGCGCTTGCTCCCCCGACCCCCTTTAAACCATAGCGTAGCACAGTATCAAAGATAATCTATTTGGTCATTGGATGCACAATACGCACAAAAAATAAAGCAGATGGGCTCCAGCAGCAGAAGACCACAGTGGCTGCCATTAAAAACAGAAAATCAAACAGGCTGTCAAATTTTGGAAAATGTATGAGGTTCTAGCGTGGTGTACCAAATAAAGTTGGAATTTTAGATTTGTTAAAAGAAAACACCTAGAAAATCTTGCTTCTTTTTTACAAGATGTGTGTATTAAACCTCTTTGTTTCATCTCCTTTAGGATGTCCACTACTCTCCATATAAGCTGACTTTATGGTCCATAACTTTTCATATTTAACACTCATAAGACTACAACTAACCTCGGCTGACTTTGATAACTCCACATGGAGCTCATGACTACGTGTGTGTTTTTCTGTGTGAGTCTGTATAAGACCGAGTTTGACTTTCAGAGCATCTGCTGACTGCGGACATGGCAGGGGGGCACAGGTGGTATATTGTTTGCACCCACACACACACACACACTTACACAATCAAACACAGTGATGAGGCTCACAGATGCTGACCTTGTACGAGGCCAGACTCCTTGACTGTCAGCACTTGTCACACACACACACACTCTCACACTCCAACACACACACACTCGCATTAAAGTAAGGTGCCCATTTACTCTGGGCTTGTCAGGGGCTGCCATCCTTCCCAGTGGGGGTATATTTGTGCTGCTTGTGAGGAAGAGGTGGAAGTAGGTGGGGGTATCAATGAATAATGCTCCATGTAATGAGATGGTTGATGATGGGGACAGAAACATGAGCAGCCACAAACTTGTTTTATGTACTTTCCTGTCTTCAAACCTCTGAAAGTATTTGTCAAATCTGTGGAGAGATAAAACGTGATACTTAGAACGTGGAGGCAAAGTCACAATACAGGAACACATTACAGTCCATAAAGAGCTTTAAGACAAGCATTGCTTCACTCTGTGAAAAAATCTCAATACATAGGGGCGTAAAGACATGTTTAAGGAGAAGTTATGGAACTTGTTTGTCATTGTTCATCAGAATTTTCAGTAGCCAATCCATATATGAACTCAAACAACTCCTGCTGAAACTGTTCATGTCAGCAAGAGAAAATCTCATGTAAGGGAATGTTAGAATAAAGTGTCATAACAGAGGATTTATAGGTCTTGTTTGCTGACAAAACATCTAGTACTTACACATGAACATTTTCCCCAACCCCTATTGTCTGCATTACCCACAGAAAGAAAATAGACAGTCAAAACCAGCAAGTCATAAAAAAATTGTGTCTTCTAGCCTAGAAATCTACACAAACCATAGCAGTTTCTGAAGCAGGCTGGTCTGGGTACGTTCCATTTGGCTTGCAGAGACAGTTTGAATGACAACCATAGATTCCACCACTAGGAGTGAATGCTATCCATGGGTTATGCCTAGACTATATATAAGAATAGGATGGCTTGTCAGGCTAAATCTGTTCCAAATCACAGAGAAAATTAAAATTCATGGCCTCGCCCAACTTGGCTAGTGACTCCTAACGAAAAGGCTGTATTTATATTGTGGCCAGGAGACCTTTTAGACCGAATCGCCTTTTTTCTGGACAACTTTTAAAGAACTTTTGAAGGACTGTGAAGGAATGTGGATTAACAATATGGCATGTTGCTCAGCCGAATTTTTAGCCATCTCCATACATATGCGTACTTCTTTGACAAGTTTATTCTTATTTTGCTTAAATCGTTTGTGATGATTTTAATGAACTATAATGAAACATGGGGTGTTCCTTAATGCAAAGGAGCCTCGCCTTGATGCCTTGGTCCTGCCCCGGTTGCCTAGGTGATACGTCATCAGGGGCTGCCAAGGCGTGTTCCAATGTCCCTGTGCTTCCAAGGAATTTGTCCTCTGTTTGTCTGCCATTTAGCTAAAAGACCAATGATAAATGTTGAGGTGCATTTATGCCCTCCCTCCGTCAAAAACTTCCCAGAATACAGCCCGGTAGGAGCCGGCAGCAGCTACTTTGGGGGTAAATTCCCAGTTTAAATGTATGTCAACTAAATGTAGCTATCAGCCTTATATCTAAAATGTTTGTTTATTGTTATTATTATTATTTTTAGATCCAGGGCACTATGGTTGGTTAGTTGCTTAGTTGTTGCAGCTTCGGTGGGTACTAGGTACTAATTCCTTTACATATTTGAGTTAACCAACATATACACAGTTTAAAAAAGTAATACGCTTGTTATACATTTCCAGTTCCATGAGTGAAAGGACGTTACTTATGGAGGACCAAAACTGACATAATTAAAAATAATTAAGTAGAAATATATGTATATTGCTTTTCCTTTTCCTTAAACATGCATTTTTGTGAAGAGATGTATATGTCTTGGTTTTCTTTTTCCTTATAATGTGTATTTTGTGAAGAAATACATGTATATATATATATAAATATATATTGCTTTCTCCTTATTACATGCTTTTTGTCAAGAAAAATATATATTTTGTTTTTTATTTTTCTTATTGCATGCATTTTTGTAAAAAAAAACATATGTTTTTCCTTTTACATGCATTTTTGTCTATATTAAATGTCTATATATATATATATATATATATAATATATATATATATATATATATATATATATATATATATATATATATATATAGCCGTTGTTTCGTTCTCTGCCAGGTGCGGCAGAAGACGCCGAGTCTGTAGCGGCATCGCGGCATAGAAGGAGTGCCGTCTCTGAGTGGTACATTGATTTTGGCTAAATCAAATGATGAATATAGATTAGCTCAAGTAATTTCCTGTGACTCTGCCTCGACAGGAGCACCTGTAGTCACTGTACGTCATTGTCCGCAACAGAAAATGTGTGTTGCAGACAGATGTATCCAAGCATGATGAGAAACGTTCAGGAATGTGCAAAAATACACCATCACAATTATTCCATTAAAAATTAACTCTTAGCCCAGATTTTATTTTCCATTTATTGATATTAGTTATTCCTTTTGTCATTGGTACTGAGCAAATGTCAGCAAGTAGGGGTAACCACCTGCATAACGGAGCAACAGGTTTCTGAGCCGATTGTGCTGCAGGCAGTTCATAGCACCTCGATACGGAGGTGTGGCCGAGACCGCTCATGTTATACCCCACCACGGCTGGACTGCTGTCGTCACTATTCCAAGCCTACGTCAATAACCCGAGATTAGCCGTTAGCAAGGCAGGATTTGAATTCTAGTGAATTGCAGTGTAGTCGTTTTAACACTTGGAGCACTAAACTAATGGTTTTTGGTGCAGAAATATACTAAAGAGAGCAGAGTATGTCTCTTATAGTAGAAGCTAAATATTTGCAACTGCACAAAATAGCTGGAACATGTTCAGGCTCATGTTATTTGTGGACATAACTTATCAACAATATTTTTTTTTACCCAAGAAAGAGGAGCAGAGGAAAAAAAACTTGTTGGAACTGGAATTTTTCTTTGGAACACCACCAGCAAATTATGTATAGTTAGTTATTTGTCCAAAAGCAGTATAAGAATTGTGTTGCTGTTAACCAATCACAGGTCAGATATTTAAATATCCTAAAAAATAATAAGTAAGACTCCTAATGCTGTAGTTCTGCCTACTCATCCGAAAAACTTCACCCTCTTCAAACAGGAGTATCAGAGCATTTTTTTCTACAAAAAAACGTTTTTTCAAAGCATTCGTACTAGAGACCCTGGCAGATTTATTAGAGAAGAAAAAGTGAATAAGACCTTTAAGCTTAGCACTGTGTTGTTCAGATGAAAATGTTAGTATTCCTATTTTAAATTAACATCGGTTGAGGCTGCCGGTTCCATCACTTTGTCAGATCTGCTTGTCAGCAATCTTTCACTGGAATGGAGTAAACATTTAGATTTTCTATCAATTGTTCAGCAGCTTTGAATGTATGAATTGTATGTTCCTAGATTTTCAGATCCCAAAGTGGTTTCAAAATGTTTCATTTCATAGGGCTCATTTCCACTATAGGAACTTCAGGATAATTTTATCTAAACTTAATGGTATGGAACTGTCTCTATTTCAGTAAATCCGGTAAACCTGAAATAACTGCTTTCTGGGCCCTTTCAGGAACCAAACAAGTTTCTGTCTTGGATTGTATACTCTGTAATGTAGTCAATGGGTGGGAGCTGTGGTTAATTCATGCCGTAGTAAATATCAGCAGACATCACTAAACAGCCGGCATTTGTAAAATTGGAAGAGTTGCTTGCGAAGCATTGTGTAAACATTTGGCAACCATCCCTGCTTCTTCTATGTCTATATCTTTTTATTCTCTGCTGCTGTGGGCACCTTTCTGCAGTTTATCAGTGACAGTGGTTTTAAGATTCTGAAGTTCCAACTTGATAAGATGGAGACAGAAAATCTTATACTAACCAACAAAGAGAGACTCTGAAAGACCCTTTAGTCCACAAGAGCAGCTGAGTATTTTTTATTACGTATGATAATAACCAGACATGTTAATTAGAATTTTGAGAGGTAAAAATGTATAGCTCATCAAGAGAAATATTGGCAGTAAAGTTTGTCTTTGCCTGATCACTCAGTCAGGGTCAGTTAATGAAACAATAAAACATGAAACGTATCTGAACACATGAAATTTGGCTGCATATTCGCTTTACTCTAATCCAAGAAAGAGAGGGAAATGTTTTTGCTCATGTTTTCCTTTCATTAATATATTCTCTCCTACTTCTCCCCAACTGCATGATGTGCTGTCAATTCAAGCGCTAACCTGTTTTCTCTTAGTCTCTTCCTACAGTAGGTGCTCCTGACCCGCCCTGCTTGACGACCCTGACTAAGATGGCATTGCAGTGACGGAAAGTTCTCCACGTCCTGCAACAAACTTCTGCATCAGTTGTGTTGTTCTTTCTGTGTCTCTGTTCTGTGTCTCTGTTCTGTATTCTCCAAACCACAGACGGTCTCGGCAGATGACCGCTTGTGCTGAGCCTGGTTCTGCCGGAGGTTTCTTCCTGTTAAAAGGGAGTTTTTCCTTTCCACTGTCGCTTCGTGCTTGCTCAGTGTGAGGGATTGCTGAGAATTACACAACGCAATCTTCTGTGGTTCTCTAATTTCTAAATTAAACATTGTATTGTAATAACTCTTCTTGTAAAGTGCCTTGAGATGACATCTGTTGTGAAACGGCGCTATATAAATAAACTGAATTGAATTGAATTGAAATATCTCTCATGTCATTTGTATTGTTACTTTATGAGCAGATTGGGGTGCTTCTTTTGTTTCCCCACTATTACTCTTTTGCTAAAAGAAATATTCACATAGAGTTAATTTTTTTTTTGTCTTTTAAGTGTGGAAAAAATTGTAGCCTATTTTATTTAGTTGATTAGCAGTGGGGAGTAACAAGTGGGGCAGTGGCCACACTGGGCAACTTCACAATTGCTAGATCTAGAACAAAGTCTGTGACCTTTCTTTGAGATATGGTTGAAAGGACTTTAAAAACTGGGATTGTCCTGAGGGACAAATTTAGTAGTTTTATAGCTGTAGTTTGGTAAGCCCTTGTTACGGTGCCCAAAAGCAGTTTTAGAAAATGCAAAGAGGGCCTTCCCTGTACATTTGGGCACAGTTTGGCAGATACATAAATCATTTTTCAATGTAGGGCTAAAAGCATGAAGATTCAGGGTGTTTATTAAGTGCCTTGAAAACACAAGAAAAAGATACATGAATTACGTATTTCTGAGATAGCATGCAAGTAATGTTGTACCACAATAGGTTTGTTTTACTATGAAAAACAATTGCTTGGAGCAATCATTAATAAAATTAGTCATTAAGGTCAAAATTATCAAGTCGGGGTACCTTCCTGATCTTGGGAAATAATAATTATAAACACAGTCCACAATGAATATGTATGCTTAAAGACCAAGGCTTTTATTGGAGAGTTTAAGAAATGAGGCTAAGTTAAACAAATTATGATCAATTTAAGAGTCATTGTTTTAACCAGCCAATTCACAATACAAAGCAGAAGTGAAGATGAAACGATATTTGAAAGGAAGTGATGTTTCATTTAGTAATTTTCTGAATTAGAAATCAATAGCTTTTTTTTTTTTGGACAATTTATTTTGATTTATGCATTAGTCACCGCAGTGATGGATCTAATAGTATTTTGGCATATCAAGATGTTTTGGCATACTAATATGTTAATTTTAAAACAACAATACTAATTGTTTAGACAAACACTATTTATCAATTTGCTATGGTGATCTACGGGGTGAAGGTGACTTTAGAGCAGAGTATATGCTAAGGTCTGGGTCATGACGTCACACATTCATGCATTTAGTTCTTACTGTTAGTAGGTCTGTCCCTGTAGACAAGTCCACAAACAAACATCACAATATGCTAAAAGACAAACCAAAAAAGTTAGCAGAAAGTAGTGTTTTCCCTTTTAAAGGCTAACTGTCAGAGGCGAGGATGGCTAACTATGTAGGATTTTGTCCAGTAACCAGAGGGTGGGCTAATACTTCTGTATATTAAATAAATTATAATCTAAACTCTATGTCCTAAAGAATCTGAACATATGGAGGAGTATCTAGTGAACGTTTTAAAAAGGTACAGATGTTGAAAGCAGTGGGTCTGTGGTTTCTGCCTCTAGGCAACCTTGACAGCTGCACTTGCAGGCAGTACGCTCCATAACAGACCCTGTTATTTCCAAATGATAGTTTTGGTGGCGTTAGTTCTTTATTTTGTGCGTTTTATTGAGTTCATTATCGTTACATTTAATGTTGTGTGTTGGGCACATTATCATGTTCCAGTCAATGGAAGACCTCCCGGCTGTCCAACCGGTCCTGCCGGACCGCCGTACAGTGAGGGCATGACCTTGTGGCCATCCGCTGGAACTCCAGTTCCTCAGGGTACATCTCTCCGGCCGTCTGCTGAACCACCATCCAGCCACGGGATGCCAGGTCAAATTAAATCAAATCGAACTTTATCTATAAATCTATTTATCATACAAATATTGCATCTAAGTGCTTTACAGGTTAAAATGACCACACATAAATGACATTCCAAACCCTCCTGCCAGATTTAAAAGCAAGATCACAGTTACACAGGGGATATACAGTAGCTGATGGGGTAGCAAGAGGGGTCACTTAGGCCACGTGGACACTAAGCCGGATAATGCCTTAAACGTATAATTATTTAGTCTACACCCCCCTATCGTCCACACTAACCCGGCATGGTTTAAGGTCTGTGGCCGGATAACTATTAGCCGGGTAAGAGAGCCGTGTAAATCTTAACTCAACGGCCAAACGAGCTAGTGTGGACAGCTTCCCCGGATAATGAAAGGAAGTGGCGTCAATGAATGCTGCGTCAATAACAATACGACACTACAGACAAAGAAAACAGCGAAGAGTAATAAATGGATCTCGTCGTCTGTCCACACCAAAAACTCTCTCCTCTTCTGAGCAGCTATTGTTCTCTTCGGTTAACAGGACAAGCAGATATGTACTGTGCTGTAGAGCTTCTTATGATGTAGGCGCTGGCGTCACGTAGATTATACGCGTGTTACATGCGTCTTTTCGCGCATGCCCATTATTTGCACAGGTCGGTATGGGATTGCGCAATCGTGGGACCTTAAACGGGGCGTAAATGCTCGTGTTGAGTGGATAACATTAGGCGTCTAACTCCCCGTATAACCTTATCGGCTTAGTGTGGACGTAGCCTTAGAAGCGACAGTAGAAGCAGTGTTACACGTTACAAAGCAACACATTAGAGTACTCTCATTACTGTTTCCGTGAAATGTGTAACTTAACACATTAGTTTCAAGTTTATCTGTCGTTTTAGGAATTTCTCTCAATAAGAAAGGGAAAATCCTGACTGCTGCCTGCTTTTTGTCAGACAGCTGGATAGGCCTGCTGTGCCAACTGCAGATGTATCAGCAGAGACAAAGCTCTGTGATATGTCTGTGCCCTGCTCCTGTCCTGAACTTGTGTGTGTGTGTATGTGTGCGTGTGTGTGTGTGTGTGTGTATAAGTGTTTTCAAACTTCCTTCAAAATGCCAGAGTACAGCTTTTGCATCGTGGAGGTACACACATTATTTTTAAGTCGTCAATGATAAGCAAAAGAACAAAACAGTAAGATGCAAACTACATTGATGAAAAGCTTCTGTCGAACGCTCTGTGGAATAGCCTATTGCTGACTGTCTTTCTATTATTGTTATCCTGCAGTTAATTTGGTTGGATGACTGAAGTTATTTATTGTCACAACTTCTCTGTGCAGTTAAATGAGGTTGTCTGTAAATTAAGTTGCAGCATGTGCGAGGCTGCAAACTGGCTTTTAATTTTTGGTACATAAAAGTAACGCTGTAACATAACTTATTTCTTTTAATTAATGGTAACATTGTAACCTAATTAACTACTTTCCGAAGTAACTATACCTAACAATGAGTAGAAGGACAATAGGCTGAGTACAGCTGACACAGGTAAACAAACGCCATCAGAGGAGCCATCTGCTCTGGCAGCAGCAGCCAAGGCACTGACCCAAGGCGCCTGTTCCAGAGGTGAGGGCCATAATAATTGAAAGACGCCTTGCCATTAGTGTGTGTCCTGATTTTAGGGACGACAAAAAGATGGCTGCTAGAGGAGTGCAGCCAAGGATGTCAGTTTGTTTTATAAAGTGCTGTGGACAATGACCATAAACTTGAGTGTATTAACTATTTATAGCCTAAGTATTACTCTGTTTCAATTTTATTACAATAAGCGCTGTATAAACCGGTGCTGAATTGTATCTTTATTCATTCAATAATAGTTGAAAGCCAGAGGATATCCTGATTTGTTTTTCAAAACACAGGCATTAAAATCCACAAACAGAACTAAGAAAAATGTTGGCAAATATGTATTCGCTCAAGAATAATATGCACAATGCAAAAAAAAAACGTTCCCTTTGCAACCTTTGCTGTTGTTGCCCATTTTGTGCATGGAAACTTCAACTTTAATATACAGTTTAGAGTCCTGCATTAGAATGGCTACCTGCAGCTAATCCTCTGTTTCAAGTGGATAAATGCATATATCAAATTTTGGGGGTATCAGAGGAAATTTTGTTAATGAAGGCGGGTTAGGACTTAGGAGTGAGAAAATATAGTTGTTTCAATGTTTTATTTAAGACTTTCAAAGAGGATAATGTTGATATAAAGGATCATGCTGTCATATTATCATGCAGGGCAATACAGTAATTAATTCAAATGGTGATAATAGCATGCATCATTGTCTCCATATTGGCTGGAGATAGAATGGGGCAATGTTCTTTAGATAATAAAAATCTATTTTAGCAATGTTTTTATTGTGAGGGATAAAGTCATTGTCCACATTCTTCAGTTATAAAGAAGGATTAAAAGACAGTGCTTGCAGTTTTGGTAAAACATTTAAAATAATTAAAATCTAAATTGCTCGTCTTCAGCAGGGGCCTCACACACTGTTGTGGCAAGAAATACCCCCGTTTGAAGGGAGCAATTCGTCAGGGATAAGCTCTCATCTCTAATAGATCTATAAAATTGCTTAAAATGTCTTGGGAATTTGGCCCAAACCACATGCCTCACCGAGGAAAAAACTTTATGAAGACTCCTATCTTCTACCAGGTCAAAACTGTCCTGTGTCCCCTGTAGTAAAGACACAGACTCAGATTTCTCCACAATCAATTTATCACATTGAGCGTTTGAGGGTTTTATGTTCGCAATAGAAACATGGTTTAAAAAAAATTCTAGAGTGGAAAGAAAGAATTTTGCGATTATGTTTATGATCTGAGATGATTTTGGAAAATAATCTCTTTGAATTTCTTACTGCGCTATTGTATGCTTTGAGAACATTTGTATATATTAGGTGGATTAATGATATTTAATTTTTCATCCATTTTCTCTCTGCCACCCCGCAGTTCCTATTTTGGTTTTTAAAATTGTATTTTCTACATGGCGAGGCAAGTTTTGAGTGTGTACTTTAAACCTTTAGAGGAGCAAGCAGTTCAAGAGTGGACTGAAGCCTACTATTCAGATCATTAGCAATAAGATCACAGGGGGCAGGTAAATGATCAGTCAGGCTGCAAACAGCACACCTGTTGTTAATGCGGGGAGGAAAAGGATAAGAGGGTGAGACGTGGGCACAAGGAGCACAAGGAGTGTTGGGAGGAGAACCGCATGCACACAAATCGAGTTTGACGACACTGACACAGAGAACACCCCCAGCAATTTTTAAAACAAACCAACACCCTTGAGCGGACACCAAAACATTTAACCCTACATTCAGTCATTCACTTACCACTGATGGTGATAAGGTACTATGTAGTCTAGGGCTGCCACAAACAATTATTTTGATAATCGACTAATAGTCTATTATTTTGCAGATTAGTCGACAATTGGATCGACCATAAATTGCATCCTTTCGCAGTCGCAGCTCAAATATATACTTCATTAGGTTCCAGCTGGAAGTGTTTTCTCTAAATATTAGGTGCTATATAAAACACTGAAAGTTAAAATCAGGTTCTACCTTGTGGACTTTGGATTAAACATGCTCCTGTACAATTTCTATAAAACGCTCCTAAACATTAGCGCTCCATTTTCGGCTCGCCATGACAGTTTGGGGTTTTGCGGTGTTATACCAGAACTGATTTAGATTCCCGCTGCTGCGCATGTGCATCAGGGGGAGGGAGGCAGCTAGAGCAATAGACATACATTATATAGAGAGCAGTGAGCAATACAGCCAGAGTTTTAAGAGAAAAACAAAGCCTTTACAAAAAAAAGATGACGTTGACAAATACATTTATTGTATTTGACATTGTCATTGACATTGTCGTGACGAATCAAATAATCGTGGCAGCCCTAATATAGTCACAGCTGACTGGGGCAGATTGACAGAAGCGATATTGCACACACAGATGCCCTGGGTCCTCTGAAGTGGCTTGCCCAAGGACACATGCCTGAGATAGAAAGAGCAGAGTTTCAACATGAAAACCAACCATTACAGCACGAACCTCTGAGCCACTGTCAGCCAAAATGTATGGAGGGCATTAATGACCAAAATATAAAATGGCAAAAGCAAACCAACTGCCAAACACCTGCTTTTCTTGGCCAAACCAGAGTATAGACTTTAATCATCAGGCAAGATCTCTCGTAGGTCAAACATAATGTATTATGAGAACCTAAGAAAGGATCAAATAAATAATATGTTGGTGGATCAAGTGATATTTTATCAGGCAGATGAGTTGACTCTTCGCGGACAGACTGCATCTTTAAACTGCATTTTTTATTCGGAGGCAGGCGCAACAAATAGAGGGAGAGAAATTTAGAACCTGAGGGAGAGGTTTTTTCTTTTAGATTTGGAAAGATCCTTCTTTCAGCACAGACATTTCAGCAATGGGTGCCCTACAGACAAATAGCAAATGAGATACAATATAGGGGAAAAAAGACATTTTAAACATTAGGACAAAACACATAAAATATCTCGGAATGTACTATGCACTAGTATTTCCCCAAGGAAAGGGGAATAATGGCATACAGAAGAAATCAAAAATGAAGCTACATCACGCAAATCCTGTCACATCCTATTTTCTTATCAACTTAGAAAATTTTTATATCTTCCTTTTTAGAAAAATCTGTAGCATCGCTATTATATTTACCCTAAAGCTTTCTTTTTCTTAACACACCAGCAACTGCATCTAACATTTTGGATGATTCTATGCTTTTCACCCTGATGCGTCTCAACAGCTGAAGAAAATAATACGATTAAACTGTTTTAAAACAAAAGCTGCTCTTCATCAGAATCCATCTGTAAAATTGTTATGGATATGTAATCATTTCCAACCTGAAAAGTTTTATTTTATCTGTGTGAAGCTTTTAAATAAAAATGTGCACCACTATGTTCTTTGCTTTGCTGCATGCTTTTGTTCTGACGTTTCAACTGAGCACAATGAGGACTTTAATGGTAGCTGGGGTGCCTTGACCACAATAGATTAACTGAAAATGGATTTGGCAGGCTTCACTTAGCCGATAGCAACCATAAAAAAGAAAAGAAAAAAAATCAGTGATTGTTCCAGGCATCGATCCTGAGGATCACTTCTGGATTTACAGCTCTAGAAGCTGCCCAATACAGCCCTACTGGTTGATGGAGCTGCTGTGGTTGAAACACTTCACTCAAGGGCAGACTGATTTTAGCCTTTGACGGAGGTTTTGAAAGTGCAATCCTAAAACACTGGGGCTTTTCGGGAGGGGGGGGGACATAAGTAAGTGGAGATGAAAAACAACGTATTGCATCAAGTGTTCTGCCTACATCTGGTTGGATGGTTGAATGTTTTCTGGTGTGTTGCTGGAAGAATAAGTGTCTGTGTTAGTCGATCTGAGGGCCACAGTCAATCACATTCATTTTAGAAGTGGAGAAAAACAAAACTTCTAGGACATGCTGGATAGAAAGGTGGCAGATCCCATGTAATATTATTGCTTACTGTGCCCAGGGTCATACGTTTCCTTCTCAGCTCTTATGATATTGAAAGCCGCTGAAAAAAAAGCTATTGGAATTCCAACCTTGAGTCTCTGCTGGAAGAAACAGAATGTAACCGATAGAAATTGATTCATGTGTTAATACGACCACTTGCCCTCTCACTGTGAGGGTCCAGCTGCTGTCACAAACTCAGCTGGTGACTGAATATGAAAGAAGCTCAGATTTCAGAGTCAATGGTCATATGTGTTTCTGGTGAGCCTCAATGGTTCATCAGAAGTACAAGGGCTGGTTGCATTAAGAACAGCAAATATCACTGTATACAGTTGGGGTGAGATGGAAAAAAGCAAAGTAATCCATTAATGGTAACTGGAGGGAAAGTATTTCTGTACCTTTTTTCAATAAAAAAATATGTAGTTATATATATATATATATATATATATATATATATATATATATATATATATATATATATATATATATATATATATATATATATACACACTCAACAAAAATATAAACGCAACACCTTTGTTCCTGCTCCCATTTTTCATGAGATGGACTTAAAGATCTAAAATTCATTCCAGATACACAATATTACCATTTCTCTCAAACATTGTTCACAAATCAGTCTAAATGTGTGATAGTGAGCACTACATCAAGATGCTGATCTGACATCATGATTAGGGCACAGGTGTACCTAATACTGCCCACAATAAAAGGCCACCCTGGAATGTGCAGTTTTTTGCTTTATTTGGGGGTCTGGGGACACAGAACCGGTCAGTATCTGGTGTGACCACCATTTGCTTCATGCAGTGCAACACATCTTCTTCGCATAGAGTTTATCAGATTGTCAATTGTGGCCTGTGGAATGTTGGTCCACTCCTTTTCAATGGCTGTGCGAAGTTGTTGGATATTAGTGGGAACTTATACACGCTGTCGTATACGCCGGTCAAGCACATCTCAAACATGCTCATTGGGTGACATATCCGGTGAGTATGCTGGCCATGCAAGAACTGGGACATTTTCAGCTTCCAAGAATTGTGTACAGATCCTTGCAACATGGGGCCGTGCATTATCTTGCTGAAACATGAGGTGATGTTCATGGATGTATGGCACAACAATGGGCCTAAGGATCTCATCAGGGTATCTCTGTACATTCAAAATGCCATCAATAAAATGCACCTGTGTTCTTCGTCCATAACAGATGCCTGCCCATACCATAACCTCACCACCACCATGGGCCACTCGATCCACAACATGGACATCAGCAAAGCGTTCACCCACACGATGCAACACACGCTGTCTGCCATTTGCCCTGAACAATGTAAACCGAGGTTCATCCGTGAAGAGAACACCTCTCCAACGTGCCAGACGCCATCGAATGTGAGCATTTGCCCACTCAAGTCTGTTACAGCGACGAGCTGGAGTCAGGTCAAGACCCCGATGAGGATGACGAGCATGCAGTTAAGCTTCCCTGAGACGGTTTCTGACAATTTGTGCAGAAATTGTTTGGTTATGCAAACCAATTGTTTCAGCAGCTGTCTGAGTGGCTGGTCTCAGATGATCTTGGAGGTTAATCTGCTGGATGTGGAGGTCCTGGGCTGGTCTGGTTACACGTGGTCTGCGGTTGTGAGGCCGGTTGGATGTACTGCCATATTCTCTGAAACGCCTTTAGAGACGGCTTATGGTGGAGAAATGAACATTCAATGCACGAGCAACAGATCTGGTTGACATTCCTACTGTCAGCATGCCAATTGCATGCTCCCTCAATGCTTGTGGCATCTGTGCACATTCCAGGGTGGCCTTTTATTGTGTATAAGGTACACCTGTGCACTAATCATGATGTCAGATCAGCATCTTGATGTGGCACATCTTTGAGGTGGGATGGATTATCTCAGCAAAGCAGAAGTGCTCACTATCACACATTTAGACTGATTTGTGAACAATGTTTGAGATAAATGGTAATATTGTGTATCTCGAATGAATTTTAGATCTTTAAGTCCATCTCATGAAAAATGGGGGCAGATACAAAGGTGTTGTGTTTATATTTTTGTTGAGTATGCATATATATATATATATATATATATATATATATATATATATATATATATATATATATATATATATATATATAAAAGGGTAAAGAATTAAAAAGGCGTTTAAGTGAGCTGCATTTCTGAAAAGCATGAATCGTGTAGACGTGCAGAACTATCTAAAACACAGAAAAAACGCGTAGAAGAAGAAACGGCTCTCTGCTGCAAACAACCGTGGCTGTGCCGATTTGAGGTGGAAGACTGATGTTATTTAATGTATTTATGTTGCGTTTTTTGTTTATCAATTCATTTAGTTTTTATGCTTGAGCCTTTATTCTTATGCATGTAATCAAATTATGAACTAAATCCCTTTAATTGAGACGACAGATTTCAACGCATGACTTAACAGACTTCTGTAGGAAAGACCTGCATTTGGAATGAAAGTTTACATGCATCGTGAACGAACAAACTATCGGAACAAATAACCTTTCGATCGGAAGGAAATTTGATCCGAATGAATTTGATCGGGTCAGACTAATCTGAATGACATGTTTACATGAACCATTCAGGCTTTTAATGCAATTTCATGAGGCCAAGGAATGATGGGTTTACCGTCCCACAAGATTACTCGGTGCAGGGCGACATGTAAGCTCGCCCCTGGCAGGGGGTGCCGTGGGTGCTTGGGCCGAAGCCACGGAGAAGGGAATGGTGTCACCGGAAGAAGCGCCCGATGAGAAGCTTGAACAGCAGAAGCGGGAAGCTATGGACAGAACAGGGGTTGCACTGGGCGGAGGAGACGAAAAGAGAGGCTCTAAAAGAGCGTTGTAAGCAGAGCGGCTGAAGGGGATCCCCCTGGGCCACAAAGTAGAGAGAGTCACGCCACTGTCCAGCCGGACATGTCGGAGCGGCAACAGACGGGCGGCGAGCGTGAGGGGATGCCCGAGTGTGAGGCGCTGAAGCCCGGCGCAAGCCGTGAATTGTAGGAGGAGCAGCCTGGGGAGGTGGCTCGAGTCGGAGGATGAAGCTCCGAGGCGAGGCAGGTGAAGCGGACGAATGAGGAGGGTGGCCCGAGCAGCCACCAGTGGTACAGGAAAGCGGCTTGGGAACTCCCGCAGGGAGTTCTAAGGAGAAGAGGCCAAAGCCGGGGGAGATGGATCAGAATCCGGCTGGTTCAAGGGGAGCCGAACACGAGAAGCATGGCGGACCGAGGGCTGAGGAGAAGCCCCTGCAGATATGTGGCCAGGAAGGTAAAGCTCCTCGGACGGATCGACGCCCTGAACGTGAGGACATCCATGCTGTGTACGATGAAGCGAAGACGTAGAGCGAGGTAAGCGAGCGAAACGCACGCAAAAGTCCGAACTGATCGCAAAAACGAACGAGACAGATAAGAAATGAGAGCCAGACAGGGTTTATATGTATATCCCGGTGTGATTGGGAATGTCAGAGGGGCCATAAGTGCCAGGTGAGGCGATTTTAGGGCTGATTAGGATATGCGAAGCGGGTATAGGGCGTGTCCCTTACTCCTGAACTTAAGTTAACTTTGTTAACTCCGTTTCACTAGCTTTCCATAAATAAAAGTAAAATGTGATAAACAGATTAATACATATACATGAGATCAGTGTGAAAAACAGACAGGTGCAGAGAACATAACACAAGGTCTTGTGATTGAGACAAAGCAGGTGGTTGGAACAGTCTTAGGGTTATTGTTCATGAGTCCAACAGCACTGGGAAACAGTTCTTGTGGTGAGATGTTCTGGTCTAAATGGACCAGAGCCTCCAGCCTGAGGGACGCAAGTCAAACAGTCTCAAACTCACAATGTCTTGCCAATGACACCCTGCAATCTGAGGAGACAGAGAAACACACCAACTTGCACACAGTCCTGTGGATACAACACAACAATGAAATAACATAACAAAAACCTCACCACATATTAAATATGCTTTGTGGATTAGTGGATGTTTTGCTGCAGGAGGGACTGGTTTACCTCACAAGGCTTTTTATTTAAAAAGGTTTTTTTTGGCCACAGTAACCTTCATTGAACAGTGAACAGATTGTTGAAAGGGGAGAGAAGTGGGGGATGACATGCGGCAAAAGACTCAAACCGTGGACAGCCACGTCGAGGACTGAGGCCTCCACACCTGGGGAAACCGCACTAACCACTACGCCATGCAAGGACAGAGACAGTATTTCAAGATGAGATGCACATTGGTTTTTCAAATGAGAAATGATATTAATGTTACAACAAATAATTCTCCCTATTTTGATTATGAGGTTTAGCAAATATTATTTTTTGTACTAGCTGACCTAAACAGGAAGAATGTATTCTGATATAATATCAGACATTGAGAATAAAAATCTGCCTATAAAGTCTTGTCCCCCTACTGTATACATTTAGACTCACCCCACCTTTCCCTCCTTAGCTCACATAGATCAAAACTAAGATTTTTTTTCCTTTTCTCACAATATTGTGACTCTAAAAATAACTTGTCTGCAGTATCTTATTTGATAGAAAACTTTTCTTATCAGATATCTTCAACTGTAGGTTCAGCCAAGAAAAAAAGGTATACAAACATTGACCTTTCATTACTACCTGTATACTCTGATGTTGTTGCTATGGCACGAGCATGCAATTGTCCCCTAAAATAGCAGATTAAAATTAGGTATTCTTCTTCATCCTCCACCATCTAACCTGCATCATGTTGCTGAGATCAAGAAAAACCTTTGCTCATACATTAAATGTATATATGATTTTATTAATTCAATTCAGTTTCAATTCAGTTTATTTATAGAGTGCCGTTTCACAACAGATGTCATCTCAAGGCACTTTACAAGAAGAGTTATTACAATACAATGTTTAATTTAGAAATTAGAGAACCACAGAAGATTGCGTCATGTAATTCTCAGCAATCCCTCACACTGAGCAAGCATGAAGCGACAGTGGAAAGGAAAAACTCCCTTTTAACAAGAAGAAACCTCCGGCAGAACCAGGCTCAGCACAAGCAGTCATCTGCCGAGACTGTCTGTGATTTGGAGAATACAGAACAGAGACACAGAACAGAGACACAGAAAGAGCAACAGAACTGATGCAGAAGTTTGTTGCAGGATGTGGAGAACATTCCTCCCCTGGAATGCCATCTTAGTCAGGGTCGTCAAGCTGGGCGGCTCAGGAACACCTACTGTAGGAAGAGACTAAGAGAAAGCAGGTTAGCGCTTGAACTGACAGCACATCATGCATTTGGGGATAAGTAGGAGAGAAAGTAGGAACAGACCCTAATAATGTCCTCCAACAGCCTAGCCTAAAGCAGCATAGCTACTAACATTAACCTGTCTCCTACCTACTAGGAGACCTAGCTACTAACACTTTCTACCTGGCTTAAATTAACCTATCTCTACCTAGCTACTCTACCTCTTCCTATCTCTTCCTAGCTTTTGACACTCTACCTGACTACTAACATTAACCTGTCTCCTAGCTACTAGGAGACCTAGCTACTAACACTCTCTACTTGGCTTACATTAATCTATCTCTACCTAGCTACTCTACCTCTTCCTATCTCTTCCTAGCTTTTGACACTCTACCTGACTACTAACATTAACCTGTCTCCTAGCTAGTAGGAGACTTAGCTACTAACACTCTCTACCTGGCTTAAATTAACCTATCTCTACCTAGCTACTCTACGTCTTCCTATCTCTTCCTAGCTTTTGACACTCTACCTGACTACTAACATTAACCTGTCTCCTAGCTACTAGGAGACCTAGCTACTAACACTCTCTACTTGGCTTACATTAATCTATCTCTACCTAGCTACTCTACCTCTTCCTATCTCTTCCTAGCTTTTGACACTCTACCTGACTACTAACATTAACCTGTCTCCTAGCTACTAGGAGACTTAGCTACTAACACTCTCTACTTGGCTTACATTAATCTATCTCTACCTAGCTACTCTACCTCTTCATATCCCTTCCTAGCTTTTGACACTCTACCTGGCTACTAAAATTAACCTGTCTCTTCCTAGCTACCTGTCTAACCTGTCTCTAACTGCCTATTAACATATCTCTAACTGTAACCTTTGTCAAAGAGGAACGTTTTAAGCCTAGTTTTAAAGATATACAAATTGTCTGCTTCACGAACCAACCCTGGGAGCTGGTTCCATAGGAGGGGAGCCTGATAGCTGAAAGATCTGCCACCCATTCTACTTTTTGAAATCCTAGGAACTACCAGTAAACCTGCAGTCTGACAGCCAAGGGTCCTGTTAGGAACATTTGGAACAATCATGTCTCTTATGTATGATGGAGCTAGATTATTAAGAGCTTTATATGTCAGAAGGAGGATTTTTAATTGTATTCTAGATTTTACTGGGAGCCAGTGTAGAGAAGCTAAAAAAGGGGAAATGTGATCTCTTCTTTTAATATTCATCAGAATCCTAGCAGGAGCAGCATTTTGGACTAACTGAAGACGTTTAATTGTTTTATGTGGACTACCTGATAATAAAGAGTTACAGTAATCCAGCCTTGAAGTAATAAAGGCATTGACTAGTTTTTCAGCATCAGTCCTGGACAGGATGGTTCTAATTTTTGCAATATTCCTAACGTAAAAAAAAAGGAAATCCTACAGACTTCTTAAATGTGAGATCTAAATGACATATCTTGGTCAAAAATAACACCGAGGTTCTTTGCTTTATTACTGGAGGCTAATTTAATGCCGTCTAGGTGAAGGGGTTGACTAAGTAGTTTCTTTTTCAGAGCTTCTGGTCCAAAGCCAACAACTTCTGTTTTATCGGAATTCAGAAGCAAGAAGTTTAGAGTCATCCAAGTTTTTGTGTCTTCCAGACATTCCTGTAGTCTACCTAACTGTTGGATTCATCAGGATTTATGGATAGATATAGCTGTGTATCATCTGCCTAACTATGGAAATGTATCCCATGCTGCCTAATTATTTTACCAATAGGAAGCATATATATAGTAAAAAGAATCGGCCCAAGCACTGAACCCTGTGCTTGTAGCCATTGAGGTTGAGGAAGATTTATCATTTACCTGAACAAACTGAAATCTGTTAGACATTATCATTAGTAACCTTCACCAGAGCTGTTTCAGTGCTATGATGAGCTCTAAAGCCTGACTGAAACTTCTCAAACAGCTCATTATTGTTTAAATGCTCACATATCTGGTGTGCAACTATTTTCTCAAGAATTTTAGATAAGAATGGAAGATTAGATATCGGTCTATAGTTAATTAAGTCGTTTTGATCAAGAGATGGTTTCTTAAGTAGAGGATTAATTACAGCTATCTTAAACTCCTGTGGTACATATCCATTGACTAAGGATAGATTCATTATATCTGAAATTGGAGCAGCGATCAGAGGGAAAACTTCTTTTAAGAGTTTAGTTGGGTTTGGGTCTAAAACACAAGTTGAAGGTTTAGATGAAGCTAATAATTTTAGTACATCAGAAGGTTCGGCTGCATTAAAGCAGTTTAATCATATATTAGGTTCAACCATTTTTGATGCTACCTCATTAACTAGGGAGGAAGCAAGCATATTGGGAAGGTTCCCAATTATCTTATTTTTATAGAGTCTCTTTTATTTATAAAGAATTGCATGAAGTCGTCACTACTAAGAGCCTGGTGAACGGTTGGCTCGATAGAGCTATGATCCTGTGTGAGTTTGGCAACTGTATTAAAAAGAAACCTAGGATTATTTATCAGTGTTTAAAACTAAGTCAGATAGAAAATCTGCTATCTGATCTAAAAATTGAGTATAAGGGCCTGGTGGACGATACAAGACCACGAATAAAAGTGGCTTTACTGCTTTGTTATGTGTATGAGGAAGGCTAAAGATTAAATGCTCACAGGAACTGTAACTACTATTTTTTTGGAGATTAATTAGTAAATCTGAATGAAAGATGGTGGCTACACCACCTCCTCGACCAGTACTTCGAGGGACACTTAAGTTTAAGTAGCTAGGGGGAGTTGACTCATTTATTGTGACATGGTCCTCTTCCTGCAACCATGTCTCTGCAAGACAAAACAAATCATTATTATTTTCACAAATTAAGTCATTTACAAAGAGTGTTTTTGAGGGGCGAGATCTTATGTTAAGTAAACCATCCATCCATCCATTTTCTTTACCGCTTAATCCTTAATGGATCACGGGGGTGCTGGTGCCTATCTCCAGCTGTCAACGGGCGAGAGGCAGGGTACACCCTGGACAGATCGCCAGTCCATCACAGGGCAGGACAAACAGGACAAACAACCATGCACACACTCACACCTAAGGACAATTTGGTGACATCAATTAACCTGAAATTCATGTTTTTGGACTGTGGGAGGAAGCCGGAGTACCCGGAGGGAACCCACACATGCACGGGGAGAACATGCAAACTCCATGCAGAAAGGCCCTGGGCTGGGATATGAACCCACAACCTTGTTGCTGCAAGGCAAGGCCCGTTAAGTAAACCACATTTAATTGATTTATTTTTCTGTTCAGTCGGATTTGTATTCATCTTTATGAGATTTTTATACTTTGCTCTAGTAGCATTAACTTTTAATTCATTAGTTTTGGGCAGTGGACGGGAAACTGTCTCTATAGGGTAGTGGGTGGCAGTACCTGATCCCTGAGCTGGACTCTGGGTTGTCATGGCTTTGGGGAACTAGAGATAACCCTATCAATGTTCCTGGAAAGAAGCGAAGTTCCGTCCGCGGTGGGATTGACGCCGTCTCTACGTAACAGTCCAGGTTTTCCCAAGAAGGCCCCCCAGTTATCAATGTAACCCACATCGTTTTCTGGACACCACCTTGAAAACCAAAGGTGAAACGACAGCACACGGCAGTACATGTCATCGCTAGTACGATCAGGCAGGGGACCAGAAAAATTTACAGAGTCAGACATCTTTTTGGCAGCCCTACACACCGAAGCTACGCTAATTTTAGTGACCTCCGATTGCCATCGCCGGGTGTCATTGCCACCAGCATGGATAACGATCCTGCTGTACCGCTGTTTGTCCTTGGCCAAAAGCTTCAGATGGGACCTAATGTCCGCAGCTCTGGCCCCTGGAAGGCATTTGACGGTGGTATTTCGTGTCTCTGGAGCCACGTTCCTAACTATGGAGCTGCCAATTACAAGAATCGGCGTCTCCTGCTCGGCGGGTGCGTTGCTGAGCGGGGCGGACCTATTGTTCAGAGACAGGGGCTGGAGGTTGGCCGCGGGCTGGGGTCTGGCGCTAGGCTTCCTACGAACCGTCACCCAGCTCGCCTCAGATCCCGGCTGCGCGGGAGCTGTTGGAGGACGGCTAAGGGGTCCTGTTATAATTGACTCCGCGCTAGATACTGCTGGACCTGGCTGTTCTACAGCGCGGAGCCGGGCCTCTAGCTCAGAAATCCTCGCCTCCAAGGCTACAAAAATGTTGCACTTATTACACCTACCATCTTCACTAAATGAGGCAGAGGAGTAACTAAACATCTGACAGAGAGAGCAGGAGAGGGTAGGAGGTTCAAAGAGAGACGGAGGAACAGGAGATAAAGCTGCCGAAGCCATGCTAGCCGTGAAGCTAAGGTAACCTAGCGATACCTTACCTAGCCCAGAAAACCAGTGTAACGCTTAACGAGTCCCAGAACATAAAGAATACCAACAGAAAATAAATGTTTTAATGTGTTTGTGTGTTAAAGCAACTCAGAAAAACTTCTGGACAGAGAACATTAGATTAATTCGAGAGAGAGGGAAACCCCGACTTTCTACAACCGAGTGAGTCAACAAACAGGAAATGACACGATACGTCTTACCAACGCAGTCTCCAATGGCAGTAGGGATGTCGCCTTAATGTTACACTTTAACATTTCTGACATGCTTTATTACAGTAACATAAGCAGAATCAGCTTTTCTGATCCTATGACACAGGTATTCTGAAGTAAATCCGAATTTGTAAAATCATTGAAACTGACAAAAGAGTGAATAATTTCCACTTGAAGGACACCAGAATCTGAATAAAACTTTTTTCTGCCGCAGCTAAACTACCATTCTATGAGATAGTATTACTGAATAGCACTGCTGACCCAGACGAGTCAGTATCATTTGCAAAGTTATTCAATAATTAGTGGTGAAAAGATTATGTGTTTTCATTTTTTTAGAAAAAGTTGTTTACGTTAAACACACAAGTTTTAATTTTCCAAAAGATGAATGCAGCTCCATCCTTGAGAGCTTTTTTGCAGGCACAGTCGAACTCAAAACTCTGGTCAGTCCATTCTGAAGTGGTAACGCATGAGTATCCCACATCAAATGATGGGCATGGGGAACTTTCAGTGTAGAAGCCAAGTGAGCAGACATAAAATTGTTGATTATGACGGTGTCCAGGAGAGCGCAGCAGGCGGAGGTGGACTTCAAGCAGGAAGAGTCTAGTGAGACCAGGTGAAACTCCCCCAAGAATTACCTGGTTTGGCCATTTCCCGGACGGAGCGGGGAAGTGGAAAAGCCTGTTGTCCTTGGCTCGACAATAAGCGTTGTCGTTTCTCCCCCAGAGTCAACTGGCCCAGCTGCATGGGTTCCTTCTTGCTGGAAGGCTCTCGACATGAAGCGAGGCAGTGTGTGAGTTGGGTGTAACCAATTCAGAACATGGCGGTGTATTTCCAGAGCCCGGCTGACAGCATCGTCAAGTGATTTAGGAGACTGCTTCCCCTCCAACTCATCCCGGATATAGCCACGAGGACACTACAAATAATATGTGCAGCATAGAGTTGTCCCAGCGGAACTGCACAGCTAGAGTGTGTAAATCAGAGGCAAAGCAACATGCAGATACAATAGCTGCACCTTGATGTAAACCTCTTTGCGCAATTCTGCAAAGAACCCTGTGTAATCGTTTCAGATTAGGGATTTTCTGATTGTACTGGGCCGCCACCCATTGTAGCACTTGTCAGGAGAGAAGACAGATGAGGAGCACCACCCGTGGAGCTGAGGAGGAGTACATAGCCGGCTGCACATCGAAGATCATATCCAGCGTAGCAAGGAGCCCATCTGGCTTAGATATTTTGGTGATTTTGAAAACGATGAGAAACAGAACAGACTGCTGTGTTTGTTTACATACGTTTTTAGAGTTTTTAAGAGTATTCTATTAGCTCCACTTCTAGTAAAAACTTTACAGCTTAATCAAAACTTTCTGTCATCCATTGCTACTTGAGGATGTAATGCGTTCAAAAACTGAAGAAAAAAAACCCTCTATTAATCATACAATACACTGCAATGGTAGGCAGACCCTCTATGAAAAATTAGCACCCCTGCTGTCCTGGTCGGTAATTGCTTTGCAACACAGAAAAATCGACGGAGAACAGAGAGAAAGAAACGTAGTACTATGAATGAAAACCATCTCCGTCAATATGTCTGCATCTGAGTGCAAAGTTGCCCTCTGAGAAGTATTAACTTCGCTTTAATGTCCACCCTGTTCCACATCTTGTGGCTGGGGCTGGTCAGCTGGAAAGGGTGTGGACGACGCCGGCAAGTCACATGTGAGCCTCTGCGAGGGATTCCACTTTGTCCTGGACAGAGCACACCTTCGCCCATAGAGCCTGCATCTTTGCAGAGCTGTTGGAAAGTGGTTCTACCATCCTGTCAGGGACTTCTTGGATGATTAGGCAGCCTTTATTTGGAGGACAGCTAACAAGCAGATGGAGAAACTGCAAGGGGTGTCTCGAAAGGACTGATGACTCGTGAAAAGGCTGGGGAGAAATCCTGACGGTTCCGGACAAACAGGCAATTTGTCGATCAGAAATTAGCAGACTGGAGCAACTGGCTCAGGAGTTCTGGGAATGGAAACCAAATGACAGCTTCACTTTACACGGCTCTCTTGTCGTTGAAGTCATGACAGAATCCTCTGACCAAAATGACTCTGTGGCACAACTACACTCGATGATTTCTGAGCAGCAAGCTATGCTAGGTAGACATGAAGCTTTGCTTCAAGAACTAACCCGCCAACAACATGGTTACCAGCAAGGCTTTGTTCAGATCACCCAGATGTTAAACAAACTACTTACCACTAGGCCCAGGTCGTCTCCACCAAGTAATCCTGGTATTGGTACTTCCGCATCGCCAGTTCCGACACCCCCTCCGTCAGTCTTTAAGGAGGTCACCTCTCTTCCTCCGGAACCCTTTTCAGGAGAGATGTCAAAGAGCAGAGGTTTCCTGCACAGTGTGCATTAGCTTTTGAACGATCCCCAAGTCATTTTTTTCCCGATGCGAATAAGACATTTCAAAATTAGATTATATTATTCTACATCACTAGAAGAATAATTAAAATCAACTTTGGGATTTGTGAAACCTTTTTGGGATTTGTGAAACTTCAGTAAAGGTGGATTTCAGCTATTTTTTTGCTGTTTTTTTCTTTGGGAAAAGAAAGATAAATCTCTTCATCCCTGCATTGATTACAGAACAATATCATCGTGAAAAATAAGTATTCTCTTCCCCTTATCTCTTCTGCGTTTGAGCCTGTACAAAATGCAAACATTTTCACTAAGCTGGATCTCCACAACCCCTACCATCTGATTAGAATCAGAGAGGGTGACGAATGGAAAACTGCCTTCAAGACCCACATTGGGCATTTCGAGTATTTGGTTATGTCGTTTGGTCTCTCTAATGCCCCAGCAGTTTTTCAGGCCCTAATAAACTATGTTCTACGCTACTTTTCGAACATCTTCATGTTCGTCTACCTCCACGACATCCTCATTTACTCCAGGAACCTTCAGGAGCACAAGAAGCACGTACGGCAGGTTCTAGTCAGGTTATTAGAAAACAATCTGTTCGTCAAAGCTGAAAAGTGCGACTTTCACTAGGTTACATCCTTGAAGCGGGATGCATGAGGACTGACCCGGCAAAAATTCGAGCAGTGGAGGAGATGCCCACCCCGGAGACAAGAAATCAACTCCAACACTTTCTGGGTTTCGCCAATTTTTACAGACGTTTCATCCGGGGTTTCAGCGTTGTCGCTGCTCCCCTCACTGCTCTCACATCCACTAAAAGTGTGTTTTCTTGGACCCCAGAGGCTGACCATGCATTTTTGGAACTCAAACACCGGTTGCCCCAGGCCAGGCCCCTGTTCTCATTCAACCAGATCCCAACGTTCAGTACATCCTTGAGGTTGACGCCTCCAACACTGGGGTTGGGGAAGTCCTGTCCCAATGCTCCAAGACGGACGGTAATCTACACCCTTGTGCCTTCTTCTTAAAAAGGTTTTTCTCCTACAGAGAGTCGCTACAATGTGGGAGACAGAGAACTGTTGGCCATCAAGCTCGCCTTGGAGGAGTGGAGGCACTGGTTGGAGGCTACAGAAATACCAATCTTGGTTCTCACTGATCATAAAAACCTGTCCTACCTCAAGAACGCCAAGCACCTCAACTCCAGGCAGTTTCGTTGGTCCTTATTTTTCTCCAGGTTCAATTTAATATCACCTACAGATCCGGTTCTAAGACCACCAAACCTGACGCTCTGTCTCGACAGTTCTCCCCGGATTCGGACCTGGAGACCCCCGAACCCATCTTGCCCCCATCTTGCAGGATTGGAAGTCTTTCCTGGGACCTGGAATGTCAGATCAACTCCGCCATCCTGCCCGAACCCGATCCTGGGGGCGCCCCCTTGGTAGAGGGTATGTTCCGTCCTCTGTCAGATCTCAAGCCATTTCTTGGCTCCATTCGTCTAAATTCTCTTGCCATCCGGGGGTGAGCAGGACAGTGGCTGGGCTACGGCGGTATTCTTGGTGGCCTGGACTCAATAAGGATGTTAAGGACTTTGTTTCTGCCTGTCACGTCCGCAATAAGAATAAAAATACCCATCTCTCTCCCTCTGGTCTCCTCCAACCCTTACCGGTTCCGGCTCATCCCTGGTCCAATATCGAATTGGACTTCGTCACCGGTCTCCCAGTTTCCAAGGGCAAGACGGTCATTCTCACCATCGTCGACCAGTTTTTCAAAGCCTGCCACCTAGTGGCGCCGTCCAAACTCCCTTCCGCTCCTCAGACGGCTAACTTACTTTTTAATCATGTCTTTCGACTTCATGGCATACTGAGATCAAATCTGACAGGGGTCCGCAGTTCTCCTCCCAGGTTTGGCGGGAGTTCTGCCGCTCCCTGGGGACTAAACCGTGCTTGTGTTCTGGTTTTCACCCAGAAACTAATGGCGATTGTGAACGACTTAATCAAGAAGTATCAATGAAGTATCTATTTACCCTGGATCGAGTATGCCCACAACTCACACATTTCTGCTGCCACCGGTCGGACCCCGTTCGAGGCCTCGGTTGGTTTCCAACCATCTCTTCTACCCAACTCCATCCCTGACTCCGTCCAGCCTTCAGTCTGTACCTACATTAACTCCTGTAAAAAGGTCTGGTCTCAGACCTGAGCAGCCCTCCGTCGTACTTCTTCCCAAAATAAGAAGTACGCTGATCGCTACCGCACGGTGACACCTTCCTACATCCCCGGCCAGATGGTTTTGTTTTTAGCCAAGAACATCAGCCTCCTCTAAGATCAGACCTGTCTCACAGAGCTCGTTGTGCCCAGCTTCCCGTCCTCCTGCATCCCGCATGGTTGATGGGGGTGCGGTTTACACAGTCTCTCGAATCCTCGAGGCCCGTCGTAGAGGAAGAGGGATGAGGGATGAGCTCATCATCTCTGGCAGTATTTAGGAGGAGCATGTCCACCAGACGGACGTCAGAGGATTCCATTCCTGGAGTGGTAAAATATCACTATTCTGACCTCTTGCCTGCTACTCGCCGATGATTTACCTGCTTTTGTCGTCCGCTCTCCTCAGTTTGTCTCCTCGACTTACCTCTGTGGTTCCGGATTACCTTGACGTCTTCCATTACTTTTCTGAGCTCCAATCTTCCTGCAATCAGCCACGACGTCCGTCTCCATTGGGGATTGTAGCCGCTCCTCCATCTGTTCTGTGATATTGCTCAATCCCAGCTCCCTGCGCTAAAGGAAAACAATTGTCATCATTAAAGCTCTCGCTTCGCTGCTGGCTCAGAACTGACCTCCCTCACCAGCCTGGATTCATACGTTTCCTGTGAGTCGAAATTCTCCTCACATTGGTCATCCTTTAAACAACTCAAATGCTTACCTGTTGAACTTACCTTCCAGTGTCACATCTGCTGATCCCTCGATCTACCTGTTTCTCCAGATTCCACCTGTACAAGAATAATAATACATTTTATATGTTGTGGAAGGAATTTTCTGTCAAAATAGGATTCCTGCAAACCAACTCACTATGGTGTCAGTGAACTAACTAAGAACCACCAGATCCCCAAATCCTTCCAGCGTGTTTGTTGAATTTCTGCAAGAGGTACAATAAAAACACATCACACAATTACTGCAGTTTGCCAGAAAATCACTAATGAGCTGGCCCAGCTGTTGGAAAGAAAACCCCCCAGCTGAGCAAAGAACATGAGGTGTGCCTTGGCTTTTATTAAAACAGCATTGAATAATCATGAACACAAAGGAGTGGTTTAAACATCTTCAACAAATCAAAAATAGACAACATTATTTATGCATACACACAAAGTAACCTTATTGGTCCATTCATATTGTTGGTGGGTTGTGCATGTCTAATTAATTACCTTCCTGTTATTCTACTTAAATGTGACTTTACAAACCAGCTCTAACTAGATTTTCTGCTGACCGTTTTTATCTGCATCCTTCCATTGTCAATTGTGTGGTAAGGCTTCCTGCCAACTAGGCCTGTGCTTTCCTGTCATATGTTAAGTTCACAGAAAAATACTTCACTATTAAAAGTTGATTGCTACACTCAATTTAAAGAATACATATTATAAACACATAAGAATCACCTGAAATAAAAAGAAATCATGACATATATCATCCATATTAATACAAAATCTTACAACAAGTCACTTTTGGATAATACTGATTTAACAAAAGGGTTATACTATAAGAAAAATAAAGACATAAAATATCATCAAGATCTTCTTAAAACCGTGGTTTGGGATTTTATTTATCAATCAAAGTTTTATATATCTTTAAAATGATAGTTAGGTTAAGGTTAATTCCGTTTTTAATGCTTATAACTTTCTGGTTTTCAAATGTAGAGTTAATGATGCAAATATTGAAATCTATTAAAAAAGAAACAATGAATGTTACAAGATAAGTTTCTATGATTTAAAGAATCATAAAATGACAAACAATTTCATTATACAATGTATACTATTTTCTATACATTTCCTAATCTATTTCCCTAATCTTTTGCAGTCCAGACATCCTCCATTTCCTGTTTTTCTCCACTAGTTTGGGTGCAAAGGTTTAACATCCTATTCTAAAGTTCCTGTTCTTATCTAACTAACTTGTATGCACATGACAAACATCTCTTTAAGCAATAACAACACTTCAAAGCGGTTATAATAAAGTCACCAATACATTTCATACATCCCAAAGTAATGTTTTATACTGTTTTTCCCATCATTTTCCCTCTTTTGACCGTTCCTAAAGAAGTATCAATATTTTCCTAAAGTTTTATTCTCGCTGGACACTATCAGGCTTTACCTCCTCAAGGGGCACCAAGGCATATTGACCATTAACAGTAAACGAGGTTTGTTTGATTAGTCTCTGTACCATAATCTTAAAACAGGGAATAACAGAGCAGGTTAAGATTCCAAAAAGTAATATAACACACAATAGGAACAAACCTATTTTCCAGATAAATGCTGTCCTACCTCCTCCACTTAACCATGAGAGCCATCCAGGAGTATTAGCACTTACAAAATCTGTACTTTGGGCCTTAGCTACTTTCTTCATTTCTTCTAGAGCCTCATCTGGCCATTTCCAGAATTCTGAGGGACCCATGTGTAGCAAGTCTGGTTCAGTAACACACAAACTCCTCCTTGGGCTGCAGCCGAGAAGACCCAGAATGGGTGGTATTTTGCATAGTAAGTATAAAGGTATGATCAGTAAGACCTACTGGAGCACATACTCCTCCCCAATGACGTGGGAGATATATATATACTTTATGTCCACATAACCAATAAATATCATCTACCGGTCTTGTGCCTGTTTTCCCAGGTAAAGCTGCACTATCCCAATTCACAAACGAATAATTTCCTGTGGGAGGAGTGCTGGTAGAATACAAATAACTAGAATTACAAGGACAGGTCTCATAAACTACAGTTTGATCTATGGTCCAGTTATCAAGGAGACATTTCCTCCCAAAGTAATGTTTTATACTGTTTTTCCCTTCATATAATAAACCTCTTCCTGTCTGCCGAGTGTGGTTGTGTTCCGCTTAAGAGTCTCATCTGTTGAAGTCATGACACACCTTGAATAACCTAGTGTTGAAAGTGTGCTATACAAATAAAATTACCTTGCTTTGCCTTGCCTTGGGTGAACATTTTTTTCTTACAGTCTGGAAGCTGGTGCTCCAGCTTTGTGATGGTACAGATCCTTGTATTACATACAACTTTGAAACAAAGCCAGTACTGAATGGTTTGTAGTTATGAAATCACTGTGCTCAAAGGGAATAAACAAGTAACTAGCCGAGCATTATGTATTGTCGGCAGTGTTCCAAAAACGAATTCCAACCATTTCTTCTTCAGCTTCTCTTCCGTGGGTAAAAAAATGCAGCACTGATGAGTTACCTCCACTGATACCAAATGTGTTCTGCTATGCTGTAGAGTTGCTAACGGTTAGCTTATACTAGCTACACCTCTACTCCTGGCCACATAATTCGAGTGTGGGCAGTCCCAATCCAGGCAGGCAAGGCCAATGAAACCTAATTTTCACTGTGACAATCAATGGACTTTTTCTGACTCAGCCGTTTTCTAGTCTATTTTCTTTCTGTAGCTGATGCAGGGAAAAGTTTTTCATGATTTTCTTTGAAGGAGACCTTTAACAATAAAAAACATTTTTAAAAATGCAATTTGTGTTTACTTGTGTCCTCTTTGACTAACATTGAAATAGGTTTGATGATCTGAAACATTTAAGGGTAACAAAAAAGAAGGAATCAGGAAAGGGGGAAAACACCACTGTATATATACTGCCCCAAACTACAATTCTCAGGAGATTTCACTACCATTAACAATTAACCCTATTCATGTGAGGAGCTATGATTTATGTATTACAGCTTTTTAAACAGTAAACAATATGAGACAGTTTTATTTGTGTTTGATATCTATATGCCAAATACAAACATATAATGCTGATGTTAACTGAATGCATCATCCTAACTAGATGCTGTGTAAAAACCAATACCTGACAGTCCACTCTGTTAACACCCTTTTTATGATAATTTTTTACTTGTGCAATAATTGGAATGCTGTGCAACATGAATAAATCATCCAAATCTGTCTTTGCCCTTGGCCTCTGTGTAAATATATGAAATACTTTGGTGATCACTCAGTCTGCATTGGTCAGAATTTAACATTACTGGAAAAGTAGTGCATGTCTGTGTATGTGTGTGTGAGTGTGCATGTATTTCTTGAGTCAGAGGGTGTGCAGAATGAACATAAAATATGGGGTATTCTGCATTATTGTTCATATTGATAATTAAGTAAATCTAAATGCTTCCAGTCCACATGGAGTTAGTTATAAAACTCTTAGTCTGTGATTGATCAAGTAATAAAGTTAGTCCTCTAAGCTTCATACAAGTTGAAATATTAATAAGGGTTGCACATGGCGTAGAGCAGGGGTCCCCAAGTCCAGGCCTCAAGGGCCAGCACCCTACAAGTTTTAGATGTATCTCTGCTCCAACATAACTGATTCAAATTGTCCAACTTCCTCCTCAGCATGGTAAAGTTCTGCAGAGGCCAACTAAGGAGCCATCATTTGATTCTGGTGTGTTGAACCAGGAAAAGAACTAAAACCTGCTGGATACTGGCCCTCGAGGCCTGGAGCTGGGGATCCCTGGCGTAGAGGTAAAGCACGCACCCTGTGTATGGAGGCTATCAGACCTCGGTGTACCTGTCTGAGGTTCAATTCCTGACCTTGGGACCCTTGCTGGATGTCTTCCCCTACTTTTCTCTCTGCTTTTTTCTTGTTCCCATTCTGCAAATACAGGCAACTAATGTCAAAAAGCCAGAATATTAACATCAGTATTGTCGTCAACTCACTATCTCTCAAGTGCAATCACATTCAAATCCCAAGTGTAAGTCCAAGTCTCATAGGTCTCATTAGTCCAAGTCAAGTCAGTAGGTCCTACTGACTAAGTCCAAGTCAAGTCAATATCAGCTGAGAGAAAGTAAAAAAAGACAGCAGGGTGTATATTTTAAGACAAAATCATTTGCAGCCACACAGGTCTTTAAAATTTTTTTAAAAGAAATTGTACGCAACGCCCCCATTCCAGCGCCAATCTAACGCAGCAGCATGTGCATAATAATAAAATATGGTTAAAATAAATTTGAAAACAATAAATAATTAACATTTCAACTCTACACTTAAAAAGGTTCCAAGAAGTTATTAAATCTGTCCAGTAATCTGATCTAATGTAACAAGATAAAATTAGCATTGGCTACATGTTAATTCCTACAATATTATTGGTCATGTTGGAGTCAAAGTCCTAGTCCAAGTTTAACTCTTGATGTTACAAGTCCCAGTCCAAGTGCAAGTCATCATCGTGCTGCTCAAGTCAAGTCACAAGTCGCTGAAAATAGACTCTTCAGGACATGAGACCGAGTCCAGGACTTCAAGTCCACTTCTGAATTACACAACTCTTAGCTTCCATCTTTACAGTCATATCAGGTACACAGATCTTCTGCAACACGAGAGAAATTGAAGAATGAGAAAAAAAACTATACTCAGTAAATGAAACAGTAATGTTAGTTTTATAGCATATATATAGTTGTAAAAATGACATAAAACAGCTCTGATGGCAAAAATATGTTACCTTAATGTGTTATGATCCTGATGTGATTTGGAATCTGTTTTGATCATTCCCTCATTGTGTTGCTCAGATGTTGCTTTTATTTTCTTTCTATGTGTTTGCTTTTTGGTTTAATTTATTTTTATTTTTTGTGCATTTAGCCCCGGTTCATTTGGGAACTAAAATGTCAAAATCCTTGCTTTTTCTTTCCTGCTCCTTGACATAAAAAAAATATGGAGGGGGATCAGATTTTAAGGCTTTAGGATTCCCCTGTTGTTTTTTGACAAATGAGGCAGGCAAAAAACCTAGCAGAAATAGGTTTGTCATGATCAGCGAACAAGGCACAGTTGTTGTGAGGTTGTTTTGGGTTTATTTACCCAGAATTCCCTGCGCTAGTCTTCTTCCTGCTTTTGGGGCGGTCCTGGTCCACTTGGCATTCACATATGCAATCGAACCACACCTTCAGTTGAGCCGAGATCTAGGTTTTTAGGCGAACTACAGTTCACGTTTTTGGTCTGCATCACAGTTTGATTGCACATTCACACACCACCAGGACTAGTGTAAGTGCACCCTTAGGTTTCTTTGAATAACGTTTCTTTTTGTTGATGATCATGTCAGTTTCAGGATTTTCCCTTTGATAAATTCTATTTTATTCCCTCCGTCAGTCTGTCCTTCAGCACAGCTGTTGAACATCTTATAATTTCCCTCTGTCAGTGCTTATCCCCAGCTGTCCCTACTCACCTGTGATTAGCTCATCTGCTTCTCCATGATTTTCCACTCCTTCCTAAGTATATCTAGCTCTCTTTCTTCATTGATATCTAACTGAGCTCCTATCAGACTTTACAGTAATAAAACATTACCCTGGGATTATTTCACAACAGCTACACTACAGAAAAGTAAATCAAAACAACAAGGCAACATGTAAGATAAAAAGCCTTATTATTAATAAAGGTAACAAAACCTGTCACGATTTTTCAGAACTCTTGGTTCTTAGGTACTTAAAATTTGCTAAAGAAGGTTGAGATTTTTTATGTCTTAGGATGCAAATCCTATGTTAGATTTTATTGTTTTTGTGCATATGCACATGTGGTTGGCAAGAAAACAAACAAAATGAAGGGCTATGAAAATGTGACATACACTTCCAAGAGAGTTAATGAGCGGAATCCCCATATATAAGCACTTCAAGATCTGACCCCATGAGGATTTTAGAGAGAAACTTAAAGAGTAACTGAACCCCATGAAAAAACATTATCCCGCCCTGCATAATATCGCAACCCTTGAAAAATTCTAACAAACAGAGGCACAGAGGGGCTTGGCCAAGTGTGGAGAACGAGTGGAGGGGAGGCCCTGGGAGTGTGGTCAGGAAGACAGTCCCTGCATCCGAATACCCCTACTATGCCTACTATTAGTAGGCGGAAATAAGTAAGCGAGCGATGTAGTACATCCGAATCTCTAGTATGGACTGTCCAAGTAGGCATAAAGTTCCCGGATGTGTACTACCGCCGCAGTGAAATCCGCTGTATGCTACGCTATCCCACAATGCAGCGGAAACCCCAAAATCGTAGAAGAAGAGTGATGTCAGATGCCGAGGACAGGACCACAGGTTACGTAACGTATCGTAAACATCCTGGTAAAATGGTGGAGCAGTTCGTCTGATTTCAATTCAATTCAATTCAGTTTATTTATATAGCGCCATTTCACAACAGATGTCATCTCAAGGCACTTTACAAAAAGAGTTATTACAATACAATGTTTAGTGTAGAAATTACAGAACCACAGAAGATTGCGTCGTGGAATTCTCAGCAATCCCTCATACTGAGCAAGCATGCAGCGACAGTGGGAAGGAAAAACTCCCTTTTAACAGGAAGAAACCTCCGGCAGAACCAGGCTCAGCACAAGCGGTTATCTGCCGCGACCGTCTGTGGCTTGGAGAATACACAACAGAGACACAGAAAGAGCAACAGAACCGATGCACAAGTTTGTTGCAGGACGTGGAGAATTTTCCGTCACTGCAATGCCATCTTAGTCAGGGTCGTCAAGCAGGGCTAATCCGGAGCACCTACTATAATAGAAAACAGGTTAGTGCTTGAATTGACAGCACATCATGCAGTTGGGGAGAAGTAGGAGAGAAAGTAGTCACAGACCCTAATAATGTCCTCCAACAGCCTAGCCTAAAGCAGCATAGCTACTAACATTAACCTGTCTCCTAGCTACTAGGAGACCTGGCTACCAACACTCTGTCTTAGTCCTCCTGACCCGTGGACGGTGTAGGGCCGGTAACGGCCCCCGTCATGCCGGGGTCTTCTCGGAGTCGGGTTGTTTGAGAATGCAGCCCAAAGTGGGTGGTAAACTCCATCTAAGGCTAAATACCGGCACGAGACCGATAGTCGACAACTATCTTAAGGAAAAATAGACAGAACTGAGAGGACAGAGTTGAAGAGGGCGAGAAACGTTTAAGAGATAAACGGGTGGGGTCCGCACAGTCTGCCCAGGGGATTCAACCCGGCAGGTAATGGGCGGCCGCACTGTGCGGGAGGATCCCCTTGAGGGACCTCTCTCCGGCGCTGGCTGGCCCCTGTGGGGCACATTTCTTCCGCGGCGGTAAGCCGCGACCGGCTCCGGATCTTTACCTGGCTTACATTAATCTATCTCTACCTAGCTACTCTACCTCTTCCTATCTCTTCCTAACTTTTGACACTCTGCCTGACTACTAACATTAACCTGTCTCTTCCTATCTACCTGTCTGACCTGACTCTAACTACCTATAAACATATCTCTAACTGTAAGCTTTGTCAAAGAGGAAAGTTTTTAGCCTAGTTTTAAAGATAGACAAATTGTCTGCTTCACGAACCAACCCTGGGAGCCGGTTCCATAGGAGGGGAGCCTGATAGCTGAAAGATCTGCCACCCATTCTACTTTTAGAAATCCTAGGAACTACCAGTAAACCTGCAGTCTGAGAGCGAAGGTCTCTGTTAGGAACATATGGAACAATCAGGTCTCTTATGTATGATGGAGCTAGATTATTAAGGGCTTTATATGTCAGAAGGAGGATCTTGAATTCTATTCTAGATTTTACTGGGAGCCAGTGAAGAGAAGCTAAAACAGGGGAAATGTGATCTCTTCTTTTAATATTCATCAGAATCCTAGCAGCAGCATTTTGAACTAACTGAAGACTTTTAATTGTATTCTGTGGACTACCTGATAATAGACAGTTACAGTAATCCAGCCTTGAAGTAACAAAGGCATGGACTAGTTTTTCAGCATCATTCCTGGACAGGATGGTTCTAATTTTTGCAATATTCCTAAGGTGAAAAAAGGAAATCCTACAGACTTCTTTAATGTAAGTTCTAAATGACATATCTTGGTCAAAAATGACACCGAGGTTTTTTGCTTTATTACTGGAGGCTAATTTAATGCCGTCCAGGTGAAGGGGCTGACTAAGTAGTTTCTTTTTCAGAGCTTCTGGTCCAAAGACGACAACTTCTGTTTTATCAGAATTTAGAAGCAAGAAGTTTAGAGTCATCCAAGTTTTTATGTCTTCCAGACATGCCTGTAGTCTACCTAACTGATTGGATTCATCAGGATTTATGGATAGATATAGCTGTGTATCATCTGCGTAACTATGGAATTTTATCCCATGCTGCCTAATTATTTTACCAATAGGAAGCATATATATAGTAAAGAGAATCGGCCCAAGCACTGAACCCTGTGGTACTCCGCAAGTAACTATTGAGGTTGAGGAAGATCTATTGTTTACCTGAACAAACTGAAATCTGTTAGACAAATAAGATTTAAACCAACCTAGTGCTGTTCCTATTATACCGACACTTTGAAGCCTTTCTATGAGAATATTGTGGTCAACAGTGTCAAAGGCAGCACTGAGATCTAACAGGACCAGAATGGTCACCAGTCCATTGTCTGAGGCTATGAGAATATCATTAGTAACCTTCACCAGAGCTGTTTCAGTGCTGTGATGAGCTCTAAAGCCTGACTGAAACTTCTCAAACAGCTCATTATTGTTTAAATGCTCACATATCTGGTGTGCAACTATTTTCTCAAGAATTTTAGATAAGAAGGGAAGATTAGATATCGGTCTATAGTTAATTAAGTCGTTTTGATCAAGAGAGGGTTTCTTAAGTAGAGGTTTAATTACAGCAATCTTAAACTCCTGTGGTACATATCCATTGACTAAGGATAGATTCATTATATTTAAAATTGGAGCAGCGATCAGAGGGAAAACTTCTTTTAAGAGTTTAGTTGGGATTGGGTCTAAAACGCAAGTTGAAGGTTTAGATGAAGCTAATAATTTTAGTACATCACAAAGTTCGGCTGCATTAAAGCAGTTTAAGCATATATTAGGTTCCACCATTTTTGAGGCTGCCTCATTAACTAAGGAGGAAGCAAGCATATTGGGAAGGTTCCCAATTATCTTATTCTTTATGGAGTCTATTTTATTTATAAAGAATTGCATGAAGTCGTCACTGCTTAGAGCTTGGGGAATGGTTGGCTCGATAGAGCTATGATCCTGTGTGAGTTTGGCAACTGTATTAAAAAGAAACCTAGGATTATTTTTATTCTCCTCGATTAAAGATGAATAATATGCTGTTCTAGCTGTGTGAAGGCTCTTTTTATATAGCAATAAACTATTTTTCCATATTAAAAAGGAATCATGTAAATGCGTGGAGCGCCATTTTCTCTCTAGTTTTCTAACATTCTGCTTTAGGGTACGTAGCTCTAAATTAAACCAGGGAGTTAATCTTCTATGGCTAGCCACCTTCCTTTTCAAGGGGGCAACTTTGTCTATTGCCCGACGCAGGGAGGAATTAACGCTATGAACTAAAATGTCAAGTTGTGAGGGGTCACGAGTTAAATCACTGTTTTCTGTTCTGCATTTATAAACTGAGGAAATTAAAGTTGGAAGAGCTTCTTTAAAATTTGCTACAGCGTTGTCTGATAACGTTCTGGTATAATGAAGTTTTCTTTCAGGTTTGATATGATCCATTAGAGTAAGTTTAAAAGTGATAAGGAAATGATCAGACAGGATAGGGTTATGTGGAAAGACTGTTATTTCTTCACAGTCAATGCCATAAGTCAGCACAAGATCTAAAGTGTGGTGACAAGAATGTGTTGGTCCCTGCACATTTTGAGTAAAGCCTATTGAGTCTAGGATAGTGTGAAAAGCTGTATTTAGACTATCACTTTCATTATCAACATGAATATTGAAGTCTCCGACTATAATGACTTTATCAGTGTTTAAAACTAAGTCAGATAGAAAATCTGAAATCTGATCTAAAAATTGAGAATAAGGTCCTGGTGGACGATATAAGACCACAAACAAAAGTGGCTTTACTGCTTTGTTATGTGTATGAGGAAAGCTAAAAACTAGATGCTCAAAGGAACTGTAACTATTATTTTTTTGGAGATTAATTAGTAAATCGGAATGAAAGATAGTTGCTACTCCACCTCCTCGACCAGTACTTCGAGGGACACTAAAGTTTAAGTAGCTAGGGGGAGTTGACTCATTTATTGTGACATGGTCCTCTTCCTGCAACCATGTCTCTGCAAGACAAAACAAATCAATATTATTTTCACAAATTAAGTCATTTACTAAGAGTGTTTTTGAGGGGAGAGATCTTATGTTTAGTAAACCACATTTAATTGATTTGTTTTTATGTTCAGTCCGAGTTTTATTTATCTTTATGAGATTTTTATACTTTGCTCTAGTAGCATTAACTTTTAATTCATTAGTTTTGGGTAGTGGACGGGAAACTATCTCTATAGGGTAGTGGGTGGGTGGCAGTCCCTGTTCCTTGACCTGGACTCTGGGTTCCCTGAGCTGGACTCTGGGTTGTCACGGCTTTGGGGAACTAGAGATAACCCTATCAATGTTCCTGGAAAGAAGCGAAGCTCCGTCCTCGGTGGGATGGATGCCGTCTCTACGTAACAGTCCAGGTTTTCCCCAGAAGGCCCCCCAGTTATCAATGTAGCCCACATCGTTTTCTGGACACCACCTTGACAACCAAAGGTGGAACGAAAGCATACGGCTGTACATGTCATCGCTAGTACGATCAGGCAGGGGACCAGAAAAAATTACAGAGTCAGACATCTTTTTGGCAGCCCTACACACCGAAGCTACGCTAATTTTAGTGACCTCCGACTGCCGTCGCCGGGTGTCGTTGCCACCAGCATGGATAACGATCCTGCTATACCGCCGTTTGTCCTTGGCCAAAAGCTTCAGATGGGACCTAATGTCCGCAGCCCTGGCCCCTGGAAGGCATTTGACGGTGGTCTTTCGTGTCTCTGGAGCCACATTCCTAACTATGGAGCTGCCAATTACAAGAATCGGCCTCTCCTGCTCGGCGGGTGCGTCGCTGAGCGGGGCGAACCTATTGTTCAGAGAAAGGGGCTGGAGGTTGGCCGCGGACTGGGGTCTGGCGCTAATCTTCCTACGAACAGTCACCCAGCTCGCCTGAGGTCCCGGCTGCACGGGAGCTGTTGAAGGACGGCTAGGTCCTGTCCTAGTTGACTCCGCGCTAGCTACTGCTGGGCCTGGCTGTTCTACAGCGCGGAGCCGGGCCTCTAGCTCAGAAACCCTCGCCTCCAAAGCTACAAAAATGCTGCACTTATTACACCTACCAACTTCACTAAATGAGGCGGAGGAGTAACTAAACATCTGACAGAGAGAGCAGGAAAGAGGAGGAGGTGTAGAGAGAGATGGAGGGACAAGAGAGAAAGCTGCCGAAGCCATGCTAGCCGTAAAGCTAAGCTAACCAAGCGGTACCTTACCTTACCTAAAAACAAAGTAATTAACCCAGTAAAACGCTTAAAGAGTCCTAAACCGTGAAGAAACTTAACGTTTTAATGTGTTTGTGTGTTAAGCAACTCAGAAAAAACTTATTGACAGAGAAAGTTAGATCAGTTCAAGAGAGAGAGAAACACCGACTTGCTACAAACGAGTTAGTCACAAAACAGGAAATGACGCGATACGTCTTACCAACGCGATACGTCTCCACGCTCACCAATCAATCACTCTGTGAATTAGTGGATCAGGCCTCAACGGAAAAACCGTTCATGCCCACTACCCACTCGTTTGCTATGCAGTACTTACTGGATCAACGGGCAAGAAGTAGCTACTAGCAATGTAGTAAATACTATAGAATTCGGATGCAGGGAGTGACTGCTATAGCTTAATCTAAGGTGGATGATTTCTATCCTCCGCCATTACCGGAGGTAAAGGGGGGCTTTATGGAGCCCAGCAGCACAGAGCTGTGTCATTTCGAGCCAAAGGCTCAACGCGCTGATTTGGATATTCAACACACATTTGTTTAATTACAGCAGAGACTCCCTCCAATGTCTCATTGAGGCCTGTGTTCATGGAGCCGAAAGCTCGCTCCTGAAGGCAGTTTCGTTAGGGACCATCGCTAAATTTCCACACATCACAGAAAAGAAATTTATATCTATGTGATCTCCTGAAAAAGTAACCCCAAACTTTAACCTACCTGCTGGGTAGAAACTTGGCAACGGAGGAATCAGTGGGGAGCCCATCTATGCTTTCAGCACACACCATCATTGAAAAGAATATCCTAAAAACATTCTGGTCTTGTTTCTCTCATCTTCTCTTCCTCTCATACACCTGAAAGACACATTTTCTCTTGCTCACAGCCCTTTTAAAAAACAATCAAGTGAGAACTGTGAGACAGAAGGAATGGATAATGGCATAGCTATACTGATAAACAGGATGATTGATAATTAGGACCAATAGTTTTGATGATCCACCCGGAAGAAAAAGATCCTCCACAATACCTTTAAAGCACATGTCAAACTCAAATATGGCCCGTCATAGCCATTTATCCATCCATCCATCCATCATCTTCCACTTATCCGGGGTCCCCGGCTACTTGGGCCAGCTCCTCGGGAATCCCGAGGCGTTCCCAGGCCATCCCTCCAGGGGGTCCTGGGTCTTCCCCTGGGTCTCCTCCCGGTGGGACGTGCCCAGAACACCTCACCAGGGAGGCATCCAGGAGGCATCCTGACCAGATGCCCGAGCCACCTCAACTGGCTCCTCTCGATGTGGAGGAGTAGCGGCTCTACTCTGAGCCCCCTCCGGATGACCAAGCTTCTCACCCTATCTCTAAGGGAGAGCCCAGCCACCCTACGGAGGAAACTCATTTCAGCCGCCTGTATCCGCGATCTTGTTCTTTCGGTCACCACCCAGCGTTCGTGACCATAGATGAGGGTAGGAACGTAGATCGACCGGTAAATTGAGAGCTTTGCCTTTCGGCTCAGCTCTCTCTTCACCACGACAGACTAGTACAGCGCCCGCATAACTGCAGACGCCTTACAAATCCGTCAATTGATCTTACACTTCAATTTTTCCCTCATTCGTGAACAAGACCCCCAGATACCTAAACTCCCCCACTTGAGGAAGGACCTCATCCCCGACCCGGAGAAGGCAATCTACCCTTTTCCGGCTCAAGACCATGGTCTCGGATTTGGAGGTGCTGATCCTCATCCCAGCCGCTTCACACTCGGCTGCGAACCGCTCCAACGAGAGCTGTAGATAACGTTCAGATGAAGCCAACAAGACCACATCATCTGCAAAAAGCAGAGACCCGATCCTGAGGTCACCAAAACGGATCGCCTCAACACCTTTGCTGTGCCTAGAAATCCTGTCCATAAACATTATGAACAGGACCGGTGACAAAGGGCAACCAATGGCGGAGTCCAGCTCTCACCGGAAATGAGTCCGACTTACTGCCGGCAATGCGAACCAGACTCTGACACCGTTCATATAGGGACCTAACAGCCCGTATCAAAGGGCCTGGTACCCCATACTCCTGGAGTACCCCCCACAGGACACCCCGAGGGACACGGTCGAACGCCTGCTCCAAGTCCACAAAGCACATGTAGACCGGTTGGGCGAACTCCCACGCACCCTCCAGGACCCTGCCGAGGGTGTAGAGCTGGTCCAGTGTTCCACGGCCACGACGAAAACCGCATTGTTCCTCCTGAATCCGAGGTTCGACTATCCGTCGGACCCTCCTCTCCAGAACCCCCGAATAGACCTTACAATGGAGGCTCAGAAGTGTGATCCCCCTATAGTTGGAACACACTCTGTGGTCCCCCTTTTTAAAGAGGGGGACCACCACCCCGGTCTCCCAATCCAAGGGAACTGCCCCCGATGTTCACGCAATATTGCAGAGCCGCGTCAACCAACACAGCCCTACAACATCCAGAGCCTTGAGGAACTCCGGCCGACTCTCATCCACCCCCGGTGCCTTGCCACCAAGGAGCTTTTTAACAACCTTAGTGACTTCAGCACCAGAGATTGGAGAGCCCGTCCCAGAGTCCTCAGACTCTGCTTCCAAACAGGAAGGCGTGTCGGTGGGATTGAGGAGGTCTTCGAAGTATTCCATCCACCGACCCAAAACGTCCCGCGTTGAGGTCAGCAGCTCACCGCCCCCACTGTAAACAGTGTTGGTGGCAGACCGCTTCCCCCCCCTGAGATGCCGGATGGTGGACCAGAATCGCTTCGAAGCCATACGGAAGTCGTTCTCCATGGTCTCTCCAAACTCCTCCCACGCCCAAGTTTTTGCCTCAGCGACCATCCGAGCCGAACTCCGCTTGGCCTGCCGGTACCTATCAGCTGCTTCCAGAGTCCCTCACCGCTGGTGTCCACCATCGGGTTCGAGGGTTGCCGCCGCGACAGGCACCGACTACCTTACGGCCACAACTACGGTCAGCCGCTTCGACAATGGAGGCACGGAACATGGCCCATTCAGACTCAATGTCCCCCGCCTCCCCCGGGACGTGTTTGAAGTTCTGCCGGAGGTGAGAGTTGAAACCCCTTCTGACAGGAGACTCCGCCAGACGTTCCCAGCAGACCCTCACAAGACGTTTGGGCCTGCCAGGTCTGTCCGGCGTCCTCCCCCACCACCGGAGCCGACTCACCACCAGGTAGTGGTCGGTGGATAGCTCCGCCCCTCTCTTCACCCGAGTGTCCAAAACATGCGGCCGCAGGTCCGATGAAACGACAACCAGGTCGATCATCGAGCTGCGGCCTAGGGTGTCCTGGTGCCAAGTGCACACATGAACACCCTTATGCTTGAACATGGTGTTTGTTATGGACAATCTATGACGAGCACAGAAGTCCAACAACAAAACACCGCTCGGGTTCAGATTGGGGGGGCCATACCGCCCCATAGCCATTTTTATGGCCCTCTAAACTTTAGAGGACTCTCCAAATAGAAGTTTTAATTTCTACAATTTTATCAGTAATATCAAATCATTGTCTACTTGAAAAGTCCTATATCATATCATAATGAAAAGATGTTCAGTATTATTTAATTGCAAAAAGTACTTGTTGAATCTGAAGACTGAGTTTTTTTATAAATGTTCTACCAGTTTGTTATATTTTTATCAGTACTTTCAGCCACATTCGGCCCCTTTGCAAAATTCAGGAGCTGGATGTGGCCCAAAAGGAAAATGATTTTGACAGCCCTGCTTTAAAGGGACTATATCATGCTAATTTACAGCTTTCAACTTCTGGGATGGATAAAAGACGTCTCTCCACCGGTACGATTCGGATCGACTCAACCTCAGTACCTTTTACTCTCCACTGGCAGCAGTCTGACTGAGCCGCTCCAAGCCGCGCCAATACTTTTTTTAGTACCAGGTCTGCTGTGGTTCCATCCGTGCTGAACTGGTACTGAAAAGCAACGTCAGACGGCTGTCGGTCACTGATTGGCTGGAGGGCGGAGTCACTGGAGAGTAATTTGACAGCGTCTTTTAACAACAAACCGACCGCCCTTTTGAAACCTCGCTACAGCGAGTGGATGTGTTTAGAGTTTGCTGAAGACCAAAGACAACGTTAAAAACCAGTGCTGTGATCCAAACGGAGTTTCAGCATTTCTGAGCTTGTTGGCTGAAGAGAAGATTAAGTGTGAGCTGGATGGAGCTGCTCGCTGTGAGAGAGTTATCAAGGAGGAGTCGGAGCTGATCGTGGTTCAGAGGCGATGGCTCTCACCAGCAGGCCGAAGCAGAGACACGGAGAACGCCGAAGCCCGGAACTTGCTGTCTCGTACTCTCGGTAAGAAGCAAATTTCATGCCGCTTGTATATTTTATTCACAATATTAAGCTATTCAGCTGCATATTATCTTCAGTATGATTGTTTTTTTATTATCAGTTATCCAAATTAGTTCTGATGCCGTTTTTTGTTTTTGTAAATACTGTATGAATGACCTACTTTCGTTTTCTGCAGCACAGTGAGGCATGTTTTTTTTCTGTTCCTTAATTTGAATTATTAGTGTATGTTTTAACTGCACTGTAAGCATAGTACTTTAAAAAAATATCTGCGATCCGTTGCAGCAGGCAAGAAGAAGGAAAGCAGGAAGCAGGAATCCGGTTTACGGAGGGTGGAGATGACACGATGCCTTCAATCTGCCTTCAATCAAACCTTCCTGCGATGCTGCAGACTAAACCATGACCCACAGACATGTGCAGCTGGACTTTTGTTTCTGAACTTTTTCTATACCTGACCAATAAAAATGTCCGCTTGTATTATCATTTGCAGTTTCATTACATGCTGGTTGGTGGAATCATTTTACCTTATATCTGGCATCAGAGTTCAGCAACATTTTAAAAATATGATAGCAACAATTGCTCTGGCTGTTAAAAGTAAAAAAGTATTGCGCTGCTTAATAAATAAACTGAACACATTTGAAAGCTGCTGAAAAGCCTAATCGTACTCAAAGATGGGATATCTGTAAAACACATGTAGTGGTGCTGATTTTAAAAACCCAAATAATTTCAAAGCACACAGTTTTATTACAAAACATACAGTTGTGGTTTGTAATTCATAAAATACATAGCATGTATATGGCAACTCCTTTCTTTAAGGGGACACATGGCGAAAAGCCATGTCGCTCCAGCGCTGGACGTAGTTTGCTGCACATGTAGATGAATTTGTTCCGACATCCTGAAGTTCTGCAGCCACTGAGCTTCGGTGAAACTCAGAAGAACTTATCATCACTGCAAAGCCCAGTTAAACAACCAAACCGACTGTCGGCGGCAACAACTTCACTTCTGAAACACTCACACACACAGACTATGTATTAATAAAGCCAACTTGTTAACATAGGTTTTTACGCTGGGCTTTAGTGAATAAATAAATACCCAGAGCATATTTATAGCCCACCATACCGGGGTAGTATTTGCATCGGCTTACCCACACAAGCTGCCGGGGTCCTGTCGCGTCATTCTCCTGCAGAGCTTCTCACACTCATTTGTACTACTTCACCATGTTTTTCCTTGCAGTGTGCAGCGTTTCTGGGGTTTTTATTCTTCGATGAGACGGGCTTTCTCTTCGACGTGGGACTACAGATATCCACAAACTGAGCAAAAAGCTCAGGATCGCTAGTGAGGGTGCCATTGTTCTTCTTCCTCTCCGAGCCTTTTTTGTTTACTTCCCGCTACGTACTCTGGGGCCGCCCACCATGTGACGCACCCGCTCACTTGAGACGCTCTGGTTAGTTGCAACTGTGAAGCAACACTTGATGAGTCGAGCCGTATCGAGTCGTGTTACCGATAGTAACAGTACAGTACGGCTCTGCAAAAGGTACTAGTGGAGAGACGCCTAAATATATGCTAAAATGTTACTGTTGGTGTTATACAGTATAAATTTGTCCTAAAATTCAACTTGTATCCTGTAGTTAATATTGGACCACGAAGTAACTCTTTACTCTATAATCTCGCCTCCTATAATCCCCCCACCACCAACACGCACTGTGCTCCTCTTCCATGCAGAGCCACATGAGAGACCGAGAGAAACAGTTCTGAGCTTCATCTCAAACAGTATTCTGACAGTGAATTTGAAAAGCACACAATAAAAGTTTGTTATAAGAGCTGAGACGTTTGTTTTTGTTTTGCTTTTTATAAAAAACGGAGTCAATAAAGCCTAGCTGTGAGAAGGAGGAGGGTGTGTTTGGAACTCTAGCAAAGGTAAGCCGCGCTGCCTGCAGGGGCGGTGCAGACACATCTAGCACTCAACTTTCAACTAGTGATTTCGCTAGTTGAACACTAATTTGTTTTCTAGGAGAGGGAGGGGCACCTGCACAGAGAGCAGAATTCAGGAGGATTATTCAGAAATGCGTGAATTAAGCCAAAAACCACTCTGGTGGGATTTTTATGAGAAAATTGCATTACCAGATGGTTGAAAACTCCCAAAAACTTGATTTTGCATGATACAGGCCCTTTAAAGCACAGAAAAATAACACATTCTGTGAGACTTTGAATATTACAAATTTTATGAAGAACATTTTTTATTTTTGTGCTGTTATAATTACATTCTGAGACATAATTTCAAACAAACTCCAGGCCAATTAGTAGCTACCACTGCTAGATAGGAGTGAGAGTTATATCACACTACCAGACCAATCAGTCCATAGGTGGGCGTGTTGGGTAGCTCCGGCATACTTCGGACCAAGGCAGAGGTAGTCCAAAAAAGGGGTCTGCTAAGACCAGATAACACACCAGAACGGTTTTGAAGCTACTTTTGTTCTGAAGCTTTGTAGAAACTAGAAAAAAAATCCTGTTTAATAGTTCCTGCCTTCTCCGCAGGAAACTTTGGAATGATAGCACCAGTCTCCACTCCAAAGAAGGAATCGGATTTGTCTTTGTTGGAGCTTTTTCTTGAGAGTGAACATCAGGTTGTATATCTTACAGACGGTCCCATCCTTTCCCTCTAATAGCAGCACAACATCATGAAATATCTTCAGTGTGTTTTTGAGAAAGCCCTGGTAGGCCTGCGGCTGTTGGGGTTGCCCCTCACCATCTTGATCCATTTTGAACAGCTTCCACAGTGCTTTTGGATTCTGATTCTCCCCCAGTGACAAGAAGTAGATATTGATAGCTACCCAGGTGTCACGTAGCTTCTGCACAGCAGGCCACAGAGTCAACCATCTTGTGGGTACATGTCTCAGTACTACCTAAGAATCTTCTTTCACAAAGGAAAACACTGGTTTTAGTTTCGCTGTATGCTGTACAAACACTGAAAAGTGACTGAAAATTTTGTTCACTACAAAGTCAATGTAAATGTTCTGTCCTTCTCCGGCATGCTTTGCACACTTATGTACTATGTGGACCAAACAATTAGCCTCAGTTATACCACTGTTCTCTGCCTTTAGCTTCTGGAAAACGGAATTGTTTTCCCAAAGTTTACACTAGCATTATCAGCAGTGTATGATAGAATCATGTCCAGTTACAGGCCAATTTAATTTTAATCTGTTGGCTAATTACAGCAGCTGACTCATTGCTATCCTCATAAAAGTCAAGGATCTTGTTTTTCAAAGCCAGCTCTGTTGTCCGATATCTCAGAGAAAGAGGGAACAGTTTAGCTGTGCCATGATTTGAAGCATCTGAAGCCACTGAATAAATGGCATGTGGGCCTTTTTATCAGTTGTGACATCTTAAACCAGCACGTGTTTTTTTAATTCTCCAAAACAGATCTCCACAGAAGCAGGTGCAAGCACGTGTCATTATGGGTGCCACCACTGCTACGTCAGTCTTGAAACATGACAGATTTTACCTTATTTCCAGTCATCTGACCTCTATGATTGGGAGTGTTGCACAGGGTGTTGTAAACACGTGCGATTATAGTAGCTGATACCTTGTCTGTGTTAGAATCTTATTTATTGTTTTACTTCTCTTTCCTCTTTCATTCTAAGACTACTGTTTCTTTTTTTCTTTTTTTTCCTTTGTAGGTGGACCTAAAAAAGTCCTGCCTCCCAGCTTGATTTACTGCCCTGGGTGCTCTCTTCTTTTCAGACAATCGGTTGGTACATTGTAGAGTTAAAACACAAATGGGGAGTTTCTTAAAGGTCTCCTTCACTGTACATCATGAAAAAACATTCTTTTTTTTAGTACAATTGATCACTCTGAATTATATAAGCATGGTGCATATGAACATTTTCTCCTAACTCCCTTGCCTGCACTAGCCACAGAAAGAAAATAAAGAAAGTCAGTGAGTCAAAAGCCAGTCACTTGTGGGCTTGTGCTATTTGTGGTAATATTATATATCAATGGTACTTTTTTTTTTAACAAAGGAAGAGAAGCTGAAGGAAAAATGGTTGGAATTTGTTTTTGGAACACCACAAGTTGAAATTCAATGCTAGGTTAGTCATTAGTTCAACTCACTTTGAGCACAGTGACTTGACCAACTACGGACTTTACAACACTGGCTTGGCTTCAAAGTTTTATTTAAAACCAGGATCTTTACCATCACACCAGTGGAACACCAGCTCTCTGGATGTAAGTAAAAAATGAATAGTTCATCCAATGTTTCACTTTTTTAGAACTGTTTTGAAACGTGCTATGACAATTCAATGTACCGCCACGGATCCATGGACCCAGGCATCCAGCCTACCCAGAGCTTGTCATGAGCCTCCCCCAGCGTGGGGAACCGTGCAAAACCAGTGATCATTTTGCTGAATTGAATATCTTTTTTCAGCAGAAAACCAAATGAAAATTTGTAAAAAAAAAAAAAAAAAAAATACACATTGGATAAAGACTAAGATGATGGCTAAATTGATCAACATTTCTGTCAATGAATAAAAGACAAGACGAAAATCAACAATGACGAAAATCCAATCAGATGACAGAAAATGTGCCATTAACAGACAGAAAAACACTCAACAAAGAGAACTGACGGCACTAGCTGAGAAGACAACCAATCAATTACCTTACTGAGATGTGAAGATAACCACTGTTTGAACAAACTTCCAGCAAGGTAACAACTGATCATATTATGATAAAAAATAAAAAATATCAGCAGCTGAAAAGATTTATGGACTCATTTCACATATTACAATCAGTATGTTTACATACTGCAAGAGGAATTCAAATTATTGCCTTAGTCCAAGTGTGAAGACCTGAAAAGTGCTTGCTAGGTGGATAAAATAACCACGTAACCCTTGCTCGGAATATTGAGCAGTTCACCTCGATAACAATAAGTGGACGATTAAAAAAGGTCCATTAGTAGCCTAATGTACATGATTTTTTGAAAATGTGATGGGTTCTTGCCATTGCACGGCTTCAAACAGCCTTTAATTCAGGGTTTGATTCCCACTCCTTTCTGTATTTCTTAGAGCCTAGTTTAGACTCAGAGTAGTTGATTACACAGACCATGAGGAAGTGATGGGGGTTGTGAGTAAAATCGGTGATTTTAGTGAGCAGTCATATTTTAGACAGAAAATAATTTGCAAATTTTCAAAGTAGGGCTAGGCGGCAGTGTGCGAATCATACCGTGGGCTTAGGGGGAGCCCCCTTTATTGTTGGGGGGGCAGCTCTGCAAGTTAAAATTATAATGCCAACTGACTTATAGCCTGCCACACAAAATGTAGGCATACCGATGCATACTGACTAACAACTCTCATGCAACAATTTTCATAACCACCACCTGATGACACCGGTAAAACATTCCCGTATATCACACTCGCGCACTATGATGCTTGCCATACAAATTATAGTTCAGCCTAATGTAATTACCTAAAGCAGGTCTTACCTTAGCAAAAAAGAGACGACAGAGGCCGGGAATCTGCTATTTTTGATGCCCGTCCACCAGCCCATGATGTAGAGTTACGATGACCGGATTCAATCCAGGAGGTGATGAAGGGTGCTGGGTCGAATCTCTCTAATGGAGGTCCATTGAGATCGACAAAAAGCAGAGATGAGAGGCGGATTTCACGAAACCTATTGCGGGTCTTGCTGTCAGTGTCATTAACAGCTGAAAAGCCTCTCTCTCACTCAGATGAGGTGGGTAGATACGTCCTGCTTGCTGTAAGTAGTTTCTCCAGCGTTTTGTCTGGTCCCACATCTTGTAATTTCCAGTCATGGAACTCCTCAACTGCTTCTCTGGCAGATTCCCCGAGTGTTTTAGCAAGAGCTCGCACCTCGTTGTCTCCATACAGGATGAGTGTGTTACGGTCCTGTGGCCAAAAGTACTTGTTGAGGGGTTTCAGCATATGGATGAGGTCTGATTCTGGCATTCACTTTGTGAGATTGTCTATGACAGACTAATAAAACTGACCCCGGTTGATCTTTCTGCTGCTCCCGACAAGTTCAACATCAGCGCTGATTTACCTCCACTCACTTTCATGGCCTTTACTAATCCTAACGTTGTTAGGGTTACTTGCTTTCTTTTGGACATTATTAGCTAGGTGTATTTACCGGTTGTTTGTTTCCTTTATTCCGTTTAACGTAGGCCTAACAGAAGTTTTACTTGCAGCGCCGCCACGCTTCAGTGGTCATGGTAATTATAGCATCTATAGTCGTATAGCGAAGGCTACAGTGAATTTGTGAGCAATCAACATAAACTTTATCGTCAGTATTATAGAGACCCCCCAACATTTCATAAATCATGTTTCTAGGGGAGCTCATGTCTCATTAATTCAATTCAATTCAATTCAGTTTTTTTTTTTTTTTTTTTTTTTTTTTTTTTTTTTACGTGTCCTGTCTAGCAGTATGCTACTCAGAATTGGTGTCTGAGTACCAAGTACAAGCCCAACAGTTTTACTTTCCCAAGCAGAGTATTACAGCTTCGCTGTAGTACGCCACTTGATGTATATGTATGAAAAATCTTTATTAGTGATTACTGTGGGTTCAATTTCCTGACGTCATGGACATTAAACTGAGACAAGAAGGGAGAAAGGAAGAAGGTGAAGAAAAGAAACCGGACCAACAGAGGGGCGAACCGATGACACAAGACAGGGAGGCAAATAAAGAACACAAGAAAACATCCCAGTCCTCCACCTCTGCCGGACGGCAGAGAAACAGTAATACAAAACAAAAACAACAAAGTGTACAGAACCAAACCAATAGTTCGGATCTGGTAGAATAAACAAAGAATTACACATTCACTACACACAAGCATTGATTAATGAACATAATACAAATGTTTCTGGTAAGCTCCTGTGAACAACTAACTAATGATGATAACCTCAGCTTAAGATATGTCCGTCCTCACCTATGTCCCCACACCTATGTGTGTGCGAGCATGCAGGTCGGAATAAGGTTTCCCCATGCAAGTGATTGATAGCTGGTGTAAGGAACCGTCAATCCGTCCTACAGGAATCGGCACAGACATGGAGGAGGCAAGAGATGTATGCATCCAGCGTCCCACAGAGTACAGAGTCCACAGGCGGATCAGCGCAGGGTCGATCACCCGCCAAGAGGGGAACAGATGGAAGCCCCAGGGGAGCACCCACCAGCCGCGATGCTGGGGCCCGAGAGATCGCAGTGACGAGCCCACGGGCTCCGCCGGTAACCGGCTACGCCAGGGCGGGCCCGGACCAGGAACCGGAGGCCACGGGGACCAGGGGCACCCCACCCCCCAGCGGGGCCCCAACCAGTGACCAGCCGACAAGGGTCCCCCGCCGCCGCCGCAGGCAAGGAGGACCCGCAGCCAACCGACGGACAACACACGCCGCCGCCACCCCGGACCAGTACCCACCGCCAACAACCCGGCCCGCCCCCACACATCCACACGCCAGGGAGCCACAGCGGATGTACGCCCTCCCCAGGCCGCGCCCAGCCGGCACCTGGACATCCAGATCTTCCAGCTCCAGGGTCCAGATCCCGCCCCACGTGGGGCGCCAAGATCAGGGGCCCAGCCAATGCCGGACAGCCCCACCAGGCGAACAGACCAGCCAGCTGAAGTCCTGGAACCGGCAGGAGGATTGGGCGCCAGGCACGGTCCCCACCGATCCACCGGACGGCACCAACCTATTCTACAAACCCGGCACCCCCATAAGAGGTGCCCCAGTCAATCCAAGGAGGACATCGGCCCGAAACAGCGGCCGCCCGACACACCGGACCACCCAGGACCCGCCCGACATGCACCAGGACCGAGCCGGGCCGCAACCGGGACCCCCAGCCCCAGGCATCGAGAGTCATCATCAACCAGCGGGCAGGAGCAACCATCACCGACGGGGAGTGACGGGGAGGGAAGAAGATGCATCAGGCCAGAGAGCAGCCAAACACCCAACCTGACAGGTAGACATAGACAGACAGAGACACTCATACGTACCCTCCCTTTCTTGTGTACACATTCTTACAAATACAGGACATACGAAAAAAGGACGCTATACCCTCATTCATACCCCCCATACGTACACTATACTCCATACTCCCAGGCCCAGGGACAGACACCCCAGTAGAGAACCCTGCCCCTGCACCCAGGAGACAGACCCCTTTGCCCACCAGGACGGGGACAAGTAGACCGCCAAGGCCCCACACCGGCAAGAGCAGCCCACCAGCCCAGGACCCCGACCAGACGGCGTGATGTTCTATCCGGGCTCCGACCCCTGATGGTCCAACGAACAGGGGTGTGGAAAGACCCCCCAGCCTCTCTCCCCCAGCTCAATGTGGTGTTGTTGCGTGTTGTTCTAATGTGCACTTAAAACAGAGGGGGGGGGACATGGGAATACTGCCGGGTACCCCCATCTCCCCCCCCGGGCCCTCAGTGTCTAGATGCGTTTAACCAGTGGGTGCCGGCACCACAGGCGAGGCCCCCTCAACGGGGGGGCCTCGCCTGTGGCGCCACACCGCCAGGTCCCTACATGTGCGTTCCCTGTAAATGTTGCAAGTGTAGTGTCTAAATTGCTCAATAAAATCGGGACCCAGGCCGCCACCGGGTAGCGAAGACGGAAGCTCCATCCCGCACCCCAGTGACGTGCCCACGTCCCAAGGCCTTGTGAATGGTAGAATGAAGGAGCAGGTGGACAGAGGCATGGGGATGGGGAGAAAATAACTGGGGTGACCATTGCCAACCCCAGGGAGCCAGCTCCCCTGCTGACTCCAATAGGCACCCCCGTTCGGCCCGATCCACCAGGGGTGGGAGGCCCCAGCACGTCCAGTCGGGGCCCACGGCAGCGGTACCGCCGAGCCCCATGGGGGCCCCGGCAATCCACCAGCCCCCATGCCAGGGGCATACCTAAATCCTCCCCAACATTCACACTGCTAACAAAACACATGTCACTAGACACCCAGGTTGAGTTTAGCCCCCCCTCACCCTCAACGCCCTCCCCCCTCCCGTCCCAAGCGCACCCCGTTAAAAAGAGCGCCTGTGCTAGATGGTAAAAAGCCTCCCCGCCAATAAGAGACGCCCCAGGCACCGCCAGCGTCCGAGGACCCCCGGGCCGAGGCCGGAACCCGGCGCACCACCGACTCGGGTACCCCGGACATGCCGCGCCAGGCCCGTGAGCAGACCGAAGTCCCGGGCGGCCAATCCCCAGGCCGACATCCTCCAGCCTTGCTACTACCGCCCGATGGCCGGGTGGCAACAGAACCCAGCACGTCCACCCACCAGCCCACACCCCACCAACTGGTCAGTCACCGTGGAGGCCGACCAACACCGGCCAGAGCCCCCCACCCCAGCACCCCCGCGAGGGCTAAGACCAAGACCCAGGAGCCATCTCCAGTGTCGGTCCAGACCCCCCCAGAGCAGCACAGCACCGGCCAGACCCGGTCCGCCAGCCGACCCTCTAAGGCGCCGCATGCAGCCACTAGGAGTCACCACACAAAGACCCCAAAGTCCCACCCCAGGTGAGGGTCTCGGCACCTATCGCCGAACCGCAAGCGGACCCACCCCCAAGGACCTCCCCGCAGTCACCACCAACCCTTAAGCTCCACATCGGCAACCGTGTCCCACAGAACGGAATCAAGGGCCCGACCCCACTAGGTAATGGAACTGATCAAGGGTGACCAGAAAGATTGATCAGATGTGGAGGCAGATGCCGTTTCTAGACCAATGTAATCCAGAAGGAGATCTCTATATTGATTAATATTCAGAGTATTTTTATTTTTCCAGTTCAAGAGGATATTTTTCTTAGCGATGCATAAGGCGATGTAAAATAATTGCATAGACTTTGTATCCATGGTAACTTCATCTACATTTCCCAGCAAGCAAACTCTGGGAGCAGGTGTGATATTACATTTCAGACACTTTGATAGATCTTCACATATCTGGTACCAATATTTCTTAACAGGTGGGCAGAACCAAAGAGCATGAATATAATTGTCTGGTAGATTGCTTGTACATTGTAAACAGGTATCAGACGGCGTATAACCCATCTTGAACATCCGTTGCCCTGTATAATGCACTCTATGAAGGATTTTATATTGTATTAATCGTAGATTAGGATTCTTAAGAAATTTGAAGGTTCTTAATGAAATTTGAGACCAGAGGTTTTGGTCTATTGAGATGGACAAGTCCATCTCCCATTTTGAAATAGGAAGGGCTATTGATTCATCTATTCTATTTAATGTTTTGTATATTTTAGATAGCAGTTTGGGAGGGTTAAGATTAAGGAAGTCTAAAACTTTTCCTGGAATTTGTAAATCAACTGTATTGAGCCTAAATTTATTTTTTATAATTGATTTAATTTGTTGGTATTCTAAGAATTTATTCTTGTTAATTCCGAATTGTGTAACCAATGTATTAAAGGGGATAAAGTCTGTTCCATCAAATATATGCTCCAGGTATTCAATTCCTTTACAACTCCAGCCTGGAAAGTTAATCATGCATTTTTTTTGTAAGATATCCGGGTTATTCCAGATGGGTGTACGCCTGCATGGGACTAGTGAGGTCTTTGTCATTTTAAGAAATTCCCACCAAGCTGTCAGAGAGGAGCTGATATTAATACTTTTAAAACATTCATTTTGTTTTATATTTGAGCTAACAAAAGGTAGATCTGAAAGTTTTATCTTATTGCATAGTGTCTGTTCTACATCTACCCAGCACTCATCGATATAACTGTGTTTTACCCATCTTGATGTGTATTGGAGTCTGTTGGCTAAGAAATAATGACGAAAGTTTGGTAGGTCTAGACCTCCTTTATCTTTGGACTTCTGTAGTGTTTTTAAGCTGATACGTGGGGGTTTATCTTTCCAAAGGAATTTAGAAACAGAAGAGTCCAGAGATCTAAACCAATCAGGTGATGGTTTGCTTGGGATCATTGAGAATAAATAATTGATTCTAGGCAAAACCATCATTTTTATTGTAGCTACCCTTCCAATAAGTGATATTGGAAGGGATTTCCATCTTGCCAGATCATCTTCCACTTTTTTTAAAAGTGGGACGTAGTTTAGCTTAGATAAGTCTGCCAGTCTTGGTGAGATATGGATACCTAGATATGTAATATTTCCGGACCGGAGCTGTAAAGCAACAGGACTCTGGTAAGAACAGTTGATTGGAAGGACTGTAGATTTTAACCAATTTATGGAATAGTCTGAAACTCTTGAGTAAGATTTTATTAACTCAATTACCTGATACAAGGAAGTTTGTGAATGCTGTAGAAAAAGTAGTACATCATCTGCGTATAAACTGATTTTATGTTCTATTTTGTTGCATTGTATACCTTTAACATTATTATTTTGCCTGATTGCTGCTGCTAATGGTTCAATAAAAATAGCAAAGAGGGAGGGAGAAAGTGGACATCCCTGCCTGGTACCTCTCTGAAGAAAGAACCTTGATGATGTTTGATTATTGGTCCTAATACATGCTGTTGGTGAGCTGTATAATATTTTTAACCAGTTTACAAAAGAATTACTGAATCCGAATTTATTTAAGGCTGCAAATAAAAATTTCCAGTTAACTCTATCAAATGCTTTTTCTGCATCTAAAGATAATATATTGGTTTGGACGTTTTTACAGTGGGAATAATCTATTAAATCTATTAATCTACGTGAATTTGTGGAAGAGAGCCTACCTTTTATAAAACCTGTTTGATCAGGGTGGATTATTAGAGGTGTTATTTTCTCTATCCTTCTTGCAAGAGCTTTGCAAATTATTTTCAGATCCACATTGATAAGAGAAATCGGACGATAACTGGTAGGAGACATAGGGTCTTTTCCTGGTTTTAATAGAAGATTGATGTAGGCAGAATTCATGTTTGGTGGTATTCGACCATTTTCCTTTGTTTCCTGTAACATTTTGTAAAATGTTGGTGCCAGAATATTCCAGAATTCTTTATAGAACTCTGCTGGAAATCCATCTGGACCTGGAGCTTTATTATTAGGCATAGATTGGAGGGCCTCCTGGAGTTCAGACACTGTTAGCGGTGAATCCAGGGCCTTTGCTTGACTGTCTGAAAGTTTAGGAAGAGTTATTTTATCCAGAAATTGTACAATATCATTATTTGAAGGGTTTATCTCTGGTGTGTATAACGTCTCATAAAATTCTTTGAAAGTGTTGTTTATTTTTTCAGGGTCATATATTATATTCCCAGTTTTGTCTTTGATTGCAGATATAGTTGTTTTTTCTTTATTTATTTTTAACTGATTAGCTAAGAAGCTACCTGATTTATTACTATGTTCAAAGTTTTCTATTCTAAGTCTTTGGATTAAGAACTGCGTCCTTTTATTAATAATTTCATTTAACTCTAATTTTGCTTTCCTTATTTTACTTAAGCTCTCTTTATCCAGGGAAGGTTCTAATGATTTAATAGTTTCTTCTAATTCCTGAACATGTTTATTTTCTGTTCTCTTTTTATTTGATGAGAATGAAATTATTTTACCTCTAATCACAGCTTTCCCTGCTTCCCATAGAGTGGATGGCGACATACCAGGGAGATCATTAAATTCCATGTATGAAGCCCATTCTTTTTCAATATATTTAATAAATTCTTTATCCTTAAGTAATGATGTATTAAATCTCCAATTTTTATATTGAAGGGTTGCAATTTTATTTGCTAAATTTAAAGAAACAGGAGCGTGATCGCTGATCACTATAGGATGTATCTCAGTGTCTGAAATGTCATTCAACAGTGAGCTGCTGACTAACAAATAGTCCAATCTAGAATAAGAATGATGTACGTTTGAGTAAAAAGTGTATTTTCTGTCGTTGGGATGAAGCGATCGCCATGCATCGCAGAGTCCATAATCGCTCATGTACTGTTTAACTATATCTATGGATTGCCATCTGCGCTGAGTCCCTGCTGTACTGAGCCTGTCTATTTCTTCATTTAGTCCAAAGTTGAAATCTCCCCCAAGAACAAGTGAGCAATCCATGTGATTAGCCAGAACCGAGAAGAAAGTATGAAAGAATGAGGGGTCGTCAACATTTGGACCATATATACTAACTATACATAACTTTTGGTTATTTATAAATAGTTTTAATATTATAAATCTACCTTCTGGATCTGTAGCTGTGTCTATTACTTTAAAATTAGTATTTCTATTTATTAATATTGCTACTCCTCGTTGTCTAGAGTTATAGCATGAAGAAAATATATTAGGATACTCTGGTGTTTTTAAATCATTAGCTGTTGAACTTGATTTATGAGTCTCCTGTAGTAAGACGACATCTGCCTTCAGTCTTGTAAGATGGTTGAAAATCTTAATGGTTTTATCTCTGCAGCTAGCGCCGCGAATATTCCATGTTATAAATTTTACAGGATTCATAGAGCTAAGATAAACCTTAGATATGTACTATCGCCAAGGATGAATATAGGTGTAATTTTGGTTTGTCCATGGGGTTGCCAGATTGAAAAAAAACCAGAAGCAGAGATAAAGCGAGGCAAATAATGCACCATACAGGTGTGTACAGAATGAAAGTATGATGGAAAAACATGAATATGCCATGATAAAAGTCTGTGTGTGTGAGAGAGAAAAAGGAAAAAAGGTGATAAAGAGATTTGGTTGTACACATGTGAGAAAGATAATAGTGAAAAAGAAAAAATGAAAGAAAAAAAAAAAGTGCACAGCCCTGCCCCTACCCACATTAACAAACAAAAACAGCCTGCTGAGCTGTGCTTTTTTTAAAACTATAGTTGTCTGATAAAGCTAATTCTGTCTTGGTTCTGTTAAATATGACTAATAAAGCCAAGGAGTAACCTGAGGGTCCCTAAACAGCTGACCGTTAACATACAGTTTATCCACACTAACCGTAGCCCTACAGCCCTCACTAATATGTTTTTTTCTAATTGGAAATAACACGCGTCTTCTGTCCAGGATTTCTTTCGGAAACTGATCATTAACGCTGTAATTCGTCCCCCGTAGCTCTCTCCCGCGTCCTTTGACTTGTTCTTTTTGTTTAAAATGTTCAAATTTTGCAACAATTGGTCGCGGGCGGGTGTTGTTGTGTTTCTTACCTCCGAGTCGGTGAACCCGATGGAAGGTTATGCTTTTAACCGTGTCGTCTGGCAGTTTCAGTTGGTGTTGAATGAACTTTCGCACGGCTACTTCAGCATCTTCCTCAGGCTGCTCTGGTATCCCCGAAAAAACAAGATTGTCCCTCATTGATCGGGCCTGGATGTCTAGGATAGACTCCTTGAAGCTTTTGTTTTCTCCAGACAGCTGCTTCATTCCCTCGGTGAGTTTTTTAACGTCTTCTTTTAGTGTTTGGTTTTCTGTAACTAGCGAAGCTACTTGTTGTTGGCTGAACTCCAGCGATTCCCTCAGAGCCTGAAATTCTTTATGAAGAACCTCAACCAGCGCGAGACGGGCGTCCAGGCTGGTTAGCTTCTTGTCTATTGAGTCCAGGATGTCGCCGTAGCTTCTATCTGGCGAGTCGGTGGATGTGCTAGCCTCGGAACGAGTGCGCTTCTGCGACGGTGTGCTCGTTGTTGTATCTGAAGCAGGTTTCCGTGACTTACCCATAACGATGTTATCAAAGCACTCGTCTAGGTAGCACTCCAGCGAATCCAATGTTTCCTCGTCCAGGTTGTTTAGAGAAAAAAAAAAAGTAACTTGATGGTTATTTTAGAAGCTGCGTTTGATTCAAAATGATTGTCTTATTTTACCTGGGTGTATACATTACCACATAACCGCCATGTTCACCTATGCACAGCTCTCGCGAGAACTCAGCAGCTCATCCTCTCCCTGTCGTCTATCCCTATTCAGTTTATTTATATAGCGCCATTTCACAACAGATGTCATCTCAAGGCACTTTACAAAAAGAGTTATTACAATACAATGTTTAGTGTAGAAATCACAGAACCACAGAAGATTGCGTCGTGGAATTCTCAGCAATCCCTCATACTGAGCAAGCATGCAGCGACAGTGGGAAGGCTTGCTCAGTATGCGGCAGAACCAGGCTCAGCACAAGCGGTTATCTGCCGCGACCGTCTGTGGCTTGGAGAATACATAACAGAGACACAGAAAGAGCAATAGAACTGATGCAGAAGTTTGTTGCAGGACGTGGAGAATTTTCCGTCACTGCAATGCCATCTTAGTCAGGGTCGTCAAGCAGGGCTAATCCGGAGCACCTACTATAATAGAAAACAGGTTAGTGCTTGAATTGACAGCACATCATGCAGTTGGGGAGAAGTAGGAGAGAAAGTAGGAACAGACCCTAATAATGTCCTCCAACAGCCTAGCCTAAAGCAGCATAGCTACTAACATTAACCTGTCTCCTAGCTACTAGGAGACCTGGCTACCAACACTCTGTCTGAGTCCTCCTGACCCGTGGACGGTGTAGGGCCGGTAACGGCCCCCGTCATGCCGGGGTCTTCTCGGAGTCGGGTTGTTTGAGAATGCAGCCCAAAGTGGGTGGTAAACTCCATCTAAGGCTAAATACCGGCACGAGACCGATAGTCGACAACTATCTTAAGGAAAAATAGACAGAACTGAGAGGACAGAGTTGAAGAGGGCGAGAAACGTTTAAGAGATAAACGGGTGGGGTCCGCACAGTCTGCCCGGGGGATTCAACCCGGCAGGTAATGGGCGGCCGCACTGTGCGGGAGGATCCCCTTGAGGGACCTCTCTCCGGCGCTGGCTGGCCCCCGTGGGGCGCATTTCTTCCGCGGCGGTAAGCCGCGACCGGCTCCGGATCTTTACCTGGCTTACATTAATCTATCTCTACCTAGCTACTCTACCTCTTCCTATCTCTTCCTAACTTTTGACACTCTGCCTGACTACTAACATTAACCTGTCTCTTCCTATCTACCTGTCTAACCTGACTCTAACTACCTATAAACATATCTCTAACTGTAAGCTTTGTCAAAGAGGAAAGTTTTTAGCCTAGTTTTAAAGATAGACAAATTGTCTGCTTCACGAACCAACCCTGGGAGCCGGTTCCATAGGAGGGGAGCCTGATAGCTGAAAGATCTGCCACCCATTCTACTTTTAGAAATCCTAGGAACTACCAGTAAACCTGCAGTCTGAGAGCGAAGGTCTCTGTTAGGAACATATGGAACAATCAGGTCTCTTATGTATGATGGAGCTAGATTATTAAGGGCTTTATATGTCAGAAGGAGGATCTTGAATTCTATTCTAGATTTTACTGGGAGCCAGTGAAGAGAAGCTAAAACAGGGGAAATGTGATCTCTTCTTTTAATATTCATCAGAATCCTAGCAGCAGCATTTTGAACTAACTGAAGACTTTTAATTGTATTCTGTGGACTACCTGATAATAGACAGTTACAGTAATCCAGCCTTGAAGTAACAAAGGCATGGACTAGTTTTTCAGCATCATTCCTGGACAGGATGGTTCTAATTTTTGCAATATTCCTAAGGTGAAAAAAGGAAATCCTACAGACTTCTTTAATGTGAGTTCTAAATGACATATCTTGGTCAAAAATGACACCGAGGTTTTTTGCTTTATTACTGGAGGCTAATTTAATGCCGTCCAGGTGAAGGGGCTGACTAAGTAGTTTCTTTTTCAGAGCTTCTGGTCCAAAGACGACAACTTCTGTTTTATCAGAATTTAGAAGCAAGAAGTTTAGAGTCATCCAAGTTTTTATGTCTTCCAGACATGCCTGTAGTCTACCTAACTGATTGGATTCATCAGGATTTATGGATAGATATAGCTGTGTATCATCTGCGTAACTATGGAATTTTATCCCATGCTGCCTAATTATTTTACCAATAGGAAGCATATATATAGTAAAGAGAATCGGCCCAAGCACTGAACCCTGTGGTACTCCGCAAGTAACTATTGAGGTTGAGGAAGATCTATTGTTTACCTGAACAAACTGAAATCTGTTAGACAAATAAGATTTAAACCAACCTAGTGCTGTTCCTATTATACCGACACTTTGAAGCCTTTCTATGAGAATATTGTGATCAACAGTGTCAAAGGCAGCACTGAGATCTAACAGGACCAGAATGGTCACCAGTCCATTGTCTGAGGCTATGAGAATATCATTAGTAACCTTCACCAGAGCTGTTTCAGTGCTATGATGAGCTCTAAAGCCTGACTGAAACTTCTCAAACAGCTCATTATTGTTTAAATGCTCACATATCTGGTGTGCAACTATTTTCTCAAGAATTTTAGATAAGAAGGGAAGATTAGATATCGGTCTATAGTTAATTAAGTCGTTTTGATCAAGAGAGGGTTTCTTAAGTAGAGGTTTAATTACAGCAATCTTAAACTCCTGTGGTACATATCCATTGACTAAGGATAGATTCATTATATTTAAAATTGGAGCAGCGATCAGAGGGAAAACTTCTTTTAAGAGTTTAGTTGGGATTGGGTCTAAAACGCAAGTTGAAGGTTTAGATGAAGCTAATAATTTTAGTACATCACAAAGTTCGGCTGCATTAAAGCAGTTTAAGCATATATTAGGTTCCACCATTTTTGAGGCTGCCTCATTAACTAAGGAGGAAGCAAGCATATTGGGAAGGTTCCCAATTATCTTATTCTTTATGGAGTCTATTTTATTTATAAAGAATTGCATGAAGTCGTCACTGCTTAGAGCTTGGGGAATGGTTGGCTCGATAGAGCTATGATCCTGTGTGAGTTTGGCAACTGTATTAAAAAGAAACCTAGGATTATTTTTATTCTCCTCGATTAAAGATGAATAATATGCTGTTCTAGCTGTGTGAAGGCTCTTTTTATATAGCAATAAACTATTTTTCCATATTAAAAAGGAATCATGTAAATGCGTGGAGCGCCATTTTCTCTCTAGTTTTCTAACATTCTGCTTTAGGGTACGTAGCTCTAAATTAAACCAGGGAGTTAATCTTCTATGGCTAGCCACCTTCCTTTTCAAGGGGGCAACTTTGTCTATTGCCCGACGCAGGGAGGAATTAACGCTATGAACTAAAATGTCAAGTTGTGAGGGGTCACGAGTTAAATCACTGTTTTCTGTTCTGCATTTATAAACTGAGGAAATTAAAGTTGGAAGAGCTTCTTTAAAATTTGCTACAGCGTTGTCTGATAACGTTCTGGTATAATGAAGTTTTCTTTCAGGTTTGATATGATCCATTAGAGTAAGTTTAAAAGTGATAAGGAAATGATCAGACAGGATAGGGTTATGTGGAAAGACTGTTATTTCTTCACAGTCAATGCCATAAGTCAGCACAAGATCTAAAGTGTGGTGACAAGAATGTGTTGGTCCCTGCACATTTTGAGTAAAGCCTATTGAGTCTAGGATAGTGTTAAAAGCTGTATTTAGACTATCACTTTCATTATCAACATGAATATTGAAGTCTCCGACTATAATGACTTTATCAGTGTTTAAAACTAAGTCAGATAGAAAATCTGAAATCTGATCTAAAAATTGAGAATAAGGTCCTGGTGGACGATATAAGACCACAAACAAAAGTGGCTTTACTGCTTTGTTATGTGTATGAGGAAAGCTAAAAACTAGATGCTCAAAGGAACTGTAATTATTATTTTTTTGGAGATTAATTAGTAAATCGGAATGAAAGATAGTTGCTACTCCACCTCCTCGACCAGTACTTCGAGGGACACTAAAGTTTAAGTAGCTAGGGGGAGTTGACTCATTTATTGTGACATGGTCCTCTTCCTGCAACCATGTCTCTGCAAGACAAAACAAATCAATATTATTTTCACAAATTAAGTCATTTACTAAGAGTGTTTTTGAGGGGAGAGATCTTATGTTTAGTAAACCACATTTAATTGATTTGTTTTTATGTTCAGTCCGAGTTTTATTTATCTTTATGAGATTTTTATACTTTGCTCTAGTAGCATTAACTTTTAATTCATTAGTTTTGGGTAGTGGACGGGAAACTATCTCTATAGGGTAGTGGGTGGGTGGCAGTCCCTGTTCCTTGACCTGGACTCTGGGTTCCCTGATCTGGACTCTGGTTTCCCTGAGCTCGACTCTGGGTTCCCTGAGCTGGACTCTGGTTTCCCTGAGCTCGACTCTGGGTTCCCTGAGCTGGACTCTGGGTTGTCACGGCTTTGGGGAACTAGAGATAACCCTATCAATGTTCCTGGAAAGAAGCGAAGCTCCGTCCTCGGTGGGATGGATGCCGTCTCTACGTAACAGTCCAGGTTTTCCCCAGAAGGCCCCCCAGTTATCAATGTAGCCCACATCGTTTTCTGGACACCACCTTGACAACCAAAGGTGGAACGAAAGCATACGGCTGTACATGTCATCGCTAGTACGATCAGGCAGGGGACCAGAAAAAATTACAGAGTCAGACATCTTTTTGGCAGCCCTACACACCGAAGCTACGCTAATTTTAGTGACCTCCGACTGCCGTCGCCGGGTGTCGTTGCCACCAGCATGGATAACGATCCTGCTATACCGCCGTTTGTCCTTGGCCAAAAGCTTCAGATGGGACCTAATGTCCGCAGCCCTGGCCCCTGGAAGGCATTTGACGGTGGTCTTTCGTGTCTCTGGAGCCACATTCCTAACTATGGAGCTGCCAATTACAAGAATCGGCCTCTCCTGCTCGGCGGGTGCGTCGCTGAGCGGGGCGAACCTATTGTTCAGAGAAAGGGGCTGGAGGTTGGCCGCGGACTGGGGTCTGGCGCTAGTCTTCCTACGAACAGTCACCCAGCTCGCCTGAGGTCCCGGCTGCACGGGAGCTGTTGAAGGACGGCTAGGTCCTGTCCTAGTTGACTCCGCGCTAGCTACTGCTGGGCCTGGCTGTTCTACAGCGCGGAGCCGGGCCTCTAGCTCAGAAACCCTCGCCTCCAAAGCTACAAAAATGCTGCACTTATTACACCTACCAACTTCACTAAATGAGGCGGAGGAGTAACTAAACATCTGACAGAGAGAGCAGGAAAGAGGAGGAGGTGTAGAGAGAGATGGAGGGACAAGAGAGAAAGCTGCCGAAGCCATGCTAGCCGTAAAGCTAAGCTAACCAAGCGGTACCTTACCTTACCTAAGAACAAAGTAATTAACCCAGTAAAACGCTTAAAGAGTCCTAAACCGTGAAGAAAATTAACGTTTTAATGTGTTTGTGTGTTAAGCAACTCAGAAAAAACTTATTGACAGAGAAAGTTAGATCAGTTCAAGAGAGAGAGAAACACCGACTTGCTACAAACGAGTTAGTCACAAAACAGGAAATGACACTCATACGTACCCTCCCTCTCATGCGTACACATTCTTACAAATACAGGACATACGAAAAAAGGACGCTATACACTCATTCATACCCCCCATGCGTACACTATACTCCATACTCCCAGGCCCAGGGACAGATGCCCCATTAGAGAACCCTGCCCCTGCACCCAGGAGACAGACCCCTTTGCCCACCAGGACGGGGACAAGTAGACCGCCAAGGCCCCCACACCGGCAAGAGCAGCCCACCAGCCCAGGACCCCGACCAGACGGCGTGATGTTCTATCCGGGCTCCGACCCCTGATGGTCCAACGAACAGGGGTGTGGAAAGACCCCCCAGCCTCTCTCCCCCAGCTCAATGTGGTGTTGTTGCGTGTTGTTCTAATGTGCACTTAAAACAGAGGGGGGGGACATGGGAATACTGCCGGGTACCCCCATCTCCCCCCCCGGGCCCTCAGTGTCTAGATGCGTTTAACCAGTGGGTGCCGGCACCACAGGCGGCCTCGCCTGTGGCGCCACACCGCCAGGTCCCTACATGTGCGTTCCCTGTAAATGTTGCAAGTGTAGTGTCTAAGTTGCTCAATAAAATCGGGACCCAGGCCGCCACCGGGTAGCGAAGACGGAAGCTCCATCCCGCACCCCAGTGACGTGCCCACGTCCCAAGGCCTTGTGAATGGTAGAATGAAGGAGCAGGTGGACAGAGGCATGGGGATGGGGAGAAAATAACTGGGGTGACCATTGCCAACCCCAGGGAGCCAGCTCCCCTGCTGACTCCAATAGGCACCCCCGTTCGGCCCGATCCACCAGGGGTGGGAGGCCCCAGCACGTCCAGTCGGGGCCCACGGCAGCGGTACCGCCGAGCCCCATGGGGGCCCCGGCAATCCACCAGCCCCCATGCCAGGGGCATACCTAAATCCTTCCCAACATTCACACTGCTAACAAAACACATGTCACTAGACACCCAGGTTGAGTTTAGCCCCCCCTCACCCTCAACGCCCTCCCCCCTCCCGTCCCAAGCGCACCCCGTTAAAAAGAGCGCCTGTGCTAGATGGTAAAAAGCCTCCCCGCCAATAAGAGACGCCCCAGGCACCGCCAGCGTCCGAGGACCCCCGGGCCGAGGCCGGAACCCGGCGCACCACCGACTCGGGTACCCCGGACATGCCGCGCCAGGCCCGTGAGCAGACCGAAGTCCCGGGCGGCCAATCCCCAGGCCGACATCCTCCAGCCTTGCTACTACCGCCCGATGGCCGGGTGGCAACAGAACCCAGCACGTCCACCCACCAGCCCACACCCCACCAACTGGTCAGTCACCGTGGAGGCCGACCAACACCGGCCAGAGCCCCCCACCTCAGCACCCCCGCGAGGGCTAAGACCAAGACCCAGGAGCCATGTCCAGTGTCAATATAGCCGATCGGGCCCGGAGACGCCGGCCACCCGCCACGGCCTCTCGCCGACGCCCGGACGCGGCAAGCGGCCACCGGGGAGCAAGCGACAGGAACCAGCCCGGGGAGATGGAAAGGGCAGCAGCGCCCGCCAACCACCGGCCGACCACAGCCCCCCCCCAGCCGGCACCGACGGCAGCGGCCCCCCCCGGCCAAGCCCCGCCAGGGCCCCAGCCGGGGGGCGCGCCGCCCCAGAACCCCGAGCCCCAGGCCCAGTCCAGACCCCCCCAGAGCAGCACAGCACCAGGCCAGTAACCCGTGTCCGCCAGCACGACCCCTCTAAGGCGCCGCATGCAGCCACTAGGAGTCACCACACAAAGACCCCAAAGTCCCACCCCAGGCGAGGGTCTCGGCACCTATCGCCGAACCGCAAGCGGACCCACCCCCAAGGACCTCCCCGCAGTCACCACCAACCCTTAAGCTCCACATCGGCAACCGTGTCCCACAGAACGGAATCAAGGGCCCGACCGCACTAGGTGATGGAACTGATCAAGGGTGACCAGAAAGATTGATAAGATGTGGAGGCAGATGCCGTTTCTAGTGATAAAGTCTGTTCCATCAAATATATGCTCCAGGTATTCAATTCCTTTACAACTCCAGCCTGGAAAGTTAATCATGCATTTTTTTTGTAAGATATCCGGGTTATTCCAGATGGGTGTACGCCTGCATGGGACTAGTGAGGTCTTTGTCATTTTAAGAAATTCCCACCAAGCTGTCAGAGAGGAGCTGATATTTATACTTTTGAAACATTCATTTTGTTTTATATTTGAGCTAACAAAAGGTAGATCTGAAAGTTTTATCTTATTGCATAGTGTCTGTTCTACATCTACCCAGCACTCATCGATATAACTGTGTTTTACCCATCTTGATGTGTATTGGAGTCTGTTGGCTAAGAAATAATGACGAAAGTTTGGTAGGTCTAGACCTCCTTTATCTTTGGACTTCTGTAGTGTTTTTAAGCTGATACGTGGGGGTTTATCTTTCCAAAGGAATTTAGAAACAGAAGAGTCCAGAGATCTAAACCAATCAGGTGATGGTTTGCTTGGGATCATTGAGAATAAATAATTGATTCTAGGCAAAACCATCATTTTTATTGTAGCTACCCTTCCAATAAGTGATATTGGAAGGGATTTCCATCTTGCCAGATCATCTTCCACTTTTTTTAAAAGTGGGACGTAGTTTAGCTTAGATAAGTCTGACAGTCTTGGTGAGATATGGATACCTAGATATGTAATATTTCCCGACCGGAGCTGTAAAGCAACAGGACTCTGGTAAGAACAGTTGATAGGAAGGACTGTAGATTTTAACCAATTTATGGAATAGTCTGAAACTCTTGAGTAAGATTTTATTAACTCAATTACCTGATACAAGGAAGTTTGTGAATGCTGTAGAAAAAGTAGTACATCATCTGCGTATAAACTGATTTTATGTTCTATTTTGTTGCATTGTATACCTTTAACATTATTATTTTGCCTGATTGCTGCTGCTAATGGTTCAATAAAAATAGCAAAGAGGGAGGGAGAAAGTGGACATCCCTGCCTGGTACCTCTCTGAAGAAAGAACCTTGATGATGTTTGATTATTGGTCCTAATACATGCTGTTGGTGAGCTGTATAATATTTTTAACCAGTTTACAAAAGAATTACTGAATCCGAATTTATTTAAGGCTGCAAATAAAAATTTCCAGTTAACTCTATCAAATGCTTTTTCTGCATCTAAAGATAATATATTGGTTTGGACGTTTTTACAGTGGGAATAATCTATTAAATCTATTAATCTACGTGAATTTGTGGAAGAGAGCCTACCTTTTATAAAACCTGTTTGATCAGGGTGGATTATTAGAGGTGTTATTTTCTCTATCCTTCTTGCAAGAGCTTTGCAAATTATTTTCAGATCCACATTGATAAGAGAAATGGGACGATAACTGGTAGGAGACATAGGGTCTTTTCCTGGTTTTAATAGAAGATTGATGTAGGCAGAATTCATGTTTGGTGGTATTCGACCATTTTCCTTTGTTTCCTGTAACATTTTGTAAAATGTTGGTGCCAGAATATTCCAGAATTCTTTATAGAACTCTGCTGGAAATCCATCTGGACCTGGAGCTTTATTATTAGGCATAGATTGGAGGGCCTCCTGGAGTTCAGACACTGTTAGCGGTGAATCCAGGGCCTTTGCTTGACTGTCTGAAAGTTTAGGAAGAGTTATTTTATCCAGAAATTGTACAATATCATTATTTGAAGGGTTTATCTCTGGTGTGTATAACGTCTCATAAAATTCTTTGAAAGTGTTGTTTATTTTTTCAGGGTCATATATTATATTCCCAGTTTTGTCTTTGATTGCAGATATAGTTGTTTTTTCTTTATTTATTTTTAACTGATTAGCTAAGAAGCTACCTGATTTATTACTATGTTCAAAGTTTTCTATTCTAAGTCTTTGGATTAAGAACTGCGTCCTTTTATTAATAATTTCATTTAACTCTAATTTTGCTTTCCTTATTTTACTTAAGCTCTCTTTATCCAGGGAAGGTTCTAATGATTTAATAGTTTCTTCTAATTCCTGAACATGTTTATTTTCTGTTCTCTTTTTATTTGATGAGAATGAAATTATTTTACCTCTAATCACAGCTTTCCCTGCTTCCCATAGAGTGGATGGCGACATACCAGGGAGATCATTAAATTCCATGTATGAAGCCCATTCTTTTTCAATATATTTAATAAATTCTTTATCCTTAAGTAATGATGTATTAAATCTCCAATTTTTATATTGAAGGGTTGCAATTTTATTTGCTAAATTTAAAGAAACAGGAGCGTGATCGCTGATCACTATAGGATGTATCTCAGTGTCTGAAATGTCATTCAACAGTGAGCTGCTGACTAACAAATAGTCCAATCTAGAATAAGAATGATGTACGTTTGAGTAAAAAGTGTATTTTCTGTCGTTGGGATGAAGCGATCGCCATGCATCGCAGAGTCCATAATCGCTCATGTACTGTTTAACTATATCTACTGATTGCCATCTGCGCTGAGTCCCTGCTGTACTGAGCCTGTCTATTTCTTCATTTAGTCCAAAGTTGAAATCTCCCCCAAGAACAAGTGAGCAATCCATGTGATTAGCCAGAACCGAGAAGAAAGTATGAAAGAATGAGGGGTCGTCAACATTTGGACCATATATACTAACTATACATAACTTTTGGTTATTTATAAATAGTTTTAATATTATAAATCTACCTTCTGGATCTGTAGCTGTGTCTATTACTTTAAAATTAGTATTTCTATTTATTAATATTGCTACTCCTCGTTGTCTAGAGTTATAGCATGAAGAAAATATATTAGGATACTCTGGTGTTTTTAAATCATTAGCTGTTGAACTTGATTTATGAGTCTCCTGTAGTAAGACGACATCTGCCTTCAATCTTGTAAGATGGTTGAAAATCTTAATCGTTTTATCTCTGGAGCTAGCGCCGCGAATATTCCATGTTATAAATTTTACAGGATTCATAGAGCTAAGATAAACCTTAGACATGTACTATCGCCAAGGATGAATATAGGTGTAATTTTGGTTTGTCCATGGGGTTGCCAGATTGAAAAAAACCAGAAGCAGAGATAAAGCGAGGCAAATAATGCACCATACAGGTGTGTACAGAATGAAAGTATGATGGAAAAACATGAATATGCCATGATAAAAGTCTGTGTGTGTGTGAGAGAGAAAAAGGAAAAAAGGTGATAAAGAGATTTGGTGGTACAAATGTGAGAAAGAAAATAGAGAAAAAGAAAAAAAAAGAAAAAAAAAGAAAAAGCAATCTAGTGCACAGCCCTGCCCCTACCCACATTTACAAACAAAAACAGCCTGCTGAGCTGTGCTTTTTTTTAAACTATAGTTGTCTGATAAAGCTAATTCTGTCTTGGTTCTGTTAAATATGACTAATAAAGCCAAGGAGTAACCTGAGGGTCCCTAAACAGCTGACCGTTAACATACAGTTTATCCACACTAACCGTAGCCCTACTGCCCTCACTAATATGTTTTTTTCTAATTGGAAATAACACGCGTCTTCTGTCCAGGATTTCTTTCGGAAACTGATCATTAACGCTGTAATTCGTCCCCCGTAGCTCTCTCCCGCGTCCTTTGACATGTTCTTTTTGTTTAAAATGTTCAAATTTTGCAACAATTGGTCGCGGGCGGGTGTTGTTGGGCTTCTTACCTCCGAGTCGGTGAACCCGATGGAAGGTTATGCTTTTAACCGTGTCGTCTGGCAGTTTCAGCTGGTGTTGAATGAACTTTCGCACGGCTACTTCAGCATCTTCCTCAGCCTGCTCTGGTATCCCCGAAAAAACAAGATTGTCCCTCATTGATCGGGCCTGGATGTCTAGAATAGACTCCTTGAAGCTTTTGTTTTCTCCAGACAGCTGCTTCATTCCCTCGGTGAGTTTCTTAACGTCTTCTTTTAGTGTTTGGTTTTCTGTAACTAGCGAAGCTACTTGTTGTTGGCTGAACTCCAGCGATTCCCTCAGAGCCTGAAATTCTTTATGAAGAACCTCAACCAGCGCGAGACGGGCGTCCAGGCTGGTTAGCTTCTTGTCTATTGAGTCCAGGATGTCGCCGTAGCTTCTATCTGGCGAGTCGGTGGATGTGCTAGCCTCGGAACGAGTGCGCTTCTGCGACGGTGTGCTCGTTGTTGTATCCGAAGCAGGTTTCCGTGACTTACCCATAACGATGTTATCAAAGCACTCGTCTAGGTAGCACTCCAGCGAATCCAATGTTTCCTCGTCCAGGTTGTTTAGAGGAAAAAAAAAAAAAGTAACTTGATGGTTAGTTTAGAAGCTGCGTTTGGTTCAAAATGATTGTCTTATTTTACCTGGTTGTTTGTTTGTATACTTTACCGCATAACCGCCATGTTCACCTATGCACAGCTCTCGCGAGAACTCAGCAGCTCATCCTCTCACCCCGTTTTAAAGGTTCTTAAAGATAACTGAGACCAGAGGTTTTGGGTTATTGGTCAAAGGTGAAGGACAAGTCAGCTGGTCTCTGAATGCTATTGATAAAATCTACTCAACTCTACGAAGCACCGGAAAGGGTCAACCGGGGTGTCCTGCGGAGATGTATCCGGCGGGCTACGTGCTGGACGCTTGGACAAAGTTTCAGCCCCTGTGTCTGTCAATACTCTCCCAAGAGGATGCTGAAGATATATATCTATTCGCAATCATGGTGATCGGGTTTCTGCTGATTGGAATGGGCAGTTACTGGAACTACCGAAAAATGGAGCAACAAAGATCTGAAACACGGTCGAGATTGGTCACTGTTCTGGAAGCGATTGGACGGCTGAAGGAACAGCTGGATGCGTTGATTCGTACTGATGGGACTCAGAACCAAATGCTGGGGGAGCTGGGAGGCAGAACAGACGCTGTAAGAGGCGATCTGGCCGGCGCTCTGGGACTCATCCGCAATTTGTCATCGGACTTGGAGAAACTGTCTGTGCGGATTGGGGCAACTGGAAATTAATTGGATTTTGAACTATTAATCTGGGAATTAATTTGGATTTGGAACTTTAATTTGAACTACAATTTGGCTGAATTAGACTACAAAAGAAACCACTGACAGACTGAAGGGACAGAGAGGAATATTTGATCTCACCCTGAAATCCAAACAATTTATATTTTGGCTCCCATGAAGACCTTCAACCTGGTTCTTATCAAATGTCTCCGAGAAGAATGTCAACAGAGTCTCCTCTCCCCCCTACACCTGCATCTACTGACGCACACACTGACATGGTTACACACACTCACATTCACACACACCGTCTCGCTGTATCCTAAATTCTCTCTCCTGCAACATGAAGCTGGATAACAGCGCGCCTCGATGGCAGCGCGTTAACCTGTGGACTGGAGCTCATACCTGCCCATCCTTCCTGATGTGTCATTGTTAATGTCTGAATATGTGCTTAAATATTTGTTGGTGTGGTTTTTTCTATTACCTGCGTTGTGAGTGCTGTACGGACCCACAACACAGTTGAGCGTTTTTTCCCCCTCACCGTGGAACCCTCCCCTACCAGATGTTTACTTCTCTATGTTTCATAAACGGGAGCGCCGCTCGGTGGCTGCATGCCCAACAGTGACCTGGATCTGTTTGTTGTTGTTGTTGTTTGTAATGATCTTGGACAGGTTGTACTGTATCTGTAAATTCCTTGTATGCATCATACTTGTATGTGTCATACTTGGCCATTAAAGCTGATTCTGATTCTGAAGTCCACCTCCCATTTTGAAATAGGAAGGGCTATCGATTCATACATTCATGCATTCAGCCTACATCAGATGAATCGATGGCTCCCATTCTACATTTAGAAATCCTAGAAACTACCAGTAAACTTGCAGTTTGAGAACGAAGTGCTCTGTTAGGAACATATGGAACAATCAGATCTCTGATGTATGATGGAGCTTGATTATTAAGGGCTTTGTATGTAAGGAGGAGGATCTTAAAATCTATTCTGGATTTAACAGGAAGCAGATGAAGAGAAGCTAAAACAGGAGGAATGTGATCTCTCTTTTTAATGTTCATCAGAACTCTTGCTGCAGTATTTTGGATCAACTGAAGACTTTTATTGTATTTGTGGACTTCCTGATAATAAGGAATTACGGTAGTCCAGGCTTGAAGTAACAAAAGCATGGACTAGTTTCTCATTATCACTCTTGGATAGGATGTTTCTTATTTTTTCGCAATATTCCGAAGGTGAAAGAAAGACATTTTGGAAACCACCTGTTTAATATGGGATTCAAATATCATGTCTTGGTACAAAATTACACCGAGTTTCACACCGACTTTGACTATTCTATTACCAGAGGCCAATTTAATGTCATCCAGATGGAGTGACGACTTATCAGTTTCCTTTTTAAATCTTCTGGTCCAAAAACAGCTAATTCTGTCTTGTCTGAATTTAAAAGCAGAAGGTTTAGAGTGATCAAGGTTTTTATGTCTGTGAGACATACCTGTAATCTACCTATCTTATTGGATTCATCTGGATTTATGGATAGTTGTGTATCATTAGCATAACTGTGGAAATTCATACTACTAATTATTTAACCAATTAGAAGCATATATGCATTGTAAAGAGAATCGATCCAAGCCAGTAACCAGAGGGAACATTTCCTTAAATAAATTAAATAACTAATATATACTGTAAGTTTAAGGTTTAGATCAAGCTAATATTCTTGATGATTCTATGCCAAAATGGACATTAGACCTTGGCTTAATAAAAACAAAAGCAAAGCTAGCACAAGCAAGGATGATACTACTGCACAAGTCTTAGATTGACAAGTGCAACCTTTAGTTACATTCTGATCCACACTCCATACCAGTTAGACGATCAAGAAGAGGAGAAGAAGTCAGAAGAAGAAGAGGTGCGCTGTTTTATTTTTGCCAATATGGGCATGCTAACAGTAGTTAGGATGAAAATTTTTACAGAAACACATTCAAGGGTGGAATTTACAATGGTTTTCAGTGGCAGAATCTGTTTAATTGTGCACATAAGTTGTGGACTAGTTATGTTATTGGAGTACATTAGTTGGACCGTTGTGGACGTAAAAGGACTGTTTTTGTTTGAGATGGCTCTGTTTTGTCAATGTTACCTGACTTGGAATGGTGAGTTCCACATTATTTGCATTTTTAGTGATTTGATAAAAGCATTTGCTCTGTTTACAGTAGAGTGACCACCGGTTTGAGACATGTCCCCTTTTCCCATGCTGTTAGAGGCCTTCAAGGTTTTTTTCTTTTCTTAGATTAATTAAACTGACCAGTAGGGATGTAAGAAAATATTGATATGCCAATATCTCAATATTCAAAAGCAAAGTATATATTTTTTAACTGGATGTGTTATGTACAGGTAACAGGTTGTAGTATTTATAATGTTGTGAAGGCTTTTCTACAGTTAAAATCAGTTTTGAAAATTTTGATATATAGCCTTACTCACAGTATCGCAATGTATAGTATTGTTCTCTTTTGTGTCGTTATACATATCGTAGCGATTGATTCTTGCAACTACACATCCCTAACGTCCTAGGTTTTAATCATTTTTAAGGAGACTTAATAAGCATACATAAAAGACTTGCATGGAATACGACACAATTTTTTCATGTAACATCCTCACTGAGCGGCTGTCTATTGTGGTTCTGATCTATTAAAGGCAGAAAAGACAGCAAGCTGTAATGTGCTTCACTGCGTCGCTACTGTTTACAAGATATAAAAATGAGAGTGTGGCTTCACAGACCACCAAAACTGTGGCTGGCATATGTATTTCTATGTGTTACAAAAGTGGTCAACATGGATACAAAAACTAGAAAAATGATGTGCAAAGTGTGAGTTCATCTATAAATTCTCTGAGACCGATAAAGCTGAAATCTTAAGACTGGAGTAGGTATGACGGACTTTTTGAGACTGCTGCTTTTTAGTTTTATTATTACATTGAAAAGAAAAGAAACACTGTTTTCTCATAACATCATTTCAAATTTATTTAATTTTCTTTTTCCAGGTAAAGTTCCTAATTTTGAAGAGTAGTTATTTGTATTACTAATTAATTTCCTGAGATTATAGTCATTTTGCACTTATGAAAGCCTATATAAAGTTTGTCATTTGACAATTAATTCTAACCAGATGAAGGATGCACACTTTAAATATGTTAAAGTGAAGTCTTGGCACAGTTTGTAAAGTGTTTCAGACAAATAATGAAACAGACTCAAATTTTCTAATAGAATGATTTCAAAGCTGGTCAACCAATCCATGGTAAATTACTTTACCACGATTTAGACCGTTTGCGTTCCTTATTGTCAGGTTGAAAGACAAAAGCCTCAGAGCCCTTTCAACACCTACTTTTTTTACAGATGCTCTAATTTTATTTTAATTACCTCTCACCTGTGAAGTTATATCTGTAAAAGAAATTAACCCATGCATGGTTTTTGTCGATTTAATTGTTCCAGGTATCCTTCACTGTCTTCATGTCTTGTACAGTGTTATCTGCAAACTAACACGGTTAACAGAGAACAGAATCAAAGCTCATAGCTACCCTTTATATACGCTGCACGGGTGTTCTGAGGGTTTATAAGACTGCCTTTGAGTTTCAGCTCATCAGGGAGTTTGGATAGAAAACATCTTGGTCGACGGTTTCGGCACCGCATGTGAAGAAAAGAAGCGTGTCATCTGTAAAAGTCACATACCTGCAAACGGAACAAAAGTGCAAGCTGATACATGAACTCCCATATCCATTACACATGCAGTCAATAAAGAGGTGCTGATTTTCACGCACACATGGTAAGATATGGGGTGTGGGGCGGGGAGCAACACAGACACAGAAATGGGGCACCATCAGATGTTTGATCGCCTCTCCATGTCAAATCATCACATTTCTTATTAACAGCCTTTTTCTTCTTGCCCTCTTGTTTTCCCCGTCCTCTTTTTGCCCTCCTTTCTTCCTCTTCCCATCCTTCTCTTCTCTCGTTTCCATTCCCCTTCCCACCCTCCCACTCCTCTGTCAGAGAGCAGATCTGCCTGAATAATTTCTTCCCCCTGGACCAGCTCTGCTCTTTAATTCATGAGCCGGAGCGCAAGTGTGTGTGTGTGTGGGTCGGTGGGTGTGTGTGGGTGGGTGTTAGAGAATGTGTGTGCTTTTATATTTGTGTGTCAGCAAATGAAAGAACGGGGGGGGGGGGGGGGAGAGACTGGTGGTGACACTAAGTGTGACAATGTCTGTGTGTAAGCAACTTTTTTTAAATTACAAAACCCCAAAAAATATAATTGTGCCAATCTAAATGTAGATATTTGTGTGTGTGTTTTTGAGTCTGTGTGTGTGTGTTCATGCTGTGACAGTAGGTGTCTTTGCATTTACGTACTTGTGTGTGTGATCTTTTTTCATCCAAAGAAAGACTATTTTTTAATCATGGATGAAAACAGGCTCATTTAGAACCGACTCAGCTGAAGAATCACTCTCTTTCATTTATTCTGCTTCTGCTCGGTTGAATCATTTACCTCTGCCACTCTCAAAGCTAATCTTTTTTTTTTATTCTTTTCCTAAAATTAATTATTTGCTTTGTTTCAGCTGCTTTAAATTGAGCCATTTAGCTGATTGCAGATCTTAACTGAAACGCTCAGATCATTAACACAAGAGTTAATTTCAACTCTAATCAAAGTAGTTTGAGTGGAGCTGCTTGCCATTCACATGAAACATGACTGGACTTCAGATAAGGATCACGGCCTTTATTATTCAACAGTTTATGCATCTAACCGTAGAGTCATTGAATAAGTATTTGCCCTCTTTACAGAATTTGACTTTTTGTGGCATTTTTTTCATACCTTATTCAAATCATGAAATATTCCTAAAATCTGACAATGACAATCATTGTAAATTTAAAAACTAGTATTATAATGATTATTCCATTCATTAAAGAAAACAAAAGTTGTCCAAACTGAACCTCCTGCCTTCCTATTGCAAGACTAGATTGTGAGCTACAGTTGCATCCATTCTTTAATGTAGTTTGGTGCCATTCAGTGATTTGTAAACTAACAAAAGTGTTTTAAGGTCTCATCCACTTGTTTTTACAATGAATTTGCAGTGGACACTAGCTGAGTGGCTAACAGAAATGTCACTCTTGGGCTCTAGCACATGCGCACATAAACATCAAAGGGGGCTTGAGCACCTGCCCTTTTTATTCCTGGAGAGAAAATGCCCTTTTTTCTGGGGTGCTTATTTATTTATTTTTTTAAATAATATATATTCCTGTTTGCACACTATTGAAGGATATTAAATATCAGGTCAGGAGTTCTGAAGCGCCCACCCCTGCGCAGCGGCGAACATCGGCGCACATCATATAGCCTACACACACACCTGCAGGCAGCAATTGTGTGTATATGATAACCGCACTGAAATCAGAGGAGGTGCGCCGGCAGAGCAGTAGACCACTTGTGACTGACACTGCACTGTTCTTGTCATTGCAGACAAAATAATTTTTCATGCACCGGAGCTTTTTTTTGTTCTTCAGTTTGCAACACAGACATGCTTTGTAAGGAGAGGAGGTTGAAAGAAAGGAAAAAGGAGCTGAGTGAGGCTGCTAAAGGCAGTGGATCCATCACCAGTTGGATAGCAAATAGCTCACCAGGTAGCACTTGTACCAGTTATTTATGTTGCTTCAGATTAGATCTATAATGTTTTTCTAATATTATTTTAGATTAGTGTTGTCCAGCGTTACTATAGTTTTGTATTTTTCCATTATTTTTATTTTTATTTCGTTTTTAACATTTGTTTTTTTTTTCAGTTGAATTTCAGTTAGTTTCCAGAGTGAGTTACTTCTTATTTCAGTTTAGTTTTTATTGTTGAAAAATGTTTAGTTTTTATTAGTTTCAGTATTTTTTTAAATTATAATACTGGATATTTGTCATGGGCAAGATCTAAGAAGTTCAGAACAGGTATTACAATAGAAACACAATTCCGTGAAGGCAGTTGGCTCAGTCATGTAGACCAGTGGTTCTCAAATGGGTGTACGTGAAAGTTTACAATAGAAATATTTAAAAAGTAGCATCCATGCAAAAATCCTTTAAAATAATTAATTAATAAGTATAAGCTCATAAAATGAATTTTATATTGAGTAGGGCTATTCAATTTCATTATCCTAAAGCTAAAACCTATTTTTAGTTATATATATTTTTTCCAATTAGTTCAAGAGAGAATGATGTTTTGCACATTAATGGAGTTTTAAAATGGTTGATCTTATGGTTTTAAATGGTTACATGGTCACTATTTTCACTAAATAAGATTGAATCACTACATTTGAGTGATGATAAATGTTTGCAATACATTTAGTTATGGATTATGTAACAGATATGAATTTTGTACATGTTAATAATTTCCAAAGTTTCATAAAGCAGACACTGATGGCACAGTGCTCTGTTTTAGTTTTTTTTTTTTTTCAACCAAAAATGCTTTGCGCTGGTCAGGGGGTACATCACTGAAAAAAGGTTGAGAACCAATGATGTAGATGTCCCTGCCTTCTCAAGCTGTTGACAAATTTGACCAAATTGAAAGGTAAAATTAAATATATTTTCTGTGTATCTTTTATTTTAGTTTCATAAGGACATAATGTAATTTCACTTAGTTGTTTTTTTTTCTAAGCTCTAGTTTTTAGTTTTTTTCAGTTTCCCTAAAATGTTTCATCACACCTAGTTTTACTTTTTAGTTTAGTTTAATTAACTATAATAACCCTAGTGTCGTTGAGTATGGTTAATAAAATAACAGATTAATGTGAAAGCAAAATTGTGCCTTGCAGATGGACAGCGAGATAGGTCAGGTGAGGAGGTGGAAGGAGAGAAAGAGGAAGAGCCAGAGAGTAAGTCATGTTGCTGGGTTTTAAAATATTGGTATATGTAACGTGCCCCTTTTTGAACTCTGAGCACCTGCCCCTCTCAAGGTCTCTGCACGGCCCTGCTTAGGCTGCCTTCAAACAAATAAGTAATGTTACTCACTTCACTCGTGTTGTTTCAAAGACAAATTCCTAGAATTTCTTCCTCAGGCTTTCTTTCTTCAGTAAAAATATCACACTGATATGCTATGTCCACAAATAACACAAGTGCAAACGTTTTCCTTCATGTTGTGGAGTTGCTAATGCTTAGCAATGCTTTGTGACCACCTTTCATAGTTCTTATGGTGGATTACCATTGGTCCTGATAGACTTTAGGTTGGACCAACTAAAGCCAACTAAAGGTCAGATGCACCCTCCCCCTTGCTGCTCTCATGAAAGCGATCATATCAGAAGAAAATTGTGAAAAAAATAAAAAATCTGATTCAACAGAAAGGAGATTTAGAAAAAATAGGGCCAAAATGAAACAAACCCTTTAGGCAGATGCTGCCAAATGACTAATATAATTGTCTATCATGGAGGTCCCCCTGATTTCACTTCAATAACAGCAATTGGTGGAGGCCAGCAGGTGGATGTGGGAAAGAGAGGAGGAGGAGGAGAGACCCGACGCCGCCACCATTCAAATGGAAAGTTTCGTGAATTTCAGGAATTAACTTATTAACTGCAGTCTAATTGGGTCAGATATAAACCAAGTTTAGGTGTAGTTTATCTTTGTTGTGCTCACTAACTTTAATAGTCAGTTACAATAACTCCTACTGTATCAAGCATGATGGAGTTTCTATACTGTTAGGCGGGTGCTAGGAGATGTTACTTATGTTACTGAGAGGAAATTGTTATTCAGAAGGTTAGTTATTAGTGTTGCCAACCGTCCTGTAAAAATTTTATTTGTTCTGTATTCAGCAGCAGTCATGCAGCTTATAAAAGCAAACAAACAAAACGTGCTTTAACAATGGCTGATATTAACACAGCTCTAAGGGCATAAATGCTTTTTTTTTTTTTAGAGTAAACACAGGTCACACAAGTGATGTTGGAGCATTTTTGTTGCGGATAGTGACGTTACGGTTCTTAAAACTCTGTTTTCAACCGTCCACACGCAGATATACTGAAAATGGAGAAAATGCAAATCTCCACTTTGGCCTGAGTTTTTGAAAAGATTCGTTTTTGGTGCCGAAAATCTCTGGTTATGTGTGGATGACAGGCCAAACCGTTGAAAAATATCTCCGTTTTGTGAGATACCCGGCTACGTCGTGTCCTTTATATATTGTTCCCTCTGCACAAAGAAGAAAACGTGCACGTCTTCCAATTCATGCAACATATGTAGGGTCGCCTATATGACGGACATTGCCTACATGTTGCAGCAGCATCCTTTTTATAAGCAGGGATCTCGAGCCGCCACTGGGACTGTAGAGAATACCATCTCTTCTCACAGTCTTCTCCCGTTGGAAAAGATGCATTTATGTTTCTGCTAATTTCCACCCATGCCCCCCCTTTTCTTCTTATTCATAATCCCAGCCTACTTGCAATCACTCCCTTAATATGATGCATCCATCCATCCATTATCTATACCACTTTCATACAATTCAGGGTCACGTGGAGGGGAGGTTGGAGCTTATCCCAGTTAGAGACTGTAGCCCCATATTGTGTCGCTCAGGAATGTGACATTTGATTGATGGGGTCAAAGGTCAGCGCAGGGGGGTCAAAGTGGGGGAGGGGCAGGGGTTAAAAGGTCAGCGCGCGGGGGGGGGGGTTAAAGTGGGGGGAAAGGGAGGGGGACTTCCGGAGGAGGAAGGGGGGTTAGGGTTCACCCACAGGGCAAAAACTTTATGTCAAACGCTCGTCAAACTGGTATGGAGGCGTGGTTTTGGTAGGAAAGGAGGAGTCAGGGATTTTCTGCTTTTAAATAGAGAAAAAGAACCATCGGGACTCTTTTCTTTAGAAAAAGGGACAGAGCTGGTCGGACGGGGTTGTGATTCATCAGTGATCGGCCTAAAAAAGGTGACAACCCATCTCTCTTTAAAATAAAATTTCTAAACTCTAAGTAACTTTAAACAAATTCCCTCCTTAGTGCGTTTTATTTTTTAATCTTAACTTTAAACTAAAGTTCATCGATGCATGACAATTGTAAACAAATTCCCTCCTCATAGCGCGTCTATTTTATTCTAAACAATAGACTCTAAATACATTTCCCAAATGCATGATAATTGAACTTTGATTAAACTTTAAGCAACTTCAAACACATCTCCTAATACATGATGATTAAACTATTAATACCTTTATAAAAACTTTGAAAATAAGTTTAAACACATCCCTTTAGGGTCTTAAATACTTAAAACAACTACTTTCTGTGTGTTATATATGGTGAAAAAAACATTTCTATGTGGTTTATTTTGAAAAGCGCGCTTCCTCATTGTGCGCACGATTCTCTACTTGACACTTAAATTAAAACATAGAATTAGACTTTCTCTAACCTCAAAATGGTTTGCTACGTACCTCCGCAGAAAGAAGAAGATAGAAAGAAAGAAATGGTTTAACAGAGTGAATAGCGAGGAGAACAAATCCTACTGTTCTAAAAAAATATGGTTTCAGGAACAATTTGTGGTTTAGAAAGAAATGGTTTAACCGAGTGAATAGCGAGGAGAACAGATCCTGCTGTTTTCCACCTCGGAGAAGAGAGTGATTTTGCTCCAGCAAGAAAGGTTCTGTCTATTTTAGAGGAAGAAAAAACTTGACGCTTGGCCTCTGGGGTCCCCCCCTTATGACCTCCCCAACAAACGGCTGTTTTGACTAACTCTTTTCATAATGGATAATTTAACCCAGAGCCGGTATCGGATGATCTATGTTTATATATAAATAGCCACATCCTGGGACTACCACCGATGGCGACCCCAGGATGTGGCGATCATCAATGGCTGCTAGTCAAATGGTTCTATAGCAGATGTTTCTCGTATGAATGCTGTAAAGGGGTGAATGACGGCCCACATCATTAATGTCTGTCAGTCAAAGGGTTATGTGAAATTCCATATATGTTTCTCAGACGGACATATGTTCAACATACCGATACCACCATCTGTCTGACCGGTAGCTGTCGCTCAAAAGGGTTATGTGAAATTCTATACAAATGTTTGTAGGATGACCTGCTGGGTAAGCTACATGTTCACAACCAGCCCGCGCTTTCTCACTGTTATAAACCCAGCTCGTTTAACGGTGTTCGCACAACATAACTGACCAGAGCAGAGCAAAGATGATCGTACATTCCGGAAAAAAAATAAAATAAAAAATAACGAATTAGTTACTCGCACGGTTTAAATCATCTTTAAAAAACAGAAGTCTGTTCTTTTATTTAGCACAAGCCCAGGTACATCGGAGTCAAGAAAACGATGGTGAGTGGCATTTTTTTAAAATGTTTTTTTTTTTTCCTATAATTTAAAATCACCGATTTAACTTTTTAAAATGTCTCCAGACCTAGATGATGAATTTGCGCGTGCGCTGGACATTGGTAAAATACGTTTTTCTATTTATGCATAATATGTTATTTTTTACACAGGGAGGAAAAAACAATTTTCTATCTGTTTTTTTTTTTTTTTTTCCTTTTAAGACTGGAGCGATCTTATCCATACGCAATATATTACATCGACAACACAGGGATTGTCCGTCGCGACACACTTTATACCTGAAAGCCGGCCAGGTAATAGTGTTGATTTGTTATTAATTACATATATTATATACACTACCGTTCAAAAGTTTGGGGTCGCATTGAAATGTCCTTATTTTTGAAGGAAAAGCACTGTACTTTTCAATGAAGATAACTTTAAACTAGTCTTAACTTTTAAGAAACACACGCTATACATTGCTAATGTGGTAAATGACTATTCTACCTGCAAATGTCTGGTTTTTGGTGCAATATCTACATAGGTGTATAGAGGCCCATTTCCAGCAACTATCACTCCAGTGTTCTAATGGTACAATGTGCTTGCTCATTGGCTCAGAAGGCTAATTGATGATTAGAAAACCCTTGTGCAATCATGTTCACACATCTGAAAACAGTTTAGCTCGGTACAGAAGCTACAAAACTGACCTTCCTTTGAGCAGATTGAGTTTCTGGAGCATCACATTTGTGGGGTCAATTAAACGCTCAAAATGGCCAGAAAAAGAGAACTTTCATCTGAAACTCGACAGTCTATTCTTGTTCTTAGAAATGAAGGCTATTCCATGCGAGAAATTGCTAAGAAATTGAAGATTTCCTACAACGTGTGTACTACTCCCTTCAGAGGACAGCACAAACAGGCTCTAACCAGAGTAAAAAAGAAGTGGGAGGCCGCGTTGCACAACTGAGTAAGAAGATAAGTACATTAGAGTCTCTAGTTTGAGAAACAGACGCCTCACAGGTCCCCCAACTGGCATCTTCATTAAATAGTACCCGCAAAACACCAGTGTCAACATCTACAGTGAAGAGGCGGCTGCGGGATTCTGGGCTTCAGGGCAGAGTGGCAAAGAAAAAGCCATATCTGAGACTGGCCAATAAAAGAAAAAGATTAAGATGGGCAAAAGAACACAGACATTGGACAGAGGAAGACTGGAAAAAAGTGCTGTGGACGGATGAATCCAAGTTTGAGGTGTTTGGATCACAAAGAAGAACGTTTGTGAGACGCAGAACAACTGAAAAGATGCTGGAAGAATGCCTGACGCCATCTGTTAAGCATGGTGGAGGTAATGTGATGGTCTGGGGTTGCTTTGGTGCTGGTAAGGTGGGAGATTTGTACAGGGTAAAAGGGATTCTGAATAAGGAAGGCTATCACTCCATTTTGCAACGCCATGCCATACCCAGTGGACAGCGCTTGATTGGAGCCAATTTCATCCTACAACAGGACAATGACCCAAAACACACCTCGAAATTGTGCAAGAACTATTTAGAGAAGAAGCAGGCAGCTGGTATTCTATCGGTAATGGAGTGGCCAGCGCAGTCACCAGATTTGAACCCCGTTGAGCTGTTGTGGGAGCAGCTTGACCGTATGGTACGCAAGAAGTGCTTCTAGAAGCGTGGGGTGCAATTTCTCCAGATTACCTCAACAAATTAACAGCTAGAATGCCAAAGGTCTGCAATGCTGTAATTTCTGCAAATTGGAGGATTCTTTGATGAAAGCAAAGTTTGATGTAAAAACAATCTTATTTCAAATAAAAATCGTTATTTCTAACCTTGTCAATGTCTTGACTCTATTTTTTATTCATTTCACAACGTACGGTGGTGAATAAGTGTGACTTTTCATGGAAAACACAAAATAGTTTGGGTGACCCCAAACTTTTGAACGGTAGTGTATATATATATATAAAACTAATGCTAATTGCGTGTCTATATCATGCATAGACTCGCCGATTGAGATTGAAGATGATGATGAAGCCATTAACGAACATAGTGAGTTTTAATATTTATTTATAATTGATATATATATATATATGTATATATATATATATATATATATATATATATATATATATATAGTATATATATATATAATAAATATATAATAAATATATAATATATATATATATATATATATATATATATTAATCTCTGTGTTTTTATATGTCATACAAAAAAAGACCCTTTAAGAAACGAGGAAGAACCGGTGGGGAGACAAGGTCTGTGTTAAATAATAGGTTACAACTAATTACTAAACTAATTAATTTAATCTCTCCGCATTATTAATGTGTTGTTTTTGTTCTGCTATAACAGCTTTTGTTAATGACCCATACAGAATTACAAGGCAACAAGCAGGTACTACCTATTTGTTTTCCTCTTTTTTTTTAAAAAGAAAAAAAAGTAAGAACAGTGTTTAATGCATAATATCATGCAGAATCGCCGGTAAGATAAGGGAAGGAAGAACCAAACGCAGGAGAGCCTGGTTAGTGTTAAATACAGAAATAACATTGTCTAATTAATTTAATGAATGTCCGTGTTATTTTTATTTATTTTGATCATAACAACATTATTTAACGCCTAATCTTTTTTTCATATCATGCAGAATGGCCGGTAAGAGACGGTGAGGAAGGACCAAATGCAGGAGAGCCTGGTTAGTGTTAAATACAGAAATAACATTGTCTAAATAATTTAATGAATGTCTGTGTTATTAATGTTTTTATTTCTTAATTGACAGCCGTGGTGAACGAGCCGCCGAGAACAACAGCCGGTCCTCCACGTAGAGGTACAGCTAGTTTTTTAAAATATCATGACGGTGTGTGTGTGTGTGTGTGTTTATACAGATTCACTTATTTTAATTTTATTATTATTATTAGGAAGGCGAGGGTGGAGACCGAGCAACCGTCGCAGAAGGAGGAGAAGAGACTTTCTGAAAAACATAGAAACATTCTGAAACACTTATGGTTTCAGAATGTTTTGGAAAAAGCGTCAGCATGAACCAGATGACAGCGATGTGTCTAAGAATAATGGACCATTTGTGAGTAAATGTGTTTTCTTTTAAATAAAAAAAAAAGACGTTGTTGGTAGGACACAGCTTTAAAGTCATAATAAAAACGAGATGGCGCACCATGAGTCCGTTTCCCGTGATTCTAACCGTTTAGATGAAAAATGTGCTTTACTCAATCAAGATGAAAATAGCGCTCCATTAACCGACGCATGAGGCCTCTCGGGATGCAGCGGGGTCGATTTCGAGCGAGTCGGCTGTAAGCTCTCCCGCTGCAGGGTTGGCCTTCTTACGCGAAGCCGTTGCTCGGATCCCAGCTCTGCAAAATGCCGTGGCCCAAATATCCGCTCCACAAAATGCAGAAACGATCGCTTTTGTTTCCGATAATCGTTTAGAAAATACAAAAGATCCTTTGTTGAGTCTACACATTATTAACGAATGTATTAGAGAATTAAATGGCGAGGAACCAACAGGCCTGAGTTTGCTGAGAGAGGCCGTTTTTGACATACCTCCGCTCTGTGCAGAGACAAATACGGCCGTTTCTAATAATGATATAGATCAAAATGAAATAAATATTTTACAAGAACAGAGTGCTAGAATCGGAGTTGCAGGTACACAAACTCAAAATGGTTGTGTGACTTTTTCTGATGATCAAATTACAGGATTCCCACAGACCCCAACACAGTCAGATGCAGCATCTAACATAACACAGACAGGGGGTGCTGTTACACCACCATCACAACAACAACAGACAGACCGTAATGAGCAGATCATTGAACGGCCTGCTTTCAACAACATTGAAATTAGACATGATTTAGTCATACCTGTGTTACAGCAGCCAGATTTAGCATTATTCTATAGAAATTTCATGGGCCAATTATCTGGTTTGGCAGATAGAATTACCGGTCTCGTGAATGTCAGCGATTTTGTTCAGATTGAGTTGGTTACAGATCAACAGAGTCATCATAGAACGTTTTTAGTTGACACACAGGATATTTTAAACCAATTTGAAACATTTCTGGAAGAGGTTGTTCAGTACAACATGGAGATCTGTGCTCATGAACGTTTACAATTTATCATCCAGATCATCCATAACCCCACGTGGAGGGGGGTTGGGGAAAAGGAGAATACAGTCGTTGCTGGATGATGAGTTAATAAAGAAAAAGCGTAGACATTTGTACGTCGTAAATAACCGTCATGACCAGATTTGTTTTGCCATTTGTCTAGCTTATGTATTAAATCCCCGTTGTACAGACCAGGAGGCTCTGATGCAGGGGGTTTCTCTACAGGAAAGAGCAGGGCTCTCAAATCAAACACCTGTTGCTTTTTCAGATGTCAGGAGATTCGAGCGAATAATCAACAGAAAAATTTTGATATTCCACAGAAACAACCCAAAAAGAATGTTACAAAAGTTTGAAACAGACTTTTCCGATAGAACAAACCCAGTGTTCCTTTTTTTACACCAAAACCATTATTATGGAATCAAAAATTGAAAAGCATTCATTGGATCAAAAAACATCTGCTCACACTGCTTCCATGCATTTGAGAAACCGGAACGCCATTTTTGTGGAGGTTTCTGTCCTGTTTGTCGGGGTACTGATTGCAAACGGTTGCACGTAAAGAAGTTCTGATGCTGTGCACCAGTGTGCAAAACCAACCCGTCGCATATGAGGGATGAAAGAGGAGGTAATTTATGCTACATACAAACTGCATCTGTGGACACAGAGCTGAACAAAAAATGCTGTTACTATGATGTGGAAACTTTTTTATCGGTTGATAAAAAACACATACCTTATCTGGTTTGTATGAAAACGGATTATGGCATGGAGAAGTTTTTCTACGGCCTGTCTTCTGTGATTGAGTTTTTAAATTACATCAGGAGACCTGCTTTTTACAATTACACTTTCATCACCCATAACGGCCGAGCTTTCGACTCGTATTTAGTGTTAGAAACAATGACAAGGGTCGGTTTAACCCCACAGATTCTTATGCAAGGTGCCAAGATTTTGTGTTTCACAGAATAGTAGTACCGTTTGAAATTCATAGACAGCCTATCTTTTGTTGCGGCAAAGTTGTCCAAGCTCCCAGCTGCTATGGGGTTCCCAGATATGACCAAGGGCTATTTCCCACAAAGATTTGCATCAGAGGCAAACCTAAATTACAGAGGCGTATACCCTCCTGCCGAATATTACGACGTCAACCAAATGTCACCGTGTGAACAAGAGGCGTTCAATGCATGGTACAGTTCTGTGTCGGGCAATGTATTTGACTTTAGAGAACAGGCCATTTTCTATTGTCTAACAGATGTGCGCATCATGCACGGAGCCTGTAAAAGATTACATAACGAGTTCTTCGATGAGGGGAATATTGATCCATTCAATCAAATAACCATTTCATCTGCATGCATGCGTGTCTTTCAAGCCAATTATCTACAGCCTGAAACACTGGCCATACCATCTCCGACAAATTACAACGATCAGTGTAAACGTTTTTCGTCGCCGGCAATAATGTTTTTGGAGTACACAGCGGCAAAAGAAAATATAAAAATAGCACATGCCCTGAATGAAGGCAAGCGTTAAATAAGGAGGTTTTTTGTCAACGGTTATGCCGAAATACATGGGGTTAAACATTGTTATGAATTCTTGGGATGTTTTTTCCATGGTTGTCTCGAACATTGCGACCCACACACAGAAAACCCATTCTTTAAAAGACTAAATTGGGAAATTTATGCGGAACCCATGGAAAGATTGCAAACGTTGGAAAACCAACACAACGTTAAAGTTTTGAGCATATGGGAACACAAGTGGGCAGAAATGTGTAAAACAGATCCATCCGTCATCCAATTTCTGTCCAGTTACCAGACGGCCGAACTGCTAGAGCCCCGCGCTGCGTTGTATGGAGGCAGGACGTCAGCTGTGCGTTTAAGACACAGCGCAGCTCCGAATGAAAAAATTCTGTACGTAGACGTGACCTCGCTTTATCCGTTTGTAAATGAAACGCAAACATACCCCCTAGCCCATCCTGTCATCATCAGGGAGAATTTTTCTTCACCTACAGAGTATTTTGGTCTCATTAAAGCGGTTGTGTCACCCCTAGGGGGCTCTTTTTCCCAGTGTTGCCTTCAAGAATAAATGGAAAATTGGTTTTCAATCTGTGTCGCACCTGTGCGTCGATAAATAATAAGACAGAATCCTGTAACCACAATAAGGCAGACAGAGCGTTAGAGGGTAAGTGGGTCACTGTAGAATTCAATGAGGCCTTAAAACATGGTTATAGAGGTGTGGCATTTTGAACGAAGAAGCGAAAACGTCTTCACAGATGACATTTATACGTTTCTAAAAAGAAAACAGGAAGCGTCAGGTTTCCCAGAAGGGGTTACCGACCAAGAAAGCCGGGAGAAATACATTAGAGATTTTGAGACAAACCAAGAGATTCGTTTAGACCCCTCTAAGATATGTGTAAACCCAGCAAAGAGGCAGGTTGCCAAACAATGTCTGAACAGTTTATGGGGAAAATTTGGTCAGAGAAAGGATTTGACGCAGACTTCCATCATCAAAGAATCAGACGAGTTATTTGAAATCATGTTTTCCTGCATGTATGTCATATCATATCTCCATTTTTTGACACAGGTGGTGTTTTTCTGCAGTGGAAGTATGATAAGAATTACAAACTCCCTCCAAATCGTACAGGCAATGTCTTCATAGCAGCTTTCACAACTGCCTATGCACGCCTGGAGCTTTATAAGTACATCCATAAACTGCAAGAACGCGTTCTTTATATGGACACCGACTCTGTAATCTACACTGCAGGAAAAAACGAAGACACGTTGGAAACCGGTAACTATCTGGGTGATTTAACCGACGAATTGCCTCCTGGGGAAACCAGTCAGGAATTCGTCGCAGCCGGGCCTAAAAGTTACGGCTACCAGCTAAGACACAGTGAAAAAACTGTTTTGAAAGTCAAAGGGAATGCAAAACGTCCAAACGTCAGATGCTGTAAACTTTGATTCTATCAGAGATTTAGTGGCGGGGTATTTAAAGAACGAACGAAAAGAATTACGCACACGTCAAAACACCATTAGACGGTTTTCACCTAACAAACGTGTCATTTGATAAAAAATTTAAAGTTGTATTCGATAAACAACGTCTTTTTTCAGACGGTAAAACGTTACCGTTTAGATATTTTAAAAAAAATGGATGAAGTTAAATTTGATACAAGATTTAAAACGCCCTTTTCCTGTCTAATAGCTGGTCCAAGCGGGTGTGGCAAATCAATGTTTGTGAAAAATGTTCTGGAAAATTGTATGCAAGTTTTGGATTCTGTACCTGAAAACGTGGTTTGGATATATATCTCTTTTCAACCTATGTACAATAAATTGCTAAAGATCAATAAAGCTGGGAAATTTGTAAAAGGACTTCCTGATTCTTTCGAGGATGAAGACCTCTTCCCTGATCACCAGACACACCTGGTTATTTTGGATGACATGTTGTTTCAGGCTTCTGAAAGTCCAGAGGTTGTAAAGATTTTTACACAATATAGACATCACAGAAACATGAGTGTTTTCATGCTCTCCCAGAACGTCTTCCATCAAGGTAAACACGCAAGAACCATCAGCTTGAACAGTAATTACATGATCTTGTTTAAAAACCCCAGGGACAGGTCACAAGTTAGCGTTTTACCACGACAGATTTTTCCTACTCAACACAAATACTTCATGGAGTGTTTTGCCGATGCCACAAAGAGTCCATACGGCTATTTAATCGATCTCACTCCTACATACCCAGAACAGTTCAGACTACGGACAGGTTTGCTTCCCAGCGACCTATCGGCTGTATATCTTCCTAAAACCAAATGAGGAACCATGTCGGCACGTTTAAAAAGAAATGTACCTTTACTGAAGACTTTATACAACTCCACCCCCAGCAAACGAAGGGAGATCTTAACACACTGCTCACCCGACTTTCTGCAGGCTTCTTGTGAAATTGCCTTAAATGTGTTAAAAGGGCATATAAAACTGTCACCTTCGCACTATAATAAGTTGAAAAAACAGAGGAAAACCCTTAGATTATTAGCGGATAAAAAGGTTTGATTGAAACGCAAACAAAAGCAATTATTAACCCAGACAGGTGGAATCTTTCCTCTGCTTGCCGCAGTCGTACCGATTCTGGGGGAGCTGATCGCAGGGGCCCTTAGCCATAGAAGATGACGCTAAGAGAAGCCCAGAAGATGTTTTTGGTCTCGCCACCACAGCTGAGACGCCTTAGCCAGCTTGAAGGTTCCACAGCGATAAGACAAATGGCTCAGGACGACATTGACGAAGACATGAGAGCCATATTAAACCATAAAGGTCTAACCCCTTATGAAAAAATCAGAAAATATGAGACGCTTTTACAGAAATATCTAACTTTGGTCAAACAAGGCGAGCGAGATGACCAGCGAGTCACCCTATTTCTTCACAAAGGCCCCGGAAGATTTATTCGATAAAACATCAACGGCGGAAACTGGCGATGATGAAGCGGATGTTATTATGACAGATGTGTTGAGAAGCATACTTAAACGTGAGCACAGAAGCACCGAATATATCATGCGTAAACTGAAAAATACTAGCTGGACACCGAACGGGGAGTTTGTTTACAAGGGACAAGTAATTAATGGATCTCACATCCTGGACCTGCTAAGGAATTTGATGCATCCTTTTAAAAGGGCCCATGAGCCTCCTTAAGGCTGGAACGAATTTCTATACTCTGTCGGATTTAAACATCACTCTATCAACCATCAATAACCCGGCTGCACGTGAGGAATATATAAAAATTAAATCGGCTACGATACCCCCAGGCCAAAAAAGAAAATGGTGATTTTGTCTCCCCGGTGGTCCCTGGACGGTAGAACTGAGAAGAGAAAAAAACAGAGAAAAACGGTAACCGTCTCTCCCCGATGGACCATGGGGTGGTGATAAGGGGGGCCTGCGTGAAACAAAACCCTCCAAGTGGGTTACATTATCACCTTAGAAATAAACCAGGACGTGTACTCTTTCATTTTCATAATGAAGTTTATTTATTATTACAAACTTGTTGTACATGGTTTTTATTAAAAGCATGCAACAATAATGAAAATTAAAACATATGACAGTCTCAGAACATTTGTAGAGAACAAGTGTTTTGCGTAAAACGAGCTGATTTTCTAATACAGATCTGGTATTTATTAACAAACTCATAAACCATCAAATCATTCTTGTAAACATCTTTAGAATATTTTGAAATTACATCTTGCATTGACAAACCAGCAGCACGATTGCACAGATAAAAAATGCAGTGGTGGCCACACACCGTCGATTCGATGTCTTGAAATTGGTGGTCGTGATATAATATTTTGGAAGATCTCTGTTTTAAAAAATCCAGTAGAGTCGGGGGGTAGTGGGTAAAGTGTGGAGGTAATCCGTATGAATCGTAGAAAGTTGTGTTCTCCTGGCATGTAAGATGGGTGGGTGTTGACGATGAAATATGTCGGTCGTTGGAACGAGGGGGAGAGCAGCGGTAGCTGATCCGATGCCCACACACCGACGAACAGCTCCCCGAGCAGGTTATGGAGTAACGATTCAAGTTCATGGTTGTTCATTTTGTTTACCTGGGTCATTGATAATAATCCACCAAGACCCTTCTTTTTGAGTCAATTTCCAAAAGTGAATCCAAAACCACGCCTCCATACCAGTTTGACGAGCGTTTGACATAAAGTTTTTAACCTGTGGGTGAACCCTAACCCCTACCTCCTCCTCCGGAAGTCTCCCTCCCTTTCCCCCCTCTTTAACCCCCCCGCGCTGACCTTTGACCCCATCAATCATATGTCACATTCCTGAGTGACACAATATGGGGCTATAGTCTCTCCAGTTATCAGCAGGTGTTAGGCAGGGTACACCCTGGATAGGAAGCCAGTCTGTCACATAAGATGATGCATTCACGTTTTTTCATTTTTAAACTTCACCCTCTCTGTAAGTAGGCTATTGTGTGTAAGTTGTCTAAAGTGTGAGTCTGGTGGCCGAAACAAATATGTCATCATGCATTATTTCTGCGCTGTTCATAATTACGCTTTTATTGACATTGAAGTTTTCCATTTCCTGGTTTCACAGGTGTCATTCAACAACCAATCACACTGCAGTCCGTCTATTTACTCATACATAGGAAATGACGTTTTCCATAGCAATGGGACGTCACTCTTATCTTACATTTAGGAATTTGTCCTACGTAAAAGTAGCTCTTAGTGCGTTTGTGAATAGGTTTTAAATGGTAAATGGACAGAACTTACATAGCGTTTTTCTAGTCATACTGACCACTCAAAGCTCTTTACATTGAAACCACATTCACCCATTCACATTCATACACCGATAGCCAACATGGCTCTGTAGGAAGACGTACAATTTGGGGGTTAAGTGCCTTGCCCAGGGGCACATTGACATGTGACTGAAGGAAGCTGGAATCAAACCTATGACCTTCCAATTGCAAGCCAACTACTCTACCACTGAGCCAGAGTCACCCACTTTTAGACGACAACTCCTATGTAAGACTTTTTAGCGCGAGTTAGGAGTAACACCTAGCGGTAAGATAAGAGTCTTTGTGAATACGGCCCCAGGTTTCCTTGCTATGTAGCTGACAGCTGGTAACTGTACAGGGGTGGGCCTAACAAGGTTTTACCAGGGGGCCAGGTAGAGCTTTAATAGATAAATATCTGAACCTTAAAACCAAAGTGCCGATCTTATGTTAAATTTAAAGAAATATATTATTATATATACTGAATATTAAATCTAATATATAGCTACCTTAGTAATATATAGTACTTTTTTCTTTGGGAAGCTAGTATCTGTGCAGTTTGCAGTTCTGTTGATGAAAGATGTTATATCTATTTAATTATTGAAGAAAAATGTTAGGTTTTTGTGCTTTGTTTTAAATGTGCTTTAGATTAAGGTCAATTATGTCTATAAAGCATCGTGAGGAAGAGGGTGAGGGGCTTTTTGTATTCTAATGACACCTAGTGAAAATGCCCAAGCTGATTTTTTTTTATCACAGTCCCGCCCGATTGTCTTGGTATCAAAGCCGATCAGTAAGCAGGTCTGGATGTTACTTATGAAACTGAACCAATCAGACATGGTTGAGTTTTGATAACCCTTAATTTACAGTTTAACAAGGGAGCAGTTACTATTTTACAAGGATGTTTGGTAATCTTTCCTTTAAAACAAGTTTTTTGTATTTGTATTTTGTATTTTAACTGCAGTTTTATTATTCAAAACATTCTTCACTTCTTCACAGCACTGAATGTGTTGCTTTTGATGAAAAATCAACAGTAACACTGCAAGAGGTGGCAAAAATATAATTTTCATACCACTCAGAAAAACCTCAGATGGACATCCGCAACTGATTTACAGGTTTAATTGTTAGACAAAATTTGTCTTTAGCATCTAAAATTAATCTGATATTTCACAGACAGAGTTTATTAAGCTACTAAATTTAAAACAGTTTCCTTCTTTCTCCACATGTAACTCCACAAGTCTGACAGCTATGAATTTCACTGCTGCAATTATCATCTGGTTTTCATAAAACACATTAGAAAATACATAAATTTTACTTTTGGCAAGTTTGCAATGTTTAATCTTGGAATTAAGGCATAAATGTTTGATTAACAAGAGAGACTCTAATTATCTTCGGATAGTTTTTAACCTGGGAACAGAGTCATTGTAATCCAAAATCAGATTTTAATCAAACAAAACATGAACTCTTTCAAGAAACTTTCCAAAGAAATAGAAGAGTTATTTTTCTTGGTTATTAATGAAGGAGGACCGAAATCAACGCTAAGATGTCAAAAAAAAAAGAAGATGTCAGAATTTTTTCTGTAAAAGCATTTAATTTTTATCATATTTGGACGTGAAATCTTTTTGTAGCTAATTTAAATCAGAAGAAAATCATTTTTTACAAAGCAATGATAGTCTGGGAAAAGAAAAAAAAAGAAAGATCTGGTGTCAGGCAGGAGCTTTCATTTTAATATTCATTGCTGAGTGAATAATAAATCACAGGACCAATATGTAGAACATCAAAACGCACCTCTGCAATAAGGGGCCTTGATAAATAATCAGTGGTTATTCATACTCGCTTAGAGAGACAAATGAAATATGCAGTGTCCTGTAAAAGTGTTTACACCCTACTTTCCTTTTGTGTTACAAGCACAACCTTTTATGTAGTAAATTTCGGTTATTTATAGTATGTAGCATTGATTCACAACAGATTTCAATTTTAGTCACTGTTCTAGAAAAGCCATTTCAATTACGTCATACATACATTCCAATAAGTTTAAAAGTTTTCTTTTTAAGGAATCTCATAAGATTGCATTGAGTCATTGACTTGCTTATGCTCCCCACTGATGCAGAACCACAGCAAAACCTTAAACTGAGTAAGGATGAAGCAACAGTGGAGAGGAAAAATTCCCCTTTAACAGGAAGAAATCTCTAGAACCTCCCTCGGTATGAGCGACCATCTGCCATGACTGCCTGGGGGTTTGATAAGATAGAACAGAGACACAAAAAGAAAAAAAAAGAGCTCATGTAATCGTACCTTCTATATTAAAGAGCTGGTTGCAGGTTAGAGTCCCCCTTAATATCCTATTTAAATAATATTTTTTTGAATAAAACTTTTATCCCACATAAATTACTGTTGCTTTTGGAGTCCTTTTATGTAAGAACAATTATCTCTGCCAGACCAGATGTGGCGTAGCAGAAGGTAGACATGCCAGCTTGATCAATAGAAAACTATGGACTTTAATACCGACTGTGACACAGAGCAAACTTTAAAGGTTTGCAACTACACAAAGGCCGTAAAATGAACTTGGAATATATGTGTTTAGAAAATGAATCTGGTTCCGACCTTTAACATCTACATACTGATTCCTTCATAAAAAATAAGTTTGTACTGAGTTCAAAAATAAAAGCTGTCGTTTGTCCTGGGGCAGTTGCAACACTTTTCTATGACTGTGGCTCACTTGTAGAGTAGTTGGCTTGCAATCGGAGGGTCGTAAGTTCAATTCCAGCTTCCTGCAGTCACATGTTGATGTGCCCCTGGGCAAGGCACTTAACCTCAAAAATTCAACATCGTCTTACCGAGCCAAGTTGGTTATCAGTGTAGGAATGGGTGAATGTAGCTTCAATGCGAAGTGCTTTGAGTGGTCAGTATGACCAGAAAAGCGCTATATAAGACAGTCAGACCATTTACTCTTTTTGCGGCGGACTTCCTGCTTCTCATCAGATGTGATCTGGACATTACTCTCCCTTTTTAATACTGTAACACTTCCTTAAATAATTTGGTTGGGATTGGGTCCAACATGCAAGTTAAAGGTGGAGATGAAGCTAATATTTTAGATAATTTCAAAAGCTTGACTGAATCAAAACAGTCCAAACACAATCTTTATAAGATTGTCATGATATTTTCTTGTTAGGTTAACTTTTAATCCATTTGATTTTGGTCATCGGCAAGACACTGTCTCAATGGGATAATGGGTGGGTAACAGTACAGATCCTTCAGAAGTGGTTTAAACTATGACTCTGCTTGATGGTCTGGACTTTGGATTGTCAGTGTTTTGGAGTACTAATCAAACTCGCAATTCCTAGAAAGAAGAGCTGCTCCATCCAAAGTGGGATGTATGCCGTCTCATCCGATCGGATCAGGTTTTCTCCAAAATGGTCTCGAGTCATCAATGCAGCCCCCATCATTTACAGGACTGCACTGAGACAGCCATTTGTAGATTTACAGAATGCAGCTAAACATGATGTCACTGGTCCAATCGGGAAGGTAAGCAGAAAAGATTATTGTTTTAGCAACGTAAACACAGATGCTAGTGACCTCCGATTGGCATAACTGGGTTTTATTACTACCAACATCAATAACAATCTTATTGCATTGACGGTCCTTATCCTTAAGCCAGCACTTTCTTTACTGATAGTATCTCCATTTATGTTTTTATCTCAGATACAATGAAGTCAGTTAAAGACTAATGATACAGCGACCAGCAACACACTGTATGCTTTAAAAAATAATCACAAATAAAATTAATAAAATATATAGAAATTTATAGCCTATTTTAAACCTTGTCTAGACCCCACCTGCTCACATTTAGCAGGCGTCATTTAAACTACAATGAGCTCATTAACACAGTTAATTAACTAAAACTGGCTATTAAATCTCACCATTGACTTATTTTTGCACAGATAACTAAGATAAAGCTTTTCAATTCTAAAAATGCTCTAATATCATCAACTTACTTGAGAAAATAATACTGAAACACTGAAAATTAACTGTTTTCAATAATGCTGCTGTTTGGAACTATTCGCAGCTGCATGAACCACAACTTCCACAATCCATTCTTGACGCTGGCTAAGCCTACCCAAAGTCTCTCTACAAACATAGAGCACCGTGACTGTCCGAGCCCACACTTAGCCGAGCCAGTGGAAAACCTGCTGAAATTACAATGGAGCATGGCTAGACCGACCTATAAACCAAAAATCTTTTGACACTACAGTTTGTCTAGATTTCTTGGATACCATTTGGGGGTATGTTTCCACCAGATTTGTACATCTAGAGAGGCGATTCCCAACCAGGAGTATGTGTACTCCTAGTGGTACGTGAGCACATTACTGGGTGTACATGGAAATATATATCACATACTTCATTTTAATCAAAGTAAAGCTGATATGGTTATTTTTTTCAATTTTTTTCTATGTCTAAAGAGGACTTTTTCAATTTTGGCTGACTGTGGCTCAGTAGGTTGAGTAGTTGTCTTGCAATTGGAGGGTCATAGGTTCAATTCCATCTTCCCTCAGTCACATGTCGTTGTGCTCCAGGGCAAGGCACTTAACCTCAAATTGCCTACCAATAATTGGAAGAATGTTTGTGAGTGAGCAAATGGGTGAATGTGGCTCCAGTGTAAAGTGCTTTGAGTGGTCAACATGACTAGAAAAGCGCTATATAAATTCAGTCCATTTACCATTTATTCACATCAATAGTATGTAATATATATACAGTACAAGCCAAAAGTTTGGACACACCTTCTCATTCAATGCATTTCCTTTATTTTCATGACAACATTATAGATTCTCAATTAAAGGCATCAAAACTATGAATGAAGACATGATGTATGGCATTAAGGTAGGTACTGTACTTAAACAAAAAGGGTGAAATAACTGAATATATGTTATTTTTTTAGATTCCTCAAAGTAGCCACCCTTTGCTCTGATTACTGCTTTGCATTCTCTTGAGCTGCAAGAGGTAGTAACCCGAAATAGTTTTTCAACAGTCTTGAAGGAGTTCCCAGAGATGCTTAGTACTTGTTGGCCCTTTTGCCTTCACTCTGCGGTTCAGCTCACCCCAAATCATCTCAATTGGGTTCAGGTCCTGTGACTTTGGAGGCCAGGTTATTTGACATTTTTTGGAAAAGTACTACATACTTCCATATGTATTCATTCATAGTTTTGATGCCTTCAGTGAGAATCTACAATGTAAATAGTCATAAAAATCTGGCCAACAACAATGTACCACTTGGAAACAGCGCTCATTATATGCCACGATGCCGCCACAGGCTCTGCATCTGCTGCCGATCCGGGCAGAGAACGAGACAACGGTCTTAAACGATATGGCGCCGTTCCCCTCCTGCACAGAACAGAAAAAATCTCAATCTCCAGATTATTTCCAGGCAAAGGAGCTCACATTACTATGGCTCTCTCCTTCTTTCTGGCCTTCTGTGACTGTGCTGCGCTGCTGCCTGCAACATGTCAGTCACAGCCCAGACCACTGCCATCCCTTCATCCCCCCGCATTTTTCCTGGTCCACCAGGCAACGCCTCCTTTTAAGCCGTTTTTCAAAAATAAATATGGGCGGGTTTATATACTGGTAGGGGGGTGATTATGTCTTTAAGGTAGGATTTAGATGCTTTTTTACCATCTGCGTATCTAGAGATTTAAGGCAAAAACACAAAGAACACCTCTGTGTCATGAACACAATTTTGATGAGTCACTCTGATTGGATAGAATAATTCAGCTGATTTCAGCCAGGGGTATTTCCTTTTAGAGCTGCCAAAATATGAAAATGTCAGTAAGAAGTATCCTTTTAACACCACAGTTAACTTAACAGTCAGAGAAGTTAAGTTACATTTACTTTGTTTTGAAATTATCCAAAGCGATTTAATACAGTATTGGTTTGGAGAGGTATTCATGTGGTCATTATTATGTAGCTTCAGCTAACATGAAAAGATTGTTACGCTGGGTTCACAGTAGCTGCAGTGGTGCTGCAAAGCAGCGCATTCAGGAGAATCAGCCGCCCCCCTGTTCACACTAGACACATAATTCTCTGTGACGGTTGACACGCGCTTCTGCTCAACTGTTGTTTATTCAGAACTGTTTTTAATCCCCGCCAGGCTAAGCGTCATTTATTTATTTTTAAAAAAATTGTATAAGTGCATCCGGAAAGTATTCACAGCGCTTCACTTTTACCACATTGTTTAATGTTACAGCCTCGTACCCAAAATTGTTTAAATGAATATTTTTCCTTAAAATTTATCACATACCCCCCATGACAATTGAAAGAGAAATGTTTAGATTGTTGCAAATTTATTAAAAATAAAAAAAATCTGAGAAATCACATATACATAAGTATTCACAGCCTTTGCTCAGTACTTTGTAGATGCACCTTTGGCAGCAATTACAGCCTCAAGTCGTTTTGAATATGATGCCACAAGCTTGGCACACCTATCTGTGGATAGTTTGCCCATTCCTCTTTGCAGTACCTCTCGAGCTCCATCAGGTTGGATGGAAAGCGTCGGTGCACAGCCATTTTGAGATCTCTCCAGAGATGTTCAATTGGGTTTTAGGTCTGGGCTCTGGCCTGGCCACTCAAGGACATTCACCGAGTTGTTCTGTAGCCACTCCTTCAATATTTTGGCTGTGTGCTTAGGATCATTGTCCTGCTGAAAGGTGAACCGTTGCCCCAGTCTGAGGTCAAGAGCGCTTTGTAGCAGGTTTTCATCCAGGATGTCTCTGTACATTGCTGCATTCATCTTTCCCCCTATCCTGACTAGTCTTCCAGTTCCAGCCGCTGAAAAACATCCCCACAGCATGATGTTGCCACCACCATGCTTCACTGTAGGGATGGTATTGGCCTGGTGATGAGCGGTGCCTGATTTTTTCCAAACGTAACACTTGGCATTCACTCCAATGAGTTCAATTTTGTCTCCTCATCAGACCAGAGGATTTTGTTTCCTATGGTCTGAGAGTCCCTTAGGTGACTTTTAGCAAACTCCAGGCGGGCTGCCATGTGCCTTTTACTTAGGAGTGGTTTCTGTCTGGCCCCTCTAACATACAGGCCTGATTGGTGGATTGCTGTAAAGATGGTTGTTCTTCTGGAAGTTTCTCCTCTCTCCACAGAAGAATGCTGGAGCTCTGACAAAGGGACCATCAGGTTATTGGTTATTGGCCTTTCCAAATCATGTCCAATCAACTTAATTTATCACAGGTGGACTCCAATTAATCTGCTGAGACACCTCAAGGATGATCAGTGGAAACAGAATGCACCTCAGCTCAATTCTGGCTTCATGTCAAAGGCTGTGAAGACTTATTTACATGTGATTTCTCAAGTTTTTTATTTTTTATCAATTTGCAACAATTTCAAAGACACTTTTTTCAGATTATCTTTTTGGGGTGTTGTGTTTAGAATTTTATGGGAAAAATTAATTTAATCAATTTTGGAATAAGGCTGTAACATAAAAAAAACGTGGAAAAAGTGAAGCGCTATGAATACTTTCTGGATGCACTGTATACACAATTAACATTAAAAATGTTCAAACAAAATGGGTCTTTAACCTGAAACTCCGACTTTAACTGCATCTGGTGAGATGGTTGATGGTGGAATAGGGTAATCTCACAATAAATATGTGCCTAATCAATAAGTGATGAAGAATATCTGTGTCCCATGTTTTGGCCAGGGTGTCTTTATTTCCTTGTCAAGAGGATTAAATTATATTTCAGCTGCTAGTTCTAAAACATTTTATCCATTATGTGTTAATTAACCAATTTTCAGCAATAACTCCTCTATTTGAGTAATTGGAAATAAAAGAAGGCATGGCCACTGATTCAAAGAATACACTATGAAATCAGTCCATTTTATACACATCCCATATTAATAATATTTTTCCTACTGCGGTTAAAAAGGTTAATTTGCAGACAGAGTGGAGATTTTTTTTATATTTTATGACTGGAAGTAAACATGTAAATCCAGTTTTTAATTTGTCATCTGGACACATGGTAGAGTTATGATTGAAGGTTTATACCCAGTTATTTAGCTGAATTTTGGTTCCCTAAAAACAGAGAATGAACATCCAATGTCTCATCTGGGCTATCGATTACGTTTTATTCTTGCAATGTATTTTATCAATGCTTCAAACGTATCTCTGTAGAGTGTAACTGTATAGACTTTGTGCATAAGTTGGAGTTCAAAGAGAGGTCGTAGTATAAGTTTTTGTTGTCTGTCATTTTGACTGAGGGGGTCAAAAGAAGTTGGATTAAAATCTAGTTTTACCCTTCAATTTTTAAAATGATAATAATGATATATTTTTTGGAGATAAAATAGACTTAAAACATCTTTGTGTGCATAATACCTTATTTGTATCTTGTGTCAGACTGTTTGTGTCTAGCTTTGGGTACTTATTTATAAATAATTAGAAACCATAATATAAGTTTTGCGGATTGCTTTGGGCATTTGCAGTTTGTTCAAATGCACATACATTTTAAGAAATTACAAGTAAAAAATACATTTGCGCACGCACAATTTTAAATTACAATGACTTAAAACTAACTAATTTAAAACGGCTCCCAACAGGTCGTTTAATAAAGATGCACCAGCCGGGATTACGAATAAGAAGGAAAGGGAGGCATGGGTGGACCCAGCTCATTTAGCCAGAATGTCTAGTATATTGGAACAAATGTCTGAATGATCACTGACGTACATGTTCCCATTTATTTATTTATTTATTTATTCATTTTAATGTTCTTAATTCTATTTATTCTTTTGTATTGTTGTTTGATATGGATAAATTACATTGTCCAGAATAAAGATGTATATATATATATATATATATATAGTCTTCGCAGTCAAAAACAATCTGTGTGTTTACGGAGTGATATCTTTACCTATTTACATAAACATCCTCATCTATTGATGGCGCAATTATTTTGATATGCGTGCCATCCACAGCTCCGACCACCCCTGGCATACCTGCAATCGCCATAAAATTGGCCTTAATTCGATGCAGTTGCTGGATGTCTAATGGGAAACGGATGAATTGTTGGATAATGTGTGGTCGACAGAGCGCTTTAAGAGTTTGGTGGATTGATCGGCTGATAGATGGTTGTGATATAGGTACCCAAGTCGCCCGCGTTACAAAGTTGCATTTTCCCTGTGGCTAAATATCTTTGTGTCGCTAAACATTTAATTTCTGGACTGATCGGGTTGTTATACGTTTAGTTGGAGACGTGATTGCATCCCGCACCAAGTTCAAAACCTTCACGATCGTTTTGGGAGTCTTTGTGAATAGGTCTTAGGGAGTTAGAAGTCCTCTTGACTTATCTTAAGGACTCCCAGACTTAGGAGCTACTTTTAGGCCTAAAAGTGGTTGTGAATTACTTTTATCTTAAGAAACTAGGAGTCCTAAATTTAGGAGTGACACGCCCCATTTTTTAGAAGCTACTCCTAAATTCGCGAGTTAGGACCTACTTTTAGCCCTAAAATTCTTTGTGAATACGGCCCCAGGAGTACAAGTGCACCAGAGGTTCCAGATTTACAGTTTAGAAATCATGTTTTATAAATATAAGTACCGAAAGCTACACATAAACAGGCTGACACAAGTTTAAAAATAAATGTTACACACACACATGTTTTGAGACCATTTCTTCTCCTTAGTGTTTAAAGTTCAAATCGGCCCCAAATCAACTTTTTTTGCTGATAAACTGTATAAATAATAGTTTCTAATAATGCTGTCTACATATCTGATCATTTTATTTGGTATTTTAGTACATTTTAGTAAGAATATATTGTACTAAAAACGTTAGCTGAGTGCCTCTTCAGGTTAAAACTTTACACTGCAATTGAATTTGAATTGGGTATTGCTTCAGCTGGGATTTCTGACATCAGACATTTTTAACTGTGGAGTATAAAATAAGCTCTGTCTCAGCCAAACCTCTGTAGTGAGTTGGAGTTGGCAACTCAGGAGCCATTGGCCTGAAATGATATAGCGTTCAGTGCCGCTTGCCCCCTCCACTGAACCTTCTTAACTTTCCTCTCCTTTCTCTGGTGAAGGAGGTAGAGAGAAAATGCCAACTTCAAAATTCATTCCCTCTGAGGCAGTGGACCGCAAATCACTATTGCATACTGTCTATATGTGTGCTTCTGCATGCCGTAAACATGTCAAACACAGCGCAGATCGTGCCCAGCCCTCCCCCTTGCTGGTCCCCATGGAAACACCTAATTTTGAGACATTTTCAAACAGAAAATGTGGGCAGATTTAGATTCTGGTAGAGCGTGAGTTACTCTTTGTTTTTTTTTCAAAAGGTTTTATGGCCATTGCAGCCTTTATTTCTTGTGTAGAAAGTGTAGAAAATTCTACAGTGTAGAAAGGGGAGGGAAGTGGGCGAAGACATGCAACATGAAGTGGAGTCAAACCCGGAACAACTGCTCCGAGGACATGAGCCTCTGCTCATGGGGTGCCCACATTTACCACCACGCCAAGCAACAATCAACTTTCATTTTGTTTAATTAATATTGAGGCTGAACAAAACAAACAGACTATCTACATCGTGCCATTACACATTGAGCAGATTAACAATCTATATGTGTAAATTATGAACAATTCATCTGCTGTGGCCTGAATTCTCCACATGGAGCTAAACTGTGATCCTGCTTTTGTGTAACAGAGACTTAATCCTTGCTGTGATGTCACACTGGAGAACTGAATTACAAGCACTACTTCAGCCTTTTTGAAATCAGAAATATTTTGTCTGTCACAAAGAAATCAGGGAATATTTCCGAATTCAACATCACTTCCTGAACAAGGGATTTTCATGCTTCAGCATGAGTCAATCCTTAGCATGAGATTCTTCTGTATCAGTGGTGCAATTATAGATGCGATGTGTGCCTCCGTAGCTTTTCAACATGCCATCAGTGCCCTGACAGCGGGATGCATTGGGTACAGTGTAAAGGTCTGAGATACTGCTCAGATGTTCTCCTGGTGTCAAGAAGTCATCAGGACCTATCAGCAGATACTCCTGATGAGGTTCTCACCAACCACTGGTTGGACCTCCTCACCCACACACTCAAAAGCTCCTCTCACTTACCTCTACGGTGCTCAGTCATCAGCCTTGTTCTGAAGCTTAGCTCTTGATCCGCACTAGCGTATCATCCCAAACTGTTCCAGCCTCCAGCTTCTTCCTACAGCTGGGAGTTTTATCCAGCACCCCTGCTCCAACTGGACCATCGGCTCCAGTCTCGCTATGCGTTTGGAACATCCACCTTCCACGCAGTGATCCCAGTCCAGTCACTGCAAGGTGATACATGGGAATCTTTTTATGGTTAATTTAATTACTTGAATACTATGCGTAAAGCTCAAAATGTCTGTGCCTGAACTGAGAATGGCCAAAAATATTAAATATTTGGTCAAAGCAAGTTCTATATACTGTATCTGAGCTCAATCTAAGACCTTTTGATAATTAGATGATGATCACAACAACATAATAGGAATTTAGGAAAGCATTACATAGTCATAAAATTATTAAGGAAGCAGTGTTTGTGATGTTACCTTAAAATACATCCATAGTATTAGGATTCTGCTCTGTATTGGTGTTCTCACCTTCTCTGCGGGGCTGATTGGCGGCAGGTGCAGCTTGTTCTGGCTCATTAAGATCCAGCATAAAAGAGGGACTGGAGCTGCAAGCTGATGCCAGATTGTCTTCGCTGCAAGAGTGGTAAGACGGCCAACTTAGCTCTCTTAGTTACTTCACGGAAAGTATTTTGAACCAGTTTTCTCACCTGGACTTTCCTCTCAGGATCAGATCCATTTCTCCTTCATCCTCCTGGGTTTCCTTCCTCGTCTCCGTTCCATCGGGAAAGCTCTCCTGGAAACCACTTACCTCTACTCCTGGATCTCCTCCTGGTCAGCCTCTGCACCACTGCCTCTGCTGGTCTGTCTGTCCTTGTCCTCCTGCCCGTCTGCCCGCTCCATCTGCACGTATGCGCAGTCAGTAGATCCGTCAAGCCCTTCCAACCGTCCAGACAGGATCCTGACTACTTCCTTCCTAAGTTCCAGAACCTTCTTCACCCAGTGAGTACTACTTGGTTGTCACTATCGACTCATCTCCAGTCTGCGCCAACTAACCTTGTCCTTCTGCTCCAGTGTTCCACCTCGTCCCAGCCCATTTCCTGGAGTTCCGTTGGCACAAAGGGAAAACATACAACCATCTGTAAATAAAATATTTTATCTAAAACAAACACCTGCCTTGTTCGTTCTGTTTTTGTGGCTGCCTCAGAGTTTAAACTCCTACAAACATGACACATAGGTGACGGTCCAGGTAATTCAAAGATTAACCAGACCCATTACATAATTGCATGTGGTTTCCTGAGTTAAATACATGGTTCTAGTGGGCTACTTGCAGGGCCACCGTGATGGGTCAGCATGATCTATGTAGATCTGGGCAGGTTATTCCTTAAGTATTTTCTATTGGTGTATTTAAGGAAAAAGCTGTTGGGCTGTCCAAATGAATTTGTTGATGCCGGTTTGTAGCATGAACATAATTAATTTTTTTTTTTTTTACTCATTTTACAGAATGACTCGCCCTGCCTATCCCGAAATTTAACAAGCGCTACATAGAGTCCATGTCACAGAAACGGCATGGCAGACCCAAGCTGCATCCACAGTTCCATGTGAACATCTCTTCTCATTTGCAGGCCCTTGTAGAGGGATTATAGTCTACAGTGCATGCGGAAAGTATTCACAGCGCTTCACTTTTTCCACTTTTATTTTATGTTACAGCCTCAATGTAAATTGATTAAATTCATTTTTCCCATAAAATTCTAAACACAACACTCCATAATGATCTGAAGAAAGTGTCTCTGAAATTGTTGCAAATTGATTAAAAATAAACTTGAGAAATCACATGTAAATAAGTCTTCACAGCCTTTGACATGAAGCCAGAATTGAGCTGAGGTGCATTCTGTTTCCACTGATCATCCTTGAGGTGTCTCAGCAGATTAATTGGAGTCCACCTGTGATAAATTAAGTTGATTGGACATGATTTGGAAAGGCCAATAACCAATAACCTGATGGTCCCTTTGTCAGAGCTCCAGCATTCTTCTGTGGAGAGAGGAGAAACTTCCAGAAGAACAACCATCTTTACAGCAATCCACCAATCAGGCCTGTATGTTAGAGGGGCCAGACAGAAACCACTCCTAAGTAAAAGGCACATGGCAGCCCGCCTGGAGTTTGCTAAAAGTCACCTAAGGGACTCTCAGACCATAGGAAACAAAATCCTCTGGTCTGATGAGGAGACAAAATTGAACTCATTGGAGTGAATGCCAAGTGTTACGTTTGGAAAAAATCAGGCACCGCTCATCACCAGGCCAATACCATCCCTACAGTGAAGCATGGTGGTGGCAACATCATGCTGTGGGGATGTTTTTCAGCGGCTGGAACTGGAAGACTAGTCAGGATAGGGGGAAAGATGAATGCAGCAATGTACAGAGACATCCTGGATGAAAACCTGCTACAAAGCGCTCTTGACCTCAGACTGGGGCAACGGTTCACCTTTCAGCAGGACAATGATCCTAAGCACACAGCCAAAATATTGAAGGAGTGGCTACAGAACAACTCGGTGAATGTCCTTGAGTGGCCAGGCCAGAGCCCAGACCTAAAACCCAATTGAACATCTCTGGAGAGATCTCAAAATGGCTGTGCACCGACGCTTTCCATCCAACCTGATGGAGCTCGAGAGGTACTGCAAAGAGGAATGGGCAAACTATCCACAGATAGGTGTGCCAAGCTTGTGGCATCATATTCAAAACGACTTGAGGCTTGATTGCTGCCAAAGGTGCATCAACAAAGTACTGAGCAAAGGCTGTGAATACTTATGTACATGTGATTTCTCAGGTTTTTATTTTTAATAAATTTGCAACAATCTAAACATTTCTTTTTACATAGTCATTATGAGGTGTTGTGTGTTGAATTTTAAGGAAAAAAATAATAAATTTTGGTTATAAGGCTGTAACATTAAAAACTGTGAAAACAGTGAAGTGCTGTGAATACTTTCCGGATACACTGTACGTCACACCTGCGCATGTCGTCTTGTTCTGCTTTTTGTTGCACAATTCGCTTTAGTTAAACAACAAAATGTGCAAGTTCTACAGTATTTCATCGCCTCACACCCCTTTAAAGAAAGCAGATGTCTTTGGTTTCAAAAAGAAAAAGTGATTGGAAAAATGACTAGAAACTCAACAATCTGCAGCGATCACTTCATATTAGATAAGCCTCCTTTGCTAACTAACAAGCTAACACCGTTAACCAACACTACAACTGCAAGATAACCGAAAATGCACTGAACAAAAATATAAACGCAATGTTTTTGCATCCATTTTCATGAGTTGAACACAAAGGTTTCTATATACACAAAAGACAAATTTCTCTCAAATATTGTTCACAAATATTTCTAAGTCTGTGTTAATGAGCAATATTCATTTCCTGAGATAACACATCCCACCTCACATGTGTGGCATATCAAGGTGGTGATTAGAAAGCATGTCTTAGACTGGCCACAATAAAAAAGCCACTCTGCAGTTATTCACACAGCAAAATGTCCCAGATGTGGCAAGTTTTGAGATTGCGTGCTATTGGCATGCTGACTGCATCATGTTCACCAGAGCTGTTGCCAATGACATGAATATTCACTTTTCCAGTATAACCTGTTTCCAAAGGTATTTCATAGAATTTGGCAGTAGATTCAACAGGCCTCACAACCATAGACCAATGTTCCCTCTAAGCTGTGGCGTGTGCAATTGGGCACAGCTGGCAAGGTTTTTGCACAGAAAAAAATCTGTGCTCCACAAAAAAATAAAAAATAAATCCAACCTGAACTGAAAGTTAATTGATCAAATAATTTATTCTGTGCTATGTTGCAAAGGGAGTCAAAGAGTATCTGAAACAATTTACGGTTCCAGTGGGTGCTCCTACACCTGTTCAAATTATTTCCTTCCATGATGTCTGGCATGTTGGAGAGACGTTCTGTTTATGGATGAATCCCAGTTTTCATTGTTCAGGGCAGATGGCCTACAGTATGCGTGGCGTCGTGTGGGTGAGCAATTTGGTAACCTCAACATGGCTCACGGTGAAGTTACGGTATGGGCAGACATGTTATGGACAACGAACACAGGGGTATTTTATTGATGGCTTTCTGAATGCACAGAGATACTTTGTTGACATCCTGTGGACATTGTTGTGCCATTCATCCACAACCATCACCTAATGTTGCAGCATGATAATGCATGGCCCCATGTTGGATCTGTACACAATTCCTGGAAGCACATGTAACACATTGAACATTTGTGGGATGCTCTGGATCTGCGTATATACGATAGCTTGATCCACTTCCTGCTAATATCCAGCAACTTTGCACAGCAATTGAAGAGGAGTGGCCCAACATTCCGCAGGCCACAATCGACAACGTGATCAACTCTCTGTGACAGAGATGCGTTTCAATGCATGATGCAAATGGTGGCCACACCAGGGGATTCCAAGATGGCTGCCGAGTAGGTTAAACTCAACTGAGCTCTAAGAAACTAAACTTCGAACCGGCAAAAAGAAGGAAGCCAACCTAAGATTTCCAAAAATATCTGCTATATTGTTGCAGATAACTTGCAGAGACGTAAATGTCGAGCCGTGAAAGGAGGAAAATGTAGAAAACCAAAACGAGCTTACCCGAAGCCTCATCAAGCAACTCCTTGATAACCTTGTGTCGTGCCTATGCTAGCACTCTCACTCCGGTAACTTTTCCTTCTGCTGATAGCGATTTCCCATCGCTACCAGTCACTCCCTCTAAGTCTCCCGCTGCAAAAAAGGCTCTCTATGAGGTGGAGACGCACTCTTCACAGCAAGATAATGTTATCTCCACGCTCTCCGAACTCATAAACGACCGCTCTGATACCCTCGAGAAAATGGTGTGTGAGAATTCTAAGAAAATTGATGAAAACTCACTGAAAGTAGAAGGTCTGAAGAAAACCGTGGACTTTGCATGTAGCGAAATAAAAGACACCCAGAAGAGAGTGGATGCTATCAACACCCGCCTGAAGGAAGAGGAAGGAAAGACTGAAAGGCTTAAAGCGCGTGTTGATGAGCTAGATATGTATGGAAGAAGATAGAACCTAAAGCTGTATGGAGTCGCTGAGGACCCCAACGAAAATGTCAGAGAAAAGGTAGTGACACTATGCCAGAAAATTCTCCAGGAGACAACTGAAAGGCCTGCGGCTGCTATTGCTGTGGATGTCGCTCATCGTCTGGGTAAACGCATACAAAATACTTCCAAACCAAGAACCATCATGGAGCGGTTTTCTCTGAGGTCCTACAAAGAGGCTATATGGAAAGCTGCTAAAAACAACCCTACTTTTCGTTTCGCCGAAGACCTATCCCAACAAGTGAAGGAGGCGAGGTTGAGTCTGTGGCTTGCTGTTCGAAAGGCACACGAGGAGGGCAAGACTGCATATTATGTTGGAGCACGAGCCTTTATCAATGGGAAAGAAATTACTTGAAACTGTCAAAAGTGCTACCAAAACTAAGGTTGGTAAAGCTACAGAAGCACTTCTCAGCAAAACATGAGACTTCCTGTTAGGGAAAAATAAAAATGTTGTATTATTATTTTCTTAGGCTGTATTTCTTTATCACATGCATTTATAAACATGTAAAAATAACCATGGCCTGAGTTTTGGACCTAGTAAAACTTTATATGAGAAACACACTAACTAACCAAGGTTTAACACCCTTTGAAATCATTTATGGCAGACCTTACAGATTACCTCTGGTAGAACCAGTTTTACAAAAAGCAGATGAAGAATTCACTTTAGCTGACTACATGAAGAGAACCATTTTAGCTAAAGAAGTACAAAGTACACACAGTCTGCCTAAGTCTCCTTCTGTGTTACAGAACCCTGAGAAGCCCATAAAGCCTGGAGATTGGCTCTTCATAAGAGTTAAAAAACTGAACCAGCCCAAAGTGGGATGGACCCCTTCAAGTTTTGCTGGCCACTCCCACTGCTGCGAAAATCGCTGAGAGACCCTCGTGGATACACATGTCACACTGCAAATTGCAAAGGCAATTAAGGGACTAGACATGGGACAGTGGGGAAGTTCTGGACTTCAAAGGGCAGAATGACCAATAGGGCTTCTGATCTCAAACCCAGCAGAAAAGCATCCCTGTCTCCTAGCGGTCAAACCTCCGTTTTGGAGGGCTAGTCCTCTTAATTGCCTCTAGCTAACATGCAGTTTGGCTGCTTTCCCTACTGCTTTTCCCTCACACCTGATGACGCCCAGACATCAAAGGAGGTTTGGTGGACTTTGGAAAGCATCACAGACATCCTTGCCGAGATGTCCAACCTGCTGACCAACGATCCTGAAAAACTGGCGAGAACCATGCTGATGCAAGATCGAGTAGCTCTGGACAGTCTATCTGCGAAGGAAAGCAGTAATGGACAGTGGTATCTCATGGGCTGGCTGAGAACTGGCAGGTGGTATCAGGTTCTTTTAAAAATAGCTATGCCATTCATGGTAATTTTGATACTTTTCTGCATTTTTGTTAGTTGTGTTCTCCCATGAATAAAACAAATGATGAATAAGATAATAACTTATACAATGGTCAATACTCTCTTCTTAATCAGAGGCTTGAAGATGAAGACAGAAATGAAGAAGAAGATGTGATGTAAAAAACTTAAAACCAATAATCTCATGTGCCTTAGAGCTTAACAAGAGTTTCTTTCGTTTATATTTAGCTGTATCTTGCATTTGCTCTTGTTCTTTAAAATATGTCATTGTCAATAGTTTCTTTAAATGTCAGGGGTCTAAGAAATAGTATTAAACGCAAGGCTTTATTTTTATTTCAAAAACAATTGAATACTGACTTTTGTTTCTGTCAAGAATCTCATTCTCTACCGGAAGATGCTAACTTTTGGAGAACTCAATGGGGCAATGACCTGTGGTTATCTAATGGGTCAGAACGTTCAGCAGGTGTGTTAACAATAAATATTACCTTTGATGGAGACATTTTACTTATATCTCCAGATCCCAATTGTCATTTTATTTGTCATATAATCAGTCTCAACAAGCTTACATTTATTAGTGTTAATGTTTACGGGTACAATTCGCATGCAGAAAATGTTCAATTATTTGATGTTATTAATGACAAACTGAAGTGTTGGTTAACAAATTTCCCTAACTCGTATATTCTCATTGAGGGGGATTTCAACATCATTCTTAATTCAAAAATTGATAAATGGTCACCTACCAGTAATAATAGAAACACCTTCCTTAAAGATTTCATAGACAGATTTTAACTAGTAGATATATGGAGGTCCAAATTCCCGGACTCGTTCTCTTTCACTTGGAGTAATAAAGACAACACAAGACTATCAAGGTTAGATTATTGGCTAATTTCTAAAAGTATTAAAGAACAGGATGTTACTTTGAAAATTCTTCCTTGTCCACTGAGTGATCACTAGGCTGTTTACATCCAGTTATCTTTATTTCCTGAGCACGTTAATTTGGGTAGGGCGAATTACTGGTAGCTAAAAAATTCCTTACTAAAATCTGAAAGGTGAAAATGAATATTTTGCTTTTAATTTCTCATTACTTTAACAATGCAAAAACAGAACAATCATTATTTATCAATTGGGAATTATTTAAGCATGAAGCAGCAAAGTACTTAAGAAAATTTGGCAGTGACCTGGCTAAGGAAAGGAAAGAGGAGGAACAAAACATTGTTACAAGCATCTCTCTACTTTCTCAACTTACTCCCGAGAACTTACTAGAAGACAATAAAATAGAACTGATTAATTTACAAGAAAGGTTAGACAATATTTACAAACCGAGGGCAGAAGGAGCGTTCGTTAGGTCAAGGAAGCAATGGTTAGAAAAAGGTGAACAGAACTCTTCATACTTTTTTAAATTATAAAAACATTGGGCAAAGCTAAATACAATTACTAATTTAAAGATTGAGGAGGTGGTAACTGATGACCCCAAAATTATATCTAATTTCTGTTCATCCTTTTATGAAAAACTATATACAACAAGATACTGTGAGAGTGATGCCCTAGCTTTTCTAAACAATTTACAAACAACTCCCAAACTTGATCAAGCAGATAAGGAAGTATGTGATGCCCGTTTGTCATTGAAAGAAATTCAAGATTCTATAGAACGTCTAAAAATAACAAATCCCCAGGGACTGATGGCTTGTCATCAGAGTTTTATAAGTTATTTGCCCCTCAATTAGCACCCTTCTTACTTCAAGTGTATGAGTGTATTATAGCCGAGTCTTTGCCTTGGAGTATGACCCAAGGATTGATTACGCTAATCCCCAAACCAAAGAAAGACTTGCTTTATATTGACAACTGGCGCCCCATATTTTTGCTAAATAATGATTATAAGATTCTAGCTCTTATCTTTGCACAAAGAATTCAATTGGTTTTAGACTCTATTATAGATGAAGAACAATCAGGTTTTCTAAATAACAGACACATCTCCAATAACGTAAGGCTTGTTCTGGATCTGTTGGATTACTCTTATTTAATCCCAGATAATGGCTACAAACTCTTCCCGGATTTTTTCAAGGCATTTGACACTGTTGAAAACCAATTTATACACCTCTCACTTAAAAAGCTTGGGTTTGGAGATTTTTTCTGCAACGTTATCAGAACTTTATATTAAAACGCCAACTGTTCTATTAAACCTTAACATGGGTCATCAGCTAGATATTGTGTACAACGAGGCATTAGGCTAGGCTGTCCAATATCCCCTTACCTTTTTCTTCTCGTTGCCCATCTTCTGTGCTCCCACATAAAATCGAGTATTTTGCAGGGGCTCACTATTGCGAACAGGACACTTCTTATCAGTCAACTCGCCGATGACACAACTTTATTTTTAAAAAACAGTTTGCAGGTTCCTTTAGCTATTACCTTGTTAGAATCATTTTCCAAAGCCTCCGGTCTTTGCCTTAACCTTCAAAAGTGTGAGTGATTGGCTATAAATGTCATGATCCGTCACTGTCTGTGTTGTTTTTTCCTCCCTGTTTCCTCCCAGTCTGTTTGAGTTTATTAGTCCTAGTTTGTTTCACCTGTTCTTTTGTCCTCCCTGTGTTTCCCTCCTCTGCTCCCAGGTGTTCCCTGTTTTGTGATTACCTCTTCCCACAGTATATATACCCTTCTGTGTCTGTCTGTCCTCGTCGGGTCGTTGTCGTCGTTACCTCCCCTAGTTCTCTGTGCTTCTCGTATTTTGGACAATTAATAAACATGGGCCGTAAGAGCCACAAACGCCGCTCCGCATCTGGGTCCTCCTTGAGCCCAAACCTGACATTACGACCCGACCCGCCACTGGACCCAGCGGAGTATCGCCACACTGATCGTGAATGGAGGAGACTGATTGATTGGAGCGTGAATCAAGGACTCTATTCAGACTCACCTTTCTGTGGATCGCGGCTGGCTCGCTGTCCGCCCGGTGTTGGGCCCCGCCGTCGTGAGGAGGGCGGCCTCTCCGCTCCTCGGGCCTCGAGTCATCGCCGCGCTTCTGAGCGTCCTCCTGGGAACGTAGTTGGAGTTTCCCCGTCGTTCCTCCTTGCGTCTATGTATGACGATTCAGAGGAGGACGATGACGGCTTCCCGGAGTTCTTCTCCGACTCCCAGGACGACGAGCTGGACTTTTGCGGCGGTGCCCGGGGTGCGCCGTCCTCGCCGCGGCCTTCTGCTTCCTGGGTTGACCGGTTGATCTCCCTGGCCCCTTACGCCGATCCTCCACCCATCTGTGATCCCTCTGGGACTGGCCCTCTTCCTGCTTCCCGGCGACGAGGAGGGAGGCGTCGCCGAGCTGCTCCATCGGCTCCAGGGGGTTTCTCGCCTCCTTCTCGGGGTTGCAGCGCCTCGGCTCCTCCTGTCCCGCTTGGTGCTGCCTCCGGCTTCGGTGGCTCGACCGCCGCTTCCTCCTGCCGCCCACGGCCGGTTTCGGGTCTGCCTCCTCATCCTCTCCAGCACAGCCAGGCGCCGGCGTTTCCTTCGGGTGGAGCCGAGTTAACCCAGGGTCAATGGAACAGAGGGAAGAGTTCCGTAAGGAATGTTGAGCCCAGGTCCCCTGTGGAGACTGTATTTGAGCGCTCTTCAGAGGCTCACCTGGAACCTCGGCTCCGAGTTCCCTCCGAGGGCGTCCAGACGGATGCGCCTCGGCTCCGAGTTCCCTCCGAGGGCGTCCAGACGGATGCGCCTCGGCTCCGAGTTCCCTCCGAGGGCGTCCAGACGGATGCGCCTCGGCTCCGAGATTCCTCCGAGGGTGTTCTGGAAAACACGCCTCGGGTTCCTGATTCCTCTGGGGGTGTTCTGGAGAGCACACCTCGGGTTCCTGATTCCTCCGAGGGTGTCCTGGAGAACACGCCTCGGGTTCCTGATTCCTCCGAGGGTGTCCTGGAGAGCACGCCTCTGGGTCCTGATTCCGCCGAGGGTGTTCAGGCGAACACGCCTCCGGTTCCTGACTCTCCCGAGGGTGTTCAGGCGAACACGCCTCCGGTTCCTGATTCCACCAAGGGTGTTCAGGCGAACACTCCTCCGGTTCCTGATTCCACCGAGGGTGTTCAGGCGAACACTCTTCCGGTTCCTGATTCCACCGAGGGTGTTCAGGGGAACACGCCTCTGGTTCCCGACTCCGCCGAGGGTGTTCAGGGGAACACGCCTCTGGTTCCCGACTCCGCCGAGGGTGTTCAGGGGAACACGCCTCTGGTTCCCGACTCCGCCGAGGGTGTTCAGGGGAACACGCCTCTGGTTCCCGACTCCTCCGAGGGTGTTCAGGAGAACACGCCTCTGGTTCCTGACTCTTCCGAGGGTGTTCAGGCGAACACCCCTCCGGTTCCTGATTCCACCGAGGGTGTTCAGGCGAACACGCCTCCGGTTCCCGACTCTTCCGAGGGTGTTCAGGCGAACACGCCTCCGGTTCCCGACTCCGCCGAGGGTGTTCAGGAGAACACGCCTCCGGTTCCTGCCTCGTCCAAGGGTGTTCAGGAGAACACGCCTCCGGTTCCCGACTCCGCCGAGGGTGTTCAGGAGAACACGCCTCCGGTTCCCGACTCCGCCGAGGGTGTTCAGGAGAACACGCCTCCGGTTCCCGACTCCGCCGAGGGTGTTCAGGAGAACACGCCTCCGGTTCCTGCCTCGTCCGAGGGTGTTCAGGAGAACACGCCTCCGGTTCCTGCCTCGTCCGAGGGTGTTCAGGAGAACACGCCTCCGGTTTCCGACTCTGCCGAGGGTGTTCAGGAGAACACGCCTCCGGTTCCTGCCTCTGCAGAGGGTGTTCAGGAGAACACGCCTCCGGTTCCTGCCTCGTCCGAGGGTGTTCAGGAGAACACGCCTCCGGTTCCTGCCTCTGCAGAGGGTGTTCAGGCGAACACGCCTCCGGTTCCTGACTCTGCCGAGGGTGTTCAGGCGAACACGCCTCCACCTAAGCTCAAGGTTCCACGCCGCCGGCCTCCAAGGCTCAAGTTCCCACGCCGCCGGCCTCCAAGGCTCAAGGTTCCACGCCGCCGGCCTCCAGAGCTCAAGGTTCCACGCCGCCGGCCTCCAGAGCTCAAGGTTCCACGCCGCCGGCCTCCAAGGCTCAAGGTTCCACGCCGCCGGCCTCCAAGGCTCAAGGTTCCACGCCGCCGGCCCCCAAGGCTCAAGGTTCCACGCCGCCGGCCCCCAAGGCTCAAGGTTCCACGCCGCCGGCCCCCAAGGCTCAAGGTTCCACGCCGCCGGCCCCCAAGGCTCAAGGTTCCACGCCGCCGGCCCCCAAGGCTCAAGGTTCCACGCCGCCGGCCCCCAAGGCTCAAGGTTCCACGCCGCCGGCCCCCAAGGCTCAAGGTTCCACGCCGCCGGCCCCCAAGGCTCAAGGTTCCACGCCGCCGGCCCCCAAGGCTCAAGGTTCCTCGTCGTCGGCCTCCTCGTCTGAAGGTTCCTCGTCGCCGGCCTCCTCGTCTGCTGGTTCCTCGTCGCCGGCCTCCTCGTCTGCTGGTTCCTCGTCGCCGGCCTCCTCGTCTGTTGGTTCCTCGTCGCCGGCCTCCTCGTCTGTTGGTTCCTCGTCGCCGGCCTCCTCGTCTGTTGGTTCCTCGTCGCCGGCCTCCTCGTCTGTTGGTTCCTCGTCGCCGGCCTCCTCGTCTGTTGGTTCCTCGTCGCCGGCCTCCTCGTCTGTTGGTTCCTCGTCGCCGGCCTCCTCGTCTTGCTGTTTCCTCGTCGCCGGCCTCCTCGTCTGTTGGTTCCTCGTCGCCGGCCTCCTCGTCTGTTGGTTCCTCGTCGCCGGCCTCCTCGTCTGTTGGTTCCGTCGCCGCCTCCTCCTGTTGGTTCCTCGTCGCCGGCCTCCTCGTCTGTTGGTTCCTCGTCGCCGGCCTCCTCGTCTGTTGGTTCCTCGTCGCCGGCCTCCTCGTCTGTCGGGTCCTCGTCGCCGGCCTCCTCGTCTGTCAGTTCCTCGTCGCCGGCCTCCTCGTCTGTCGGTTCCTCGTCGCCGACCTCCTCGTCTGTTGGTTCCTCGTCGCCGGCCTCCTCGTCTGTTGGTTCCTCGTCGCCGGCCTCCTCGTCTGTTGGTCCCTCGCCGCCGGCCGCCACGTCATGGGTCTTCTGGGGACTGTGGTTTTGTCCCTCCGTCCTGGACCCCCTCCTCCCGCCCTGGCTTGAGGTTCCTACTTGGTGCGCCAGGTGGCGCACCTTGAGGGGGGGGTATTGTCATGATCCGTCACTGTCTGTGTTGTTTTTTCCTCCCTGTTTCCTCCCAGTCTGTTTGAGTTTATTAGTCCTAGTTTGTTTCACCTGTTCTTTTGTCCTCCCTGTGTTTCCCTCCTCTGCTCCCAGGTGTTCCCTGTTTTGTGATTACCTCTTCCCACAGTATATATACCCTTCTGTGTCTGTCTGTCCTCGTCGGGTCGTTGTCGTCGTTACCTCCCCTAGTTCTCTGTGCTTCTCGTATTTTGGACAATTAATAAACATGGGCCGTAAGAGCCACAAACGCCGCTCCGCATCTGGGTCCTCCTTGAGCCCAAACCTGACAATAAAAGAGTGCAATCCTGATTCAATCTCAAATATTCCCGTCAAAAACGCTGTGACATATTTAGGTATTATCATTGAGCGAAATGAGACACAGATATGCTTCAATAACTTTAATCCTATCATTGACAAAACTAAGAAAAAACTGAATTTATGGCTTCTGCGTGATTTATCACTAAGTGGAAGAATTTAGCTTTCAAAGGCTGAAGGAATTTCAAGATTAACTTATGCTGCTCAATCGCTGGATGTAAACCCTGATGTAGCCAAAACTATAGATAAAATCCTTTTAGATTTTGTATGGAAGAATCATACTCATTTCTTGAAGAAAACAGCCTTAATGAATGATTACTGTAAAGGAGGACTCAACTTTGTTGATTTTACAACAATAAATAACACTTTTAAGATTAATTGGCTAAAACATTATTTTAAATGTCCCACTTCTTTATGGATTGTAATGCCTCAATATGTATTCTCCTTGGTTGGTGGTCTTGATTTTCTTTTACTTTGCAATTACAACATTAACAAAATTCCCCTCAAATTGTCATCCTTTCATAAGCAAATGTTACTGGCATGGTCATTGATTTACAAGCACAATTTTAGCCCACATAAGTGTTTCATATGGAACAATACATTAATTTTGTACAAGAACAAGTCATTTTTTTTCAGAATTGGATTGATGATAACATCATTACTGTAAGCCAATTGTTTAATCGAGATGGGCATCTGTACAGCTATGTAGAATTTTTACAACATTTTGGAATCCCTGTTCCTCCAAAGGAGTTTCCTATTGTTTTCGATGCTGTTCCCTCAGGTTATCTCTCCTCAGTGGTATAGTAAGAAGCTCTACTCAACCCTCTCTCCGTCGGGCCACTGAAACAGACATTGGAAAGACTTGTTTTCAATCATCGTCAACCAAACAGAAGAACCGAACAGTTCGGGACCTCTTTCTTTTAGGGATCTCCTGTTCACCCTCGTCTCACTCTTTCTGGTCTGGCTTCGTTGAGAACATTATTTGGAATAAAGTTTGGCTTTTGCCACATAAGTTTTTTTTGACCAATAAGGTTAAGGAAATTTCACTTAAAATGCTGCACAGGTTCCTACTAATCACTACCTTCATAGAATTAAAAGTGATATTGATGTTAACTGCATTTTTTGTGATGTCCAGAGTGAAACAGTGATCCATTTATTCTGGTATTGCCCATGTACAAAGCATTTCTGGAGTAAACGTTTTGTTATAGATCACATCTACCCTCACTTCTCTTTACGTTGGGAAAATGTGTTATTTGGTTTTACTGATTATAACAACAAACTAAAGTCTCACTTTTTTTTAATTAACCTAATTCTTATTTTCTCTAAATTTATTATACTTAGATCAAAGTTCTCCGAACAAAAGCAAAATTTTACTGAACTTGTCCTTTATGTTAAACATTACGTCTCTTCAATAGAAGACAGCACAAACAAAAAAGTCTTAAAAACTTATCTCTTTAAAGAATTTCACTTATTTTCATGAACCCAATGTTCCTTTAATTCTTCATAAACCCCTGGCATTTTAGTTTATTGTATACTAAAGTCGTACCTTGTTTTTTTATTTTTTCCTATTTGTTTGTTGTGTCTATATATATGTACTTGTTACATGTCGGCTTGATGTATACCATGTTTTTCTTTCTTGTTTTCCTTGAAGAGTTGCAATAAAGACTTTTAAAAATAAAATAAAAATGGTGGCCACACCAGACATTGATTGGTTTTCTGACACACACAAACCCATCCCCCTTCCAATTATCCCAGTACACCAAAACGGCACATTTCTGGCTGTCTTTTTATTGTGGCCAGTCTAAATGTCATACCTGTGAAAGTATGCATGCTGTCTAATCAGCACCTTGATGTGCCAAAACTCTGAGGTGTCAAAGGAAATGAGCTCACCAACAGATTTAGAAAGATTTGGGTACAATAATTGAGAGTAATTGGTCTTTTGTGGATATTGAAAATGTTTCAGATCTTTGAGTAAAAAAAAAAGAATAGGTTAACAGGGCCGTGTGTAAATGTGACAGTGGAAATCAAAACAAAGGTTCCATGCATCTCTCCTGTATCTCTGAAAAATCAAGAAAAAAGAGTAATGGCCTTTATTTACACTTCCTTTACTTTGTTCCTGTTTAGGAATGTTGATAAATTGTGATTATTCCACAGCTACCCTGGTATTAATTAGATTCAAATATTTTGACACCCTTAGTTCTCATACTTAAGTCATTCAGACCAAAAATCCCAGAGTGAGTGGGTCCTTTTCAGTGCCAGAGCCTAAATTGTAATCGGGTCTTTGGTTTTCCAACACCAGCCAAGCAGCCTACCAGGTTATTGGTACCAATCTGGTGCTTTATCTAAAACAACTCCTTTGTGGTCCAGAGATAGTTCTTGTTTAGAACCGCTTGCTCCGGCACCCACATGACGAAGCACCAAGATGAGGGATTATAAAAACCTTAGCATATAGCGAGATGAAATAAACATTATAAAGAGGATAAACTATTTTGACAGGAATGCTCTTAAGAGGTTTGTTGGTGGCTCTTAAAAGAGCCGTTGTGGCTGCAATATGTCCTGCCCCCCTTTGCTGAGAAGTGAACCATGAACAGCTTCCTCACCTGGACAGCTTCTCTGGTGGAGTAAACTCAACCCAGGCCTGTCTCCACCACAGCACGCCCCACACTGCTCACATATTATATTATACACTTTTATTAACTGTGAACAGATGGATAGCCACTCAGCATTGTAGATGATGTCTGGTCGGGCGATTCTTGGACCTACCCCTCCTCAAACTGGGCCTGCCGACCCAGCAAGGGGCCGATGTTCATGGATCCCCCGATTCCCCGTTGTAGAGGTCCCAGCTCCGCCTGAGCCGAACACATAATAAAAAATTATGAGAAAATAATGGACACGTCGACAAGACGGTTGCTTCCGCGAAGTCCATTATTTTCTGATAATGGACACCTCGTTGGGCATTATCCCGCTTATACCATGTTCACTTACGAAAGAAAGAAATATCTAATCAATTGATAATACTTTAATGTGTTTTAGAGTTAAAATCGGAAGTTTTTTTTATATAAGTCGAGCACACTATTTAATATCTCCCGTATACAAGCGTTGCCAAGCAACGTGACCATAAGCGAGCTGACCACAGCAGTTTTTCAGTGATGGGAAGTGAGATGATGGCTTTACCTTACGTTACGTGATACAAAATATCATTTCACTAGCTAGGACCACACTACAGATGGAATTAACGATTCAAAAGCAAGAACAATGCTACAGATTCTGAATTTTAACTGTTTATTGAAGACGTGGAGGATTGAAAGCTCTGGGGAGAGATATGGTCGGAGACCCAGAGGAAGACTCACACAGTCATCAGGAAAATCGTCTTTCCAAGCCTGCTCAGGACACCCCAAACGAAACTTGGAAGAGAGAAATGTTAGAAGAGGTGGTAAAGGAATGAACGAGAGCACAGAACGGGGATGCTGTGAAGAAGAAAGGGGAGGGGTTGAAAGGGGCGGGTCTGCAGGACCTGGAGTGGAGACGGGTCGGCAGGACCCTGAGAGGAGGCGGGTCAGCAGGATCCTGAGTGGAGGCTGGTCGGCAGGACCCTGAGTGGAGGCAGGTCGGTAGGTTCAGGCGACTCAGAGGGATGAGAAGGGAGGGGTGAAAACGAACGAGACAGAAGAGAAATGAGAGGTAGGCAGGTTTTATGTGTATCACAGCGGGAGGCCGGTGATGCCAGGTGCGACAAGTTTGGGGCTGATTAGGATGAATGAAGAGAGTGTGAAGCGTGGCCCTGCTCCTGAACTTAAGTTAACTTTGTTAACTACATTTCAGTAGGCCAGTGCATTACTTACTGCTTGTGTGTTTCCAGAAGATGATGTAAAACTCAGATAGTTTCCTAAATAGTTTTTATTATGTTGTCAAATATATTGTCAAGACAGAAAGGCAATGGCAGTCGGCCTATGCCAGACGTAACTTAATAAACACACCATTTAAAATTAAATTCTACATTTCTATTAATAGTAAAATTTGATGGCAGTTGGCCTATGCCAGAAACGCTATTTAAAATTAAATGATACATTTCCATTATTTGTAAAATTTGATAGTGATATTGGCATGTCCATGGGATTATATGGACAGAGACGTTTGTGGCTCGCTACCACCACTGCTTGGGGCATTGGGAGATGACAAAATGTTGCTCCATTCTCGTCTTTCCTGTCCTGAGCCCAGTAAGCCTGCAGGCTGCTCTCACAACGATGCCCCGTCACCGATAGGATTTAGCGAGTTTCCAGCCCAGCGTCAGAGACAACTGACAGCTGTGCTCCGGAGGCTGTGGTTGGTGTAAACCCGCGACAGACCCACCTGAAAGAAACAATAATAAACCGGCTATATTAATGAGGACAAAATAGGGGTTATATGGCTACATTATTATTAGAATGTAGCTATTGTACAGACATCGCTGATTTCTTTCAGCATGTTCCCCAGATAGTGGACACCCATTGGCTCCCTAGAGTACCACACATCAAATGCCACAGTGATGGAGCACTTCGGTTGGAGATAAAACGATTTTGCATCTGGTGGACACTTAGAGATGTAACTTCTAAAACGTTTCACTGGACACAGACGATCCCCAGGCCTGGCGAACATGAAGCCTCATAGGTTTCCTTGTGCGGGTCGTTCGGACCTTTATGGTTTTTTGTATCAAGATTATGAGCTAAACGGACGTCTTCAACCCCATGCTCGTCTCTTTGGATTATGAAAGATTTCATGGTCAGCTCTCGGCTCCCCTCCCTGTCACGCCGAGCAAAACACAGCTGGATGTCAAACCACACCTTTCTGACAAGGCCGGGGCGTATCGGGAGACAGCACAGATGAACATCTGATTTTTTTAAGATCCGACTCAGTGATGCAAGGAAGGTGGAAGCTGGTGGCACCACTCTTTCTGTAACGCTTCAGTAACACCTTAAAAACCGCATTACTGGACTTGAACACAGTGTCACTACTGACGTTGACATCGCTTAAATGGTGGTTATTACCACCTCTCAGACTCCTCAAACTGCCAATACTGCATTCTCCTCCTTCCTTGGTTGACTGGACAGACGCATAAAACAGTCGCAAACCATCATTGAGAGTGGCGGCCGTGTAGCTTTCAAAGTTGATTTCCATGTTTTGTCCAAGTCTCTTAACGTTTTAACTGCCCATTTCGTGGTTTTCTTTATGTTTATCTGGTCCTTCTCATCCTCAAATTTGTCCAGTTCTTCTGGTGTCATCTACTTGTTTCGCTTATCCTTTTTCTTTTCATATTCTTTTCTCTCTTTTTCTTCTGCTGCATCCCAGTCTTGGTTGACTGCTTTGTGAAATGACTAGAAGAAAATAAACTGAGTTTTTCTGTTCTTCAGTCGAGTCAGACTGTTTCCTGTTTTCCAAATTACACCTCTGTGTGTAACAATACCCTTAACTATTTCCCACAAAAAGCCAGAGGAGTTGTATAACTCAATGTCTGTTAGACCTAAAACATAAATATTAATAATAATAAAATATTTAATAATCATGAGAGAGAGAGAGAGAGAGAGAGAGAGAGAGAGAGAGAGAGAGAGAGAGATGTTAATTGGTAAAATAAAGGAAGGTATTTAACATGCAGGATCCAATTTTAACACAGCTAAAACCACTCAAGAAACGAACTATAAAGATAAATCAAGCTCCAATATTTTAAACTTAGGTGCAGGGTATTAATCAATTTTGAACTGTTAATTTCCTTTTGGTTGACTCTTGGTTCCATATTATTTTTCTTATGAAAAAAAGGGTGTAGCAGATTTCTTTAGTCCAGTGTCTGTTCTCAGCTGGTTTCATTTTGTGTTATCTCATTTGTGATGGAAATTCTTAAATGAAGGGGATGAGAGAGAATTCCTTTAGTAGTTTTAGGAGGTTTTAATTACAGACCTGTTGATCAAACAAGGAGGATAGCATTACACAGAAACATATACATACAGACCTGCCTTGCAACATCTGACACAGATGTATATAGATACAGTAATCCTAAGAAAGAATGTAAGCTGGTTAGATAGAGAAGGCACCATCTTGCTTATGTCAAAGTTCCCTTAGATATATGACCTGTAGCAACAGCTCAGCAACAGAAATCAACACAGTTGATTATCCTTAAAATTACATTTTCCATTATACATCTCAAAAACGATAGTCAAAAAACAAAGTTCTTCAGTTTTTCCTTTATTCTTTTCCTCTTAAGCAATTGGATGTTACAAAACAAGATCTTCAGCCATTTAGTTTGTTAAAATGTCAAAAGGTTTGTTGAAAATTTTGGTGGGATTTATCCTGGGGTAGATGATCAATCAAACAATCAACCTTTATTTGTATAGCACTTTACCAACAACCATCAGGTGAATCAAAGTGCTTCACAGTGTTAGAGAAATAAAACATGAAATACAAAAAAGTAAATACGCAAAAAAAAACTGAATATACGAAGGCAGGAAGAATAAAACAATACTAGTATTATATCGATCACTAATAACCATTAAAAGTGAGGGAGGAGGGATAAAGAGCCTTTAAGTGCCAAATGCTACACGGAAAAGATGGGTCTTTAGTTCACTTTTGAAGCGGGCATTCCACAGCTTTGGGCCAGCAACCCCAAAACAGCACTTGCCCCAAGTTTTAGAGCGCACTCCCTTGAGTGCGGAGCGCAAAGACCTGCTGGGTAGATAAAAATTTAAAATCTCACAAAGATAAGATGGAGCAAGACCATATAACGCAGTAAAAACAAATGTTAAAAGTTTAAACTGAATTCTGTATTGAACCGGGAGCCAGTGAAGGGAATACAGAGTGATGTGGTCATGCTTCTGGGTGTTTGTCAGCAGACGAGCTGCAGCGTTTTGGACAAGTTGTAGGCGATTTAGTAGCGTTCTATTAATTCCAGAATATAGGGCATTACAGTAATCCAGCCTAGAACTTAATGAAGGCCTGAACAGCCTTCTCCAAATCGCTGTGGCACAGAAATGGTTTTAGCTTGGACAGAAGACGGAGCTGTAAAAAGCTTGCTCTAACGTCCGAGTTTACCTATTTATCAAATAATAATAATTTAATCAAATAGCACTCCAAGATTCCTTATTGTGTGATTAAAATGAGGGTTCAGAGAGTCTAATTCTACAGTGAGTGATTCATTGGTGGACAATTTAGAAGGGGAGAACAAAATACATTCAGGTTTACTTTGATTTAAGCAAAGGAAGTTTGAAGACAACCAGTGCTGAATGTCTTTCAAAGTGCAGTAAATTGGGTCCATTGCATTAGTTTGATTAGGCAAAACGGACAGATGATGCGTACAGTGGTGTGAAAAACTGTTTGCCCTGATTTATTTTTGTGTGTGTGTGTTGGTCACACTTAAATGTTTCAGATCATAAAACAAATTCAAATATTAGTCAAACAGAAAACAAGTAAACACAAAATACATTTTTAAAATGAAGACTGCACCCATCATAGCCACACCCAGGCCTGATTACTGGCACAACTGTTCTCAATCAAGAAATCCCTTCAATTAGACCTGCCTGACAAAGTGAAGCAGACCGAAAGATCCAGACATCATGCAGATTTCCTAAGAAATTCAGGAACAAATAAGAAAGAAAGACCTTGAGATCCATCAGTCTGGAAAACATTCTAATGTAATTTCTAAAGCTTTGAGACTCTAGTGAATACAGTGAGAGCCATAACCCAAAAATGGTGAAAACATGGAACAGTGGTAAACCTACCCAGGAGCAGCCGCCCGGCCGACCAAAACGACCCCAAGAATCATCTAAGAGTTCACAAAAGACCCAACAACAACATCCAAGGAACTTCTTTAACCTCACCTGCCTTAGTTATCATTAGAAAGAGACAAAAATGGCCTGCATGCAGAGTTCTAAGACAAAAACCTCTGAGCAAAAAGAACTTTAAGGCTAATCTCAATTTAGCCAGAAAACATCTTAATGATCCAGAAGACTTTTTGGAAAATCCTCAGTGGACTGACGAGAAAAAACATTTGAACTTTTTGGAAAGCATGTGTTTTGTAGAGCATGCCATAAAATGACTCTGCATTTCAGAAAAAAAACATCATAAGGAAATGGTTGCAAACAAAGGTCCAAATATTACAGTAAAAGTTGAGTTTACCTCCCAGAATGGTTCTCAAGCTCAGTACTGAACAGAGTGAAGCATCTTAAGACGAAAAGGATTCCACCTGAAAACAGTTTAAACTCATTAAACACAACTAAAAACGCACGTTTCAAAAATTCAGGCTTTTCTTCTTGTTTGATTTCCTGGGTTTCTGTCAAAAGCTACGCACACAGACGATTTTCATGCATCTCAAACATTAACAGCATACTAAAGATCCTGTTTTTAGTGCGAGTCCCTTAGGACTACAGAGCAAAGAGCTCCTGTCTCGATTCTTCATTTCGAAAAAGACTTTCAACTGTCACACGAAATGAAAGAAATCCAACCAAAAGAGGAAGAATACAACAATCTCTCGATTGACACCAGCCTCCAGGGACCAGAGTACAATACAACCAGCATATGAGTTTTGTTATCAGCAAAAGGATACGATTCTTCCAATTCGCTGATGACAAAAAAGCCCTCCGTCACTATCACTCCTGCTGCCGGTGTTGCTAATTACCTAAATACAAAACACAAAGCTAAATAGAACAAGCTCAAATCTGCTCTCATGGGGTTGCCAGAAATGTAAGAACTCCTTATTGAATAGTAAACAGGAGGCAGGTTGTTTTTTCGAAACGGTATTTGAAAAGGACTTTAACTCAGAAAGTGTTCTGAACTGGAAAAAAAGATGATCAGGCGATGATGAGATCTCAGCGGTAGGCAAAGAGAAAGCTGGGGAAGTACTGGGTGGTCCAGGTTTTAAGCTGCAGTTGACGCTCCTTTCATACATATTGAGGGCTTTTTTTCTCTCCCTTTTTGTTTTGTAGCAGATAGTTACCTGGGCGTGCCTGACTGGAGGCAATATTTTCTTGGCCTTTTCTTCGCTCCCCTGGTGGGGGTGGGGTGCGGGAGCAGCTGACAGCCGGTGACTTCCCCAGCCGTCTGCAGGCCAGCCAGGGTGGAAGCTATTTTTCCTTGAGTTTGACTCTGAGCACAATTAAAGATAGCAGTTTCAAAAAGTATTCATACACCATTGATTTTCTTTTAGATTTGTCACATTAGAAACCCATACTGTGATGAAATCTGTTTTTGTGTGTTTGACAAAGTTGAAAGGATACACGGTTTTCACTCTTTTATTAGGAATTTTAAAAAAATCTGTGGCCTGTGTTTTTTTCCTGTGCTTGTTTACTGTGACACCCCTAAATAAAATGTGTTAACTTTAGCTGTAAGTAGTTCACATGACTGTAACTTAATCTCAGTAAAAAGACCAGCTCTTCTGATTTGTTCACGCTTTGTTGTGGAATATTAGTGAACAAAGTGCTTCATGAAGACCCAAGAACACACCAGGGGGGTATTCCACGAACAAGCAAATTCAAAAAGCAAGGCTTACACTGACAATCCTGGCTCAATTTCCCCAGATTTGGTTCCACAATCAAGGCTAACCTGAACCTCTTTCACCAATGCAATTTATGCTCTTGGATGAGCCTGCTCTGTGGCAGCCTAACTGTTAGCCTTATTTTAGCTTGATCAAATAACTGGATGATCCATGTTGAACCAGCTGTTTTCTTTTTGGTGTTTAAACTATGCTATAGGTTTTATCTTTTAAAATGTAGTTATATTTATTTAATGATTTATTTAATCCAACGATTTTACTTTTACCACTTTGAAGAACATTAGTGTATTTAATATACTTGCTGCCAGAAACTTTTTTTCCACCAATGTCACTCCTGACACCAAGCATTATTAATAATTACAATTAATTAATAATTACAATGCTATTTTCCTTAGATAGGAATTTCGGGTTTTCGTGAGCTGTATGCCAAAATCATCAATATTAAAACAATAAAAGGCTTGAACTACTTCAGTTGTGTGAAATGAATCTAAAATATATGAAAGTCTAATGTTTATCAGTACATTACAGAAAATAATTAATTTTATCACAATATGCTAATTTTTTTTAGAAGGACCTGTATTGCCCTGTCTGTGTTAAAAAAGTCTTATAGCAAAAAAAACACATCTAAGTTAAAATTCTGTATTAATGTAAGATTACATTTTAAAGACTCGAAACCTCTTATTATTTGTTAAATACTTTTTACATCCTTTCTTAATTCATGTTTTAACACATTTAAGGCGTTGGTTATTTTATGTCATGTGTTATTTCTGGTTTTATCAATTCAAAACAGACTCCAGATTATCTTGCTCTACCAAATGAGGTAATATGATTTATTAACATTAATTTAGAAGTTTATAGCTATAAGGGCTTCTCAGTGTCACACTAAACCGTCTGTAAGCAACATCACCTAATTTACATTATCACACAATGCAGCCTGATGAGCTTTTATATGTAGCTGGTGTTCCCCTTATTGGTTATGATTAAATTATGATGCTCATAGGTTGTATTAATAACTCTTTCTCAGATTGGGAGAAAAATTTGGCTTTTTTTCTTTTCTTCTATACTCACGATCATCAATTGACAGGGACTGCCTTTAATGTTGCGTTACGGGGTGGTGTGAATGCAGCATTATTCACATGCAGAATGTTTGTATAAAGTGACCGATTGTACTTAAACAGTTTTTCATCATCTTTAGTGAAAGAGACCTTTTAAAAATGTACATGTAAACAGGTATGTATGGATTTATTTTACCTGTCATTGAAAATAAGAATTTATACACTACTCTTAGTTTATCAGTCACATTAAATCCCAATAAATAGATTAATGTTCATGTATATACAGTGAAAATATGTGAAATATTGAAGAATAATTGATGAAAATGTGAATTATTCTCACTACACATATTAATACTTTCGCAAGGTGCTATACGGGGCATTACTATTACCTCAGAAAGAAACTGGGCTTGGAAAGGTTCTGTTTACTGTTGTTGGTTTGCTAATTAGCCAGGGGATGGTTTCTCACATTTGCACACTGCATGTCTCTGGATTGAAGTGCATTCATTTGGGTGTGTATGTGTGCACCTGACTTCAGTGACCTCTGCAGAAAAGATCAATGCCTGTATGAATATGAAGAGGTTGGTATTGGAAAAAGTGTTCCTGTGATTTATTAGACCTCTCTCACAGATACAATATCTTCCCCACGAAAAGAAGAAGGATGGAGCGAGACAAAGACAGAAGCGGAGATAAAGTTTGCCCTGAGGCAATATCACACGTCTTTGTTGTCGAACGCCCTCAGCCATGCAGTTAGTTGTTACCTTGTCAATATAGGTTACGATACGCACTCTCACTCAAGCTTTCCCTAGCTACAAAGTGAAAAAGGCGCCATGCATGATAAACGTGTTATGAATAAATACCTCCACATCACACGAAATGAAAGTCGCATCAGAGCACAGCAGTGAAGATGCTTGCGCGCTGCTTGGTAACACAAGGATGATATTACTGGAGTAAATTCACTGTCGCACTCTGGGACTCATTAAGGCACACTTCTAGCTATGCCATTATGTGTGCACCCAAACTGAGTAAATGTTGTCCCTAACCCTCCAGAATCAAAGCTCATTAAAGCACACGAGAGCAAACGAGAGCCCGAAAGGAGCAGGCGTGCGTGACCCATTTTGGTATCCTTTTTCTGCTATGGTTTGATAACAAATAGAAAAGCCCAAATGGTGAACTGACCGCTGAACTCCTGCAGGATGAGGCTGGTGTCGACACATTTCAAATGAGCTAGATCAAATTACATAGTAACATAAGTGCAATTCTAATTAAATCTAGCTGAAGCAGTAAAACTCCTGCTGGTTGGCTCACTGCCCTGCAGCTATGACACGCTTCTGGTTGCAAAAGAAAAATAAAAGGGTCTGTTTCCTACTTATTAGGGGTTGAAACACAAAGGACTGCAGCCATTTTGTTTCTTCGTTCTCTTTTCTGTGTTCATTTCCTCAACAGTGTTCAAGCTGTGGAAAATATACTGTCAAAATTGCTTCTCTTTCTATTTTCTTTGTTTTACCACAATGAAACTTTTCAGATCATTAAAATATATCCTAAGTACAAACAAAACACAGTTTCCAACAATGATTTCATTTATTAAGGGAGAAGAAACAATCGAATCACGATTTAACCACAATTAACCCCACTTTTCAGAAAGATGAGTTACAATTTACATAACAAAACCAAGACCTAATTATTACTGAATCATGAAATCACTTAAATAAAAGCTGTGTGATAACATGAAGTAGGCTAAAACAATCTCAAGAGTAACACACTAGGCCTCCATCTAAAGAGTTCACAAACAGTTAAACAAAGTCGGTCATCGAGCAGTTTGAAAAGGGTTACAATACCATTTCTATGGCTTTTATTATTCTAATGAAGGGAAATGAGAGCAATTATCTACAAATGAAGAAAACATGACCAGTGATGGAGTGTGCCATCAACCATAATTACTCTAAGACAACATCAACTCTTCATCTAGGAGGTAACAAAAGATCAGAAAAACATTTAGCGCACAGTAGATCTTGGCTGAGTTTATGATTCAACAGTAAGAAAGAGATTTGACACAAAAAACAAAACAATTACTGAGTTCCAAGGCCAAAAAACTGCTGACCAAATAGAACATGAAGGTTCATCTCACATTTCGCAAACAACATCTTGGCAATAACTGGCAATTGATTGGTTTCTTCTGAGTTTCCCATTGTGTTGAACCAGAAATCAGTGTGTTCCAAGTGTTTCCTTAAAATACATCCATAGGTGTACCTCCAGTTAACCCAAATGTGTCAGTTAACCTACTAGAAGATTCCAGAATGATAGAATCATCTTTCCACTTTGTTTAAAGAGATAGGAATCATTCTGGATTTTAACATACGGTTTTGAAAACATTAAGAAATAAATGTCTTAAATATTCTTTCTCTCATTATTGTGGCTTTTAGAAATTATTTTGGTCATTCTAACTTACTTAAAACAAGAGAAGTTTGGTCTTATTTAACTTCAGATAGTGAGACAAAAAAAAGTGTATGAGATGGACATATGGAATTTTGGACCACTGAGTCACAGTCTCAGTGGTCCAAAATTCCCTTTCCAGATTAAAATAATCTTTCAATTTCATCCAGAAGTGAAAGTCCCAGAGTGTGGAGGAAGAGAGGAGAGGGACAGAACCTAAAAGTTGCTTGATTTCAAGTGGGAAGTTTGCACACTCAGCAACTATTGGTGGAGTCATGTCATCGTCGTGTGTTGATCCACTTACGTTTTACCAAGTCCAAACTCGGTACAGCAGGATACTGCCTAATTTTTAAACCCTTCCTTGTTATATCTGGTGACAAGCTTTATGGAGACGCTGAATTCATTTTCCAGCAGGACGTGGTACGTACTCACAAAGCTAAAAGTACCAGTATCTGGTTTACTGACCGTGGCATTACTGCTCTTGCTGATTTGAAAGGCACAGATAATCTGTGGAGTATGCAGAAGAGCTAAAGGCTGCTAATAAAGCAAGATGGGCTTTCTGAACACCTAAGGAGAACCAGAGGGAGATCTCATCCATGCCACACCACATTGATACAGAAATTCATGCAAAAAATAAAAACGCAAATACTGCAGAGTAACATTGACATGCTTATTATAAAAATTAAAAGTATGTAATAGGCTTTTTTTAATTGTCTTTAAAAATAAATTTGGGGTTAGCTATAAGATTCAGTAAACAGAATTGACAAGAAATAAACAATTGGAATATATCAGATTGTGATTGTAATGAATTTATCTAATACATGAGTTTCATGTTTTGAAATAACTTTTTGATGATGTTCAAACGTATTCAAATACTCTTGCATGAGAGTAACACATTTTCTTGATGCTCTTCTTAAGAGCTAAATACCTTTGTCTTCAACATGTGCAGTTTTTTGAGTCAGATGGCTCAAAACTGGATTTTTTTGTTTCACACATTTCTTGTATAGAGCATAAATCTAAATCAACTGGGCCAGGAAAAAACAATTTAGATACTAAATTATTAGAAAAGCGATCATTATTATTAGTGAACATAAAAAATATGATACATCAAAATGCTGCTTGTTTTGTTTGCAGTTTAAGTGAATTACTCTTTCCTGGTTAAGTCCTCTTTAATCATCTAAGAGATGCTGTGATACTGACCCCTACTGGTCAAACAGTAACAATGCAATGAATATGTGAACCACATTTCTCTCTAGGTTTCAATGTCTCTTTGCAAATCCAGTGCTGAATAAAATACACAAAGTACATTAAAAATGATGCCAGTATCAAAATGTTATCATGCTCAGTGTAAGTACATGAAGTTTCATGGGACAATTGTTGTCCTCAAGATTACCGCACTGCACAACGACCTCAGATGCTCCAAAGCTTGGTACATCAGTGAAAGCAGCAGACGAGGGTCTTCGTTCAACCTTTACTTCAGATTAAAAACATGGCAAAGAGACATGTTGAAGAGTTGGATTGCACAAAAAATGGTAGGAAAGATTATGAAAAAAAAGTTGGGACGTTAAGGATTATTAGATATGCAATGGATTCAGAGGTTTGCATAAACTTATGACACAAATGTCATTTTCATTTTGATGCATTTGATTTTTATGACAATCTAGAAATGCTGGACGTTTGAATCCACTATGAATTTTCTGTTGACTGAATTAAACGTTAAGGCTAAAGTATCGAAGTGCACTCCTACTGATATTTGATCAAATTTCCCTAAAGATATTGAATATTAACTGCCCACTCTCTGTAGCCGTCATCACCATCAACCATTTTACATAGTTGAGATGGGGGGGGGGGGCTATTGCGTAAGATTTCCTTCCTCCAGTACCTAACTAGTTTTTATGTGTTACTGTCCTGTTGTTTCGCATAACTGGGTCCAGGTTTCTACCCCAAATACCAAAACCTCCCTCTTAAACCTTCTAAATAAAAAAAAGCTCATGAACGTTGACATTAACATCAATGTTAATGTCCAGTGATGAAAAGAAAGAGTGCTGACAAAGAAAGAAGAGCCAAGATAGATACTAATGTCTTCACTACAGAGGTGGGTGCTAAGTTGATGTATTTACTTGAGTAACTGTTTAAAAAAATATTACTTCTAACAGTGGTTTTACTGTACGGCACATTTTACAGAAGAACTCTGGTTAATTTACCTCATTGTTGGACAATGTCTCCCACTCCATTCATCAAGCTGTTCCTAAACTGGAGAGCTCCTTCAGTGACAGACTGCTGCATCCTAGGAGCATGAAGAACGGTCATCATAGATCCTTCCTCCCAGCAGCTCTCCAACCATCACTGCTCCCAGCAAACACAATGAATGTTTACATCCCTGCTGTTATTTGCACTCTCTTCTCATTTCAAATACATTTTCTGCTGTTATTTCATATCTCCTTTTGCACAGTTTTTATTTTCACTTCTTACAAAAAGTCTTTTTTTTTTTTTTTTTTTACAAATCAATATGCAAAAGTAAAGATTCACTTTATTGTCATCTCCCATCCCCTAGGATGAGAATGAAATTTAGCGCAGAATTCAGAGCAGAATGAAATTTAGATGCACAAATTCATAAAAAGATATAAAAAACATAAGTTTGATTTGAAGAAGACATAAAAAATAATCAAGAAAAGTAAATGATACATACTAAAAAAAGACTTGATTACTGCAGAGCAGTGCTTTAAGTGGACAACTAGAAGTGCTAGTACTCTTTTTCAAACATAGAGATTCCTGAATGTAAATATAGCACAGTAAAATGAAGAATAGAAAGGGAGGGAGCTCACGTAAAATCTCATATATAATCAAACTAAGTCACATGTTAACTATGTACATAAAATCAGTTCAAATGAGAGTGTAAAAAAACAAATGTTGACTAGCTTTATCATTAGAAAGCAAGCAGGTTACAGGATAACAGAAAATGTTAAATTTTCTTGAAGCAGAAAACCAGAGTGCTACTTAATGTATGTGTAATTCAATAAAATATACAGAAGATAAAAAATAATGTCAAAATATGGATAAAATAAATACAAATTTTAAAAACTAGGACTGTCAAACGATTCATTTAAAAAAATGTATTAATCAAACTGGTGCTGTGAAATAATCACAACTATTTAATGTACCTAAACATGATTGAAAACGCACATTTTGATGTAAATACGATAAAACAAGATGTTGTTGCTTTTTTACAGGACAGATGCAAGGATCTTGCTTTCAATTCCATTTTCACATGGTCCTTTTAACCTATTGATCCTTCAGCTGTTGCTAAGGTAAACAAACTGGTTTACCTTTTCTAAATCTAAAGATGAATGTTTCTCAATCATTTTTGGACAACCCTGACGACGGTCTTCATGGGACTATCCTACAACAACAAAGTGTCTTCAGTCAGAGGCTTGTTCAGTTTTGCTGCAATACAGAAGATCCTTCATGCCCACAGCCATCAGATCTACATCAGATCCTTAAAAAATTAAATAGTATGAGCTACAACAGCATTCAATTTCTCTTCGGTATTAATAAAGTATTTTTGAATTGAATCCATTAGACTGAGTTGAGCAAGCACAGGGCAGGTGTTATTGATTGTTCTAGGGATGGAAAAGTTATATGTTGATATTTTTCAGCGGAAATCCAATTTTTAATACACAGCAGAATTTCTTTCATCACAAAATGTATTGTTAAAAAAGCAATTACAAATCTAAGCTACATTTCTCAAATGTCTCATAGGCACTTGGGATGCACCGTTAACGATTCTGGTATCAGTTATCGGTGCGGATACTGTTCTTATGTAGGCCTACTGTATCGGTATCGGTTAAATTTAAAAATTGTCAACGGTTAACAGTTGACAACTGATGGCTGCTGTTTAAATGTTCCTAGTCTCCACAGCAGAGTGAGAGTATAATCGACGCAATTTTGACAGGCGAAATTAACAGAATGATTTTCCCTCTGTCTCTGTACGGAGACCGGCAGGAGTCAGGTACAGAAATAATTTTGAGGTGTAAGAACCTGTACCCTCGGCGTAGTTAAACCTGAGTATGGATTTGGAATCCATATGCTTGTTTTATGTGCGCACGGATTCGGGCATTGTGCTGGACCTTTTCAGAGCTTTAAACTGAAAAAAGGCCATTATTCCTTTAAACTGTAAATAAGATGACTAAACTATACTTAAATTCACTAGTGACCAGGTTTGTTTTAACTGCACAACAAATCCAATATTTATTCTTATACGGCTTTGTAGCCAACCTGAACGCAATGTATTGTCCCTCTTGCCCCTAGGCTGCATGGAGCTGGTGGCATAGCATAATTAGAACACCTTGCATTAAAGAGATACCACCCACTATTAGATGCAAGTCTTAATTGAATGTAACATCAATCTCTGCATAGAAAGCTGCAGGATTGGCACATAGCAACTGTATAAGACAGTGGAAAACCAGTCAGTTCAGATACTGATTATAAGAAAATTGCGCTAGTGGACGCACTGTTAAAAAAAATCCCTCATCAGGTTTTTAAGGTTTTTAAGTTTTTAAAACTCTAATTCATAAATATCGCCGGGAAGATGTCCCCGGCTACAATCACGTCTATACTTCTGGACGTAGATGTGACCACTTATCACTTATGAGTCTATACTTTTCTGCAGGACCCCAAATTGGTGCGCACAGTTTTATAAGCTGAAGATATGTAGTCTCACACCTGAACAGTCTTTCTTCACCTGACCCCTGGTGAGCTCCTCTGGTCGAGAGGTGAACTTTGTTTCCCCACAGAACCTGCTATGCACCTGCACCTGCTATGACTGGATAAGTCAAACGAATTTTTATATTTCATTTTAATCATCTTAATTTATTTGAAATAATCGTAATATTTTATTGTCAACAATAATTTTGTTTTTCACAATTTTCTGTCAGTTTTGAAATGGTAAACGTATGTGCAAGATGCCCGACAGCCAGCATTGTTATTTTCATGAATCAAAAGACCCCCCCCGTTTTTTTTTTTTTCACAAATCGAACACTGTATTGAGTTAATAAGTGCTCATTGTCCATTCGTATAATTTGTCTCCTACTCTGCCTTTCTTTGCTAAAGTTTTCTGAACTATTGGTACGTCCTTGGAAAGTCAGAACTGGGTTTTGCGTCTTGCCCAAGTAAACGATCCTGTTAATATAGTTGGATAAGTGTACTTTAAAAAAGGTTCTGCTAACATTTCTGTTTTTTCCTTGTCTGAAACTACTACTAGGGATGCAATGATCCCACTTTTTTCAAACCAATAAGTTTCCGATACTTGGATCAGAGTACTTGCCGATAGCGAGTACCAGTGTCGATACTGCTACAATACAAAAAAATGCAATGAATTGGAAGACTGTTTTATTTTGTTCTCTCCTTGTTACAAAGAATTCCAAGTAAAAAATAAAAAAATTTGAACAAATTACTGCAGAGTTTACACATTTTAAGTATCAGGCATGCTGCTATATGATATTCAGATAAAACTGGAAATCCATGCTCCCATTTAATCCCATTCATCTTTGGATCATTTCCCATATTATTAGTTTACCTTCCTACTCAATTACAGAAAGAGTTAAAAAAATACGTATAGTTCTTAAAATCCTCCGTACTTCAGCCTGCAATTTTGGTATATTCTATTAAATCTCGACAGTAATGATTATTTTTTCAAGCAATATAAAGCTTTGTTTCTAGACAAAAATGTTTAGTCACTTTCTTGTGTGCACCATGTCACAATCTTTTTTCAATTAGCCTACCTCTCTTTGATCTAGGCATTTTTCCGTTTTGCCCTTTTTGCTTACTACATTACCCGTCATGCCTCTCCTGCTGAGTGATGACGCTAACAGGACATCAACAACTCACATGTGGCCTTGAAGGCGCCGCCGTTGCTGCAGTGGTGCTAGCATTAACTGGGTAATGTACTTCCTCAACCTAGATAGCCGACCTAAATAAATATTAAACGACCACAAAGGGTTTTTTGTATAGCGTTTTCCTAAATCATCATGCCGCCAAAGAAACCCGCCCCGGCTACGGGGAACAAAAAAACTCAAGAGAAGAAAAAGGAAAAGATAATTGAGGTAAATATGCCACGAGTTAGCATGTTGGTGTTTGCTGTTAGCTCCCTGGCTAACGGAAGCCAAGATACGTTACTACTGAAGATGTTCAGCAATGTTTAATCAGTTACATGTTCATTTTGGTGAACCCTCTCTTTATTTAATTATAGCTGATTATAAATGTTAATGGTATTGTAAGATGTTGTCATGCCTCACATATATATATTAAATGGAGGCGGTCAGAGGCTTCTACTGGGGCCTAAAGTAGTCCGGCCAAGCTTTATCAGGCTGCTTGGATAAAGTGGATTTTAATGAAAGTCGGTGCATTGTTTTCTATGTTTGACATTGTGTTTCTACCTGAGCTGACTTAAAATAACATTCCGTTGGTTATATAATAACGCCCTCCCAAAACTGGGAAATGTTTAGCAGAGCACGTGAAAATAAAGTTTTTATAATAAAGCTTACAGTCAAAAACCTAACAGATTAGCTTCTGTCTGATATATTTTGCCGCTTTAGACGTGATCTGTCAGCTTTGACAGCGGCATTGTTTTCCTTTTAAAGGGTGACCTGGAGATGGTAAACATTCAGAAAACTGCAAAATTATAAATCTATTATGATCTAGAAACTCCTGAAGGCTAGTTAGTTCCCCCCCCCCCAAGAATAATGTAAGCCCAGTATTACATGCTACTAGCTTTATCCTTTAGTTTTAATTGGAAAGCTTGTCTATTTTATCATACTATATTAGGACAACTCCAACATTAGCAAAATGGTAGAATAATTTCGAAGTATTTGATATATTAAATAATAAAAATAAACCAAAATAGGGTAGAAGTGAACTGTTTTCTTATCCTACCCTTGTCCTTTTTTTCCCTTGAAGGGAGGACGCTCTTTTTTTGTATTCTAGTCAGGATCAGATTTTAATAGCATTGGCTTGAGTGTTCTTTGATTGTGGAAATAAAGGAACCGTCCTAACAAGTTTACTATGTTATTTGCAATCAAACACTGGGAAGCTTCAGGAATTTGAGGCGTCTTCTGAACATTAAATACCTGTCTCAGACAAAAACACAATATATACCTGAAATACTCAAATATAACAAAAGTAATGTTTTGCTATGAATATAGCTATGAATGAAGACCTTTTTTGCAGGGAAAATTATTGTTGCATACGATTTGTCTAAGAAGTCAGAGTTTGAAGCTGGGGGTAAGATCATGTGCATTCAAACACAAATGCCGATTGTTCATAAGCAGATGTTTAGCAAGAATATTTCTGACCCTGGTTTAGAAAAAATACAAATATTTCTATATATTTCTCCTATTCAAACTAAATTATAATAAAAGACTGAGAGGAAAACGTTGTGCCATATCACTGTCAAAATCCAGAATCAGTTTATGTGAACACCATACCTTGTCCTATTGTTTCCATTTTGACGTTTGTAACCTCAATCAGTTTTTAAGAGGCTAATTTGGAAGAAACTATAAGTTAATTTACTTGCTCAATTTTTTTTTTCAAAATTCATATTTTAACCTCCTTTAAAGTGAAGTTTGATGAGAAGTAAAATTCCCTTTTAATACGCCCAAACTTATAAAATAAACCCACGCATGCACAGGGAGAACATGCAAACTCCATTCAGAAAGGCCCTGGGCCGGGATACGAACCAACGACCTTCTTGCTGCAAGGCAACACTGTGCCACCGAACAGCCCTAAGTTGGAAACCAGTTAACAGAAAAACATGTTGATCCAAAACACTGGTTCAAAAGCTCATTTTTGGGTACGACATGTTCACATAATGCACAACTATTAACTATCGCACACAAATCGATAATTTAAGACTACGACATAAGTAAGAGATTTGTTCCGATAGTTTTTAATACGTTTTTGAGTTGTCATGTTATTTATATCACTAATTTGGCCTGAAAATCCATCTTACAGACAGCTGGCTTCAATCAGCTTTTTAGTTCAGGGTTCCATTCCCATTCCTTTCTGTATTTCTGAGAGTCAAGTTTAGACTGAGACATGTGGACAAACGTAAGTTATTTTATGCTAATTTTATTAGCATTAATATTATTGTTATAACACCAAACATTAAAATTTGAAGAAAAAAAAATATTCTACACAAGCATTTTTTAAAACACGTTTTCTGAAAAACAGACTGCAAGAAGTACTCGTAATCATGTCCTCCCCCATAAAACCTCTAAACTTGATAAATAATGTGTGCCCCTTGTAGCTGCTTGTATTTGACTTATAACTCAGCTTTTTTACTGCTCAGCAGAGAAGCTATTGCGCATGTGCAACTCTCGGCAGAGCTTGTAATGAAGTAAGATGCCTCAGTCGGTTGGAAAAAACACAGCTGGCGACAATAGTTGAAAATGGAATTCATTGCCGAGTATTTCTTTTATCGATTTTTGTCGACAACGTCAAAGAATCGTTGCAGCGCTAGGCCAAACAAAGTAAAATTTTAATCTTCAGCTATAGTAGCATTGCCATTGTTTCATATTTTCTATATGAAAGCCAAACCTATATGCCTGGTTAGTTAACACAGTGGACAACTAATTGGTGAGGGGGAGTTCATCAGACTAGGGCTGACCATATAATGTAAATGTAAGTAACAGCACGATATTCATGTGCATTTATTAACTTTGTCGTAAACAACAAAATATTTATACAAATAAAATTAAAATACTCTTAAGTAAAAGACGTTTCAAACATAAATGATAAACTTAATGGTTTCATATCTCCATTCTGCTCTTTAATCAACTTCACTGTGTCACTATCTTCCCATTCAGGATCAGAGTCTATCCCCAACTCAAAATATTGCAGTAGCAACAATATAAGACTTGTAGGTGTACATTAAAATGCCACCATTGAAATAAAAAAAATCTGAAAATATTTTGATTTGAACAATGTATTTCCCTTTTAGGATGAATACAGAATCTTAATACTACCCTGAAGCACTTAAACTGACCACTTTTCTTCTTTAAGAAGCCCTCCAGAGTCTGCTGATTGGATTTTCTTTTTGGTGGCATCTTTCTCACACCTCTGGGCAGGAAGAAACCATGAACAGGAGAAGATTACTAAAACTTTATATTATTATTATTACAACTACTACTATTATGTGACTGGGAGTGCTGCTCTGGTGGCTGCAAGCACTTCAGTGACCGGATCAATAAAGTATCTTTGAATTTAATTTAATAATAAGCAGGCTATATTATTTTCTCAGACATTTGCTCAAATATAATATTACTTCTGCTAGTATCACTAAATTATCATAATTATACAACATATAAAGTAGCAATAAAAACTGATTTGCACAGCTTAAAATAAAAATAGGCAATTCAAGCTGGCATAGTATGGCATCAACGGGCTTTCTGTGGTTGTAAATCTCTTCATTTCAGTTCATGACACGTTCACAGTGCAGTGGTGGCTAAACAAATAATCCTCCCTTATATACAAACGAAAACACACTCTTACGAATCCGTTTGTTTTCACTAATTGAACGCTTGAAGCGAGAACTGAATTACCAAAATGACGCTCTGCTTCTCGTCTATGACGGCTCCCAAAGCCTGGTTTAACAACAACGCCACCGTGGACTTAGCCTTTCCGCATCTTCCATTTAGCTAGACCTGAGTCAAGAGCAAGGGGCAAACTCCGCCCGCAGAATGTGAAGCCAACGCGGAAGTGACAAAAATTGCAGTTCAGCCCTCATCCGCTGGGGACTGGCTGCAAAAAGGAGCAACTTCCCATTGACTCCCATGTTAAAAAGGCCAACTTTACAGCAAAAATAAACATGTTTACAACTTGGTTCAAAAAACCATTTTAGGTTAGATAGTTCAGGTTTATCATCATGACAACTCTGAGGGGGGTGAATTTCTTTCTAACTCCTCCGTTTATTTGTAATTTAATTGTGAAATTATTAATAATTAGGGGCATGTCCTTTTGATTGACAGGTCTATCTAGGCTAACACTGGTGGCTAATGGTGACTAACTGTAGCTAATAGCTTGCTCCATAGTCTGTTTGCGGAGCTCTTCACAGCCTGGGAATAACGTAAAAACTTCAGTCATTTGGTGTTTCTGAACTCCACTATCAGTTGCCTCTGCAGTTTTTATTCGGTTTTTGATGTTAATCTGCAATTATTGGGCAAAGATTGCTTGCTGTGGTTTTGATTACAGTAACAGACATTCCAAGAAGTTTATGCTTTCGGGGGAGGCTTCATACCGGCTGAAGCTTAACGAGCTTAGGGGGTCTGTCAGGTGGCAGAGAGGAATTCTGTTCTGGTCGGAGCTTTTATCTCTTTCTACACGCGAGTTGGAGCAGGCGATCGGTCGGGTAGCAGCAGAGCAGCAAAGTCGGCAGGACCAGGATGCCGTGGCAGACCCGGTCAGGTAGAGCACCTCGAGACTCAAGAGCGGGAGACTGTTACATCGGGCTGGAAGACTACAGAGTTGGACTCTAGACAGACTGGATGATCGCTGGTTAGATCAATACTGGTGTGAGGAACACAGCTGGAGGCATAAACTAATGGATGTCTGATGTGAGGTGAGTCATTTTCATGATGACTTTGTGACTACTTTTAGCTGGATGTGTTGTTAAGATAAGCCGACTAAGTCCTCACCCTCCACCAATGGTAATGGAAATAACACAATATCAGGCCGTATTGATCCGAGCCATTTGGGTCTTATTATATGGATCTGTTTTCTCTACTCGAGATATTTCTGCGTCTAAAGGGATCCTTGTTGAAAAACGGGGTAACAGTCTCTAAACCGTGGTCTTCTGGCTGCAGCCTACGTTGGCTTCAGTTAGCTCCCGACTAGCTTCTGACTAGCTTGTAGCTAAGTCGGCTCGGAGTGTTAACCCTCCGCCCCCAGCCTCACAGCGCCACTCTCAGCTCCACCTCTTTGCCAATTTTTGGAGTTTCTGAGAGTGACGAGGCGAGTGACGCGGACAAGATGGCGGCAGTGGGAACCGCCCAACTGGCCTCATTTTTGCTATTCAGAAACCTATGGGGGACGTACCGGAAGGTTAGTCCATTGTTTTATACAGTCTATGGTCAAGAGCCCCATGATAACACTGGGTACAACTTAAGCGGGCGGAAGGATATTAGTTCAGTGCGACCGGCCAAAAGTATATTAAAGGACCGGGCGGAGCAGCGGAGTTTGAAAGCTAACCCAGTTCACATAACATTCTGGCTGAGAATAGAGCCATGTCACAGTGGGACTCACGCTGAAGTATGAAAGGGAAAATACACAGTTAATTCTATAGAAATTATACCTAACGTCTTTTCAGACCACAATACAGTGTCTATTAAAGTTGACATGGAAACTGATGTACCCAAGTGTAATATGGATTATTGTAAAATTTTAATAACTCATTGCTAAATAATAAGGAATTTACTGATGAATTTAAGAAACTAATAGATAAACATTGGAAACAAAATTGCTGAAATAACAATGCTGAAATTTGAAATAAGGTCAGTAGCAATATTATTCTGCTAAAGCTAAACAAAAAAGAATCAGAACTAATAGAAAAAATAATAATCTTCAATGAAAGAACCAATTTATCTGAACTAGAACATTTTCACAATTCTCTGCAATCAGAATTTAACAAAGTATATGAATTAAAAACACGTGGCTCATTTGTTAGAGCAAGAAGAAAGTTGTTTGAACAAGGTGTAAAATGCACAAAATGTTTATTTAACTTAGAAAAGAGAAACTTTGAGATTTCCTGTCTGTCAGATTAAAATTGGTAATGCATTATGTGGAGATACCAAAAGAGTTTCTCATTTTGTTGCTAAATTTTATCAATACATTTATACTAAAGATTACATTAAAAAAGAAGATATTGAGCTGTTCATAGACAAAATTAGAAACAAGATTGGTAAAATTAGCAAAACCTTTAAAGAGAATTGTGACCAAAGAATTAAAATAGAGGAAGTTGAACACTGTATTAAATCTCTTAAAAATAATAAAAGTCCAGGGAATGATGGATTGACAAGTGAGTGTTTTAAATGTTATATTGATACATTGGCCCCTTTTCTGGCAACCTTATTTGAGGAGGCTTTGGAAATTGGTATATTACCTCCAACTCTTAGACAAGGTCTCATTAAGCTCATTCCTAAACCACAAAAAGATAAACTCTGCAAAGAAAACTGGAGACCTATTAGTCTGTTAAACAATGACGCCAAAATACTTGCACTTATTTTTGCTAAAAGATTAAAACCAGGATTAGATAACATCATTAGTGAAGAACAGTCCGGTTTCATGCCTGGTAGAAATATTTCAAACAACATCAGATTAATACTTGACATGATTGATTATAATGAATATATTCCAGATGATAGCTTTATTCTATTTGTCGACTTCTACAAGGCATTTGACACGATTGATCACTGTTTTATGATTAGAGTTATTCAAGAATTTGGTTTTGGAAGCAGATTCTCAAAAGCGGTCGGGGTCCTGTACAATGGATGCAACAGTTCTGTTAAACTTGCTCATGGTTGCTCCTAGATTTGACATTAACAGAGGGATAAGGCAGGGGTGCCCTCTTAGTCCTTTACTCTTTTTACTTGTTACCCAAGTCATGGCTGTTCATATTAAAACGTGGTATTCCAAGGTATTAAATCTTTAGCTAGTGTTGAATTAAATATTATCAAAATTAATTCAGTGCATGTTCAAGCAGAGACAAAATGGAGCCAATTTCCAGTTCTTAACATTTATTTTGAACAGCTTAACAAATTGCAGTTTACAGAGAAAGATGCCCTAGTTTCTCTGGGCCAGATTTAAAGACATCTGACAATTGAATGATTTTCATGTCATAACTTTTATAGACACCAAACTTCGCCAGGATTGTAGCCGTTTCTTCTCCCTCAAATCTGCTCCAATCAGAATCATTTCCAAACAGTGTCTTAACCATGATTGGCTGTCAGAGAATTATGCAGTCATAAGATGAGTTGTGTCCTTGTTCTTGGTCAAAAGTTCATTCTGAGTTTTATGGTCCTAAGCAACACTCCCAGCTTCATGGCCTTGGTTCCGGCATACTAAATCTACAGACATCCTGTTTTTACAGCCTGCAATAAAACTTAAAAGCTTATCCCAATAACAAATACTGACAGACAATATATTTTTTACAACCATGCAAACTATATAAAACAGACTTTTACCTTCTGAATAATAGATGTTTAAAACATATGTAGAAATAATACAACACTAGAGAATTTAAATTGTCCCAACTGGTGGACGACACAACAATTTTTTTGGCCAATAAGCAGGAAATACCAATTGCAATCAAAGGGATCAAAGACTTTTCTAAAGTCTCTGGATTAAAGATGAACCTAAACAAATCTGTGCTGTTCCCACTCAAAGACTGTGATTCATCAGAAATCACTGGGAAACCAATAAAGACTTTGCTTACATATCTTGGGATAATTATTGATAGAAACAAAAAAAACCCCGTAGTGATCTCAATTTTAAACCAATTACTGAACAAATTGTAAAGAGGTATATTATGTGGCTGATGAGGGATCTTTCACTGAATGGTAGAATTCTATTATCTAAAGCGGAAGGGATATCGGGGTCCATCTATGTGTCTTTGTCTCTATATATGCCAAAACACATCTCTAAAATACTAGACAAAACATTGTTTGATTTTATCTGGAGGAAAAAATGTCATTTAAGAAAAAATGTTTTATGCAACATTAAGAAATATGGGGGGATGGGTGTACTAACTTTTGAAACTTTAAACAACTCTTTTAAAATAAAATGGTTAATTAATTTATTGAAAGGAGAAGATAATATCTGGAACACATTCCCAAACCACATATTTAACTCAATGGGAGGCTTAGATTTTTACTCAGATGTGACTACGAGGTTGAAAAATTGCCCACAAAGCTCTCAAACTTTTACAAACAAGCCCTGCTGGCCTGGAAACTAATTTATAAACACAATTTTTCTCCAACATCTTGTATTATTTGGAATAATATTAATGTGCAATACAAAAACAAATCTCTTTTTTTCTCCAGATAGTACGAAAATGATATTGTTCTCTTAAGAAAACTTTTTAATTCTAATGGACATCATCTAACATATCAAGAGTTTCTTTCTAAATTTGGAGTTCCGGTTCCGCCCAGGGAATATGCATTAGTTTTGGATACCATTCCTAGCAACTTACTACAACTGTTTAAAGGGATTCATGACACTAGCCCATTCAGAACGCAAGCAATCTTTTTGGCAGATGTTGATATTTGTTCCAGTTCAATCTCAAATAAACAAATTGGAAATTTATTACACAACACCACCCTACCAGCAGGAAGGTTTTATTGGGATTCGATATTTATGAACATAAACTGGGCTTCTGTTTGGATAACTGGAAATAAATATTGCTTAAATAATAAAGTAAAGGAGGTTTCGTTTAAAATATTACACTGTATATACCCTGTTAAAAAGACCATGAGTAGATTTGTTGTAGACATGGAACAATTGTGTAAAGTGTAAATTCTATGAGATTGAAGAGAAAACCATACTCCATCTCTTTGTGAAATGTATGTATGCAAATAGTTTCTGTGTAAATGTTGGAAATTATATTAGTAGCATAACTAAAAAAATTATTAAATTGTCGGCTCAAGATGTTGTAATTGGATGTCTTACTGAAAATGGAGATAAAGATTTTATTTTTTTTAACACGTTTGTTTTTGATGATATGAAAATTTGTTATACATAAGGCTAAGTGGTCTAATACCAAACCAAGATTCCAACAATTTTTGATAGAAACTAAACAGTACAGTACTATTATAAAACAACTTAAAAATAAAAACGCTATTAGAACTAATTTGATATTTGAGAAGTTTAAAATTTGTTGAACCCTGATGTCTGTTGAAGAGAAAAATTTTTTTTTTGTACAATCATTTGATAAAACTATCTTTAATTGATATTTTTGTCTGTATACTTTTTTCTTCTACTTGTATATGTTTTAGTGTCCCCTGAGGCATTCACCTTTCTGTTGAATTGTTGATTTTGCAATAAAGTGTTGTAAAAAGGGGTAAAAAAGAAAGGGAAAATACGATGGGCGTGCTAACGTCGTGCACAGCATTGCAAGGAATCACATTCTGGTCATAAATTAGTAGCCGGCTGGACTTCGTTGAGTAGTCGGCTATATAGCCGGCAGCCACCGCTTGTGGAAAGCCCTGAGATAAAGGTAATAATACAGGCCTCAGACCCACTGTCTTTTAAGTGACCACTTAATTTATAAGCAACTTTTAGAGGATGCATTCTTAGTAGGGGTGTCACGATCTCGATTTTGTATCGAAATCGATCGAAATTACGTTATGACCTTGCACATCGAAATCCAAAAGAGGATCACAATGACCTCCTGGCATGTTTACATCCTGTGTCCCACTCGGGACTCCATAGCAATATTTAGCAGACAACCGTCTCATCACAAGGAACCACACATTGCATTTTTCCTAGCAAGTAACTCTCAAGTTCTCAAACAGTTCACAACGACACCTGGTAACATATTAACTGCCTGTTTCACATCCCCCTGGATCAGAGCACACGTCTACACAGCACATTAGCTGACGCTAGCAAATAGCTATTGGCTAAGCTAAAGCTCGACCCTGGCTTGGATAGATGAAGCAACGGGAGCGGAGCTAAAGCCGCTCCTTCTACTCTCAAATCACTGGTGATGAAATTTTGAGTTCCCGGCGAGTTAAGTCCTAATTCGCATTGATATCTGGAGCATATCGTATTTCTGTGGTAACTATAAAGAGTCACTAGACGGCAGCAAGCCTCCGTTAGCATAAAACAACACTGTCACTGTAAATAAATTCTTTAAACATTAATGCCTAATGTGATACATTACACAAGAATAATAAAAATTGCATCAATTTTGTCTTTTAAAATAAGATTTAGTGGACAACATTTTATGAATAAAACCAGTGTAAAAATGACATAGGGTTCGATACTGTAAAAGTAAGTTTACCTTTTTTTTAATCGAGAATCAAATCGTGACCCTAGAATCGAAAATCAAATCGAATTACGGATTTGGAGAATTGTGACACCCCCAATTCTTAGTGTATTAACATTCCTATTGCTCTGTAACAATAACACTCAGACATATTATCACAGTTCTAAGACCATTTTTGTTAGCGTTTTTTTTTTGTTTTTTTTTTTACTTCTGGCAGTAACTGCATGAATGTTAAAGGGTCAAAACCCAAATGCAAAGTTATTTTTTTCTTACTCGAAGGTAAAATACGAATTTTTGATTTTAATGATGGAACTCTTTCTTTTCAAGGACAAGACTTTTGGCTTGAAGAACAAAAAAGGGGCCAAGCAGCAGAAGTACATTAAGAATGTAACACAGCAAGTCAAATCTGGACAACAAAGTGGCAGACAGGTTAGTGGGCAATTTTTAGCTGTGAGTATGTTTGCTTCTCAATTTATGTTGTTTCTTTGATGCTTCAGTTGTTGCAAATGTACACATTCTTCAGAAAATCTGTGCTAAAGCTAGCTAATCTGGACCTGATGCTACTATATCATTATGTGTGTGTTCAGATGGCAGAGGCAGATAAACCGAACAAGAAGGCTGACAAGAAGAAAGAGCTGGATGAACTGAATGAGCTCTTTAAGCCTGTAGTCGCTGCCCAGAAAGTCAGTAAAGGTAACACACATGATGTGATCCTTAACCTGAGTCTGGGCCCAGACAACATGTTTGCTCTTTTGACTCTGTTCCTTTTCTTTGTTGTGTGCAGGTGTTGATCCAAAGTCAGTGCTGTGTGCCTTCTTTAAGCAGGGCCAGTGTACTAAAGGTGACAAGTGTAAGTTCAGCCATGACTTGTCCATGGAGAGGAAATGTGAGAAGAGGAGTGTCTACGTGGATGAAAGGGATGAAGACCTGGAGAAAGGTTGGTGCATGTGTGTCAAAGCCCAGCAACAAAAAAAGACATTTCATTGTTATAAGATTATCACAACTATAAGATGGCATCTTCATGCTTTGGTAAAAGCGCCAAACTTCAAGAACGCAATAAAGCTCTGAAGGCATAACTCCAGTTGAGGTGGAAATCACTTTATGGAGCTCATATATGGGAAATACTCCCCACTCATACATGTTGCAGTATCTCATACGGTCTCTTTCAAGGTGTTAATAAGTGTCGAATATTTTCTCCCTGCCTAAAATAGTTTTGCAAACTGTGTGTAAAAGTGTACAATGATTTTTATTTAAGAAATGCCTTTCTGAAGAGGACAGGATCATTTTGGTGCTTAAAGTCCATAAAACAACAATTTTCTAACATCAGTTAAGTTTTTGCCGAGACGATACAGACTTTTAAAAACCCTAACCCTGATCCACTTTCCAGACTTGATACTTTTTAGGCTGTTTGAATGGGGACCAAATTTGTACCATCATTTTATTTATTTATTGGCTGCTGCGTAGGCCTGGGCGGTATACCGGTTCATACAGAAAACTGGTGTTTATTATCGTTATGATGTCCATTTTTAATATACGGCTATACCGGTGAATAGCTCAGACAACTTTTGGAACGTTTAATGTGGGGAAGTGTTTCAGCCAGGATCGAGTTCACTGCTACACGCCCTTCACCACAGTGTGAAAAAGAACGTTTTTCACCAAGTACAGGTGCCGGCAGGAGCTACCAGAGCGCAGCACACAATGCTGAGGAAGTAATTCCAAAAGAGTCACGTCTGTAGTTTAGAAGTTTTTTCGGCTTTAAAAGGTCAGGCGAGAACCGAACAGCATATCTTTTACAAGCGCCATTGTGAGTAACCAGTAGGGGGAAGCATTGAGCGCTCGTTGACCGTCTGTAGGTAAAAGCAGTCAACAGCGGCAAAAGCAGTATAAAAGAAATCAAAAATAGCAGTAAATATGTTTGGCATACAATCTACAATACTTTGTCGTCTTTTTTTCTGTTTTCTGAATATTAACCAGCTAATAATCTCCTACGGTCGCTATGTTTATTTTACTTCTTCTTTGGCAAAATCCGGTCTGCGTCTGCACTCTAAGGGGCTGCACGCTAAGGGGCTTAGCGGGATTCTTCAGTACTACATACAAAGCCATTAAAAGATGCTATTTGCTGCTTGCGTCAACGGGAGGTTAAAAAAACAATACTTTCAGCCTTAGAACATCGAGCATGTCGACTAGAATCAATCATTTTAATTATTTTCATATAATTCACCTGTGTCTGGAAACAGCATGATGCAGTCCATATGACAGTAAAATGGGCTGTTTAAAGCACATTTTAATATTATTCATTCTTATAAGATAATGAGGATATGAACAGTGTTGTATAAAAAAATACGGTTAAATACCGTAATACAAAATCGATCGAAATTACATTACGACCTTGCTAATTGAAATCCAAAAGAGGATTGCGATCACCTCCTCCACAGTAAGCAGCCTCTGTACCCTACACTATCCCATAATGCAGCGGAAGCCCCAAAATCGTAGAAGAGTGACGTTGGCTACCGAGGAACTATCCACCATTGACACCGCCACAATTTCGGCGTACAAATGTAAAAGTGTAGCAATGTTACTGATTAGTTTCATTGTTTTTTGACAACTGATTAAACATTTAAGTTGATAAGTTATGTTTAACGGGACCACAGGTGACGTAACGTAAACACCTGGCAAAATGATGGAGCAGTAGGTCCGATTTCATGCCTACTACTCACCCGTTTGCTATGCAGTATGTACTGCGTCAACTGGCAAGTAGTAGCTACAATGTAGTAATAAATGCTAGGGCTGCACAATTAATCGGATTTTGATCGTGATCACGGTTTTGGTGGCCACAATTAAATGAACCTGATCGTCAACGATGCGAGCTCTTCTGCTTTGTTCTTTATCACACATCGACTCAATCAATATTTTACGAGCCACCAGGGAGCAAACACATGGCTAACTCTTCATTAAGCTGCCCAAATAAAAACCGCGCACATGCCACTCAGCACTCATAATGGCTGCACTACGCTTGCTACGTAGCAGATTAAAGACAGTATCTGAGCAATGTAGTAGGTCCAAATCTGACTAGTAAGAAGAAAGTTCCCGAAAGTGTATTACAGCCGGTGGATGATACGCTATCCCACAATGCAGCGGACGCCCCGAAATCATAGAAGAAGAAGGACCTAGCTAAAAATGGCTACAGACGAACTGTCAACCATCGATACCGGCGCAGTTTCAGCGGATAAATGTACGTGAAGCAATGTTACTGGTTACTGTAATAGTTTTTCGACTGATCAAACATTTATGTTGTTAAGTCATACCAGACAAAATAACGACTAGAGGATGGCGGGACCACAGGCGAATGTAACGTAAACATCTGGGTCAACAGAACAGTCAAAGAACATGCAAAATATGTGGAGCAGTACGCCTGATTTCATGTCTATTACGCGATTGTTTGCGATAAAGCATTTACTACATTAACGGGCGAGTAATAGTTGCTAAGTATCATATAGTAAATACTAAGGATTTGGATGCATGGAATGTCAAAGGCCTGTTCAGTATAAGCTGTAATTGTTTCTGTAAAAGTGTAATTGTTGCACTTTGAGATTGCACTCTGCAATAACATATTTAGCTTGTACTTATATATACAGGTGCTGGCCAGTAAATCAGAATATCATCAAAAAGTTTAATTATTTCAGTAATTCCATTCAAAACGTGAAACTTGTACATTATATTCATGCAATACACACAGACCAATGTATTTCCAATGTTTATTTCTTTTAATTTTGATATTTATAAGTGACAACTAATGAAAACTCCAAATTTGGTATCTCAAAAAATTAGAATATTTTAAAGGCCAATGAAAAAAAATGTTTTTTTTAAATGTTGGCCAACTGAAAAGAATGAACATGAAAAGAATGTGCATGTATAGCACTCAATACTTAGTCGGGGCTCCTTTTGCCTCAATCACTGCAGTAATGCGGCGTGGCATGGACTCGATCAGTCTGTGGCACTGCTCAGGTGTTATGAGAGCCCAGGTTGCTCTGATAGTCGTCTTCAGCTCCTCTGCATTGTTGGGTCTAGCGTATTGCATCTTCCGCTTCACAATACCCCATAGATTTTCTATGGGGTTAAGGTCAGGCGAGTTTGCTGGCCAATCAAGGACAGGGATACCATGGTCCTTGAACCAGGTACTGGTGGTTTTGGCACTGTGTGCAGGTGCCAAGTCCTGTTGAAAAGTGAAGTCTGCATCCCCATAAAGTTGGTCAGCAGCAGGAAGCATGAAGTGCTCTAAAACTTCCTGGTAGACGGCTGCATTGACCTTGGACCTCAGGAAACAGAGTGGGCCAACACCGGCAGATGACATGGCACCCCACACCATCACTGATGGTGGAAACTTTACACTGGACCTCATGCAACGTGGATTCTGTGCTTCTCCGCTCTTCCTCCAGACTCTGGGTCCTTGATTTCCAAAGGAAATGCAAAAATTGCTTTAATCAGAAAACATAACTTTGGACCACTCAGCAGCAGTCCAGTCCTTTTTGTCCTTGGCCCAGGCGAGACGCTTCTTACGCTGTTTCTTGTTCAAGAGTGGCTTGACACACGGAATGCGACACCTGAATCCCATGTCTTTCATGAGTCTCTTCGTGGTGGTTCTTGAAGCGCTGACTCCAGCTGCAGTCCACTCTTTGTGGATCTCCCCCACATTTTTGAATGGGTTTGTCGTCACAATTCTCTGCAGGGTGCGGTTATCCCTAGAGCTTGTACACTTTTTTCTACCACATTTTTCCCGTCCCTTCGCCTGTCTGTTAATGTGCTTGGACACAGAGCTCTGCGAACAGCCAGCTTCTTTAGCAATCACCTTTTGTGTCTTGCCCTCCTTGTACAAGGTGTCAATGGTCGTCTTTTGGACAGCTGTTAAGTCAGAAGTCTTCCCCATGATTGTGGAGCCTTCAGAACAAGACTGAGGGACCTTTTAAAGGCCTTTGCAGGTGTTTTGAGTTAATCAGCTGATTAGAGTGGCACCAGGTGTCTTCTATATTGAGCCTTTTCAGAATATTCTAATTTTCTGAGATACTGAATTTGGTGTTTTCATTAGCTGTCAGTTGTAATAATAAAAATGAAAATTAATAAACACTTGAAATATATCACTATGTGTGGAAGGAAAGTATACAGTATACAAGTTTCACGTTTTGAATGGATTTACTGAAATAATTTAACTTGTATTTTTATCATCTCTTCTAATCTAAAGTTGTATTTTTCGCAAACAAATGTTGCAACATTGTACGTTTATAATTGGTGCAACAAAAATAGATATTTTACAGGACTGGATGAATGATCGTGATTAATAATTGTGATTACAATATTGATCAAAATAATCGTGATTATTATTTTGACAGAACGACAGAAAGTACGTTTTAAGTGTTTAAGCTTTTTACTTGAAGTGCAGCTATTTGAATACTCTAAAAACACATGGAAAAAAACACAGCAGCCTTTTTTGTTGTTTTCCTACACCTCCTTGTGTTCAAAATCGCCAAAAGAACAGATTAGATAAATTATCCTTTCAATATAAAGCATGAAACTGCCAATCAGAGGCATACGCTCTCCGTTGACGGAGGAGGAATGTTAAAAATTGGGCCTCTAGTCCTTGCGTAGGTGACGGAGAGCCCTTGCGTTGACTGATAATGCCGTTGCGTCAATCCATCTCCGTCGAAATGCAGAAGCATCAACTAGGCTTAAATCTCCTCCCCTTCCAGTTGGCGTGTGGGTTCCCTGGCTGAAAAAATAATGAATGAAAGTCGATGGAATCAGAAGTTGCGTATATGACGCCACAGACCTAACGCTAGCTAGCACTTGAAATACTCATTGAGATCTTGTTGAGCTTCTCCCTCATGCTGGCTCTCACTCCACCGACTGTTTCTCCCTTAGCATAGCTGCTTTCTTCATAGCCAGATCAGGGTTTCTCCTGGCTCAAATTGAGGCAGAGGTGCTAACAATATATGCACAACAATAAAATGTGTTACCTTTTCAACCTTTGCTGTTTTTTCCCGTTCTGTGCAGAGAAACTTCAACTTAATTTACAGATCATAGTCCTGCAATAGAACAGGTACCTGCAGGTGGACAAATTAAATCTCTCTCGGTGAGCGCTGGATCCTGAAATAGTGAAAATAATCTGCATTCAGCGCAAAGATGGAGATATTTTCAGACATCTCTCCACACAATGGAAAGTGGGAGTCAACCAAAAATATTATATTAATATTTTTCACCCATTCACAGTTTTAAAAAAACTTCCGCCAGACCCATGACATTTAGATTATTTATTTTTCCATCTTGAAACAGTACCTGCAACATTGCAGAACGTTTTTGGAGCCGAAAGGAGTCTGCAAAAAAGAAAAGATGACAATGTGTGCGGTAGTAGAGAGGAGTATTTACTGTTGAAATGCACATTTGTTTATCTACTCTTCACATGTAATAAAATATATTTTCTTTGTTTCCCAGTGAATTAGACAGGAAGAAAGCTCTCTATATTATCTCTATAATATGTTTAGATCCATAAATATGATCGCATTTCTAATGTCGCACCTTATTTATGTTTATTTAGCAAATGACTGGATCGCTCGCGGAAAAAGTAGGTCAGACGCCGAAACTATCATTTTACTGTGCTGTTTGGTGGCGACGAACTCATCATAAAAAGTGTCCTGTCGTGCATTCTGATTATGATTCTGACCCTCGCCAGTCCCTGCCTGCAATATTCACATGTTGTCACAACTATGATTACCTTTTAACTGCTTGTTACGATAATTTGTCTGCAGTTTCATCTGGATTCCTGACTATCCTTACAAAGTTGTTTTTTAAAGTAGTGGCTGATTTTCCCAGGTCATATCTGTAACACTAAAATCCATTAACGTTACTATGAGACGGAGGATGTTTTAAGAAAATCAACATGACACAGTTGGATGCAGCAAAAAAAAAAAAATATTTACCTGGTTGAAGAGCCAGGGGGAAATCAGGACACCGGTAGCACCAACTATATGGAACGCTAAAGTGTTCAATATTAAATAAATAAATACAACATTATGAAATAAATATCAGCATGAATAAATATTAAATAAAAATATAATGTGACAATGAAATTATTGAAAACTGAATTCATTTCAAATGCAAAACCCATTTTTTGACAATTTTCATAAAAAAAATTTATTTTAGATTATACATTTGTATAATATATATATATTTGATTAAATATTTATTTCACTGCAATTTACTTCATAATAATGTCATTTATTTCAAGACATTTTTTATTTAATGCCATCAGTTTTTATTCCAATCTCTCTTTTTCCCCAAAGTCAGGTTTTATTTCATAATTAGATTTTTCATAAGGGTGTATTAATTTCATATTGCCATTTAACATAATGTCTTAGCCTGCCAATCAGAATTAGCTGTTGGGATCTGGATGCTGAGTGGTTGTTGCTTAAACATGATGTTCCTGCAGGAGGAAAATGGCGAGGACCGGCTAAAGTCGTTTAATACTGTTATTGAATTTAATGCCTTTAGGATTTTATGTATGGCTTTATAATTCTTAGAATACTGGCAGAATATTTGATCACTTTTGTAATGGGGATGTCTAATCCAAACAGCTGATGTTGCTCCAGTGTTCTAGGTGTAAAGCTGCTCAGGGCGCCATGCCTGTTATTAGACTGGGGAAAGAGGCTCAGGTCGGCTGTTTGGTACGATCATTAAAATATTTTAGAAATAACACAGAACACGTTTAAATAATCTCCCTTTAACTGACTGTAGCTAACAACCAACCAGGGCTTCCTCTCCCGTCTCCTCCTAGTTGTGCTGGACAAAACAGAAAAGATAACAGCAGAACTCTGGTGCTACTGTCAGACAGCTGAGAGCTGAACCTGGGATCATTTCAGATTATATCATCCAGACGAATCAAGATGGGTCTCTGAAACGGTTCATGATAAGTTATTCCTCTCAATATGACCTGTTAGAGAAACCAGAGCTTTACAAAGTTCCTGCAGCTCCGACCCTTTACTTAGCATGCTGCTAGCTGTTTATCCGACTGCTCACAGAGCCACAACAACGGCTATCCAGGAAGACTAATCTTAGTTCGAGCCAATCAGCGTCCAGGTCTCAACCACTGATTCTGATTGGCTGATGGACGACTTCAGATCTTAATTTTTTTTTTTTATAAATACACCATTATGAAAAACCTTATTATGAAATAAAACCTGACTTTGGGTAAAAGAGAGATTGGAATAAAAACTGATGGAATTAAATAAAAATGTTGTGCATTTTATTAATTAATTTAATAATATAAATTAATAATAATTTATATTATTATTAAGTAAATTACAGTGAAATAAATATTTAATGAAATATATATATATATATACACTATACAAATGTATAATCTAAAATAAAAAATATTATGAAAAATATTTCAAAAAAATGGGCGTTGCATTTGAAATGAATTCAGTTTTTAATAATTTCATTGTCACATTATATTTTACTTAATACTTATTCATGCTGATATTTTTTTCATACTGTTGTATCTATTTATTTAATTTTGAACACTTTGGCGTTCCATACAACTAGTGGGAAAACCCCATTTCTACACCCTACGGAAAACTGTTTTATCTTCTTTTAATACTTTATCCATAGATGTAGATTTTCAAATTTCACACCAATGTTTCTAATTTTTTGAATGAGTTGATTCAAGAAAACATTGAAACATATCAAAACGAAATAAACTTTGTTTATAATAGTTTAGTTACTTTCATTCCTAGGTAATTTCTGACTTTTAATTGTATTATTAATTTCCATTTAATTTAATTTTCTGATTTACATTGCTGTTGTAATGTTGTTTGTGTGTTCTTACATATTCTGCTTGGTAAAACATGCTAAACCTTGTAGTGTTATCCAATTTTTGTAATGCCGGAATTTGTTAATAAAGCTGTTAAAAAAAAGTATCTTCTTTTTCTGCGCTTCCCACACCGCTGCTGATACAGCGCCCCATAGTGGCGCAATCCGACAACTGCAGTTAAAATGGCATCCACAAAGCTGGGGGCAGAGCAATATCAGGCTGGGACGGCAAGCAAATTAGGTGGAGGCGGCCGCCACGCAAATTTGTACGTAGGAAAAACCCTGCAGATTTCTAGTGGGTTTCTCCTCGTTTAATACTCATTCTTTCATCCTGGAGGAAAGAGGTGAATCACGGCCAAGCCGCCGCCCCACCCCCCAAAAACAAAACCTTAAGTAACTTTTCCTGCCACTCAAAAATTAGCATTTCATAATTTATTATATGAAACAATTATGTGGAACATGTATAAGTTCTTCTCCAAGGCAGAGCGGACGGTTGGAGCGGAGCAGCAGCTTGTGGCCCGCCGCTACATCACAAAAGCAACTTGTTTTAAACCGCGTTTTAGTGTCTGCTACAGATGCAAAGAGATTTGATTGAAGAAATACTCAGAAATGTAATTCTGAGCTTTATTTTTTTAAGATATGTCCTCTAGCATTAGAAAAATGCCACAAAAAAAGGTTAACAGCACGGAAAATCTGATTTTTATTGTAGCGGGTCTTTAACTAAACCGAGACCAAGATTTTTAGGTTGACCAGAGTTGGACTGTGCATTCACACCTCCCCAAATGAACCAGAACTATCTGAGCAAACAAACTAGAGTTTGATTGAAACGGATCCTAAAAATAGTAACTTCTTCTAATTCTCTTTTTTTCCTGTGGCCTGTTACCTCCAGACACCATGGAGAACTGGGATGAGAAGAAGCTGGAAGAAGTGATCAACAAAAAACACGGAGAGGCAGAGAAGAAGAAAGCCAAAACACAAATAGTAAGCGTTACTGCCTTAATAACAGGCTCAGATATTATTTCTGTTAAACTCTGAGCTGTAAGTAGTTAGGAACAGTCCCCCTTTACTTGGTTTACTAGGTAACTTGTATTTCTTGAATTAACTAAGTATTGTTTGTGTTTGTTTTGTTTGCAGGTGTGTAAGTACTTCTTGGAAGCCATAGAGAATAATAAGTATGGCTGGTTCTGGGTGTGTCCAGGAGGGGGCGACAACTGTATGTACAGGCACGCCCTTCCGCCTGGTTTTGTGCTAAAGAAAGACAAAAAGAAGGAGGAGAAAGAGGAGGAGATCTCATTGGAGGAGCTGATAGAGAAGGAGGTAAGACGGCTGGCTCACCGTTATGCCTGTGGTCATCAAAGATGGCTGAAAAATAACGGCTTTCTCTGGAGAGACTCAACACTCGTTTGGGTTTCTGGTGCAGCCAGGATTTTAAGGGATCCCAGCGACTTCTATCACTCTGTTCTGACGTCTGTCTCCATCCTCAGCGTGCAGCCCTGGGTGCAAGCGTAACTCGGATCACGCTGGAGACCTTTCTGGCTTGGAAGAAGAGGAAAAGGCAGGAGAAGGTTAGAAATCCTTTCACCGGATTCACAGCACCAGAATGCCCAAGCTTAAGCTGGTTTTTCATCCAAGACTAGAGCGTGCATACGTTTGTCCAGCCCTGAATTTACTATCCTATTGGCTGCTGTTGGTTCCAGGTGGATAAAGCCAGAGAGGAGATGGAGAAGAAGAAGGCGGACTTTAAGGCTGGAAAGTCGCTCATCGTGAGCGGCCGTGAGGTGTTTGAGTTCAGGCCAGAGCTGGTGGACGACGACGACGCCGAAGCCGACGATACTCAATATGCCGACGAAGCAGAGGAGGAGGGGGAGACGGAGGTAAATATGAAAAGGAAGAAGAAGAATACCGACGGACAGTTGATAGGAGTTATGCTGTCTGCATTTTGCATATTGAGTATTGACCTCAATACTCATTACACATCTGTGTGAATATATCAGCCACAACTCTACAGTTAATACAAGATACGTTCAGCGTTTTAGCTGAAAAGCATGATGGGTTGAGGGAGAATGTAACAAGTCACCCTATAGTGCAGCCTCCCCCTGCCAGCATATCAGCTGTGTCGTGGATACCTCCATATTGAAATGACACTATGCATCACGGGGCTCTCAGGGGGCAGATGAGAGTTGATCGCCAATGCAATTGAATAAATAGACTCTCGCCGCATTATTTGGAAATGAACAGTTATAACTGCGTAATGACATTTTCGCAAATCTGCAAAGCTTACTGGAAGGACAAAAACTGAGGTTGATTTTTTTCCTGATATAGAGCGTTTATGTAGTTGTCCAAAAATATTATAACATGTTTCTGGCACTTAGTTAGTAAATGTATTACCCTGGAAACGACCAACAACGCATAATTATCATGAAATATTGGAATCAATGGCAAATATACCTTGAACTTCTTGAAATATATATATTTATATATATATGTAAGATAATTATTTTCTAGCCAATTGCTTTAACAACCCATTCCACCTCCACAACTGCTGGACAGTATATATATATATATATATATATATATATATATATATATATATATACACACACACACTATGGCTGAACTATTGTGACCAAAATAATAATTGCAATTATTTTGATCAATATTGTAATCACAATTACTTATCACAGTCATTCATCCAGTCCTGTAAAATATCTATTTTTGTTGCACCAATTATAAACATACAATGTTGCAACATTTTTGTGAAAAATAAAACTTTAGATTAGATGATTAATAATGCATAAAAACTAACAAAAAAACTCCAATACTTATATATAAAAAGTACAAGCTAATATGTTATTGCAGAGTGCAATCTCAAAGTGCAATTTAACGGAAACAATTACAGCTTATACAGAGAGGCTTTTGAGATTCCCTGCATCCAAATCCTTAGTATTTACATATGCTCCGTAGTAACTATTACTCGCCCGTTAATGTAGTAAATAATGCATAGCAAACAATCGCGTAATAGGCATGAAATAAGACGTACTGCTCCACCATTTTGCATGTCCTTTGACCCGTATGACTGTTCTGTTGACCCAGATGTTTACGTTACGTTCGCCTGTGGTCCCAACATCCTCTAGCCGTTATCTTGTCTGTTAATACTTAACAACTTAAATGTTTAATCAGTCAAAAAACAATCACAGTAATCGGTAACATTGCTTCACGTACATTTATCCGCCGCAGTCTAGATCCTTCTGCTATGATTTTGAGGCGTCCGCTGCATTGTGGGATAGCTTAGCATCCAACGGCCCCCATGGCGGTAGTACACGTTCGAGAACTTTCTGCCTACTAGTCAGATCCATAGTAGAAATTTGGATCCACTACATTGCTCAAATACTCCTTTTCACCTGCTACGTAGCAAGCGTAGTGCAGCCATTATGAGTGCTGAGTTGCGTAGGTGTGATTTTTATTTGAGAAGCTTAATGAAGCTTTAGCCATACGTTTGCCCCCCTGGTGGTTGGCAGACTATTGGTTGAGGCCGTGTATGATAAAGAGGCACGGAGTAAAGCTCGCATTTTGAATGTAAAAATCGTTGACAATCAGGTTAATTTAATTGTGGCCACCAAAATCGTGATCATATCAAAATCCGATTAATTGTGCAGCCCTAATATACACAATGCACTGTGTTCTGATCAAAGGAGCAGGAAAAAAAGGTTTTAGTCAAAGCTATAATTGGTAGGTCAGACCTGAAAGAAAAGGCTGATCAGTGCATCTGCAGGTCTGCAGAGATTTTATCAGAGAAAGATTGAATCTCTTAAGCAACAAGGCCACAGTTTGTTTGATACGTTCTTTTCCCCTGCGTGTTCTGCTCTAATACAACACGTCCCTGAACTTAATGTTTCCTCTTCTTTCAGGTTGATACTACAGATGTCCAGGACATAGACTTGTCCCGTTTTGTTCCACAAGAGGTGGACCATACAGGTATTACAGTAGCATCGACGGACCGATTCAGCTCCAGAAATGAGACAGCAACAGCAGATAACGGTGAGAAAGACATATTTGAGCTTTGGTTTGTTCCCTTCATTCTGTAACCTAATCTTGGACAAACCCAGTCAGCTAATGTTGTGGCCTTGATCTCTTTTTAAAAATTTAGGGAGATGATTTTTATAACGACCATCTATATTAGCAGTCCAAGGTTTGGTTAAACCTTTCCATTTAATTGTTGTTGTTTCCCCTTTATACAAGATGTTTTAGATTGCAATAAGGTTTTAAAAAAGTGACAATTGAACCAGTGAAAATGGTCTTGAAAAGATGTTTTGAAATAAGAAAATATTTGTAAAAAAGAAAAATTTTTATTTATTAACAATGGATTTTTACTTTCTTGAAAATTATTTTTTTGCTGTACAAGTACGAAGGAAAACATGAAATTATGTATTAAAGGAAATAAGAGGTAAACTAGAATCCTGTAAATTCTTGAAAATACCCTCCTTCTGTCAAGATGAACATTTTGCTAACTTTTGTCCTGAGGTAGTCAGCACTGTTGGCCGATTTCCCTCCATAGCGCATCCTAAACTATCTGTTAGGTTTAGGTCAGATGATGGTGGAGACGAGCTTAATCCGACGTGTTTTATTTTAGGTCTTACATACCGCGATGGTATTAGGAGGCATTGTCTGGCTGAAAGTCAAATGATGGCCACCGTATGAACTAGGGAGGATAGCGTGCTGCTGAACAATGCTGGTTAAGTGTGTGTTAGTCCTTACCAGGCTGACGCCATCACACCACCTCCATTGTTAACCCTTTCTACATTTCGGGTGGCAAACTCTCCCAATTTGGACTCAATAGAGCTAAAGACAGATTTCCTCTCATCTCATGTCCAGTCGTTGTTTCTTGGTCCACACGGTTCTTCCTTTCTTTCTGTTCGTCTTCAGAAAATAATGCTTCTTTGCAGCAATCCAACCTGAAAAGCCTGAAGCCTAGTTTATACTTCTCCGTCAGCAACTTTGCACACAGAGGTAGACGTAAAGACGGAGACGTTTTTCGTTTATAGTTGTCTGTTGGTATCACTGTTACAAAGCAATTCCCCACCAGGACAGCAGGGGTGCTAACTTTTCATGGCAGGTCTCCCTACCATTTCAGTGTAGTTTCTGGTTAATGAGGTTTATTTTCTTCATCTTGTGAACACATTCCCCCTTAAGGAGCAATGGACCACAGAAGGTTTGATCTGATTTTCTGTACAACTTTTTCACTAAATCTGCAGCTCATAGAATACTCTAAAAACGTTCTAAGTTCTCCGTTTATTTGTAATTTAATCTTGAAATTATGAATAATTAGGGGCGTGTCTTTTTGGACCTTTTTTCAGGTCCATCTAGGCTAACACTGGTGGCTAATGGTGGTTAACTGTAGCTAATAACTTGCTCCGTAGTCCGGCGTTCCCCTCTGCTTGTGGGGATGCTCTTCACAGCCTGGGACTAACGTAAAGACTTCAGTCATTTGCTGTTTCTGAACTCCACTATCGGTTGCCTCTGCAGTTGTAATTCGGTTTTGGATGTAATCTGCAATTATTGGACAAAGATGCTATACATCTGGGGGTTTAGGATTACTAGTTGAAGTAGATGAAACTGGGTCTTACTTCCAGCTGTGTTCTGATGCGTTTGTTTGGTTTAGGTGTTGAGTGTTTGGAAAGTTGTTAGGATGATTAACTGAGGCAATGAGTTATAACATCTAATTTCACTTTGGGATAAATTTTGTGTTTTTGAATTGAATGAGTTGTTTCATTGTAGCATTTTATTGTCTTGATAACATTAAGATGGGTTCAAAGTTTGCAAAATCCTATATGATGGACTTTAATCTCTTCTTACTCGACTGGTTCCAGCTCTAACATGGAATTGAGCTGTAGTCCGATAAGGCTGGTCACTGTAGACCAACCATACCTCCGCACAAAGCTAGAGATTAAGCTGTCATCAAACGGAAAAGCAGCTGCTTAAGAATTTGAAATATAAAGCATATTCATGTTTTCCTTCATGATTTGGAGAATAGAAAGGAAAGAAAAGCCCCGGAATGTCTTTAACGTCTAGGCTGCTTTGCTAGTTTTAAATCAAATAGTAGACATGTTCCTTCTTACTTACAGAGGAGCAGCTGAACGGTGCCTGCGGTGGCACCGAAGCAAATGGCCTGTCGGGAGTAGAAGACGGAGGAGGGGAGGATGAGGAGGACGTGCCAGTGGATGAAAATCTATTCACAGGAGAAGATTTGGAGGAGCTTGATGAAGAACTCAACACACTGGGGCTGGAAGACTGAGAAACAACAAACCTTCGTAGGAGGAGGAGGGGTCAAGATGGACTAAGTAACTAAAGGGAAAGACTGATGGATGCATGGAGTTAAACATCAAAGTGACCAGACATTTGAATGATTTTACTTTTCAGAGACTCCAGTAATAAAGCCTGATTATCTCATGACATCACTGCCTGTCTCTGCGCCCTGTTTTCAATCTTGCATAGAACTGGGCAGATTACCACAGCTGTGTGCCTACCTGGGCAGACTCCAGTGTTGTCAAAGAGTTTATTTGGCTTTTTTGGTGCACTTGGGGGTTACCTGATAAACTTGGTGGTTTATATTTGACTCTGTTCATTTGGCCTCCATCCTTCTCCTTATGATCAGTTCAGTAGGTTAGCAGAAACCGATGAGCCCCTGATCTGAGGCAAAAATATGAAAGCAAAAAATCTTTAATGAACATCAGTGATTGTCTCTTCCTCATGCCAGGATTATAGAGCAAAGGTGCACTTTTTTTCTCTTCAAATCCATGACTTTGTTAAAGAGATTTTTAACTTTACTCGGCAACAGACCAGTTTCCTAATTTCAAATTCATCTTCGTGAACATTGCCCTCATCTTGCGAGACCGGATTTGTGCTCATTGCCAGCTCTATATTGTGAATAATGTTCTCTTGAGATGCCTCCTTACAAAATAAAACTCTACATTCAGCGTTTGTTTCGTTCCTCTGCTTCAAAAGTACAGACGTCCTTTGGTCAGTAACCCCCATTTATAACCAGCAGGGTGGAACACTTGCTGTCTCCACCCCCCCTGTAAACTTCCTTTTTGTGTTTGCAGTAGAAAAAATGTTTACAAATAATGGGAAGGTCTGCAATTTTCATCACCTGAGGTAGAGTATCTAAACTAAATTCTGTAAATCACTGATTTGTTACCAAACGGCAAAAATTCTGGGTCTGACCCGTTAGTTCCAATTTAAGAGGCGCTCATATTATTACTTGAACAGACCTGTTTGAGCTTGTTACCTGTATGAAAGCCTTGTTCACGCTCAACCAATCACACTCCATGCTTTCCACAAGACCAAGGAGCTGCTTAAGGACACAAGGGACAACACTGAAGACCTGGACAAGGATTGTGAGAGTTCAGAGGGTCCCAGCAAAGGTCTCGGCTCTTCCGGTCACCTGGTCAGTGACCTAAAGAGCTGGGTCCAGTGGCTCAAAGGTTGCCATAGTAACACACGGATTAAAATCCTGCAATACTATATATACACTGGATAGATGTATTACCTGCAGACTTTTCAATCCTATATTTCTGTTTTGATTTTCTACACAGTTAACACATTTGCTATTACACCAAAAATTATTTTATAGAGATATGTGGGCTTCAAGAAAAATGTTTATCAGGACAATGACCCTAAACACAACTAAATAAAAGGAGTGGCTTAATAACAACTCTGATCGTTCTGGACCGGCCCAGCCAGAGCCATGACCTAAACCCAATCGAGCATCTCTGGATTGACCTGAAAATGGCTGTCCAATGTTCCACATCCAACCTGACAGACCTGGAGGATCCCCAAATACAGGTGGGGAAAACTTGTTGCATCATTCCCAAGAAGACTCATGGCTGTACTAGCTCAAAAGGGGGCTATTAAATACTGAGCAAAGGCTCTGAATACTACACCATGTGATATTTATGTTTTTCCTTAATAAATGTGAAAAAAAATTAAAATCGGCATTTCTTTTTTTCCATTCAAGATGGAGTAAATAAAATTAACGAATTGGGAAGGGGGAAAACATTTTTTACAACACTTTTGCCCCTGATTGCATGTCTAGCCATTCAATAATTAGCTATACAAAACACACACAAAAACGAAAAATTACATTGAATATACTTTTAATGTTTTTATTTAAATAAAAAAAGACCATAATAACAGAATCGGTTTACAGTTCAGACTGGTGAAAATAAAAACTGGAGTAGATATGATCAAAGTTCCATAAAAGTTCAGTTTCCTTACAGTTTGTCTAAGCAACACAGAAAATCATGCAACTAGAATCTATTTCATGTTTTAAAACTTAATATCTATCATTTTTTCCCCATAAAGTCTTGTTTTTAATGTACATTAAACACAAGCATCATTTAACACACACAAAAAATCTTACAGACTGAATACGAGTCAGACAAAGGGTCGGGTCAGAGGTCAGGAGAAGATGTTGGTGTCTGTCTGTCAGGTCAGGTGTCGTTTTGTTATGACAACAGTCGCCTGGGGAACAAGAAGCTGCAGCGTTATTAACAGGAAAAGTCTGGTCACATCTTTTCAACATCAGCAACCAATCGGCTCTGAGAGCGTGCAGAGAGAGGGGCAGCCCTCAGTCTGCTCTACACCTCTCAAGACGGAGGAAACATGGATCTGTTCACATGGAAGCAGAACAACAATGCCCCAGCTCACGGATACGGTGCCTTGGAATAGTCTTCATACCCTACAGATGTTTCTATGTTCAAAATACAACTACAAAACTGTTGTTTTACTGGGACTGTATGTGATGGACTGAAACAAAGCAGTACATGTGCTGAGGGAATTTCTTAGTAAAAAAAGTTTATTACAGCTTATCAACAAGGATGAACACTGCTGCTCTGCTCAACCCAGAAATGGACTGTCACTGGGTGGAAGCTGTAAAATCATTGTGATTGGCTGTAACTCAGAGGGAAATATCAGCAGACATCTCCCAACAACCAGCTTTGTTGCTGCTAAAGCTGTTTATAACATAGGAAACAGAAACAATAATGATCCCTCCTTCTGTTGATTCTTGTGTTCTATTCGTCATTTCGACCTTGAGGGAGGAAGTTTGACTTCCACTTGGAAAGTTGGAGAATTTTTGCTCTTGCTCTGACTGATTGTCCAGTTGGCCTCTCATTGTGTCAAAAATAAGTTGTGATGGAAATAGGTTTTTTTTACTGGACAAACCTGTAAGACTGCATCTAAAATCAATGTTCCAGGTAGAGCCTGCTACTCTTAAGCTTAAATAAATAAAAGGGGTACTTCCTAGTGATGTTATGATGTGAGCCGAGGCTACGAAGCATATCGAGCAGTGGAAGGGGCATTTCCACAAAGCGCGTATCGAGGTCTGCTTTATTTAGGGGAGGAGCCAAAAACGATGACATCTGAAGCCCCACTGGTGGCTTTACCACGTGACCGCTTCAGTAAGTAGTTCAGTGTTTGCTGAGGGGTTTGACCAATGGCCGCTGACCGCTCTGCTTTGTGACCGCATACCGATGAGGCCGCCATTGCTCCTCCATTGCTGTAGTACCTCCATCTGGCCGCTAGGCCCCCATTGAAAAGCATTGGACTTTAGACACGTTAAAAACAACTAATGCCTGATGCCAAGTTTTTTAAAACTTTCTATGGCTACATATTCTTCTTGAGATAACGCTGGGCTCGTCAAAAAAAATAGGCCCCAGGCTGGTTTTCATAAGAATTTTTTTTGAAATCTTGAATAATTAATGAGGGGGCCGGACTTTGATTGACAGGCTCTTTCATTGGACTTTAATTATAGTAAAACTAAATTTTAATAATTATTTCAAGTTACTAGTTCTTACCTGGGCTGCACGGTGGCGCAGTGGTTAGCACTGTTGCCTTGCAGCAAGAAGGGTCTTTCTGCATGGAGTTTGCATGTTCTCCCCGTGCATGCATGGGTTCCCTCCGGGTACTCCGGCTTCCCACAGTCCAAAAACATGACTGTCAGGTTAATTGATCACTGTGTGGGTGTGTGCCTACATGGTTGTTTGTCCTGTCTGTCTGTATGTGACCCTGTGATGGACTCGCGACCTGTCCAGGGTGTACCCCGCCTCTCGCCCGTTGACAGCTGGAGTTAGGCACCAGCCCCCCTGCGACCCATTAAGGATTAAGCGGTTAAGAAAATGGATGGATGGATGGATGGATAGTTCTTACCTTTTGAGGTTTGAGAAATAGGAAAACCTCGGAGGAGCGCAGATACAGCAGCATGGGGCCAGGCATGGGGCAGATACAGCAGCATGGGGTCAGGCATGGGGCTATTATCCTTTAGCTTAGCTAGCCAAGTTTAACATCAGAGCTAAAGATGCGGGAGCAGAATGGGCGGGATTACGACCGAACTACACGCCCCGTGAGGGCAGAGTCTACAGTGAAGATCCCGCCCCTATGCCCTTTTTAGGAACATGCTTCGTCAGAACTGGGGAGGAGGAGTCTGTGAATCCGCCATGAATTCCCCCATGAAAGTGTGTCATTCTGATAAACGGGGAGGAGTGAGGAGGCGCTGTCTATTCTTTTTTACAGTCTATGGGTTTGAAACATAGACTGTAAAAAAGAAAAGAGCTTCAGGTTAACATGTAAAATCAATGGAGGAGCGCGATGAAGCGCGATTTGGGGTCCCCACGACACTTCAGAAGCAGATTTGTGTCGCGAAAAAGCAGATGCGATGGAAAATTCGTGCTGCATTTTATGTGGTGCATTTTGTATATTCGCGTTCATGGCATCTACCGCTCGAGTTGCACGCGCCAGGTCAATGGGCCGATACGTGCGGAGGAGAGAGAGAAAACAACCAGAGTGTGAACAATGGAGTTATCGGAGGCGAGGATGCCTTTTTTGGTTTGAAATCGGTATCTTCTGCTCTTGAGCAGAGTGTTGATCCATGGCTGCGCTCGGGTCTAATGGGGGAGGCTTGATTCAGAGGCTCTGTGTAAACAGAAAACTGAGCATGCGTGTAGTTACGAGCAAACACCGTTCGTGATGATTGACAGCCCTTGGCATCACTTGATTGGTTCAAGTGGATGGCACCGTGGCTTTTGAGCCATAGCTGAGATACGGGAAGGCGGGACGTACCCCTAATGTTATAATTCATAAAATGACTTATTTTAAGAATTGTATTAAATTGACCTCCTGGCCTTAAACGTTGATATAAAAGATGTAATTCATTTAGAGATCCGGGCTATCACTTTAATGGAGATAATTTTGTATGGAGATACGATGGCTGGTTTTTGTCATTTAATCATTAAAGACACAATCCGTAACTTTCACACCATAAAACGTGTTTGCGACATGTTTTGGCGACATCATTTATTATGTTAATAAATCATTTCGGTTTTGCAATGTGCTTAATGCATTCTGGGATTTTGGACCCCAAAAAGGCGGAAGCAAACATACATACAGATAGCAAAAACTGGAAAATCGATTATTATGAACGGTGGGAAGTCGACAAACTTAAAACATATTTGCCATAGAAGGCTGCCTGTGTCCGCGAAGCATAAGAAAGAGCTATGTGCACCAGCGTGTGCAGCTACAGTGCAGAAACTACTGATTGTTTTGACGAAAGAAGAGGAAAGTGGCGTATTCCAGGTGGATTATACCGGACTTGTTGACATTCCACGGACAATCCCGGACCCACAAACGCTGCTAGACGGCTGGGAAAAAAGGAATGTTAGCATGCAGAAGTGGTCTCAGCTACTTTTCATCCCAGAGCTCATGGAGTCAAGATCTGCTGTATCATCCTATTGCAGGTATTTCTTACTTGTTAAATATACGCGCTATGGCTAGCAGTTAGCACGTAGCTTATTAGCTTCCGTCACGCTTTTAAACTCTTACAATTTGTATTTGTATTTTTGAATGGGATTTTTACTTGGAAGCAAAAAGACAAGGCTGTGATGCTATAAACATTAATCCTTCACATTGACTTCCAGCAGTAGGCTATGCGAAGCCTGCATGCGTATGACTACGCTGCCCAAACTAAAACCATTAGATCAACAGAAATATCGAACAATTTTCTTACCTTGTTTATCCACCTCACACGTCCATTCTGATCCTTCTTTTCTGTATGTAATGTATATAAAATAAATGGTGGTTTATTACAAGGGTTGGTATCATTCATACACTGGTGTGTTTTGCATTATCCACTGTTCAATGTGGTAACTGCCATTTCCACAGCCAACCACAACGCAATGAGTACCAAGCATATTTGAAAGGTCCACCAAAAACACATTTTTTTTATACGAATTGATTTTTTTCTCCCTTTCCATTTAAAAAAAAGAACTTACTAATGACAGAATTTCTTTTTTTTTTTACTTACTACATTTTTCTTTTGCTAAAAATTTTCCACTATGTAATATTTGGTTTAAAAAAGCCCCCTAAAATTAGAGTGAAATTTATCAACTTCCCTGGCTATGAAGACTTTTCCAAGCCACTGTAACTGTAGCTATATTATTGTAAAAAAGATGCACACAATCCTAAAGGAAACAAGATGAGGAAAAACATTCCCCATGTAGTTCAATGGGATCTAGACACTTCTTCACTGCCTATTTTCTGGCAAGCTCAACCCTTACCTGTCCGTTTTGGCAGCAGTCTAGTAGGTCCGAGGACGCTTGTGGGACTCCTCCCGAGGAGGATCGGCCAGCATCACCTTCAGCTTCACACCGTTGATGACCCGACCGTGAAGCACGGCCATGGCCTCGTCTGCACACTGCCACACACAAAGAAGACACCAATGAACCTCAAAACGACACCGATCCTCCTAAGTCACGGTGAGAGTACCGTGAGGTTAAACAGACTTGCCTGTTTGTCTGCATACTTCATGTATCCAAAGTTCCTTCCTGGAACTACGTGGACCTCGATGAGGGACCCGAAGCGACTAAAAGAGACACAGACAGCAGGAGACGGTCAATGTTTCCTGTTTGGAGCATTGCAGCAGCTTAATAATAGCAGATCCATGCATCGTAGCGACCATGCTTACCAGAAGACGTCCTCCAGGACGTCATGCGGCAGCGGGGAAGGATTGAAAACGACAAACAGTCGCTCTTTGGTTTTACTGTCGGACGGAGCGAGCTTCTTTAGGGAAGGCAGAGTGACGTCTGTCTGGATGCGAGACGATGATGAGATGAATGAGTAGTCCTGCTGGACGAGAGAGGCACATTGTGATGGAAGACGTCAGGAGAAGCATATGAAAAACCAATTTTGCTTTTGTTCTGGGATTGGTTGGCAGATTTATTCTGTTATAGACGAATCTTGTTGACAACCGGGGCCCCATCTGTCCATAAACTCACAGTAGGTTTGAACTGACTCCCAGAGCCTGCATTCCACACAGAGGACATGATCTGAGCTGAAACAAACTGGGTGGCCATCCGACTTGCAGGGCTGCACAGAAAAAACAGCTTCATCATTAAGCAGCTCTGGGCCAAAAATGTCAAATATGATTGCATGTAAACGTGCCTGGCTGTTTTTAGTTGCTTATACATTTATTGTTTAGTAGCATTATATCTGTGCTCTTTGATAATCTAATCTTTAACATCAAACTGCAAAAGGGACTAGAGATCGAAATGACGTGTGCATTTATGTACCTCTCTCCATCATCATAAAAAGTCACTTGAAGTCTGTTGCCAGGTGGAAACTCAAAGCAGTTCAGCTTCTCCTTGGCATAAATTGCTGATCCGAGGTTATTGTAGCGAACCAGAGCGTGACCTGGAGGCACAGAGGAGCGTTATTAAGGTGGATTATTTCCAATCAGCAGCAGCACAGGGATGTCAAACAAACTGCAGAAGTTCAGCTTCATATGAAAATGTTTCATCTTATTTGTTTGGGGTTTACTTTTCAAAAGCATCCATTAGGGATGTAAGAAAATATAGATATGCCAAAATAGCACAATATTTTATGCCAAGATATTCAAAAGCAATCTATCGATTTTTATTTTATTCTACAGAATATGAATGGAACCCTTAATGATGACAGTATTTGTTGTAGTAAAAGGAAAAGTATGCTCGCTAGTTGGTTGCTGTTTTCACTTTGTGTTCCAGGGGATCAACTAGATCTAGTAATAAAACTGCATCGTGGTGTTATCTATGATACAGGTGGGAGTGTTTAGAAACTTGTTTTTCTCCGCGTTTCTTTCTTGGAAGCAAATAAAAACTTTCTAGAAGCTGACCGGCAGTGCACAGCAAAATGTGGGCCAGTGCTGTGTTGCTTTGTGCTCTTCGTATAGGAAAAGAAAACGTTTGTGCTGTATGATGGAAAAGTCCTATAAGCCGTTCAAAACAGTCCTCTAACTGAAAATAGACAGACAGATGTAGTGATACCATATATACTATGCTTAAGACTATATGTATTGTGAACTTTATAACTGAATTTAACTGTAGGGAACTACACCAAAACCACTGCTGGCACTAACCAGCTGAAATCAGCTCATTCAATTCCTGAGTCTTATGGAGTGGAACAAGAAACTGGGATAAAAGCCTGTGCAATATGTTCCTTGAAACTACAGCTACATTTTGCAGGTTGGTCTTCCTTAAAGGGAAAGTACCATCTTTTTTCAATCTTTCAATCAATTTTTAGCATTGATTACTTTCATTTACACACCCAGACAATTTCGGAGCCACTTGGAATTCTTTAGGAGAAGGTAATATCTATTCACCATCAGCGTATATATATTTATGGGGATTAATGACCTCTAAATAAAGGATCATCTGCCATGAATCCATCATTTAACCAATGTTTTGTTATGAGTCACTAGCGCTATTCCTCTGTGCGTTCAAAACGTCTTGAAGGTGCTGCATTGTTTCCAAATTGCACAAACAAAATGACCAAGTGGACTAAATTCAGCTTTCACAGACTTTCTGCAACCTGCTCAGACTACAGATGTAATGGCCAACGGCTAATCTAGCAAAAGCCACATCTATGTATAGCCCCGCCCCCTGACGAGTCTACACATCCATCAGGAAATGCTGCCCCCAGAAAGCATCGGAAAAATGGAGGGCCATGTGGTATAATATTTAAAGCTGATTGGAGGGCGCACCAGCAAGTGTCCTCCTAAAATTACTGGTCTTTAGCCAATCACAGTAATGGCGCATAATGCTTGCTTTGCCTGGGCACTTGCTGCCATCGTCATACCTGAACATCCTCCCATACGTCAACCCCAAAGCACAACACTAACAAATGATGGGTGTGCACCATTAGTGTAGTTGAATCGGATGGTTTAGTTGGAGCAATACAAGATTGTTGTTTGTGGGTTTGGAAAACCGCAAATCTCACATGAATCTAGCTTGTAGTGCAAATTTAACGGACGGCAGCGACGTCATTGAAATCGCCAATGGGGGTAAATTGGAATCAGTTGGATTAAAAGCCTGTAAAACAAACCTCTAGACAAGGCAGCACCTCTGAGATGCTTCGAACTCACAGGTGATTGCTAGTGATTCATGGGCAAAACATTGGTGAAATGAAGGAGTCATGGAAGATAATCCCTTATTAGAGTCTGCACCTCCGTTGGCCCATTAACTCCCATTATATGGATATATGCTGATGGCAAACAAATCTAAACTTCTCCTGAAGGAATTCAAGTTGGGCCAATACGGAGACGCTAATGCATGCTTTAATCACCAGTAGAATCGATTAATGTAATACCCTGCACTCTGGTCTTCCAAAAAAAGACTACCTCAAGTTCACAGCTTTTACAAAATTCAGCAGCTCGTATCCTGATGAAGACCAGGAGGCGGAAGCACATTACACCTGCCTTAAAATCACTGCATTGGCTCCCCGTATGTTTTAGGATCGATTTTAAGGTTCTTTTAATGGTTTTCAAGTGTCTTAATGGCCTTGGACCTTCTTGGCCACAGAGAACGTTCATGTTTTTTCAGAGCAGGCTTAAGACTTAACTTTGTAGCCAAGCTTTTAACTGAATATTTATGTGTTCAATCGCTCTGCAGGTTTTGTTAGAATTTTGAGCTAGTTTTTAACTGATTATTTATTATTTTTATCTGCTTTGTATTTTTATCTGATCATCTCATCATTCTCTTATATTTTATAATTTGGGATGATATTAGTCTCAACATTTTATCAGTATTTTAATACTTAATCTAATTTTCTACTTTTTATTTTAATATTTTAACTTCTTATTTTCATCTTCCTCCCAGTGTTTTTCCGCTGTGGGAGCCATTTGCATCGTGGGCGGTGGTCGGCTGTGGCTGCCTGGGTGCTCTCCAGGCAGTGCCTGGATAGATGTGGGGGGTACCATCCTTCCCTCCTCTGGGCGCCCTGGGTCGGTCAGTGCCTTGGCTGCTGCTGTTGAGCTGCTGCTAGCAATGCGAACGACTCCTATGATGGCGTTTCCTGGCTCATCTGTACTCAGCCCCTTGTTGCTTTTGTTTACTGTTGCTTTTATGTGTGTGTGTGATTGGATTGGGCTATAGTCCGAGGACGAAGATGATTGAAAGCGTCCTGGAGCAGCAGCGAGCCATTTCTGATGTCATCTCAACAGACAAGAAATCAAGGCACTTGATTGCTACTTGGCAGGATTTTGAGGTATTGGAGTCAGTCAACCAGGCGTTACACCCCCTGCAAGACTTTACAAATGCCCTGTCTGGTGAGAGTTACATTAGTGTTTCATATGTGAAACCAGCCCATCTGATGAAGACATCGGTGCTTGCTGAAAAGGAAGAGGACAGTGATTTGACCAAATCAATTAAGAAGAAAATCCTTGACTACCTGATTACTAAATATGACAATCCAGCAACCCAAGAACTTCTGGACATGGCATGCTTCATGGATCCCAGATTTACAGTCAGCTACATCAGCACCGGTCAAGTCTCAAACATCAAGACCAGAGTGATATCAGAAATGGAAGCAGTGGCACAGAAGGTTATTGATGCATGCTTACATATAACAGGGTGTCTACAGGTTTGCCCAAGTTAAATTTAAGACATTTTAAGCCTTTTTAATACCATTTTCAAACAAAATTTAAGACTAAATTGAAAGTCACGCAAAAGTCAATCACAAAACTATGAGGATATTTCAAATTATTATTTTATTTAACTGATTGTTCTTGAGAATATTCAACATAAAACACTATTCCAGAATTAGACTTTCTATTCCATGACAATGTCAAGGCACTCACACACTTTTAATCCAATGTAACAGTATAACAATGTGAATGCACACACTTGAAATGTAAGCTCACTTATGCTGCTTGAAGCACTTAACAATACTCTCACACACACATACAATACTTTCTCTCACAAACACTCACACAATATTCTTACTCACTGCACAGTACTACACAATACACTTACTTTCTCACTCACACATAATACAATACTCACTCACTCACTCTCAGACACCCATTATGCCATTTTTCTAAGTTCTGCTGTGTTATGCTCCAGGTCGCTCTCAACCCCTTTTAGTTCTGATACTTTTTCTTTGAAACTCTTTCTAAGAATGTTTGATTTTGAGATCAGCTGGGCCATTAGGGTCCCCGATTTCCCCTCTGCTTGCTCGGCGAGTTTGTCAGCTTCTTTTTCAAGGCTGGTAGCCACTTCATTAAGGATCGCCCTCTTCTTTCTTAGTTCATTGAGGTGGTCCTCAGCAGCCTCTCTTTTTTGTTTCTGTGCCTTGCTCTCCTGTTTTTTCTTTTCATTTTCAAGGTGCAGACGGTACTGAGACCTGGCGGAGGCAACAGCTCACAGGAGATCTTTTGTTAGGGGAATTTTAAGAACCCCTCCACAAACAAACGTAATCACATATGATTCTCTGAGACAACACTGTATCCTCCTGCATGTTGTCAGTCTCTACCTCCTTATTTACAGAGACGTACAGCTTGTTTATGTTGTATTCTCACTACCCAGGCCATCTCTTCATTACGGTCACAGATACACATTCTGCCTCCATGCATGATGAGTTTCTCTCCACCCATCATGCACATGCATTATTTTTTTATCCTCAGATAATTTCTTTGATTTTGAAGCTAAAACTAAGGAAAAATAACCTTTATTTGTGAATTTATATTTAATAGTTTTTCATGTCATGTGCCACAGTAGGCCTAAATTTATGTTATACTGTGTGTATGATTATGTATTTGTTATGTCAGGTGACACATGCACTAAATGGGCTTAGTTTAGAAGCCATTAAGTCAAAGTTTTTGATCTCGTCTGGAATAATAGCCAATTGCTTGATCATTGTTACATGCCTTTCAGGTTGCATAACAAAACATATTTTTGAGTGTAATATCAAGAGATTATGTGATGGATTAATCAAAGAAATCAACAAAAGTCTTTTCCAAAAATACTGGATAGTTGCCACCTGAAATATCACACTTCAAAAACTCTTTCATTTTAATACATACATTGATCCCTTAAAGTACACTCACACAGTATGGTCTTATTATTGACCTTAAGGCTGCAAATAATATACACTGTAATCTACGGCAGCTATTCATTATCTTGATGAGCACAGTCAAATCTTGAGTGATGAATGATGAGCAGACAGAGCAAACAGATGAGCACAGGCTCATCTGTTTGGTACTTTGTCAGAAACGGGGTGAAGATCCTGGAAAGTACCATAAAGAAATGGAACTTGGCCATGATAAGAGGGTCGTTCCTCGCCACAGCAAGTCATAGGATGATGTTCTAGGATTTGGAAGGTTTTTCTGGGTAATTGCATCCACATACATTTCTATATGTGGCCATATTTCAATGGCTCTGTTGACCACTGGTAGATTTTCAATCCAGCAGTGTCCACAGAATGGCAATGGAAAGACAGATGACTTTGTCAACTTGGTGAAGTCTTCTCTTCGGGCAGGGGTATTGTGGAATACTGTATGCAGTGCTTGGAGCACTTATCTAGCTGCCAGACACTGAATCCACCTTTAAATGCATTGTGAAGTGTATGCAGCCCACAGCTACCCACTACTATCAGTTGTGAACCGCCAAATGTCTCTGCATGCTCCTGCTGGATATGTTCAAAAAGCTTCCAGTTCACATTTAGGCCATCCATGGAGACTGAAATCATGTTTCTCAGGTCAAGGTCTGCCACCCACTCCTGGGGAATGGAAAAAAGGCATTAGGGACATGACAGTCTAGGTCAAAGACTAGACTGAAGAAGCATTTATACCACTAGGCAAACTGTGTGACAAGCCTACAGCCACCTGTAATTAGCATGGGATAGTATATACCTAGATGGCAGGATGTAAACACAACCCTCTTCTAAATAGGTTATAATATACATGTGTTGGCTGGTAGACAAGCTTTTTTTAAATAACAAAACAAGATGCATTGCTCTCAAAATAAAGTTCAATATAATAACTATCAAGGGAGCCCTATCATCATACAGCTGCCCCTGACTGAACAAATCTGCTTAGCACAACACAGCAGCCAGACCACTGTTCTGCTGCTGGACAGGACAGTATATGTATTTTTCATACTATAAGGCGCTCCGGATTATAAGGCGCACCTTCAATGAATTGCCTATTTTAGAACTGTTTTCATATATAGGGCGCACTGGATAAGGCGCATAGAATAGAAGACGGTGCAGTCAAACGTTTGACTTGGGTTGCATTATGCATCCACTAGATGGAGCTCTGCTAAATGGAATGTCAACAAAACAGTCAGATAACGTCAAACTTTATTAGCATAAGCATTCTGACAGCTCCGTTCACTCCCATGGTAACGTTGTTCAAACATTAATGTGCATATTAACAATACCAAATACCAACGTCTAAACTGCACATGAACACCCACTCACACCACTAAAGTTGTAATTTCCACTCGAAAACTGAAAACTTTTTATGATACCCGAGCTGCCGAGATGAGATAAAGTTTGACCTTTCAACATGGTGGAGAGCAAAGAAAATATCCTGAATGCTAAGCTTTGCATCATGTTAAAAGTTATCCGCTGCTGTTAGTTCGTTTTTGAAATTAAAGGCTTTTAAGTGGGCCTTATAGTGCTGAAAATACGGTATTTATAAAAAAAATGTATTCAACAAAAAACAAAAAAATAATTGAACCAATGGAACGTTATGACTTAAAGGGCTAATTGCTTTTCTAAAATGCTTATATAGCCTATGTTTAATTGTTTCATTTCAGAAAGCTGCAACCGGAACTGTAGGCAAATTATTATTCATAACTATCCTAGTTTGGCCAATACATATTTTCTATCCGAATGGTTAACAGAAAAAAAGCACTTACTTTGAAATGATGTAGTAGGTCCTGAGCAGTCGCATGTCCCAAAAATTGTGAACCTTAAAATCTCGACTGAACATGGTTGTTTTCCAGAACGGTACGTGTAGGTCAAGCTGCTTGTTCTTGGTGGTGTAGTTTAAGCTTTCGTCAAACATGACGACAAATAGCCCGCTGGACTTGACTTCGGCTAAAAATTCTTTTTTTAAATACGTGGCCAGACCGAACGCTGCCACGGAGTCAGGAAACATTGCCTTAAACATGTCATCAATTCCGTCATTTGACCTCTACGATTGGTGGCTCGTCACAGTCCTCAGTAGGGGCGGCTGGTCCATGATGGGCGATAGTGCATCGCCCTCCTTGACTCACGCGAAAAAAATACAGAGAAGAAAAAGAGTCTAATATTGCCAGTCCAAGTCTGTATATTGTTGTCCAATCAACAGCCTGAATATCACTTTCCAACCTAAAACCCCGCCCCTTTGGGGCGAACTCAGTCAGATTGAAAATCTCCCCAGGCGCTCTCATAGGGTTATTGTGGGATTCTTTTTTTTTTTTCTTTTTTTTTTCTTTTTTTAAAGTTTTGGACCTTACAATGTATTTCAATGGGCACGGGAGTGCTTTACCCCTGTCATGCCATGTTTATCTCAAGGGAAAACATAAAAAAAGCAAATTCCATTATCTTTAAATTTCTATGGAAAAACAAGACTCATATTAAAAGAGCTCAGCTGGTTAAAAGTTATGAAACTGGAGGTATTAAAGCACTGGACTTTGAGGCAATGATCGGGACAATCAGGATCAAATGGTTAAAAACCTTCATTAAGGAGCAAGACTCAATATGGTTTCATATCCCTAATCCAATTTTAAAAAATTGGGTGGAATTGATTTTTTTATAAGATGTGACTTTGAATTAAGTAACATACCCATTAAACTATCCAAATTTCATGAGCAAACTATCCTTTTTTGGAAAATGATATTCCAATATAATTTCTCTCCACATAAGTCGATTTTATGGAATAATAGATCAATACTAGTTGACAAGAAAACGATTTTCAATAAGCTGTGGTTTGACAAAGGTGTTATATTTGTTAATGATCTTCTGGATTGTCAAGGTAATTTAATAGACTTTAAGTCCTTCAATACTAAATTCGACCTTAACTGTTGTTACAAAGAATATTTTAAAATATGCAAGGCAATTCCCTTAGCATTATTACAGTTGATCAAGAATATCATTACATATTCCAAGGTAATTATCTTGTTACCAAGTTTACTAGTGATTAACTGTAATCTGCTTGATCCCAAATGTAATAAGGTGATTAATAATTCCATTAAAAAAAGATTTACCACGAGTATAACAGGATCTCTTAAGAAATGAACAACTTTGGACAGAGATTTTATCGAAAAACGTCTTTTCCAAATATATTAAATGGCCTGTTAATCACAAAATAAAGGAAACTCATTTCAAGATTATTAATGGAATATATCCTGTCTCTAAATTCATGGAAAAAAGATTTAAATTTATAGCTGATAAATGTGCCTTCTGTGAAGCTGAAGAGGAATCTTTAGAACATTTGTTTTTTTTCCTGCCAACACTCGCAACGGGTATGGATGGACATTAATGACTGGCTTAATCTCAAACTTCATATCCCTTTATTTGATGTAGGAGACATTCTATTTTATGTCAATAACCTGAATTCTACTTTTTCAGATGGCATTAATATTGTTGTTTTATTAGGTAAATACCATATACATTGTAGCAAATGGAGAAATGGTAAACCCTCCTTTCAATGTTTCCTTAATGAGTTTAAGCAGTACTTTGCTTCTATTAATAGTATAAAAATTTGGAACACATCCAGAATCATCTCACGACAGATCAAAAATAACTTACTCTTCTGAATTTTTGTATAATTCCTGCCTTTTTGACTTACTTTAATGTATATGACCCTGTTATATGTGTGATCGCCCCCTTGCGGTTCTTTTTGTATGTTCATACATCCTTTTTGTATTGTTCAAGTTTTGAAAAAAAAAAAAAAAAAAAAAAAAGGAGTGCTTGCCCCAACGTGCTTTTCTTTTGAAATACCCTAACCCTAACCCTGTCTAGCAGTATGCTACTCAGAATTGGTGTCTGAGTACCAAGTACAAGCCCAACAGTTTTACTTTCCCAAGCAGAGTATTACAGCTTCGCTGTAGTACGCCACTTGATGTATATGTATGAAAAATCTTTATTAGTGATTACTGTGGGTTCAATTTCCTGACGTCATGGACAGTAAAATGAGACAAGAAGGGAGAAAGGAAGAAGGTGAATAAAAGAAACCGGACCAGCAAAGGCGCGAACCGACGACACAAGACAGGGAGGCAAACAAGAACACAAGAAAACATCCCAGTCCTCCACCTCTGCCGGACGGCAGAGAAACAGTAATACAAAACAAAAACAACAAACTGTACAGAACCAAACCAATAGTTCGGATCTAGTAGAATAAACTAAGAATTACACATTAACTACACACAAGCATGGATTAATGAACATAATACAAATGTTTCTGGTAAGCTCCTGTGAACAACTAACTAATGATGATAACCACAGCTTAAGATATGTCCGTCCACACCAATGTCCCCACACCTATGTGTGTGCGAGCATGCAGGTCTGATTAAGGTTTCACCATGCAAGTGATTGATAGCTGGTGTAAGGAACCGTCAATCCGTCCTATAGGAATCGACACAGACATGGAGGAGGCAAGAGATGTATGCATCCAGGTTCCCACAGAGTACAGAGGCCACAGGCGGATCAGCGCAGGGTCGATCACCCACCAAGAGAGGAACAGATGGAAGCCCCAGGGGAACACCCACCAGCCGCAATGCTGGGGCCCGAGAGATCGCAGTGACGAGCCCACTGGCTCCGCCGGTAACCGGCTACGCCAGGGCGGGCCCGGATCAGGAACCGGAGGCAACGGGGACCAGGGGCACCCCGCCCCCCAGTGGGGCCCCAACCAGGGACCAGCCGACAAGGGTCCCCCGCCGCCGCCGCAGGCAAGGGGGATCCGCAGCCAACCGACGGAAAACACACGCCGCCGCCAACCCGGACCAATACCCGCCGCCAACAACCCGGCCCGCCCCAACACACCCATACGCCCTCCCCAGGCCGTGCTCAGCCGGCACCTGGACATTCATATCTTCCAGCTCCCGGGTCCAGATCCCGCCCCACGTAGGGCGCCAAGATCAGGGGCCCAGCAAATGCCGGACAGCCCCACCAGGTGAACAGACCAGCCAGTAGAAGTCCTGGAACCGGCAGGAGGCCTGGGCGCCAGGCACGGTCCCCACCGATCCACCGGACGGCACCAACCTATTCTACAACCCCAGCACCCCCATAAGAGGTGCCCCAGTCAATCCAAGGAGGACGTCGGCCCGAAACAGCGGCCGCCCGACACACCGGACCACCCAGGACCCGCCCAACATGCACCAGGACCGAGCCGGGCCGCAACCGGGACACCCGGCCCCAGGCATCGAGAGCAATCATCAACCTGCGGGCAGGAGCAACCATCACCGACGGGGAGTGACGGGGAGGGAAGAAGATGCATCAGGCCAGAGAGCAGCCAAACACCCAACCTGACAGGTAGACATAGCTAGACAGAGACACTCATACGTACCCTCCCTCTCATGCGTACACATTTTTACAAATACAGGACATACGAAAAAAGGACGCTATACACTCATTCATACCCCCCATACGTACACTATACTCCATACTCCCAGGCCCAGGGACAGACGCCCCAATAGAGAACCCTGCCCCTGCACCCAGGAGACAGACCCCTTTGCCCACCAGGACGGGGACAAGCAGACCGCCAAGGCCCCCACACCAGCAAGAGCAGCCCACCAGCCCAGGACCCCGACCAGACGGCCTGATGTTCTATCCGGGCTCCGACCCCTGATGGTCCAACGAACAGGGGTGTGGAAAGACCCCCCAGCCTCTCTCCCCCAGCTCAATGTGGTGTTGTTGCGTGTTGTTCTAATGTGCACTTAAAACAGAGGGGGGGGACATGGGAATACTGCCGGGTACCCCCATCTCCCCCCCCGGGCCCTCAGTGTCTAGATGCGTTTAACCAGTGGGTGCCGGCACCACAGGCGAGGCCCCCACAACGGGCCCCTATAGGGGGCCCCCCATGAGGGGTCCCGCCCCCAGCGCCAATGCGCCACACCGCCAGGTCCCTACATGTGCGTTCCATGTAAATGTTGCAAGTGTAAGTGTCTAAGTTGCTCAATAAAATCGGGACCCAGGCCGCCACCGGGTAGCGAAGACGGAAGCTCCATCCCGCACCCCAGTGACGTGCCCACGTCCCAAGGCCTTGTGAATGGTAGAATGAAGGAGCAGGTGGACAGAGGCATGGGGATGGGGAGAAAATAACTGGGGTGACCATTGCCAACCCCAGGGAGCCAGCTCCCCTGCTGACTCCAATAGGCACCCCCGTTCGGCCCGATCCACCAGGGGTGGGAGGCCCCAGCACGTCAAGTCGGGGCCCACGGCAGCGGCACCCCCGAGCCCCATGGGGGCCCTGGCAATCCACCAGCCCCCATGCCAGGGGCATACCTAAATCCTTCCCAACACAACGCCCCAGGCACCGCCGGTGTCCGAGGGCCCCCGCGCCGAGGCCGGAACCCGGCGCACCACCGACTCGGGTACCCCGGACATGTCGCGCCAGGCCCGTGAGCAGACCGAAGTCCCGGGCGGCAAACCCCCAGGCCCACATCCTCCAGCCTTGCTACTACCGCCCGATGGCCGGGAGGCAACAGAACCCAGCACCTCCACCCACCAGCCCACACCCCACCAACCGGTCAATCACCGTGGAGGCCGACCAACACCGGCCAGAGGCCCCCACCTCAGCACCCCCGCGAGCGCTAAGACCAAGACCCAGGAGCCATGTCCAGTGTCAATATAGCCGATCGGGCCCGGAGACGCCGGCCACCCGCCGCGGCCTCTCGCCGACGCCCAGACGCGGCAAGGGGCCACCGGGGAGCAAGCGACAAGAACCCGCCCGGGGAGATGGAAAAGGCAGCAGCGCCCGCCAACCACCGGCCGACCACAGCTCCCCCCCCCCAGCCGGCACCGTTTTTTGTAAGATATCCGGGTTATTCCAGATGGGTGTACGCCTGCATGGGACTAGTGAGGTCTTTGTCATTTTAAGAAATTCCCACCAAGCTGTCAGAGAGGAGCTGATATTAATACTTTTAAAACATTCATTTTGTTTTATATTTGAGCTAACAAAAGGTAGATCTGAAAGTTTTATCTTATTGCATAGTGTCTGTTCTACATCTACCCAGCACTCATCGATATAACTGTGTTTTACCCATCTTGATGTGTATTGGAGTCTGTTGGCTAAGAAATAATGACGAAAGTTTGGTAGGTCTAGACCTCCTTTATCTTTGGACTTCTGTAGTGTTTTTAAGCTGATACGTGGGGGTTTATCTTTCCAAAGAAATTTAGAAACAGAAGAGTCCAGAGATCTAAACCAATCAGGTGATGGTTTGCTTGGGATCATTGAGAATAAATAATTGATTCTAGGCAAAACCATCATTTTTATTGTAGCTACCCTTCCAATAAGTGATATTGGAAGGGATTTCCATCTTGCCAGATCATCTTCCACTTTTTTTAAAAGTGGGACGTAGTTTAGCTTAGATAAGTCTGACAGTCTTGGTGAGATATGGATACCTAGATATGTAATATTTCCCGACCGGAGCTGTAAAGCAACAGGACTCTGGTAAGAACAGTTGATTGGAAGGACTGTAGATTTTAACCAATTTATGGAATAGTCTGAAACTCTTGAGTAAGATTTTATTAACTCAATTACCTGATACAAGGAAGTTTGTGAATGCTGTAGAAAAAGTAGTACATCATCTGCGTATAAACTAATTTTATGTTCTATTTTGTTGCATTGTATACCTTTAACATTATTATTTTACAAGGAACACGGGTAGTGACAAACCCCTGGAGTTGGAGACAAACGAAAAGAGACACAAAATGCAGAAATAAAAAATAATAATTTTTTTACATCACTCAAAACAAAAGCTTTTGAGAGAAAAAGATAGCAGGAGAAGCTTGAGGTAAAATAGCTCAGACCTGATTATCAGCTAAACATAAATACCAATAAGCATTAAAACGATAATAAAAAGCGCTGTATTAATATGGAATTATGCATGTTGGGTCACTGTATAGCTTGAGTACATTTCATAATAAGGTACCGCTGCGTTAAAAATTTGCATTATACAGTTTAAGTTATGTTTTCAGACTTAAATTACTGCTAATAGTTAGTAGTAACTATTAGCACATAACGGAAGTAGCTGTGTAGACGCCCAACTTCACAATAAGAGCATATAGTCCTATTGTTTAGATTGAGAGTTTGGTCAAGGGTCAGTATTTGCAGTGTTGGCCCTTCTTTGTCAGGACCTCTGCAATTCAACTGGGCATGCTCTCAATCAAATTCTGGGCCAAATCCTGACTGATAGCAACCCATTCTTTCATAAACACATCTTGGAGTTCGTCAGACTTAGTGGTTTTTTGTTTGTCCACCCGCCTCTTGAGGATTGACCACAAGTTCTCAGTGGGATTAAGATATGGGGAGTTTCCAGGCCCCATGGGTCCATACCCAAAATTTCAACGTTTTGGTCCCCGAGCCACTTAGTTTTTACTTTTTCTCAATCGTGCTGAAAAATACATTATTCTTCACCAAACTTCCAACTGGAAGAAGTTGCTGTTGGAGGTACCATTCTTTATTCATGGCCTTGTTTTCGGGCAAAACTTTAAGTGAGCCCACTCAGTTAGATGAGAAGCAACCCCACATATGAATGGTCTCAGGATGCTGTACTGTTGGCATGACACAGGACTGATGGTAGTGATCACCTTTTCTTCTCCGGACAAGCCTTTTTCCAGATGCCCCAAACAATCGGACAGAGGCTTCACCTGAGAATATGACTTTGCCACGGTCCTCAGCAGTCCATTCACCATACTTTCATCAGAAGATCAATCTGTCCCTTATGTTGTTTTTTTTGGAGAGAAGTGCCTTCTTTGCTGCCCTTCTTGACACCAGGCCATGCTCCAAAAGTCTTCGCCTCACTGTGCGTGCAGATGCGCTCACAACTACCTGCTGCCGTTTCTGAGCAAGCTCTGCACTGGTGGCACTCTGATCCCGCAGCTGAATTTTCAGGAGATGATCCTGGTGGTTGCTGGACTTTCCTGGACGCCCTGAAGCCTTCTTAACAATAATTTAACCTCTTTCCTTGAAGTTCTTGACAATCCTATAAATTGTTGATTCAGGTGCAATTTTAGTAGCCATAATATCCTTGCCTGTGAAGCAATTTTTTTGCTATGCAATGATGGCTGCACGCGTTTCTTTGCAGGTCACAATGGTTAACAACGGAAGAACAATGATTTCAAGCATCACCCTCCTTTTAACATATCAAGTCTGCCATTCTAACCCAATCAGCCTGACCAAATGATCTCCAGCCTTCTGCTCGTCAACATTCTCACATGAGTTAACAAGACGATGATGAAATGATCTCAGCAGGTCCTTTAATGACAGCAATGAAATGGAGTGGAATTTTCATGGCAAAGAAGGACTATACAATTAATCTGATCACTGTTCATAACATTCTGGAGTATATGCAAATTGCTATTAGAAAAAATTAAGCAGCAACTTTTCCCATTTCCAATATTTATGTAATTCTCAAAACTTTTGGCCACGACTGTACACACGTGAAGGGGGAGGGAGGGGACAGGAGGTGCGGGGGTTAATTCGCTTAGAGCAGAGAGAGAGTGGAGGCTTTTCTTCGCACAGAGGCAGAAATACAGCAGCAGAACTGTAAATCGGGATAAAGCGATCTCTCAAAAATGACAGATCGTCAGACGTGTAGATCGCTTCACGGTCTTAAATCGTCATATTGCACACCCCTAGAACCGCTGTATAATTACTAGGGATGTCCAACAGTATTGGCTGATATTGGCATTGAAAAATTATATCAGAACTTATTGGTATTGGTTTTTACTTTTAAAATGACAACTTTTATAATTTAATTACCATGTACATATACAAACTGTTCAGTTACTTCTCACTCAAAATGTCAAAATATGACAGATCTGAGGTACAGTTTGAGGGTTTTTTTTATATAAAGTTTTGAAAGTAAATGTCTACTGGTGCTATGAATTTATATCTGTATTATAAATTAAAATTCAGACTATATCAGATATTAATAAAAGAAAGAAAAAGCCATCATGGACTACCTTTGCTCATGCCATAGGTGTCTCTGTGAAGCTCGCAGTACTCCATGCCAGGGATGAGGTCAAAGAGACCAAAAATCTGCTCCTGGGTGAGCGCCGCCCTGGTGGACACCATCAGAGATCGGGTGAAGTCACTATGGCGGAAGTCCACCATCGAGTAGCTTCCCTGATCCGCTGCAGTGAAGAATACATGAATCAAGAACAGAAGGTCAGCTACGCAAAGCAAGCAATGATTTGATAAGTGTGATCCAACTTGTTCCAATGCCTACGGTTGGTTATGGGGTAGTGGTTGGCGGAGTCGACGGAGCTGTATTCTCCCCCCCTGGCTCCTCCTGCAGAGTAATCTTCAGACGAGATGTTTTTACTGCGAGGTTCAGCCAGGATGGCCCTGTAAGCTGGAGACACAACCACCAGGTTTTTAGGAGAGAAAATGGTTTCTGAACTCACCAACATTCCACAATCACTGCAAAGACAACAAGTGCAAAGGTACAAAATAATCACAGTTTGGTACGTTTTTGTGGTTTTGTAGCTCTTTTACACTTGGGTCAGCTCGGTCTGGTACAGGTTGGTTTGGCCACGTTACAGAGCGTTTTATACTAACCCTGGCCAGGTCGGGTCGACCCTTTTTACAGACTACCTCCTGAGTGACACCGAAGCGGGCCAAAATGACCCAACACGCCCACCTATGGACTGACAGGTCCTTTACAGTGATGTCATTGTCACTCTTACATAACGGTGGCAACTGAGTGTAGTGATGTCACAGAATCGCGACTGATCGCTCCATAATAAACAGCCAACTGGCGACGCATTTTGTGAGGTTTCTCTACCTCTTTAGGCGCCAGAGTTTTTAATACAAAATATTCAATTTTGATATCTCTAGTTCAAAAGGTTGTAGCTGATTATAAAGGTACACTGTAAATTAGAAAAATATTCAATATGATAATAATTTGCATATTATGACCCTATTAGGCGTTGGCAATATTGGATAGCAGGACTTTTACAAATTTCTGCCATTTTACATTGTTTAAAACTTTTATTTCATTAATAACTACTGTCTTAATGTAGATTTTTCTATACATGTATTTTCTACATATATATTCTTTATTTTTTTGGCTTTTTTTCAAGAACAGGTGGACAGGTATGTAGTTATGTCCTTTTTTATGAGGCTCTGATACTCTATTTACTATGTCAAATCAACAGAAAGATAATCATTGGGCACAAAATTTTACAGATCCGTCCCGAAAATAACTAGCAGGCTCATCAGATTGTCTGATCCACTGGTGATCCTACTCTTCCTCATCTGACAAGCAAATCTCACCAAAATCATCATCATCATCATTCTCACTTGCAGCGGAACAGAGAACTTTACTGATGTTTACTAGCTTATTAGCTTTCTTTTTTTCTCTCCCGTTTTCCGTCACATCTGCCATTATTTACACTGATTTTACATCCCTTCCACCTTGGTCACGATTAGCGTTATTATGACCAACTTTCTACCCGATCACATACCTTTCTCCCACCGGGAGAACGCGGTGCAGAGCTTCGGAGCTGGAATGTTACTGCTTGTGGAGCATCATGGCGAAACGGGACGGGACCTGTTGCTGCAGGTCATTTAAGTTTCACTTTCTTTCATCAGGGACAACTGAACATCTTGATCAGAGGTAAATATTTCTCATCAGAATCTGAATAAGCCAATACTTCCCGGTGGGGAACTCAGACGTCTCGACATTAGTTTTATCTTTCTAAAACTCGCTATCTCTCTCTATGCTGTGACTGCAGCAGCTGCACCTCGTGTCCCCCACTGGCAGCGCTGACTAAAAAGCTGATTTACTCAAAAAATGTCCATGGTAACAACCCAAAAATGTGTCTTAGATTAAAGTTACAGATGTTCGCCATCTCCTGGTGTAAAGCAGTAATTAAATTATTGGCCCCATCTCTAGCTGTGGCTCATTAAAGCCAGCAATGTTGCTTGTCACAATATTGCGACTTTGGCGCCTAGAGGGTTAAAGAAGATCAACAGAACGACAAAAAGGGAAACCCATACCATCACGTCCTCCTTTGTTGTTAATATCTGCAGGTGCTTTTTTTCTACTTCCTGGCAGTTACAGATATCACCGACATTTCGCGCCACTTTCTCTTCTGAACCCGCCCATGTCTACATCATAGACTGCATGTCTATGGACAAAAAAGGAGACTTTTCCCTCGTTGACGTCACCCATAGGTTTCTGAAGAGCAAAAATGAAGCCAAATGGGTGGTTCCCACCGCCGACATCTGGTCCCCGTCACTCGCCTCGTCACTCTCAGAAACTCCAAAAATGGGCAAAGAGGTGGAGCTGAGAGAGGCGCTGTGAGGCTGGGGGCGACATAGCTAGAAGCTAGTCAGGAGCTAACTGAAGCTAACGTAGGCTGCAGCCGGTTCCAGCCAGAAGACCGCAGTTGAGGGACTTGTACCCCGTTTTTCAACAACGATCACTTTAGACCCAGAAAACATCCAGCAAAAAGCAGTAACAAATTCATCATGAAAAATCAGATCCTCTCAAAAAATAAAAGGCTTTTGACTCACCTCACATCTCAGACATATATTAAATTATGCCTCCAGCTGTGTTCCTCACACCAGCACTGATCTAACCAGCGATCACCCAGTGTGCCTAGAGTTCAACTCTGTAGTCTTCCAGCCTGATTTAGCCGACATGTCTATCAAAAGGACACGCCCCTAATTATTCACAATTTCAAGGTTAAATTACAAATAAACAAAGAAGTTAGAAAAAAAATTCACCCCCTCAGACTTGTTTTGATGGTAAACCTGAAATATCGAACCTAAGATGGTTTTTTGAACCAGGCTGTAAACATGTTTCTTTTTGCTGTAAAGTTGGCCGTTTTAACATGTGAGTCAATGGGAATTTGCTCCTTTTTGGAGGTATCCCCCAGCGGATGAGGGCTGAACTGCAATTTTTGTCACTTCCTGGTTGGCTTCACTTTTTGCAAGCGGAGTTTGCCCCTTGGTCTACACCCACATCATCAGTCTGACTACAGCTATATGAACACAACCCGACCCGTGCGGAGTCAAGCGGAGCTGACCCAGGCCGGCAGGGCTGATCCAAATGTGAAAGCGCCAGTAGTCACAGTTTGGTACGTTTCTGTGGTATTAAATCACAGTTTGTTGTGTTTTTGGTGTACTTTAATCAAGAAAAAAAAATGTAACTTCTTTTGTTTATTTACTTTGATCAGCATAAAACAAGATTTTTCATGAATTAATTCCCTTCAATTCCTGACATTAACTTGATTTTATTTTGCTCTATAACTTGAAAAAAGTTGAAAGTATGGAACTGACTGGAGATTTGATATGATTTTTTTAAGTAAGAACGAACAAGATGACATGGAATAGAACAAACGATTTGAAAACTTTCACTCTTAATGTTTAAATAATACGTTGCCCATATTTGCCAATAAAACATGCTTAAATCACTTTGGAGTTGTTTTTTTTATTTAGACAGCCTAGGTTCCCAGCTGTACTTGAATGCAGCCGTTGGGAAAAGTCCTTCTTATCAACGGGGATTCTTCCGACTTGCAGAGTCTGGTCTGATTGGATGCTATTGGTAGCCATGATAACGTCAGATGTTTTTTCCTCTAGTATCAGTGATGTTTCCATTCAGAATGACATTGTTTCAGCTGAGTCATTCAGTTCAGTGTGTTATGGACCTTGATGTTCTGTTTCTGTCTATCTTCCTTTTTCTACTGTAGCTGCAGGAGAAACCATTAATGTTCCCAAACAGCAGAGTTCAGTGATAATAGGGAGTCTTTTCTGTTCTGTTGTAATGTCACTTTTTAAAGTTGCGTTGTGGAAACGTTGCACTCTGAGTTCCACACATAAATATTCTGCATGTGTTCAGGTAGGAAACAGCTGGATTCATTCGGTACATGAGCATTCTGAACCAAAGGGCCATACCAGGAAAAATAAAAAAATATAATTTTAATGCATGTACCGTACACACCTGAAGGATGCTGCTGTAGTAATCACTGACTCACATTTGTCGCAGTTCTCTATGGCGAGGGCAGCTTGAGACGGTTTGTAGTAGCGCACATAGCCAAGTCCTTTGCTTTCACCCGTTGCCTTATTTCGGATGATGACACAATATTCAATATCTCCGTATTCCTGGAAGACGGACAGAGAAGGACAAACAGCCATAGCGAAGAAGTGAAAGATCGCTCTATGAAATGCAGAACAAGAGGAATCATATTTTGCACCATAAGCACAACTATATTTAGTGGGTTTTAAAGCTATATTCTGGCTCCAGTATGGAACAAAAATCAAGATGATAACCATTAATATCACAGTCAAATTAAATGCAGTAGTATATACGTAGCAGTAGGAATAATTACAGCTTTTTCTGTCTTATGTAAAATAAATTAGATTGTGTCCAGCATTTGTTTTAACATGCAACTGACATGCAACATGCATCGGATCCTTTGTCACAGAAGAGGTGGGAGAAGATGCAATATAAATAATTTCAACATAATGAAAAAATGTGATATTCTCCACCACTCATTTCAGAAACTGAAATTCATATATTATATAGATTCATCACAAACTCAAATATTCTAAGCCTTTATTTCATGTCATTTTGATGATTAGGGTTTACAAAGAACAAACATCAAAAATGCTGTCCCTCGTGAAATGTTAATATTAAATCAGATCAATAGAAAAGGGCAATTCTGAGGGCCTGGCACAGACAGGGGGCCCTTTGAGGGCAATCAATATGTATTGTCTTGTGTAAGTTTGTTAAATGAAATATTTCATTTGATCTTTTAAAATAAGAAAATATGTTTGGGATTCGATATTTAAAAAATCCTAGAATTATGTATGATATTATCATTTCACCCCTCTCCCTTACTGAATGGAATCGTCTGACACTGGCAGCGGCACATGCAAAATGTGTACAGCACGCTTCGCCTACTCGAACAATTCCTTCCCTTCACTGCTGTGGAAGATCTTTTCTATCAAACTGTTGCTTAATTTAGGTCAAAGTAGGATTAGTGTTACAACTTTTCAGTTTTGTGTGTCAGCCACTGTGAGATACAGGAGGATGTATGGATGCTGAACTAGCCACATTGCTACTGGATTGGTAAGTAATAAATGCTTGCTCCTGGGTTATTTGGGAATGATGATACGATACAGTGCCAGGAAAAAATTTGATGGTTTACCAACTGACACGCTGTCAGTTTGATGTTTTGTTCTTTTGAATGTACTTGTAAACTTGTTCAGAAGGGCTGCATAGAGATTCCCTCATCTGCTTCGGCTGTCGGCTCGGTCTTGCTGATAGCCAGCAGCCCCTATGTCGAGATGCAAAGAGTATAAAACCACGGCATTTATGGTTGTTTATGCGTTTTGGTTCACTAAATGGTTTCAGCATATTTCGTAGTGAGTCACCGCTGCATTAAAGTGCGCATTATTCAGTTAAAGTGGTGTTTTCTGACTTAAATTAGTGCTAACTCATTAGCGCAGTAGCTCTGTAGATCTTCACGTCATGGTGATGGGATACAGTAGCTTTGCTCAAATTTTTCCACGTCAGCTCAAGAACCCCTCTTTTTTTCTCTGTTACCTTATAAATGCAGTCAAACATAAGTTGTTATTTTGACTATCAGTTGACCATGCCTCTTTCAAAATGAGGTCTTGATCATTCTGAACAGTCAAATACACATGTTGAACCTTTTGAAATATGCATATTAAATAACTTTGTCAATTTAAGTAATGAAGCCTTGTTGGTCCCTGACTTTTCCTAAAACTATGTGAATTTTAATAAAACTATTTTGAATATTTATCATGTGAATAATATGATCATTTCTACAAAGGATCTTGCGCTGTTTCAATTTAGTTTGCAAACATTCTGGATCAGATAATATGAAAGTATTCCGTGAAGGGTGGTTGGCAGAGATGGATCATACTGTATTTGACAACATACGGGATCGTATAGTAACACAATTCCACATCATCTTCAAGAGGTGCACTGAAACCTCCCAAACAGCTCAAAGTAGTTTGTACAGTAGCTGGCAGAGAATTTCTATCAGAGTTTCTGCCTGCAACCTGGAGTTGAGTATAGATTTGCTTTTTTATTACAGGTAAAATATTTAAGTCTTCTCTGGTTTTAGTATCTTTAGTTATAATCATTCCCAAAGATTTTACCTCATTTTAACTGGAATCCCATATAAGTCAGTTTGCTCTTTATCATGTATTGACATAACATCACATTTTTTAAATGTAAATAGAATCCCAATGCTTTAGAAAATATTAAATGTTGTTATTATTACCAAATGGATCTGGACAGTTTTTTAGAGATATAGCTAATAACTCAGCAGCTAAAATAAATATTTAGGGAGAAAAGGGACATCCCTGCCATACACGATTGATAGTGAATCCTTTAGGTGTTTCTTGGGGAAGAGAAACCGAGCTATTAATATCTTCATACATTATATGTATCGCTTTAATAAACTCTGTACAGAATCCAAAATATTCTGACGTTTTTATAATACATGTATGTTCAACAGAATCAAATGCTACGTAAAGATCCAAAGATTAAAATGAAACCCTTATCTTCAATCAAAGAATTATAATCTACTAAATCAAGGACTAATCTAATTTTATTATGTATAGACCTATCTTTTATAAATCCTGATTGTGTTTTACAATCTGTCCAATTCCACTTTTCAAACAATTTGCAAAAATAAGAGTAAATAATTTGTAATCCACTTACATTGCTAGTGCAAGCACAAAATAATGAATTTAAGGCGGTCTAGCAGTACAGAAGCAGTTATATATGATTCACATAAAATCTGATTGACTTAAATATATGAGAATGATAGTAAAAATACCCCAAAGTGGATCATTTTATGTAAATTAATATGAAAAAAATCTCAGCTGTGTTGGGGGCCCTGCCAAGATTCTTCTCATGGGATCAAAAATTCTTAGCAGCGCCACTGACTATGATATACCCACTTTGTAAGCTCTATTAGTACAAATCAGTCTAGCAAACTTTTAGGGAATTAATGAATGTAAACTTTAAACTGGTTACAGTCAAAACTCAATGATTTCCAACTCCATCCGTCTACTTTAAACCATTGTGGGGGGAACATTTTTATTTTATTTTTGATGTTTCAGTTGATATTTAATTTTCCCCATATGCAGAATCCGCTGGGTTTAAATAAGAGGGCAGAACAAAGTAAACAGATATTTGACAGACTTAGTACTTACTCTGAATGTGTTTTTCAGGTCCTCCTCTGTGATGCTTTTGGGAATCATGATGAAGATCCTGGTCAGCTCCTCATCTTCAACGTCTCTGTGTCTCGTTGACGACCGTGACTGCGCAATAAACACCTAAACACACACAAGTACGAAGAACTATAACGAAGTCTAATAACGTACTCATAAACCAAGCGAGCTAATGGTAAAACTGTGAAACCCGAAGGTCTACGCAGGACCCGAACGCCTCTGCAGTAGCTGCTAGCATGTTAGCTTCAGCTTTCACTGAAATTACGCCAATAATAACATTAATATATGCAAAACTACTTCAGTCAGCTTGTGTAACACCTCGGCTATTAGTCGTACCTTTATCGGTTTGGTCCCATCCAGCAGCACCTTTCCGTGCATTTCCTCCATGGCCAAACATGCCTGCGACGACTTGGCGAACTTTACATAGGAGACGCCTTTGGGCTCCTTTGTCTGCTTGTCTTTAACCAGCCAGACGCCCTGAATCTCCCCAAACCTGGAAAAACTCTCCCGAAGATCCTCTTCTGTTACACACCGACTGGTGACCACGAACAGACGGCTGTTCGGAGGGTCGTCCAGGTTTTCGGGCATCTGTTTAGAAGAACTGTCCTCCATCATCTTCTTCTTCTTCTTCTTCTTCTTCTTCTTCTTCTTCTTCTTCTTCTTCTTCTTCTTCTTCTTCCTTTTCTTCTTGACATTAAAGGCAGTTGGCAATCAACGTAATGTGCATTACCGCCAACTACTGGTATAAAGAGTGGATTAAGATTATTCGAACATATATCTAAGAAAAAAACTCCACAAATCACACGTAATCTTCAAATAATATATAATTGTCATCTACGTTTCACAGTAACTCAAATCAGGCTCTACAGAACTACAGAAAAATAATTTCATTGAAAAATAACTAGTTTGGATTATCGGATGGTAAACATGACTTCCCATCTGTTTCAAGTTTTGTTTTAACATGATCCCATGAAAGATCTTTAATGCAAACATATTTTTCTGCTCCTTTAATAATTATTTAAAATTTCTCTGTCTTTTGTTTAGCTTGATCTGCACAGTTGATAACATATTCTATTAATATTTTATCAAAATAATGAGTTTTTCTGGTGTTAGTCCTGTATCATGTTTCTCTGCTGTCATTCTTATATCACTTATTTCTCCTGAAATCGTTTGAGAAGTTGGTTTTTGGTATGGTCTCACAGTTTCATGGTTGTTTTGAACTTTCTTTACTGCCTCTGCATAACTTAACCTATTCACTGTTTGTATGTGTTGGATTTCCACCTCTCTTCTCCTGACTTCACATCCCCCAAATGCCACACTGACCGCCACAATTACAACATTTCTCCAACACCTCATCTTTGCAGTCCTCAAAAGTATGTTCACCACTACATTTAGGGCATCTCTGTCTCCCTCTACAAACGACCGCAATATGTCCGTATCTTTGACAGTTGTATCGTCTGTTAAAAAAATAAAAAATAATAGGTTTTGGTTTGAAATTAGAGTTAAGAATTACTGTAAATTAAATGTATAAATGTACATGTTTTACAGTAAATTATGCTATGAAATTTGCTGTGATATAGATTTTCTTTGATCTGTTAACTATAATTTTTAATGTAATTTAAATGAGATATTCCTTTAATAATAATAAAAAAAATTCATTAAACTTTAAATTTCACAACATTTAAAACTGTTTAATTCAAATCTGTTTTAGTGTCCCTCAATTCCTTTCTTCCTACTTCATCTTCCATTGAAACAAATAGTGTGATACTTTTGTCCCCCAGAATGTTATGTACTGTGTTGTTGTAAAGCAATAAAAAAAAAAACAAAGCAGTAATGGATGTTGAGGCTTTCTGTCACATTTGATCTGCCTCTAAAATGCTAATCCTCTTAGGCCCTTCCTGAAAATCAGGACTGGATTTAAAAGTTGGAAAAAAGTGCCTCAAGAAATCATTGTAAGTTAAAAGAAAATATATTTTAATTTATTTAATTTTGCCACAAACATTTATATATATATGTATATATATATATATATATATATATATATATATATATATATATATATATATATATATATATATATATATATAATAAAAAACACTTTTCAAATAAACAACCAAAGTCTTACAAAAACCTGTAATGCCAATATAATATTTAGTTTAATTTATTGCTTTATTTTGAACACTATGAAAAAGAAAAAAATGACATATACACATAACAAGTACACTTATATTACTCACAACCACTTCTAATGCATAGCACTATAACATAACACATTATCAAACGTTCAAAAGGGAGTACGAAGAAGCAGAGCTTACTTTGATTCTACTCCTCTTTTACAGCAATCATACATATTATTAATGGAATAAGACAATAGGCAACATCGTAATAAAAGTCATTACAGAATTACATCTTTTTCATCTAACCCATTCAACAAGTCTCCTCCACTTATAGAAAAACTCATTTGTCTAACTGTTTTTCTTACTTTCATTTTCTTAGAATTCAACTCACCCCTGAGGCTATAACCCCCCTCTCTGTCACTAAATATGCGTAAGATGTTCCCTTGAAGATAATTCTTCCTAACTTTGAACATTGTTTGCGCAGTTTAAAATGTTACTAGATTAATAAAATTTAAAACCTTTGCCCTTAAAAACAATGGATTAGTATGTTCTCTAAATCCAAATTTGTAAATGATTCTTATTTCTTTTTTCTGTAATATACAAAGAGATTGAAGGGTGGTTTTATAAGTGTTTCCCCATATTTCCACACAATAAAATTTTAATACATGTATTGAATTTATAATTTATGGAAAGAAATCAACTCAAAGGGTGCAGTGAAAATATATAAGTCAGAATAAAAGCATTTAGGTGTTTCTACAGTTGTTCAGCAATGAGATAAACTGAAGTTTTATATATTTTCATAAAAAATCTTTCTTCAAAAAATGGAAAATCCTTAATTTTTCATCTTTTCATGTCATTTTTAGGTGAAATAGAACAGTCTCCACCTCTTTTGCTTTTTCCACTCGTCTTTAAATCTCAGCTGTAAACAGATGTTTACATTAAAAAAACTAGATTCATTGATATTTAAAGTAGTGATTCTCTAATCGTGTACAGTAAACTATTTACAGTTAAGACAGATTAGATTGTATTTAGACTTCAGCTCAGCTCAGTTGATTATCCCGGGGATTTAGTAATAACATGTTTACAGACGACCATACTGACCGCAAATCAAACAAAGCAACATACTTAGGAAGTGAAGCATGAGCACAGTTTACTAACCATATTTATTGGTCCTACTTTAGTGTCAGGCAGTTTTGATAACTAAAGTGGCTTACTCATTAATCATATTTTTTTACCTTTCTTAATGGCAAGTTTGTAGAATTTTGCATAATTTTGGTCAGAAAATGTCTCCTGATCTAAGCTCTTAGTGTGATTAACATGGCTGTAAAATCTAAGGTCAAGGCTCTCTATCTGTGGTAAAGGAACACAAGTGGCACAAGCTCAATAACAACCAGATAAGTTGTTTGAGTGGTTGCGAGTTATTTTGCTTCTGCCATTTATTACCAAGAAAAGTGGTGCCTTGGTGCCTTTTCCCAGTGGTTCATACCCAAATCATAACAATTTTATTCTCCTTTTGTGTATTTCCCACATGTAATGGTTCATTTTTTACATACAAAAACAGAAATTCTACAGTCATAACTTTCCTTCTTCAGTCACAAATGTGCTTGCAAAATATCTTATTTTCCTTCTCTTCCTCTCTTTTCCATAGGTCACCAAATTACCCAGAGAATCAGGAGGATACCGTAATGTAAGCAGGTACATTTTTAAAACGTGATATCTCCATCAGGAAAAAAGGTAGGCACTACAAGATAAGAAACGGTTTGTCAGTGGGTACAAAATAGTAGCAGGATGGGACAAGATGGTGCGAACTGACCTGATGGCATTCGAGGGTATACGAATTTAGTTCAATTCAACACAAAATTATTTATCATAAAAGGGAAATTAAATATTGTAACAACTCTTATTATCCAAGTTTCCTCAAAGAGTCCTAGGGGATGGTGATGATGTGGGCAGGAAGGATCTTCAGTTGCTAACTGACTGAAGACTGCTGTATGCTAACAGCTTCATTTACGGGCAGCAAAGGCAGTATTCCATAACATGCCCCGGATAACCCCATCAGAGGTAGGAAAACTCTACTAATCCGCCTCATTTGCTTTTGCTACTCTTTAAATATCAGTTATTTGATCAGATATCTCAGTTAAGAAAACTAATGTTTTCTTAACAGAGGAACAATAAGAACAAGTGCCACTGGTCAAGTGTGTTACATTTAATTACATTACATTTGTTAGGCAATCGAAAAAGCAGTTTTCCTATTGCAGCCATGCAGCAGCCATATTAAATTTTAAGATTTGGACTTATGAAAGTAATTTGTTCCCATCAGCTTTTCATACCTTTTTTTTTTTTTATGTATGTTTTTATCCCACTCTTTGGTATGTGGAATATCTGCCAAGGGACCTTTTTGACAAGTTTTTATTCGTTTTACTGATTAAGAGAATGTTTTTTTTTTTCTCTCATATAGGCCACATAAAAATATCCACGTGCATGAATTAATTTAGTTTTTGGTTGTGTCAGACGTCAATCTGTCAAATTTAGTTTAAAAAAAAAACTGGCTAATAGAAGCCTTTCTGGGGGGTTTTCTGATTATAGCATACATTTATAATAAAATTTGAGTTAAGATTTGAGTATTTTTATGTCAGTCTATCTAAATAATTCAATAAACTTCATAACTACAAATAAAAAACATATTTGTTAATGAGCGCATGAAGGAAGGAGGATACAAAATGATAAGGAGGGGGAACTAAATATGTTTTAAAAAATCCCTCTTGGCATTTGGACTCCCGGCGGACTTCTGAAGATTTTTTTTTACTTTACAAAATTTTTTTACATTTGAACTAGAAATGGGAATTAGAAGTAAAATTCCAACGCAATGTTTAACAGCACAATTCAGCCTAAAACGCAGTGCCATTGTAGGTCCAGTAGCTACCTCTTTCTTTTCTTTTTGTAAAAAAAAAAGAACAAATAATAATAAAAACTTTAAGAGGTGTTGTGCTGCCAGTTTAAAAGGTCAGTATGTAGGCTGCCCAGGCAAAGTCTGTGAAGCGATGATCCTAAACATAATCCTCAATCTAGATCTGCCGGCACAAAAGTGAATCTATATAAGCATCAAATAGAATCTCAGAATCTGTTTGATTTTAATAGTTTATATGTTTAACTTATCTTAACATCTTTATGTAACTCGGTATTTCCTTAATAGTGTCAATTTAATTTGAACAATTCAAGCTGTTTTGTAGCGTGGCGTAACCCTCAGCACGTGACGTGTTGCGCAGTGACGTAAATAACCGGTGTCTCTAAAGCAGAGTGACCTTCGCACGTTCGCCAGAAAGCGCTGTTCAGCCGACAGAGGAACAACCTCGTCCAGATCAGAGAGACTTTTCACCGGCATATTTTAGCCGAAAGGTAATCTTAATGTCTTGTATTGACATATTATTGCTGAAATAATTGTAGTCTTCGAAGAATATTGCGCATAAGGAACGTGGGCTTGTTTGAGGACATGTTGTGCGGTTGCCGTTAGCTTCAATGTTGAAGAATAGCTCCCTTGCTCTCTTTGCGTACTGTAACCGTTAAGTAACGCCAGGCTTTTATAAGGTGCAACGCGGACATTGTGGCGGGTTTGTTCATGTTTCACGTTTATATCAAAGGCAGGGGTCTCCTTGAAGTAACTTGAGTTTATGAGCGTCGTTAGCGTTCCACTTGAACAGCGACATTGAAGCATCCTTGACTGCCTTTTGAAGGAAGACGTTGACCCGCCTAACCTAGAGGCAGGCCGGTCCGGACCAGCAGGGCTCTAAAGTCGGGTCGGAGCTGCTTCTTTAACAATAGAAAACCTCCTCCAACACACTTTAAGTCCTGTAGTAGAGAGATCTGTCAGAATTAGGTTTTTTTTAAACGAAAAGCAATCGTTAGCTTTTAGCCAGGTAACACTGTCTACCACAGTTCGGATAATATAATACACTAAATAAACAATAAACTACAGTTATATGATTGTGTAATTAAAATGTAATCCCCTTAAAAATGACACTGCATTATCAGAGGGAGGTGGACTTGAAACTCTTCCGGGCAGAGTTCAGCATTAAACCTCTTAAATGAAGAAGAAAGTAGGTTTTAGTTGAATTTAACCTTATATGACCAAAGTTAAGGGGGGCATTACCATGTGAACTAATCAGCTTTAGTTACCAGTCAAAACACCAGAAGCCGCAGGAGCACCTATTATTAAAACACCTTCAGATAAGTTCGTTAGTGTTGGCTTCTCTCCTCAAGAAGTTAAACACCAAGGCTGTCCCCATCTGACTTTATACTATTAAGTGTGACCTTAATTACGTCTCAGACTTGGCAACCCTCTCTTTTCTTTCCCCTGAGAGAACCATAATGTTGGCAGTGGTGTAGTGGAGCGGGATCCGCCTGTCAGAATTACCAGACTTTACTTCAGCCGGATGCTTTGTTTGGGATGAGGAGGAAGGCATCACCTTGGTTGACCTCCAGCGTTACAGAACAGAGGACAGGACCTGCCTCCCCAGCGTCGATGCAGTTCCCGCACTTAAACTCACGTGTGGTTTCTTTAACTTCCACAGCTCGTCATGGGTGACCTGGAGAAAGGAAAGAAGGTCTTCGTCCAGAAGTGTGCTCAATGCCACACCGTTGAGGCTGGGGGCAAGCACAAGGTGGGGCCCAACCTGCATGGCCTTTTTGGACGCAAGACCGGACAGGCGGAGGGATACTCATACACAGATGCTAACAAGAGCAAAGGTCAGTTCTGGGATTTCTGGGTGCAGATAACAGGAAGTAAAAACCCTTAAACCCTATAAGATCGGTTCAATAATTCTGGTTTTCCTTTCCTCACAGGGATTGTCTGGGGTGAAGAGACCCTGATGGAGTACCTGGAGAATCCCAAGAAGTACATTCCTGGCACCAAAATGATCTTCGCTGGCATCAAGAAAAAGGGAGAGCGCCAGGACCTCATCGCTTACCTCAAGTCGTCCACATCGTGAAAACGTTAAAGGAGAGGCAAAACGAAGATCAGAATATTTAATGTACTCGTTTAGGTTATTTTCAGCTCCATACATGTTCAATATATGGTTTTATGTTTAGTCATTTGTACAGAAAGTGTATTTATTTCGTACAGTTTGAGAGACGAACGGTTCCAGGAAGTGTACAAATGACTAAACGTAACACGGCAGCACTTATTATTTGTGGATCTGTACTAATAAATGCTAATCTCATTTAAATATTACTTGCCATGATAGGTGGCCTGACCTGTCATTCATTCTGTTCTCCATGACAACGGTTCATCTTTAATATTATAATTCATTAAAGTCAGCAAATTTCAGCTTATAATAATATTTCGGAGAAATGTTGGGACATCTGGTGGGGATTTGGTGTTGAGTGGCGTTTCTGAGAAGCTTTCGCCTGATATGAGCGCTCTTATGTTTCCAAATGCTGAACTCGGATGATGCCTCCTTTTTGTGTTTTACTACAGCCGAAGAGCCCCCTATTCTCTGAGCTCTTCTTTTAACTCCTGCCTGGCAACTGATTTGATGCACCTTGAAGAAACGAATCATGCTAAGGGTCACACGTTTGATATCTGCCTCGTCACAGCGAAGAATTGCGAGTGTTTAATATCTATTGCGGCCTTTAAAAACCACCAACTATGCTCAGAGTGTGAAATCAGCTGGCAAACTGTCAACAATGCCTAACAATGTTACCACAGCTTCTGTTTTCAGAAAAAGAAAAAACTACCATGGGTACCATCTGGGTCGATAGATTATATTCACCTGTTTTCACATAGTGAAAGAGTGACGGTTTGATTATTTTACTGTATTCGGTGCTCTAAAGACAATGATTTTGTAGCTGTGTTTTTCGGTTTTGGACAGAAAGGTTGAAAGGTCAAAATAAACAAACTTCAGAAGCAGAAAAAAAAAAAACTTGTTTCCCGTTTCTTTTTTCTAACCTCACTTCACTTCAGTCAAAGTATTCAGCTGACTTTTCTATTTTGGTACTTTATTTTCATATTTGATTGATATAAGGCAAAACTCAGTAGCACTTAAGTTATATTCTGAAAAGTAATCACCCATTTCAATTTTAATTCAGTTTATATAGCGCCAAATCACACATCTCAAGGCACTTTGAAAGAAAAGTCAATTCAGCACATACATTACAATCAGTTTAAAACTTTATTTAAGGAATCCATGCAGGTTGCATCGAGTCATTTACTGGCAGCATTCACTTCCTGAACGAACGAGTAGCGACCATAGACTGTAAAAAAGATAGTCAGCGCCTCTTCACTACTCCCCGTACACACTCATGGGGGAATTCATGGCGGATTCACAGACTCCTCCTCCCCAGCTCTGACGAAGCATGTTCCTAAAAAGGGCATAGGGGCGGGATCTTCACTGTAGACTCTGCCCTCATATATGGGCGTGTAGTTCGGTCTTAATAACGCCCATTCTGCTCCCGCGTCTTTCTGTCTATCTTCTGATGCTAGACTTGGCTTGGCCCCCTCATTAATTATGCAAGATTTAAAAAAATGATCTTACGAAAACCAGCTCGGTGCCCAGGTTTTTTATGAGCCCAGCGTTATCTCAGGAAGAATACGTAGCCATAGAAAGTTTAAAAAAACTTGGCACCAGGAATTAAAGTTGTTTTTAACGTGTCTAAAGTCCAATGCTTTTCAATGGGGGCCTAGAGGCCAAATCGAGATACTACAGCAATGGAGGAGCAATGGCGGCCTTCATGGTATGCGGTCACAAAGCAGAGCAGGCAGCAGCCATTGGTAGCGACAGTAGACAGTCCGCTGCGTTGTGTTGACTAGCAATCCCTCATACTGGCCAAGCATGTAGCGACAATTGGGAGGAAAAACTCCCCTTTAATGGGCAGAGACAAAAAAAAACAAAACAGGAACTGATGTATGAGTACTTCCTCTAATAAAAGTTGATAACAGGATATAGAGATTGTTCAGTTACTGGGGGCATCATCCAAAGGAAAGCTCCCCTCCAATAAGGCATCACAGCTGAACAGAGCGCCAGAGGAGATGTAGCTTTAGAGAGAAAAAGTTAGCAGTCAAAATAACAGCAAATATACCTGGACAGTAGACGAAGAGAAAAGTAGCAGAGAAGAAAGGAGGTCACTCCATCCAATAGTCTAGCGGTATAATTACAGAGATAGCTCATGATTACCCAGCCCTTATAGAGGTAGAGTCAGGGAGAACTGTCTATCTGGACTTCAACCCAGCCCCGCAACCAACTCATACAATGAGTCAATGGTCAGATAACAATGATGGACTGGCGACCTGTTCAGGGTCACCACCTTTTGCCCATACAACCCTTCAAGGATGGATGCAGGGAGGGTTTATTACATGATAAGCAAAATGAAGCAGTTGGGAACAGAATCTGAGCAGTGCTGCCAACCTTCTGCAAAACCAGTAACTATAAATCTCCAAACTTTATGTTGCATTAAGATTAGTTAAAGAACAGTGCATTGAGAAGAATGACAATATTTTGATTTCCTAAAAAGAGAACACTGTCAAGTCCTGAAACACTTTTAGGGCTATGCCAAGATATTTGATTTTAACACGTAAAGCGTGCATTCACCAACTGTCTAGAATGAGTAGTTTAATAACAAACTTTCAAAAGGCTTTTAAAATAAGAAAAAATATTTTAATCTCTTTCTAAATAAATAATGATGGAAATTATTACTCTTATGAATTAGTTATAGTGTAAATATAAAAAGGAAATTTGAAATAATATTCTGAGAAATCAATTATTAAAGTTTCTACTCTAGACTTTAGTTTTATTTCTATCGTACTCAGTCAATTTATTGATTAACTCTCACTTTGCACAGTCAGTACGTTTACAGTATATACAGCAAGAGAAAGTCAAATTATGACCTTAGTCGTACTAAAATAAAACTTTTCGAATGTATTCAGCTTAGTCTGGCTTTAAGTGAACTGGACTGGAGTTTGACTCCATCTGCTTCCTCTCACCCGACTCTGTTTACTGCCTGTGTGCAGCTCTTAGCTAACTGCAATAAGGCTAATACGTAGGGGCACATATCGTCATGGAGTCAATAGATAACTGTTTAGTTTAGATAACTCTCCACCAGTACCTTTTGCCGTGCCGTACTGTACCGTTACTATCGGCTACACGACTCAACACAGCCCGACTCGTCAAGTGTTGCTTCACAGTTGCAACAAACCAGAGCATCTAAATTGAGCGGGTGAGTCTAATGGTGGGCGGCCCCAGAGTACATAGCGGGAAGTAAACAAAGGCTCGGAGAAAAAGAACCATGGCGACCTTACTAGCGATCATGAGCTTTTTGTTTAGTCTGTGGATTTCTGTAGTCCCACGTCGAAGAGAAAGCCTCTCTCATCGAAGAATAACGACCCCAGAAAAGCTGCAAAGTGCAAGGAAAAACTCGGTGGAGTAGTACAAAGGAGTGTGGGAAGCTCTGCAGGAGAATGAAGCTACAGACAGGACCCGGCGGCTTGTGTGGGTAAGCCGATGCAAATACTACCCCAGTGTGGTGTGCTATAAGTATGCTCTGGGTGTTTTTTTATTCGCTAAAGCCCAGCGTAAAAAACAATGTTGACAAGTTTGCTCTATTAATAAATATTCTGTGTGTGCTTGTTTCAGATGACTGCTCTGTGAAGTTGTCACAGCGGACGTCTTTTTGTTTGTCTAACTGGGCCTTGCGGTGATGAGACGTTCTTCTTGGTTTCACCGATGCTCAGCGGCTACAGAACGTCTGGATGTCAGAACAAACATTAATCTACATGTGCAGCAAACTACGTCCAGCGCTGGAACGACTGTGTCCCCTTAAAGAAAGGAGTTGCCATATACATGCTACGAATTCTATGAATTACAACCCACAACTGTATGTTTTGTAATAAAGCTGTGTACTTTGAATTTTTTTTTTAATCAGCACCACTACAATGTGTTTTACAGATATCCCATCTTTGAGTAGGCTTAGGTTTTTCAGCAGCCTTCAAATGTATGCAATTTACTTATTTAGCAACGCAAGATTTTATTACTTTTAACAGCCAGAGCAAATGTTGCTATCAGATTTTTAAAATGTTGCTGAACCCTGATGCCAGATATAATATTGTAAAATGATTCCACCAACCAATGTAATGAAACTGGAAATAAAAATACAAGTGTATAACTTGGACATTTTTATTGGACAGGTATAGAAAAAGTTCAGACACAAAAGTCAAGCTGCACATGTCTGTGGGTCATGGTTTAATCTGCAGCATCCCAGGAAGGTTTGATTGAAGGCAGATTGAAGGCATCGTGTCATCTCCACCCTCTGTAAACCGGTTTCCTTCTGCTCCATCAGAAGAAGGTGATGATCCCGCTGCAACTGATAGCAGATATTTTTTTAAAGGACTATGCTTACTGTGCATTTAAAACATACACGAAGAATTCAAATTAAGAAATTGAAAAAAATATGTCTCACTGTGCTGCAGAAAACTTAAGTAGGTCATTTTTATTTAAAAAAAACAATCAGTAGCATAAGAACTAATTTGGATAACGGATTATTTAAAAAAACAGTCATACTGAATATGATGTGCAACTTATAGGTTTATATTGTGAATAAAATGTCAAAGCGACATGATATTTGCTTCTTACCAAGAGTAGGAGACAGCGAGTTCAGGACTTTGGTGTTCTACATTTCTCTGCTTTGGCCTGCAGGTGAGAACCGCGGTCAGCTCCGACTCCTCCTTGATAAGCCTCTCACAGCGAGCAGCTTCATCCAGCTCACACTGAATCTTCTCTTCAACCAACAAGCTCAGAAATGCTGAAACTCTGTTTGGATCACAGCACTGGTTTTTAACGTCTTTGTTCTTCAGCAAACACTACACACAGCCACTCGCTGTAGCGAGGTTTCAAAATGGCAGTCGGTTTGTTGTTAAAAGTCAAGTTACAATGCAGTGACTCCGTCCACCAACTAATCAGTGACCCGACAGCCGTCTGACGTCGCTTTTCAGTACCAGTTCAGCACGGATGGAACCGCAGCTGAGGTGGTAATAAAAATAGTATTGGCTCGGCGAGGCTTGGAGTGGTTCAGCCAGACTAGAGGGTGAGAATTTTTTGGGATTCCCACGGGTCACGAGATTCCTGCTGGATTCCCGCGGGACAAGAGTCAATTTCACTGTTGGTAACGTGATTTGGACGGGACAGGAAATAATCCACGGGATCGGACGGGAAACCGGACATTATAAGTTTAAAAAATTTTTTTTTTTACATTTATCTATGACGCTGCGATGCGGTGCCAATGTGTGCGGTTATTAACTCCGCTGCAAAATGCAATTCCATCCGGTCTACTACACTGCACGCACCAAAACTGCTACGTTGTTGCTACACCACCTGGATAAACTGGTAAGCATATGATATCCGACTGAAAATGCTTGTATCTTAATAGTTTGGTAGTCAGACAATCGAGTCCATTCATGACGTGGTAAGGTGGCCAAACAACATGAGTGCAAGATATGGTTAAAGATGGCGGATAAAGCTAAATAGATGATCTTTGATACTGTGCTAGGCTATGGTTCAAGGGGGGGGGAGTCTTTCTCTCTGGATTTTTTCGGGACAAGATTTTTTTAGGTGGGCTGTCACGTGATCGGGACGTGACGGGAGTATATTTTTGGGATCGGGAAGGGACGGGAGCGACAATTGATTCCCGTGTCACCCTCTAAGCCAGATTTCTGCCAGTGGAGAGTAAAAGCTACTGAGGCTGAGTCGATCCGAGCTGAGGCAAATCGTACCGGTGGAGAGACGCCTTTAGTCCATACGGTTTACCGTTGTTGCAGTTACTCGAGATATCCGATAGGTGTCACCGTGTTACTATATTAGCCTATTCTCTCTTTCTCTCGGATCCTTGATGTGGCCTGTTTACACCTGTTCACGTCGGCTGCTAATAAACGACTGGCATACCGTTACACTGGACTGGTTATGGTGAACAAAATCTACATGGTGTCAGAAGTGGGGTAGTTTACAAAGCCAGAACAGTCCAAGAACGCAGTGGGAGCCGGTAAGGAGAAGGACAGAAGTAAGCTCCGCCAAGATTCATAATGGCTGACGGATTCCGGTGCCCAGATCCTCTCGTCTTTGACGGCAAAGTTGCTGAAAACTGGTGTAAGTTCGAGCGTGAATATGATATTTTCATTGCTGCCTCCTCAATCTTGCGGGACCAGAGAGCGTTCATTCACGTATGCCCCTGCAGTCATATCAGCTGACGGCGTAGTAGAAGCCGCCGCGGAGTCTAGAGAAGACCCTGATTGTTTAAAAAGAAAATTCAGAGAAGTTTGTAACCCAGAGGCTAACGTTATAATGGAGAGGCACAACTTCAATAAAAGACAACAATAACGGGGTGAAACCACTGAAGTGTATGTGAGCACATTAAAGAACATGGCTAAAACCTGCAGCTTTGGTACATTACAAGATGAGCTAATAAGAGACCGATTAGTTTGTGGAATAATAAGTGACAGCGTCAGACATTCCCTGCTTAAAGAAACGGAGCTGTCTGTATATCATTGTCCAATCAACAGCCTGAATATCAATTTCCAACCTAAAACCCCGCCCCTTTGGGGCGATCTCAGTCAGATTGAAAATCGCCCCAGGCGCTCTCATAGAGTTACATTGTGAGATTCTTTTTTTCAAAGTTTGGACCTTACAATGTATTTCAATGGGCACGGGAGTGCTTGCCCCAGTGTGATTTTGTAATACGCTCTGATGCGTGCTCGGAGACGTAAAGTCATAGACATACATGTCTCTGCCTACAGCAGGCACACGGGTAGCGACAAACCACAAGAGTTGGAGACAAACGAAAAGAGACACAAAATGCAGAAATAAAAAATAATAATTTTGTTACATCAATAAAAACAATACCATTAGAGAGAAAAACATAGCAGGAGAAGCTTGGGGTAAAATAGATCGGACCTGATTATCAGCTAAATATAAATACCAATAAGCAGTAAAACGATGATAAAAAGCACTGTATTAATGTTGAATTATGCATGTTGGGTCACTGTATAGCTTGAGTACATTTCGTAGTAAGGTAGTGTTGTGTTAAAAATGTGCATTATTCAATTCAAGTTATGTTTTCAGCCTTAAATTACTGCTAATAGTTAGCAGTAACTAATAGCACATAGCGAAAGTAGCTGTGCAGACGCGCAACTTCACAATAAGAGCATAGTCCTACTGTTTAGATTGAGAGTTTGTTTGCTGATTGTTTACATTTTGGAAAAAGGGGAATTGTGACATTTTATTACTAAGTCTATATTACATTTGATTTATTTAATATTTAACAGAGCTGCTGATATCCAAATATTAAGTTTATTCATATGTTTTGGTTATTTCTACCTTACCTTGCATTTGTTCTTATTTTTCATCAGAGAGCACACATATCATCTCCCTTCTCACGTTTATAAATGGTAAATGAAATGAATTTATATAGCGCTTTTCTAGTCATACTGACCACTCAAAGCACTTTACATTGAAGCCGCATTCACCCATTCACACTCACATTCATGCACCGATAGCCAACATATCTCGGTAGGACGATGTAGAAGTCAACCCTCCTGTTATGGCAATTCGTATCTTTTTTAAAACCTAGTTTGCCATCATGCACACAGGTAGGGGTGAAGTTTCAACACAGACATAAGGATTTTCCAGAGATTATTGCAGTTGAGATTTGTAGTTTATTGTAGTAATTTGTACAAACAGATGAACATACCAGTTGATTTCTTATCTTGTTCCTAGTTTTTAGCATGCCATGTTTCCATGCTCAGTTGTCTGTGGTCTGGTGAGAACTGTGTGTGCTCCCCCTTCCTGCGGCTACCACTTCCTGTCACCTGTGCCCCTTTATATACACAACCATGTGCATCTAATCACCATCACCGAGTGTCCAAAACACTATTATAAATATATCCAAACAAAATAACATATTATACAAACAATAAACCTAAATGGCTCCTACACCTCCGATTGCAAGTCAACTACTCTACCACTGAGCCACAATCGCCCAAAGCTGTATCACCCGAAGCTGTATCACCCGAAGCTGTATCAGCAGCTTTTTGGAAATAATAAAGAAAAATAGAAATATAGCAGCCTTTTCTCCACCATATTTTCTCATACTCTGAATGGCTTTAAGTGGAGCTCTGGCAGGTTCTCCCAGTGTGAACAGAGTGATCCCAGTCTGAATGGTACCTCCACAGACAGCTCAGTGTTTCTTCCGCTATAGTAGCAGTCTGTTCTAGCAAAACTGTTGAAGCCTCTGACTGAAATCATTCTGTTGTCGTAGGATAGTCCCATTTTGGGATGATCAGGGTTGTCCAACATGATTGGGAAAAAGTCAGCTTTAAATGCAAAAAATGTTAGCCAGTTAATTTGCCTTAGCAACTGGCTAAGAGCTATGGCAATTGGATTTGTCCCTTTACACTGCAAATTGTTGTTTTTTTAGTCATATTTGGAATGTTAATTAGTCAGGATTAATTCACAGCTACCCTGTAACTAATTAGGTTAAAAAAAAGATTGTTTGGCTGCTAACATTTAACCATTATAGGTTAGCCCCCCCTGGAGAAAATTCCACTAGCCGCCACTGCAAACAAGTGAACCAAATCTCGGAGGATACTCATCCAAACAGCATGAAACATTCTGCATAGAAAACTTAACAATAGAAATGAAAATTATCTGGATACTGCACAGTCACGTTTCGAACAAAACTCTCAGACTAAAAGTCGAGGTCTCGGGCGAAGTGCAATGTGATTTCACTGAACACTTACAGAAACATCAGCAGCAGCAAAACCCTACACACACCAAAAAAACAGATGAATCTTATTGTTTTTGGAGGCACAAAGATTATGTCCACAGGCACAGCTACTCTCAAATGCAAAATAGCTGTACAGTTCTATGACCTGCAATTTCATGTTGTAAAACACAATTAACAATCCATCCTCAGATTAAAAGACAATATATGGCTGAAATTGGTTAGCTTCAGCAAAGAAGCTTACCACTTTGACACTGATCAGGATGAAACATTAGCACAGAAAGCGTTTCATGAATATGCTGATTTATTTAAAGATGAAGTCGGCAATATACCTGTAACCTACTCAATGAAGCTTACTCCTAGTGTGCCTCCAATTGTCAACCCTCCAAGATGCATCCCCATGCAAAAAAAGTTGAACAGGAACTACAAAGAATGCAAGCCCTGGGAGTGATTGAACCAGTGGAGGAGCCCACGGAATGGGTGTCCAACATGATCGCCACACATAAAAAAGACACAGATGATATTCGCATCTGCATCAATCCAAGGGATTTAAACAAGGCCCTAATCTAGCTCCATCATACATAAGAGACCTGATTGTTCCATATGTTCCTAACAGGGCCATTCGCTCTCAGACTGCAGGTTTACTGGTAGTTCCTAGGATTTTTAAAAGTAGAATGAGTGGCAGATCTTTCAGCTATCAGGCTCCCCTCCTATGGAACCAGCTCCCAGGGTTGGTTCGTGAAGCAGACAATTTGTATATCTTTAAAACTAGGCTTAAAACTTTCCTCTTTGACAAAGCTTACAGTTAGAGATATGTTAAAGGTAGTTAGAGACAGGTTAGACAGGTAGCTAGGAAGAGATAGGTTAATGTTAGTAGCTAGGTAGAGTGTCAAAAGATAGGAAGGGATATGAAGAGGTAGAGTAGCTACGTAGAGATAGATTAATGTAAGCCAGGTAGAAAGTGTTAGTAGCTAGGTCTCCTAGTAGCTAGGAGACAGGTTAATGTTAGTAGCTATGCTGCTTTAGGCTAGGCTGTTGGAGGACATTATTAGGGTCTGTTCCTACTTTCTCTCCTACTTCTCCCCAACTGCATGATGTGCTGTCAATTCAAGCGCTAACCTGTTTTCTCTTAGTCTCTTCCTACAGTAGGTGCTCCTGACCCGCCCTGCTTGACGACCCTGACTAAGATGGCATTGCAGTGGCGGAAAGTTCTCCACGTCCTGCAACAAACTTCTGCATCAGTTGTGTTGTTCTTTCTGTGTCTCTGTTCTGTGTCTCTGTTCTGTATTCTCCAAACCACAGACGGTCTCGGCAGATGACCGCTTATGCTGAGCCTGGTTCTGCCGAAGGTTTCTTCCTGTCAAAAGGGAGTTTTTCCTTTCCACTGTCGCTTCGTGCTTGCTCAGTGTGAGGGATTGCTGAGAATTACACAACTCAATATTCTGTGGTTCTCTAATTTCTAAATTAAACATTGTATTGTAATAACTCTTCTTGTAAAGTGACATCTGTTGTGAAACGGCGCTATATAAATAAACTGAATTGAATTGAAATAACGGGCTGCACGGTGGCGCAGTGGTTAGCACTGTTGCCTTGCAGCAAGAAGGTTGTGGGTTCGTATCCCGGCCCAGGGTCTTTCTGCATGGAGTTTGCATGTTCTCCCCGTGCATGCGTGGGTTCCCTCCAGGTACTCTGGCTTCCTCCCACATTCCAAAAACATGACTGTCAGGTTAATTGATCACTGTAAATTGTCCTTAGGTGTGAGTATGTGCATGGTTGTTTGTCCTGTTTGTCCTGCCCTGTGATGGACTGGCGACCTGTCCAGGGTGTACCCCGCCTCTCGCCCGTTGACAGCTGGAGATAGGCACCAGCACCCCCGCGACCCATAAAGGATTAAGCGGTTAAGAAGAAAATGGATGGAATTGAAATTGAATTGAATTAATCATCATCCCATGCGAACTGTTGAGGAAGTAGCAGCTCAGATGTCAGGAGAAACAATCTTCTCCATTTTAGATGCAAAGAGCTCCTTCTGGCAAATCAAACTAGATTCTACCTTATGTCTTCTCACCAAATTTGCAACACCTTTCGGCAGATTCAAGTTCCTGAGGATGCCCTTTGGTATCAATACTGCTTCAGAAGTCTTCCAAAGGCCAATGGAACAAATATTTGCAGGTTACTCATGTGCAATGGATGACATTCCGGTTGGAGGAATAGGAATAAAGCACCATGACAAAAATCTGAAAAGAGTTTTGGAGCGAGCCAGACAAATAAAACTCAGACTGAATCCAAAAAAGTGCAAATTCAGACTCAAAGAGGTGAGCTATGTAGGGCACATATTCACAGATGAAGGACTAAAAGCAGATCTAACTAAAATTACAGCAATAAATGAGATGCCACCACCTGAAGATAAAACTGCTCTTCAACGTTTCATGGGAATGATCAACTATCTGGGAAAATTCATCCCAAACTTAAGTGAGCTTTCAGCACCACAACGCCAGCTACTTCACAAGGATTTGGTGTGGAGCTGGACTCAACATGAGCAGGATGCTTTCGACAAGCTCAAAGCGTGCATCACCAGCCCACCAGTACTCCAGTACTACGACATGCAAAACACTGTGACCCTCACATGCGACGCTTCCCAGCATGGTCTTGGAGCTGCCTGCCTTCAAGATGACAAACCTGTGGCATATGCATCACAGACTCTAACTAAAACTGAAAGAAAATATGCCCAGATTGAGAAGGAATTATTGGCAGTAGTATTTGCATGCTACAAGTTTTATGACTTAATCTATGGGAAACCAGTCATCATTGAAACCGACCACCAGCCTTTGGTTACAATCCACACAGTTCAAGCACAGCTAAAACGCATGATGCTACGACTACAAAAGTTCAAACTGACTCTAGTCTACAAGAAAGGCAAACACCTTTACATCAATGATACCCTCTCTCGCACACCTAAACTGGACACTCAACCTCTCAAGGAAGAGTGACGTGACTTTGAGGCGATGTCACTTCAGCTTATTTCACAGAGACGTTTACAAGAGCTGGCTGAGAACACTTCAAAGGATGCCTCTCTGCAGACACTTGCTCGTTACATCCAGCAGGGTTGGCCAAAACAAGTGAGTAGTGTACCTGTAAAAGTCAAACAATTTTACAGCTTCCATGATGAACTGATTATGGAAAACATCATTATCAAAGGCAACAGAACCATCATCCCTGCATCGCAACATGAAATGTACCTACAGGAGCTACACAAAGGACATCCTACTTGATTTTCTACTTGAATCGGTTACATCTACAGAACACTCCACGTGACAACATTCTTGGCTCACCAGCTCAGACTTGGCTCTCAACAGAGGGCAAGCCCTTAGTCCACACATGTCAAACTCAAGACCCGACATAGCCATTTATTTGGCCTTCTAAACTCTAGAGGACCCTATAGATATAAAAATTACGTTCTATTTTTGTGTACCCCAATACAGTTTTATCAGTAAAATAAAATCAGTATTTATTTGAACAGTCCTAAATCACATCATTATGTAAAGATGTTCAGTATTATTACATTTAAGAATGTATTTTTGGAATGCGGAGGCTGATTTTAGCAGTTTACTATAGTTTTATCAATACTTTCTGCCACAATCGGCCCTTTGAGGATATTCATCAGCTTGATGTGGCCCAAAATGAAAATTAGTTTGACACCGCTGCCTTAGTCTGATTAATCCAAAAAGCTTGATTTAGAAGTGTATGGAAACGTACTGACTGTTATATACTTTTTGTGATCTTCAAAATCTTTGTGATTTTTGTCAAACACAGAGGCAAACATGTCACCTTTGTTTATCTGTAACTTGAACTATGCAGCTTGTAAAAACAGCCGCAACACAATGCAGCGCAGAACACCCTGCTGTCTGTTCCATCTATGAACTGATAGACTAGGAGTCTGGGGTGTTTGCATGTGTTTGTTTCTGTAAGCATGTTTAGCCTCTTTTTTTGGAGATTTCCACCAGAGGTACCGGCTGTGCCAAATACCTGTCCATCAAGCCGGGCATGGAGCCACCTCATTGCACATACACAGGTGCAGCTTATTGACGCTCATCAGAGGAGCTGGCTGTGTCAAACCATCTTGGTAAACCTCAAGTCCTCTGTGTGATTTCCTGAAACTATTTTTGTGGATTTTCTCCATTGACCAACCTTTTGATTGTTCTCTGTGCTCCTTACAACGTTTCCCTTGCTGGAACTTACTGTAGTCAGTTCTCTGTAACTTCCTTGTGGTCAATTCTCGAGCTTCTCAGTAAGCCTTGGGTTCCCTTCATGTCTGACTGCCTTCAAGCTACAAGTTTCTCAGTGATCCATGCTCCATCTCCATTCGGTGCCTGCCCACCCTCCATGTCTGGTTCTCGCTCTTGGATTCCACCATCTCTTTGTGTTTTGGAACTTAGTAGGAAGCCCCCACAGACATCCCAGCCTCCTAGCTCTTCCCCCCTCTGGTGTTTTTTTCCATTCATACCTAGTAAGCCTCACGTGTGTATATATTTAAGATGTTAAATTAGCTCCAACATCTGGCCTTACTTTTGGACTTTACTTTTTGCAGTTCGTTTCATCTCCATTTCCATGTGCACTGTCCCTGGTTCTCGTGACCTTCGTCATCACATTATCTTTCGTCCAGTAACAACTTTATAACTTTTACAACTGGTGTCCCTAGTGGTGTTGTGCGTGTGGGTCAAGTAACTTAATCGAAACATGTCATACCCACTATGGAGCAGGTCGGGAAGGACGTCAAACAAGAGAGGCTGTCATATTGCCTCTGTCGTACCTTTAAATTTATGTATTCCCATTGGTTTCCTGAACAATGTTGAAAACTCAAAACATTTTCATCAATCTATGAAATCCAAACCTGGATGCTCTGATTATTGTGGGAAGCATTTGGCTATGTCCCCTTCCTTTTCAAATTGTACTGTATCTTAAGGCACAAAGGGAGGTCCATTAAGACATGGATGGGTGAATTTAGTGTGGAAGAACTTGTCTCGACTGCACAGTATGCTGATCTCAACACATTTGGGCTGAATTTGAGTGCCATACATTTTCATCATTTATCAGTGTCTTGAAGAATTATCCAAAACTCACACAATTATTCTACTTTACCTTCCTTGAAAGCATTCCTTGAAGAGTTGCTCTGCAAGCAGAAAAGAACACTTGTAGTCTGTTATAATGTGCATCTAACAAGGCGAGAGAAAAAAAAGAAATCTGTGTTTGCAATGTTTAATTAGATTTCAAGTTTTAAAAAAAAAAGATTCTGCAGAACGGTGCTCTGTAATCTCTATAATAATAATTAGTCAATTCAAATTTTGGGCACTCTTTCTTTATATTGCAAATTTAGTTGATGTAATATGGCCTTTTGGAAATTTTAAAAACCAGGAGGTGTAGAGAACAACAAAATGGACTGCTGTGTGTGTTTTTGTTTTTTTGTTTGTATTAAATGATCTGCACTTAAATATTTTCAGCTCAATTAAAACTCGCCCTTCCTCGGCCTCTCTTGTTGGCGGGGAGGCGTTTACTAGCACAGGTGCTCTCCATAACGGGGTGTGCTTGGACGGGGGGAGGGTGGGCTAAACTCAGCCTGGGTGTTTAGTGTCTTGTGTTTTGTAAGTAGTCTGAATGTTGGGATGGATTTAGGTCTCCCCCTGGGATGGGTGCGGGCGGATGGCCTGGGCCCCCATGGGGCTTGGTGGTGCCACTGCTGCGGGCCCCGCTTGACGTGCTGGGGCCTCCCACCCCTGGTGGATCGTGCTGAATGGGGTTGCCTATTGTAGTCAGCAGGGGAGCTGGCTCCCTGGGGATAGCATAGTGTCACCCCAGTCATTTCCTCCCCGTCCCCGAATGCCTCTGTCCACCTGCTCCTTCATTCTACCATTCACAAGGGCCTTGGGACGTGGGCACATCACATGTCCCTGTCCTGCTGGGCAAGGGATTCGTCTCCTGGGTGCAGGGGCAGCTTGCTCTATTGAGGCTTCGGTCCCTGGGCCTGGGAGTATAGAGTATGTATGGGGTGTATGAATGAGTGTACAGCGTCCTTTTTCGGGTGTCCTGTGTTGGTCCGGCATTTGTTTGGGTCCCTGGTCTCGGCACTCTGCGTGGGGTGGGATCTGGACCCTGGGGCTGGTAGATCTGGGTTTCCAGGTGCTAGCTGGGTGCGGCCTGCCGACGGCGTACATCCACTGTGGCTTTTACTTCGGCTCCCTGCCGTGTGTGTGTGGGGAGGGGGGGTTGTTCTGGGGTGGCGGTGGCGTGTGTCATCCGTTGGCCGGCTGCAAGTCCCTCCTGCTTTGCGGCGGCGGGGGGGAACCTCTGTCGGCTGATCCCTGATCGGGGCCCTGCTGGGGTGCAGGGCGCCCCTGATTCCGGTGGCCTCCGGGTCCTGTTCCGGGCCTGCCCTGGCGTAGCCAGTTTCCAGCGGAGCTCATGGGCTCGTCCTTGCGATCTCCCGGGCCCCAGCATTGCGGCTGATGGGTGTTCCCCCTAGGGCTTCCATCTGTTCCTCTCTTTGTGGGTGATCGGCCCTGCGCTGGTCCGCCTGTGGCTCCTGCGCTGTGTGGGTTTCTGGAGGCATGCATCTCCTTCCTCCTTCATGTCTGTGTCGATTCTTGTAGGACGGATTGACAGATCCTTACACCAGCTATCAATCACTTGTATTGGGAAACCTTGTTCACACCTGCATGCTCACACACACACATAGGTGAGGGGACATTGGTGTTAGTACGGACATATCTTGAGCTGAGGTTATCGTCATTAGTTAGTTGGTACCAGGAGCTTACCAGAAACATTAGTGTTGTGTTCATTAATCCATGTTTGTGTGTAGTGAATTTGTAATTCATAGTTTATATTACTAGATCAGTTTTGTTAATGTTGTTCTGTTCTATTGGTGGTTATTGCTTGTTTTATTTTACCACTTCTCTGCCGTCCAACAGAGGTGGAGGACTGGATGTCTTCTTGTGCTCTTTGTTTACCTCCCTATCTTGTATCGTCAGTTCACACTTCCTGTCCTGTTTGTCTTCTTCCTTTCTTCCTTCTTATCTCAATTTCGTGTACATAACTTCACGAAATTAAACCCACAGTAATCACTAATAAAGATTTTTCATACATGCATGTCAAGTTGAGTATTATATAGGCAGCACCCCCTGCTGTACTGGTGGATAATTATTTGTCTATATGTGTGGGTGCACACTTGCTGAGGGGTAGAACATTAAATACTAGGCTTTAGAGATGGGGTGAAAATGTCTGTAATTGGGGGGGGACTAGAAGTAGAGCCGCTGCTTCTCTGCTTTAGAAGGAGTCACTTGAGGTGGTTTAAGCATCTGATCAGGATGCATCATGGGCGCCTCCATTTGGTAGCTTTCTCGGGATGAAGCCCAGAATTCTCTGGAGGGATTCTTCATTCCGTCCGCTCTGAGAACACCTTAGGATCCCGGAGAATAAGTTGGAGGATGACGCTGCGGAGAGAGGGACATCTGGGATTCCCTCCTTGACCTGTTGGCCCGTTGCCCCAATCTTGACTAAGCGAAAGACAATCGATGGATAGACACATGAGAAATCCTTAAGTCTAATGCCACGTTTCCACGGAGCGGTGGGGCACTGGCTGGTGCGGTTTGCGATGCTATTTTGTCTGTTTTTTATTGTAAAAGTGGCCCATACATCTAAACCAAGCCACAATTTTTGGGCCCCCTTTAGTTGTAGGTCCATAGGACGATGGCACCAGGGGCGCTGTTAAGAATTTTGGGCCCCATGACAAGAATCTTGGCAGGGCCCCTGCCAGCTGAGATTTTTTTCATATTAATTTACATAAAATTATGTACTTTATGGTATTTTTACTATCATTCTCATATATTTAAGTCAATCAGATTTTATGTGAATCATTTATAACTGCTTCTGTACTGCTAGACCACCTGAAATTCATTATTTTGTGCCTGCACTAGCAATGTAAGTGGATTACAAATTATTTACTCTTATTTTTGCAAATTGTTTGAAAGGTGGTATTGGACATATGGTGAAACACAATCAGGATTTAAAAAAAGGTAGGTCTATCCATAATAAAATCAGATTAGTCCTTGATTTAGTAGATTATAATTCTTTTATTGACGACAAGGGTTTCATTTTAATCTTTGGATCTTTACGTAGCATTTGATTCTGTTGAACATACATGTATTATAAAAACTTCAGAATATTTTGGATTCTCTACAGAGTTTATTAAAGTGATACATATAATGTATGAGGTATTTTGGATTCTGTACAGAGTTTATTAAAGCGATACATATAATGTATGAGGATATTAATAGCTCGTTTCTCTCCCCCAAGAAACACCTAAAGGATTCACTATCAATCGTGGATGGCAGGGCTGTCCCTTTTCTCCCTAAGTATTTATTTTAGCTGCTGAGTTATTAGCTATATCTCTAAAAAAAACTGTCCAGATCCCTTTGGTAATAATAACAACATTTTAATATTTTCTAAAGCATTGGGATTCTATTTACATTTAAAAAATTTGATGTTATGTCAATACATGATAAGGAGCAAACTGACTTATATGGGATTCCAGTTAAAATGAGGTAAAATCTTTGGGAATGATTATAACTAAAGATACTAAAACCAGAGAAGACTTAAATATTTTACCTGTAATAAAAAAAGTAAATCTATACTCAACTCCAGGTTGCAGGCAACTCCTTGCAGGCAGAAACTCTGATAGAAATTCTCTGCCAGGTACTGTACAAACTACTTTGAGCTGTTTGGTAGGTTTCAGTTCATCTCTTGAAGATGATGTGGAATTGTGTTACTATACGATCCCCTATGTTGTCAAATACAGTATGATCCATCTCTGCCAACCACCCTACACAGAATACTTTCACATTATCTGATCCAGAATGTTTGCAAACTAAATTGAAACAGCGCAAAATCCTTTGTAGAAATGATCATATTATTATTTACATGATAAATATTCAAAATAGTTTTATTAAAATTCACATAGTTTTAGGAAAAGTCAGGGACCAACAAGGCTTCATTACTTAATTTGACAAAGTTATTTAATATGCATATTTCAAAAGGTTCAAAATGTGTATTTGACTGTTCAGAATGGTCAAGACCTCCTTTTGACAGAGGCAAGGTCAACTGATAGTCAATATAACATCTTATGTTTGACTGCATTTAAAATTTAACCGAGAAAAAAAGGGGGGTTCTTGAGCTGAAGTGGAAAAATTTGAGCAAAGCTAATGTATCCCATCACCATGACGTGCAGATCTACAGAGCTACTGCGCTAATGAGTTAGCACTAATTTAAGTCCGAAAACATCACTTTAACTGAATAATGTGCACTTTAATGCAGTGATAACTCACTATGAAATGTGCTGAAACCATTTAGTGAACCAAAACGCATAAACAACCATAAATGCCGTGGTTTTATACTCTTTGCATCTCGACATAGGGGCTGCTGGCTATCAGCAAGACCGAGCCGACAGCCGAAGCAGATGAGGGAATCTCTATGCAGCGCTTTTGAACAGGTTTACAAGTACAGTCAAAAGAACAAAACATCAAACTGTCAGTTGGTAAACCATCAAACAATTTTCCTGGCACTGTATCGTATCATCATGCCCAAACATGGGCGCCGCCGGGGGGGTGGTTAGGACAATTCTGAGGGCCCGGCACAGACAAGGGGCCCTTTGAGGGCAATCAATATGCATTGTCTTGTGTAAGTTTTTTAAATTAAATATTTCATTCGATCTGTTAAAATAAGAAAATTTTATATGTATATAAAAAAAATCCTCGAAATATGTATGATATTATCATTTCACCCCTCTCCCTTACTGAATGGAATCGTCTGACACTGGCAGCGGCACATGCGAAATGTGTACAGCACGCTTCGCCTACGTGAACAATTCCTTCCCTTCACTGCTGTGGAAGATCTTTTCTGTCAAACTGTTGCTCAATTTAGTTCAAAGTAGGATTAGTGTTACAACTTTTCAGTTTTGTGTGTCAGCCGCTGTGAGATACAGGAGGATGTATGGATGCTGAACTAGCCACGTTGCTACTGGATTGGTAAGTAATAAATGCTTGCTCCTGGGTTATTTGGGCTTGATGATACGATACCAGGGGTGCTTAATACAAATAAAATGTTTGAAAACCATATATTTTTTCCTTCCATTTTACAATTCTGCAATAATTTGGGTTGATTTTTCAAAGAAAACAAAAAAGGAGGAAGGAACTCTAAGTCACCCCGGATGGCTTCAACAACATAAAATCTAATAATATACATTTAAGGTTTTGGTGACTACGTGGCAGAATGTTAAATAGTTCAAGTAAGAACCTGCAAGGGTCAGCAGCTGCCTCACTTGTTTTTGTATCTATAGTTACAAACTTTGATGGTTACAATGGTGCTGATAGGGTCAATGAAATACAAACTGAAATGCTCTCTATGTTGAAAGAAGTTGATAAAATTTCATTTTTTAGGTGTTCATCCTCATAAACCAGCCTTTTTACAAACTGAACTAAATTTCAGCTTAGCTCTAGTTTCCCTCCATGATGGTGTCTTCTTCCTTGATCAATTCAGGGCACTGTAAACTTGTTAATTCCTAAGTGTGATTAATCGTCTTCAGACAGGATCTCACCAGTGTAATCTTTGGATTTGGCCACACGCAATCTATTCTAAGGTGTTATAATCACTACTTATGGATCTGGACAATCTAAGGGCAACACCTGCTTAGTTGCTTTCTGTGTTTCATGATCCTGCACTGCTCTTCTTGGATGTGTGGGAAATTAGCCAGGTGTAAGCAGCTCGGGCAGGGATCAGTGTCACCTCCCTTTGACCAAAGCTCAGCTAAGAGCAGCAACGTAACAGGTATGTCTTTAAACAAGTCAACAGTCAGGGTGGCTGGGTTCATTCAGATGCTGCTGCTGTTAGGCTGTGAACTAACAGAAATTATATGTGTAAAAATGTAAATAAAGTATGGTAATCATTTTAATGCATCATTATTAATTCAGATAAGGATCTATGTCTTTTGTAAATATACTTAGGCCCTGTATCACGATGTTTAATAGCAAACAAACAGAGATTTTAGAAAAGCCCTTTATGGACATTTAGTGACACTTGGGGGCAACTGCAGTTACTTCAACGTAAAGTGCCTTTTGTGAGAGTTGAGTAAAGAAAGGTAGGAGCTCAGGAAGCAGGACCTGCTTTAAATGAGGCCAGCTCTTTTCACTTGTTTGGAGACAAAGAGTTTTTGAAGGGGAATGAAAATTTCTCAATGTGTCATTTAAGGTTGTTATTTTTCAAGATTAGAATTGAAATCTGACACAACAACTTTTATATCAACCGTTAGCAGTTTCGAAATGTAGAAGAATCAGAAGTTAGTATTCCTGTATCAACAGGTGTTTTAGTTTTTACTAAAGAAAACTGGGATTTGTCCAGGTTTATAAACTCTACACACAAATTGATCGAAGTTTCCATTGCTGTTTACACCCTCATCTATCCCATCATGCATCATAAAGCACCCGAAACATCATCTGACAAAGACTGATGTAGCGGTCCCATTAGAAAAATACACACTTGCCCATACCCCATTATCCATATCAATGTTGCTGAGACCCAAACACTGACCCAACACAGTATAATATATATAACTGTCGTGGCCTTCTTGCTGCGTGCCAGTTTGTGTTAAAATATGAGACATCTTTTACTGATAATCACACTGGATGCAAATGTGCATCAAATCTGCCCGTTTCTGATTTTTTTTAATGACAGTCTGAACTACAGAAGCTTATTGCATTAACTTGAAAAAAATAAAAAGCTCTGTTTTTCTGAATAAATTAGATAAATTTTAAAAATAAAAATACAGCTCTGTTTTTCTGAATTAATGAGATAAGTTTTAATAATAAAAATAAATACCTCTCTGTTTTTCTGAATTTTTGAGATACGTTTTAAAAATAAAAATACATACTGCTGGTTTTTTCTGAATTAATGAAATAAGTTTAAAAAATAAATACCGCTCTGTTTTTCTGAATTAATGAGATAAGTTTTAAAAATAAAAATAAATACTGCTCTGTTTTTCTGAGTTAATGGGATACGTTTTAAAAATAAAAATAAACACTGCTCTGTTTTTCTGAATTAATGAGATAAGTTTTAAAAACAAATAACACTCTGTTTTTCTGAATTAACAAACTAAACTGTGGGGGGCAGAAAATAGGGCAGTAAGCTAAACCTGAGCAAGCAAAATCCTCAGGTGTCTGTTAAAAATCGACTAATTCATAGGTCTATTATATACATATTTTAGAAACAGAAGTATTTTATAATTTTACAATCCCAACACAAAGTAAAAGCGAATTCAGCCATCAAAAGCGACATGCCGTGCAATGGTCAGCCGACCTATCCAGGGTGTTCCCCGCCTTTTGCCTAATGACTGCTCGAGATAAGCATTAGCCACCACGACCCTGCAAAGGATAAGCGGAATGCTACAGACAATGATGGAATAATCCAAACAGGACATGTTTGAGACAGCTAACAATGCCTCCAGGCATAGAACCTCCATCCATTTTCTATACTACCAGTCGCATGGCTGGTGCCAATCTCCATCGGTCAATGAGTGGAAGGTGGGGTACACCATGAATATGTCAACAGTCAATTGCGGGGCAATGCCATGGAATGCCCCCACAGTTATTCTTGTCCAGTCAGAAAAACAGAGCAGCATTTATTTTTAAAACGTATCTCATTAATTCAGAAAAACAGAGTAGTATTTATTTTTATTTTTAAAACTTATCTCATTAATTCAGAAAAACAGAGCAGTATTTATTTTTATTTTTAAAACTTATTTCATTAATTCAGAAAAACAGAGCTTTTTATTTTTTTTCAAGTGAATGCAATAAGCTTTTACTTTTACGATTTTATTTTTTTGTCATTGTACTAATTCAGAAAGATGCTCAGTGTTTTAAAAAGAGTCTGCAGTCTGAAAAATCATGTCGCATTTCATCGAACTGAGCAACTTCAACACAGCTTCTGCAGAATATTTCCTCCTCCTTTCTTGACACTATTACTTGTTTGTGATTTTTTTAAGCACAATATGCAGAATGTGATGTGTAACATTTTTTTAATAATGAATCAATGTTTTTGGACAAAGGAATGGACACAGAAGGCGCAGGGGCTCGGGAAACAGATGCTGACATGGCTAATTTCCTAGTGAACAGGCAAGAAACATTATAGGTCATGCTTAGAGCTTGATATGATAATCATATGACCTCACCGATGACTTGAGAGACCTAACATCAAGGCCGTATCTGCCACTGAGGCCCATTGTAATGTTCTGCTGCATATTCAATGACAAGTAATTTAAAAAAATGCTTGCAAATTGCCTCCATAGTTATCTGGGGTAATGGTGGAGGGATGGGCGTAACGGACGCAGGCCACACGTGGGAAACGGCATCTATTCTACCAAAGCCGTTTATTTCCTTAATATGTGGTAACTTATTTTTCTGAACCGTCTTTAAACACAGCTTAAGCATACACATGTGTAGGCAGTAGTGGATCGGCAACAGGTGCTGCAGAGCTGAGCAGAGCAGAGCAAAGCAGCATGCCCAGCAAACCAGCTAGAGCCAGCAAGATGCACGAAAAAAACAAAAAACGTAGTAGTTTTTACAGACAAGATGTGAGTTGAGTTATGTTGTTGTATATAGGTAATATTGGCAATATGAAGCCTAGTAGTCTAAAGCTCAATACATCATGTTAAGCTAGTTAACAATACTAATGTTAGTTGTGTTATTTCCAATGTTAGTTAATTCATGCTGGGAATAGATTCTCTTTTATTTCTGTGCAGAACTTTACTACTTTCCATATGTTAGAAAGAAATATTTATTGGTACATAAACAGCGGGGTCAGAGAGGGAGCTGCACAGGTTGAAAGAGAATATAAGTGGCTGAGAGAAATATATATGGCAAAATAGGGTATTCAAGGTTAATTTCCACAGTAATATCCCTGTTATTCAACCTAATTCTATTTTAGAATCATTCTTTCTTTATTTTTTATTAATCTTTAAAGGGACAATAGTAAAGATCATAGTCAGGGAGGAGAAATTAAATCTGAGGCCATCAGCAGGGACGATGATGCAGTGTCTTCACAGGTAAGGAGAAATAAGAAGCGACTGGCAAAAAGAGATCCATTGCTGGGAGAAACCAGACAGGTATCAGGACAGGGTTTTCACAGATATATTAGAAATACTCTCACTACTACTTCAAAATATGTTTTGTCTATATTACAATTGATAGCCCACCAGGATCAGAAATCCTGAACCTTTTTTTGACATTCTTTAGAACTATTAGCCATCTCCCTTCACACTAGATATTTTGTAGATAGTAAATTTATCAAACTAGATCGTGTTCTGCTTATGCAAATGATGTCAGTGAGTTTGATAACCTGTAAAAAGCTTGTCTTCTGAAGAGGTGATATGTAGCCATTATGTGTTATTTATTGTAATTTGCCAAAACCAGTGTGTGAACTCGAACTTTCATTCCTTAAAATCCAGTTTCTAAATCTTTTCAGATTGACACCAACAGTCAGTTGAGAAACTTGGTTTTGAACTAAATTATTTCTTTCTGCTGAGAATGTTGGCACCTTGTAATAATTAATTTTATTGATAGTCACAAGGATAGTTAATAACTACTTTGAATCATTTTTAGTGTTGCTGATAACTATGCAAGCATACGTAATTGTGCAAAAGTGATTTAAATGGTTCTTTAGCATTGAAGGAGAGGTGCAAATCTGAAAGGATGATAAATCACTTTGTTGATCTCAGAAAATTTTTACCCCATCACTTCTGAAATGATGTTTATGTTCCCGCGTGGACCTCGCTGCGGACCAAACAATTTGTCCAACCAAAAAAAAGGACAGTGTAATCCATGCTTAACACAACATTAGAGGTGAAGAAATAAGGGAACTAAGGAATAACAACTTGAAGCTGGGGTATTACATTTGACCATCTACTGTACATTTGAACATGTGCTGACATATACCATTATTGTGTGGTATGTTGGCATCGCTTTGACTTTAGTCATAAGATCGGCAGAAAAAAATATGGGCTGCCTCTTTGGATGAGACTACAAGCCATTCATCAGCGCAGTTCCAGACCTAAGATCATGATCTGTGAATACTTGCCTCCAAGCTACCATTGGTTCGGTCTACTGCTCTCCTAAAAGAGATGTAGGAGAATCTAAAACAGAACGAGTAGACTGGGAAACATGTTGGAGCTTTTTGAAATTTTGTTGATTGATACCTCCACAATGAAAATAACATTTAATTCTATCTGATTTTTGCTGAAAGGGAACATCCAAATCGTTGTAGATCCAAAACCTGAGACAGTATAACAGTTAAAAATTTATGTGTCAGGATCTGATGGTCTAGCCCCGTTCACAGATTCACTCCCCATCTCCCTCATAGTGTGCACCCATGTCAAATCCCAGTCACCACCTGATCTTAATTCCCCATGTTCTATTTAAGGCCTTCCCTTCCTCTCACTTCCCGTGGGTTCCTCCTGTTTCATTCCTATTCGTTCCTGTCACTGTGGTTTCCTTACCTCCTCTGTCTTGTCATTCCCAGTATTTCATCAACAAATCACCATTATTATTTGCATTTATTATTAATATTACTTCTTCTTCTTCTTCTTCTTCTTCTTCTTCAAAAACCTGTTTCATCAATAAGAAATAATTTCTGTTGTACCTGCTGTTTTTGTGTTCTTAGGAAGAAATAAAATAGTTTCTTTTTTTTTTGTCTGCATAAACATTGACCTGAGACATAAAAAATTGTGTCCATCTGACAGATTCTGTTTTGTGGTCAATGGCTACACAAAATCAGTCTCAGGCCAACAAATGGCGGTTGCGCTGTACTTTGGGCCTCCGTGCAGTAAAATGTTTTGACATTTAATTAACCTGGCTTTTCCTTACAACGGCTTTGAGTAATCTTTATGTATGAGAAGCTCATTAGGGTCTGAAACCTTTGTAAAGTCATCTGAGAACCTGCTAATCTCCTATAATAGCCTAAATTAGTTATTGCACCCTTTTGTCACAGCAAATACTGGGTAAAAATGTTCTGTCTAGTAGGACAATCAAAGTGTGGTTTCTTCTTGTGTTATACAATCAATTAAAGAACTTTTCTATATCCGTAAAAGTTTCTGTACTTCTAAGATTGTTTTTGTTTTTTCTGCTCATAAAAGTAGTATTTTAGCCAGGTAAACAGTTACTTCTAAAGGGGGGGCATGATAGAGGGAGATAGAGTGGAAAAGACACAGTAGATTCCACACTGATATAATAATAGGTGAACAGTAAAGGTAGAAAATTATGTCACAAGTCAGAGACACCTTTAAGTACACAAGCAAAGTCAGATTAACCATAAAAGGATCATTCAGTCCACTTAACAACAAATGACCAACAAAACAGCAGCTATGTTTATTGCTTGGGCCTTGAAAGAAAAGGAAGCAGAGCTGAAGTTTGGATTAAACAGTTTAGAGACTTGTTTTGATCTTGTCTTAGATTATCTTACATCTACCTAACTGTCTGGCTATAAACCCCTCCATGGAGACTACAGTGATGGATTAGCTGTGTCACAGCAATACTGGGAATTACTTATTCTGTACTGGATCAAGTTTCAAATTAAAAGTTTGGGCTTCCATGTGCTTTCATGCTTTTCATGTGTCAAAACATGTTGAAATAGATAAAAATATGACCAAGGTTACAGTAATTGTGAGTATTCACTTGAAACTGAAGCTTAAGACGTATAGTGTAAGAACGTCGTTGTGGGAAAAAGGCATTTTAAATAAAGAAGTGAGAGAGATTCCTTCATTTTATCTTGGATGTTTAATTATATTCCAATTGATCATACAGGAGAACAGTACAGATCATAGTAAATGCTGAATGCTGCCTTCCTTCAGCTCAAATGAAAATAAGTATTTATAAAGTTCAGCAACCTTGCCTCTATGACTTCTGAAGATAAAACTATTCTCTCAGGATGAAGGCACCTGGGTCTTTAGCTGGGAATAAGTGAATCTTGACAGATACAAAACAATGGCAATAGCTTGGGTTAAATCGTAACACAATTAAGAGAAGCTCTCAAAACTAAGTATATAATAAGGATCAATTTTCTCAGGCATTGAGGTTTTCTCTAACCTCGATTCCCATGTAAACTCAACATCTGTTTTCTGGCCCATCTGCTCTTATTTTCTTCACAACCTCTGCTCTCAGTGTTAATAATACTAACAGATGAATCACAATAATAAAATTCTCCATCACAGTCTCCTCCCCATTTATCTAATCTCAAAGATAAATCAAAATGCTAAGGAAAATCAACAATCAACAATAACAATTACTAACCTAAGAGACGGGCAGCATTCAAAAAGAAAGACAAAAATGGTTCAAATAATTTCAGTTATTACATGTCACATTGAATCATATCTAACAAAATTATCTAGTCTAAGCATCCATCTTAATGACATTATCTGAAATTCGAAACAACATCTCAAACAAAAAAACCTGCTGGTGGCCTAAGATAAGAAACCTCCTTCCTAGGGTCATGTCGTCTGTTGTTTCTTTTCACCTATCGGCAGGCAAAAAGTTTGAGACGGCCCCTAGCCCCATAGGTGGCGCTCTTGTTAAGTTCCTCATTAGTCAGGATGCATTAACATAACTGCAAAACAAAGAAAGGGGGCACAATGTCAGGCAGTATCAATCCAGTACACAACAAAAATCAAAAAAGTTCTAAATTTAAATTGAAATATGTACTCTTCCCTTAAATGAGTCAGCCATCCAAAGCGTGAACCTCAAAATCAAGATCAGTCACTGCTCAGCACCACAGTGACCCTTTGAGAGGTTATACAAAAGAACCAATCAGTAGTAATCAACATTAATAAATTTGTCCATCACAAACGTCCTTTATAAAACGCCTCATTTGTGTGTAATTATAGTGACTAGTCCTGGGAGCACGGAGGCAGTGCTAAACAAGGTATGTTTAGGATATAAATATAGGTGACACATGAGCTACGTCCTGCTGGGAGATTATGGATGTCAAACAGGTGATAGAGTAAATATGGGAAAGAGAGAAATAAAACACCAGACCCAAACACATCAAATGTTTTTTCAGGTTTCAGTGTATATGTGTACATATCAATCATTCAGTCAAACTTCATTTATAAAGCACTTTTCATACAAAAATATTCCAGTTGATAGTGCATTACAGAGTAAAAAATAGCCCACATATATCACCCCCTCCCCCAACAAGTTTAATGCATGCAAACATTTATACCCCCCTCCCCCTCAATCCTATCCCCATGTGTGGACACACTCAGGAGCAAAATTAAAGGGAAAATAAAATACACAATAAAATGAACAATAAAAGGGAAACTGGGCTGAGTGCAGATGAGCCAGGTTAGTTAAGCAAATGAATATAAATATGAATATTTGATATGAATTTTGACATTACATCACAAAATGAATGTGAATTAACAATAAAAATGGAAGAAAATATGTTTTATACTCTGTGAAATGTTATAAAAATTATAATAATAATACCTGGCCCGCTGTCCACTTTAGAATCCACCATGATTTCTATCCTGTATCAGAAGATGTGTGAAGAAATGCAAGAACATCTTTTAAAAAAAAGCTATAGCAGAAGAAAATGACCCAAAACCTGTCATTAGCAGAATCACTAAGAAGCAGTGAAGTGTCTTGAAACCTCTTACACGTCTTTACTCTTAAAGGTCTCTTTCACTGAGAAACTGTGTAATACTTCTTATTGTTGAAATTTGATTGGTCACTCTGAGTTTGTGAGCGTTTTAAAAAAGGACTGAGTAAAAGACAGTCTCTCTACGTTATAGAAAAATTAGTGTACATTGTCTAGCCCTGCTTTGTTTGTGATCGTCCATGGAAAGGCTTTATTGATGTGGCGCCCAGGAGAAAGGAGAGCATGTATCTATTAGTGGAAGCTAACCGTTAAGCAACTTCACAACATGGCCGAACAAACCCAGCTTTTGTTATTTGTGGACATAGCACATCAGTTTGATTTCTTATGCAAGAAAGAAGAGTTGTAATTAGATGGAATTTTTCTTTGAACACCACCACTGAAGTCTAACGGTAAGTTAGTTATTTGTTAAAAGAAAGCTTAAGAGTCAGGTAGAGTGTTGTTATTTAATCAAAGGCAAGAATTTTGATAATTATGAAAGTTTTGCGATCCTCTCGTTTCCCCCCACCCACTCCTCGAATAAACTTCAAACCGCTGAAGCAGGAGAGCCAGGGCAGAGAATGATTTACAATCCATTTATTCATACATATTAATTCAATTAAATTAAATTCAAAAATACTTTATTGATCCCAGACGGAAATTAAGTGTTGTTGTAATTCACCACTAATTCATTTTTCAAGGAGTTGTTGTAGACCATGATGGCTGTGGGGAGAAAGGATTTCCTGTAGCGGTCTGTGTTGCAGCAAAACTGAAGAAGCCTCCGACTGAAGATTCTCTGTTGCTGTAGGATAATCTCATGAAGAGGAATCTCAGGGTTGTCCATAATCTTTTAAAATTTTATGAAGAATCCTTCTTTGCATACAATTGTTCCACATGTGTCCCCAGAACAGAACCAGCCTTCTTTATCAGGCCTCCACCTGTGTTTTTAGGAGTTTATTACAAAGCAAATCAGGCTGAATTGTGTAAGTGCACTAGGCAAATCAAAGAACATGATCCTCACAGTCATCTTTGTCCAGGTGACAGTGAGTTGGTTGAAGCAAGTTAAAGATGGCTTCTTCAATGCCAACTTCATGGCGATAAGCAAACTGTAGGGGGTCCCGATAGGTTCTAGTTTGCTTACTCAGGAGGGGCAACAGGAGTCTCTCCAGGACCTTTATGATGTGGGATGTCAGGGCAACAGGGTTATAGTCATTAATGACTGACGGGTGAGTTTTCTTTGGTTCTTGAACAAGGCAGGATGTCTCCACAACACTGGAACCTTCTTCTGGGTCAGGCTAAGGTTGAAGAGGTGCTGCAGAATCCCACAGAACTGCTCTGCACAAGTCTTCAGGACTCTGGGGCCGACACCATCTGGACCTGCAGCCTTGTTCCGGTTCAGAAAAAAGACGGGTGGGAGAGTGAGATAAAGGGGGTAGCAGCATCTCCTGACTTGGTCGAAGACAAAGTTGTGGAATTAGAAGAGTTCATGACCAGTGATGCCGGTAACGCGTTACTTAGTAGCGTTACTTAGTAGCGCGTTACTCCTAATATGACCACTTTTTTAGTAACGACTAATCTAACGCGTTTCTTTTTTCATGCAGGTAATCAGATTAAAATTACTTGTTCAAGCCACTGTGAGTTACTATTTTTGTCATTTTCTTGAGCAAAAAGATATATTAGGTACATGGCGGCATTAGTATTAAGAAAACAAGTATCAATAGCGGTAAATATGATCCTACCTTCTACTGCTGGCCGAAACAGCTGATAATCTCCTTTGCGGGTGCCATGTTTGTTTTGGCCTGAATCTGAGTTCTGTACTCTGTAGGCCTACTCTGCCCCCTAGTGGAACTCTCCATTTGTACATGCAGTGAGAGAGCAAGTATGTCCCCAAGACACAGCTTATTCCTTTATAGTTGCTGGTGTCAATGTGAGGTTAAAAAACAAGTATATATCCGTTCTTACTGTTAAAATGCACTTCAAATAAAGTGATTATATGTAAAAGTGGTTATTGTGTTTATGTTGAGGCAGTGGGGAGTGTTATTGGGAGCTGCAGAAAGTAACTAACAAAGTAACTTGTAATCTAACTTAGTCACTTTTAAAATAAAGTAATAAGTAAAGTAACTAAGTTACTTTTGGAAGGAGTAACCACTAGTCAGTAATCATATTACTTTTTCAAAGTAACTGTGTCAGCACTGTTAATGACTGAGGTGGAAGATAGAACATTTTGAGGTGTGACAGGCTAGGAGTGGCTGGAAACTGGAGAGGAGGATGCTGAGCTGGTTCCTGAACTAAACCTAATGAAGAATGTGTTCAGTTCATTGGCTCTATCAAGACGTCCATCTATCCATATATTATATTATATTATATTATATTATATTATATTATATTATATTATATTATTTTATATTATATTATATTATATTATATTATATGTATTCAAATTAGAGGCTACAGCAAATTTATTGAAAAAAAAAATCAAGTGAATGAGAACTTTCAACTGGATGTGTTTGTGCTTTATTACCACAATTTATCCCAAAGATAATTTCCTCTCATGTTTTTGTTTTTATGTACCAAATAAGACATAGTGAAACAGTTACAATGACAGAAAGAAAGATTTCATTTTTGTTTTATTTGAAAGTCTGACACTAATTTGTTGTGTGACCATTAGTCTTGTTTTTCTGGTTTACAATAATTCAGCTCAAAGTGTTCCAATTGTCAGTTACAATAACAGAGCAAAAAAAATGAAAAATATAAATCAGCTTGGTTTAACAATATTGCAACATCATATGATATGTTCCCTCTCTCCCTTTAGACTAATCCCATTAAATTTTACTCAACATATATAATGATTCATTCCTAATATTCTTATGTTGTCTGTTACCTTCAATTAATTCACAGTAGAATGAATACATACTTACATTTACACAGTAATATTAGCTTGAGTAACTTCTTGGACAAAATTTACTTTGGAGTAGCTTTATTATAGCCGGACGTAGCCATACTCAATTCTAATCAGAATGTGAACTTCCAGACCGTGTTGAGGGCGGGACTTCGGCTGCCACCCAGGCTAGCTTTATTACATCATACTTGTGATTTTTCTTGAGTAATATATATATTTTTTTTTATTATTCGTACTGGAGTAAAACTTGTCTGTACACAAAAGCTTTGTTGTTTTAAAGTGATTATTCGTCTCCTAAACACACTGTACCATTTGGAAGTCAGTGATTATGCAATAAACTATACATATATATATATTAATTATTTACCTTACTGTAACATAAATATACATTACCTAGGGTACATCTTTGCATTTTTTAAAATCTGTCTGAAGACATTATTGAAAATCTTTGATGGTTACTTTTTATTTTCACTTCTGTAGACGTACATAAATGGTAACTTTATTAAGCCACCAAGGGGTACTGTTGCCCAAAGAATTGCTAACCTCAATGCTGCAGAGTAAACTGACACTTTGATGCCGCTGAACAAAATTTTTTAGCAACCAACTGGCTTCAGAAGACCCCTAGTTAGTACAAAAAGTCCAGTTGTGTTGAATCTAATCTTATAATAAATCTAGTCGTTATGTGAAGGCCTCAGAGGTCTGATAAAGAACATTATTGAACAAACAGCATCACAAAGACAAAAGAGGACAAGTTTAGTCTAGGAAACAGTATCCCAAGATTAGAACATATCACAGAATTCAGCTCAAGTGGGAGAATCTGTTGACAGAAGTATTAGCTTTTCACTTAAAAAAAATTAGCCTTTATGGAGCAAGAAAAAACTCGTTGTTGACTGAAATACTGTTCACTTCAGTGTTTCCGGGGGTCTTGTGCCTATCTCCGGCAATCAACAGGCGAGAGGAAGGGTATACCCTGGACAGGTGGCCATTCTATCGAATGACAATGCCGGACAAACAACCAAACAGTCAAATTTCTGGATGGCAGGAGGAAGCCAGAGTACCAGGAGGGAACCCATGCATGCACAGAGAGAACATGCAAACCCAGTGCAGAAGCACCCCAGGCCAGTACCTTGTTGCTGCAAGACAACAGTGCTACCAACTGCACCACTGTGCAGCCCACTGTTCAAACCATTATTTAGAAATGGTAAGATGCATGGAAAATGGATACAAAACAAGACCCCACACACTGCAGCATATCTGCAACACAATGAATAAATAAATGAAAGAATCAAGCTGTTAAAATCCCAAAACTGTGTTCGAAGGTAAGGCAAACTTATTTATACAAACACGGACTCAGGTTAGAATCAATAAGAATCCAGGACATTGTTTTTAGATTTTTATGTTTAAGATATATTTTAACATAATTTATCTGTTTTCTTTTCACTCCAACAACAATCCAATACACCGTTTTAATTTGTTATATCAAATCCCAATAAAATACATTAACGTTGGTGGTTGTATCTCTTTCTAACCTAAAATACTAGCTTCATGGATTTAGTTGTTTTTTTCCATTATTTTAACCTAAATACGATTTCAGTTCATTCTGTTCATTTGATTTCAAACAATGAATGATATTCTCATTTATTGATATTTGTATTTTTTTTCTATGAAAGTTTAATCATTAAAATGTTAGTTGATAGTTACCCTTGAACTCCAAGGAGCTCTAAATCGCTATAAAATATGTCACTTAAATAACACTGTTAAAAATAGCTTAATAAACTAGTTTACTCTTTTCATTACCATTTAGGCCAATAAGTTATGATATTAGGACAGCAGAATCATCTGTATGATGTAATGATCGGTCAGAAGCCGATTCAGTAGGGTGTGGCTGATTACTATATATACCCATGCATCTGTGCTGAAGCTTCAGGGTTCTCAGCAGGAGGCCCTCCGTGCACGTAAAATAAACAGTGTACGAATATAGCTGACACTTTGTTTTATTCTCTCATCCGGGGCCTCTCAGACACCCAGATTTCTACCACAATATCAAAATGGCTAAGGCACAGTCCATCATGGTTAAAGCATTGATACCGTTTTTTTAAAGTGAGGTTCAGTTAAACTGTTATCAGTGCTAGTTAGCTTTGCTGTTGTAAAAAGATGTCATAAGACTGTAAGCTTCTTAGAATGTCTTCTGACAGGTGGAAGCTGGTGGAATCCAACTCATTGGCTGATTTTGTATTTACTGGGATCATTTTCAGACTATTTCAAGACCTGGAAAGCACAGCAATATCCCATTTTTAATACTGTAGCACAACTGAGTCAAACTCTAAGAAATTCTAAGTTCTTGGTTAAGCTAGAACAGAGTGATAATTCACAGTTGATATACAGAAGCAAGTAAGAATATGATTACTTAAATTTTAAAAAAAATATGCAGCCTAAAGTAGCCCCAAAAGTAACAAACTGCTAGCTGTTAGCTAGCCAGCAAATTCTGTATTTTAGCAATAATCTCTGTCTTATTTGTATTATAGGTAAAATGTGTACTAATTAATACTTTTCAGATCCTCAAAAATTCAAAGTAATCTTTTAAGAACATAACAATGTCTGAAGACAGAGTGCATTCAGGGATGTGGGTTCACAGCATCTCCAGCTCTTTGACTTTCATCTTCAAGACAGTTTTTTAATTTTTCCTGAAATATTCAAATCCTGTAAGCCAATTAACAATGTGAACAAAGCAACATACAGAGTCACGTTTATTAAAAGTATTCACAGTTGTGTGGTAATTCATTAGAATTGAAAGAGCCTTATGCTTTCTGGAAAAAGGGTCATATAACCCTTTTCTAACTAGCTCCACTAAATAACCATTCAAATGGCTGTATGTGATTGGCTTCTTCAACAAAAGCATTATGTCAATCAAGTCAGTTCGTGTTCACAACATGTCATTTAAATCAAATACAATCTTTGAAAAAAATGCAGTTTTAAAGTATAATTTCATTTAATATTGAGAAGAACTACTCAAACAACTTGTTTCTAAATGAAAAATGTGTTGCACCCCTCATTAAATTAAAAAACTACAGGGTTTAAAAAGTTGAGCTCAGTTTAATTAAGCCACATCCCAGCATGATTGTTTGCTTGACCTGCAGAAACAAGAAATAAATTCAGACTTTTTTGTGCTGCTTTCATAGTTCTTCTTCTGTTATTTGTGGTGGGAACAGGGAAGGAACTGATTTTTAAGAATGGTTAAATTGATTCTCTTGAGGGTAAAAAAAGAGAAAAAAACCCCCAGAAAACTGGACTTCTCTTGTAATTTTTAAGATGTTTCCACTCTCATCGAAAAGGCTTCTTCAGTTCAGAAGATTCAGATCCAGATTAGATAGAAGTCCAGTTGCCTTAAATTTATTTTAATCAAGGCTACTACTATCTCCTGGATAACTGACAATCTACACCAACAAAAACTGATGTTTTACAAGATTGGCTAATCTAGTGAGAAATGAAGTGACGACATAAGGAAGGATAATATTTTGAACTTGTGAAAAAGATTGTAAAGTAAACGTATTCTGGTGTAACATAAAATTATGTTTTTTGTGGTAGGCTACGACACCTGCTGGCACAAATGAATACCTGCATTATGCAAAAGTCCAAAGGTCTGTTCTGACACATCTTAAAGGCATCAGATCAAGACACGGGCTGAGACCCAGCCCTCCTTATGTACGTTCCCCTGATGTAAGAATTGTCTCTGATCCTCCAGAGAGAGGAAGAGCACAAAAGGGGAAAACATGAAACAGTAAGTTAACCTTCCTGGTCTAGTAAAATTAAGAAGAAAAAAATTACATCCTATTACATCTAAAGCACTGCATGGGTTACTTGCCTCTTTTAAGGTTCATTATTATGATATGAAAGAGACTGGAAAAAACCTAGCATCTATGGGAGAGTTTTAAGATCAAAACCATCCATCTATCCATCCATTATTCATCTGCTTATGCTCAAATGATCGCAGGGAGGCTGGTGTATATCTCCAGCGGTCATTGGGCGAGAGTCGGGGTACACCCTGGACATCTAGTCCATTGCAGAGGCCAAAACCACCACTGACCAAAATAAGCAGAAACTGCCTCACACTTTCCACAAACATCTTGATGATCCCCAAGACTTTTGGAAGAACGTTTTTTGAACAGATGTTACAACAGTTAAACATCTTGGAAGGTGTGCTTTCCATTAAATCCTTCTTGAAGCCAAAATAGTATTTCAGAAAATTAACGTAGTCATTACATAACAGTCAATCAAGGTGGTGATTGTGTGATCATCTTTGTTGATCTTGTACAAGATTTTATGGCCCCTAGTTTAGTTTGCATCATTATCCTGGGCCAGGATAATGATGCAATACATAACAGAAAGAGTCCATCTCAATCACTCAAAAAAAATTTTTTTAATTGAGGGCTGGAGCATACACACACATACATAAACAACAAAAAATTTAATAACTTCTTACTGGTCCCACTGCTACCACTTCCTGAAAATGTAACCAATATTCCCATATAACTTTTTGATTCAACTTGCTGACTGACAGACAGACAGATCCTGGTGAAAGCATAACCTCCTTGGCAGAGGTCATAATTAGTTTTATTTTTTTGCAAACTGGCCAATCTGATGTGTCCCTGCCCATGTTTCCTTTAACACAGAGACAAATCTAAGCAATAAAAATGAAATAATTTCGATAATATATTTTAATTGATATACAAGTCACAATAGTGCAATCCTGTATGTACCTATATTACATTAAATCCAAATACACTGTAGTTTGTGGTTGTAATGTGACAATGAGAAAAAGGTCAGGGTTCATGAATCCTGTTGGAGGGCGGTGTAGCTTGTTTGGGAATAGCTGAAGTCTGCCTGAAGGTGGCAGTCTAAACAGAGAGATCATCTGTTCTGGTTCTACTGCTTGTTCCACTTGTTTTGCTGAGTCTTCGCTTGTCCTTCAGCAGCGGCCCACCTGAAACAGTGTTCTGGAGCTGAATGCACATCATGTCTCTGCTCTCTGGACTGTAGCAGTTGGTGTCTGAACTCAGGTAAACTCCTTCTTGAATCTGTCCGTCTTTGCAACTCTCCCATTTGGTTGAATAGCAATTCATCTGGAGAAAGTTTACCTCTTCTACAGCAGCGGCCATCTTGTTCTTCTCTGTGATCATGTTCTTAGAGTTTTGCTGGGAGGCCAGTTGGTTGTTGGGGAAGGGGAGTGGGAGGAAGTGCGAGGAGCCGGTCACACACTGATTGAAATCTGGAGGTGGGGTTGATGGTCGAGGTGGAGATATGGAGATCTGTCGGACCATGGAGGTGTTAGGAGAAGTGACAGTCTTTGTGGAGAGGCAAATCTTCCTGCAATGAAAATTTTAAAGGAGTTAGTTTTCATAAATGAAAACTCCGCCTTTTTTTAGATTTACGGTTGATTACAAATCTGAACATAGTTTAACTCTGATTTTTAAGTGGAAGAGTTCACGAGTTCACAAATGCCACAGAAAGCCTTAAAAATGTAATCAGTCCTAAAAAAATAAATATTTTTCCTTTTCAGTCTTTTCACTCTTGAGCAGGAGTGTTGTTTTAGATTTAGTCTATGTATGTCTTCTAGAGAAAAGTTTAAGCCTTTTTAAAGGTATCATTCACTCAATTTTTCAATACATTTTCTGTTGTCTGGAGAATTTAAGGGTGAGAGAGATTTTTTTTAATCCCACTAACAAGGCCCCTCTCTTGGGGGGGGGGGCTCCCAATGTGTTCCCAGGCCAGCCAAGAGACATAGTCCCTCCAACATGTCCTGGGTCTTCCTCTGGGCCTCCTCCCGATGGGACATGCCCGGAACACCTCACCAGGGAGGTGTCCAGGAGGCATCCTGACCAGATGCCGAAGCCACCTCAACTGGCTCCTCTCGATGTGGAGGAAAAGCTGCTCTACTCCAAACACCTCCCAGATGATTGAGCTTCTCACCTTATCTCTGAGGGAGAGGCCAGAGGCTTTGCGGAGGAAACTTATTTCAGCCGCTTGTATCCGTGATCTCATTCTTATGATCCCTGATGCCTTACCAATCTGCCTATCGATCTGCCGCTCCATTTTCCCTCATTCGGGAACAAGAGCCCCAGATACATGACGTTATGGGCTTATACGGTACTAAGTGTTCGGTGGAAAGCCAGGGTTAGAGGTATATTTTTCTGGTGATGTCCCAAAGACAAGTTCCAGCCATTTCTTCATTACATCTTAAATCATTTATTTTGTTAAAAATAACACAAGACTGAAAGTGTAATAACACCACAACTGTCATGTTGTGGGGTTGCTAACAGTTAGCTTCTACTATAGCAGAGAAGTACTCTGCTCTTTGCTTGCCTTGCATGGCCTTTCAAGCAAAGTTAGTAAGACAATGAATACAAATTTTCTCTGTGACGTGGAGGAAAAAGACTTTTTTTTTGTGGTCATTTTTATCATCTTTTTATTTACTTTGGCTAATGCCGGCAATGAGGGTTGGAGAACGTTTTCATGTGCAGCATGCATATTCAACTCTGAAAGGCCAGTGAAATTTAAAAAAAGAACATGTATTTTATGGTCTCAGTGAACAGATGTTTAAGACTCAAATCTTTTCTAAGTAAGATCCCTTAGGGTTTCGTTTTGGTTCCTAAGTGATGCAACAAATGCGACAGATCAACTGCTTAAGCACACCTAGGGGTATATTCATTCTAATCCAGATTTGGTTCACTGTAAAATACAGTAAATAAACATTTTTGTTTCTCCCAATGTAACTGAATGTAAATGTACCAAAACTATAATGAACTGTGACCAAACCATGTTTTTTGTGAAACATTAAATCCCTATAAATGACAAAATTATATGAATACGTACTACAATGGAAAACATTATTTTTATGTGGAACCACAGGACTGTAGGCATTTGAATTCAGTCTCTTCACTTTTTAGGAGAAGATGTCAGGGACTGGGGTCTCATTTATAAAGCTTGCTTACACACAAAATAGGGTCTGAAAATTGCGTAAGCCATTTTGTATGCCAAGTTTGGAATTTATAGAAAAAGTGTGTGTATATATATATATATATATATATATATATATATATATATACACACACACATATATATATATATGAAAATATATATACACACACACACATATATATATATATATTTACAGCTCAATTGTGACTATGATGAAAGTCAAGACCTCTCTTTTTTTTTTTTTTGGACAACTTGCAAAATTAGAGACTGCCAAATACTTTTTTGCCCCACTGAATGTTTTGAAAGCGAATTGAACTGGACTTTGAATAGAAAATGACTCAAAGTAATTTATGTAAGAAGGCAGAAGGACACATAGTGGGATTTAGACCAGTGTTTCTTAACATTGGTCCTTGTGGTTTTAGGTATTTCCCTTCTGCCACACGCCTGACCTGAATAACTTGGTGACTAACAGGCAGGAACTAACACTATCACTTGAATCAGGTATATGTACTGGAGCAGAGATGCAGCTAAAAACACCAAGGGCCCTGAGGAGCAGGGTTAAGAAACACTGATTTAGACTTTCAATCCCGGGTGTGGCCTTTTGCTGTAACGCTTGTGGGGGTTTTTCTGTTCAGTCTTGTTTTTTAAGCAGAGACTTTCCTCAGGAATCCATGACAGAATCCAAGCTCCTACCTGCAGCAGTGTCTCCATGCCAGGTGATGCAGCTCGAGCACGCTGAGTACCAGAGAGACGGCCGACACGGCCAACATGAAAACTATGAAGACGTTCTTCTCTGTGGGTCTGGAGACATAACAATTGACTGGATGTGGACACGGCCATGCCTGAGGTGGAGAATGGTAAAATAAAATAAACACAAGTTAGAGTTTCAGGATATCACTTTAAAGATGACAATTTAAATAATAATTGATGTTTTTACCTTGCAGACATAGAGAGGATGGAGGAAGATTCCATAAAGAAAGTACTGCAGACACAAAAACACCACCTAGATAGAAAAAAGCCTTAAGCTTTGTTAAAATTTCAAATTACTTTGGACTCTGGCTGCTTTTTAAAAAAACTGATTTTTAATCCTTATATTGACCTTTTTCTAAAAATTGCGTACAGAAAAGCTCTTCTACTCAACCTGTGAACCAATGCTGTTGATCTGTTATGGAAATAAGGACAACTGATCCAGCAGCATGGTCTTCTGTTGCTGCCGGTCGTATTTTGACAGTTTAAGCTGTTAGGTAACATTTCACATTAAAATGAAATACACAGTACAGTGCAAAGGTTTTAGGCAGGTGGGGAAAATACTGTAAACAAAGAATGCTTTCAAAAGTGTTGATCATTTACTCTCAATACAAAATGTGCAGTGAATTAACATAAGCGAAATATAAATCCAATCAATAGTTAGTGTGACCACTCTGCCTTCAAAACAGCATCAATCCTTCTAGGTATACTAGCACACAGTTTTTAAAGAAACTTGGCTAGTAGGTTGTTCCAATAATCTTGGAGAACTAACCACAGAGCTTTTTTGGATGTAGACCTCCTCATATCCTTCTGTCTCTTCATGAAATCCTAGACGCACTCAATGATGGGGTGGTCAGGGCTCTGTGGGGGCCATACCATCTCTTTCAGGACTTATTTTTGTTCTTCTTTATGCTAAAGATAGACTTAGGCTCTATGTTCAGGTTTGTTGTCCTGCTGCAGAATAAATTTGTGGCCTGCCATATGCCTTGCTGATGGTATTGTGTGATGGGTAAGTATCTGTCTTTATTGAGAACACCATTAATCCAGATCAAACCTCCAACTTAATTTTCAGAAATTCAGCCCCAAACATTCATGGAACTTCCACCATGCTATGTTGCCTGCAGACTCTAAGTACTGTACCGCACTTCATCGCGAGCTGAAAGATTCCTCTGGGAGGAGAAAGCCATGATTTCAAAACCAACATTTAAAGCAAGTCTACATTTTGCAACATTTCGGAGTGGCCACAAAAAAAGCACTAAGCTCAATTGAATAGAAAATTTGTGGGCAGCACTAAAAAGGTGAGTGCGAGCAACTGGAACTTGACCCAGTTCTAGCAGTTCTGTCAAGAGGAGTGGGCCAAGATTCCAGAAAATTATTAGTAGAAAGTATGTGGAAAGATACGTTAAACGTCTGGCCCCAGTAAGCAATGTCAGGTCAGTTCTACCTAATACTAAGGAAGTGCATGTAATCTTCAGACGTTGAAAGAAATAAAAATCATAACTATTCTTGCTATCTTTATTTTGATGGTAAAGATTTTTTTCTGGAACATATGTAAATATCAGGTTTCATTGTATGATGGGAGAGCGTTATGGTCAGGCAGTGGACAGAAGATGATTAAAATACGCAGCCAAAGTCCAAAAAAGCTTCCAGAACCTCTAGAGAGCAATTTACCAAGATTTAAAAATGATATAAGGAAGGCTGTTCATTATACAAAGTGACATTTGGTGATTCAAAATGTCTTATAAACTAAAAGTAATGTCCGTATTACTTGCCTCCATGACGGTGCGGATCAGAATACTCAATACGTATGTTTTTAACAGTCCTCCCCTCAGCCGAACTCGACCGGCAGATTGGCCCTCATCTTTTTCCTTTACTTCACCCCTCTCTGCGTTCCTCCCCTTTTTGTCCCTGCTGTCTGCTCCTTCTTCCCCTCCTCCTTGGTCTTCCTCTTCTGCCCCTCCTCCTCCTTCCTCCTCCCTGCTCCTTCTCTTCTCCTCCCTGCGAACCGTGTGCATGGCGTGGCCCATGTAGATTAGACTCGGCGTGGACACAAACACAATTTGGAGCACCTGAGAATACAGGAAGAACAAGACTTACAACCAGACAGCAAGGATAAAGGTTGCTAAAACCCAAAATGAAAGCATCAACAAAACAAATCAAAAGTTGATATTTTCTTAATCTGAAATCAACTTAGTTTGAATAGTCTTAGGTCAAAGCGTTGCCTTTGGCTTTGTTTTACATGAGGACGAAAAAAAAAAAAAAGAGCCAAAAATAATCTAAGTCCTGAGTTCACACGTGAAGAAATGGAGAAGATGACACATTCTTCAAAGCTCTGGGGCTCCAGAGCAAAAAAGACTGAGACATTTATGTTTGTGTCTTATTTCTGGTTAGGGGGCGTCGTTCGGCTCTGCAGCAGGGACGAGAGGTCACCTGGGCTGCACTGATGCAGATTCGATTCGATGAGATGGAAATGGAAGAGAAGAGCTATATGGAGATGAAATGGGTATGGACTTGCTTGATTACCTCGAATTATATGAGTAATTAGTTTACAGATGTATGATGACTTCCTTTAAATCACTTTGTGACTTAGGTTGTCTGATGTTTTCCCTGTGACTAATATCTTGTGTTTTTCCATGGCAGTTTAGCAGTCTCATTCCAGGGATGTCAATGACAGAAAGAGGGGTTGGATTTGATTTTTTTATTTAATAATTTTTTGTAGTCTTTTTTTAGAATTGTAAATTTTTCTTCAATTTATCAGTATTTTTTTTATTCATTCATCATTTCATCTAATTTATTCAAATCATGTTCATTTGCAGTGATTGTTTTATTTAATTGATTATCCTTTTATTATTTTATTTTGATTGAATTTTCTTTGTCTTGGTTTTCATTGTTTGAGGATATATAATGAAAAGGGGGGAATTACAGATTTTACAGATTTAATAGATTTTTAGATTACAGATACATAATCATTAAAGAAGTTGGAGATTTTATTAGAAATAATTTTTGTATTTTAGTCCATTTTTGTTTGTTTTGAATGTTTTATTGTTATTTTTGATTACTATTGATTTATTTTCTTTGTGTAACCTCTTTGAAGGGTCACTGTGGTGCTGAGCAAAGAGTGACTGACGATCTTGATTTTGAGGTTCACGCCTAACTCATATAAGGGAAGAGTACACACTCCAAATTGTGTTGAGAGATTAGATCTATTTAGTGTGTACCTGATTGATACTGCCTAACATTGTGCCCCTTTTTCTTTGTTTTGCAGTTGCGTTCATGCATCCTGAGTAATGAGGAACTGAACAACAGCGCCACCTATTGGGGCTAGGGGTCGTCTCAAACTTTTTGCCTGCCGAGTCGTGAAGAGAAACAAGTGACAAGACCCTAGGAAGCCTGCCACCAGCAGGATTATTTGGTTGAGATGTTGTTCGAGTTCAGATAATGTCATTAAGATGGATGCTTAGATTAGATGATTCTGTTTGAAATTATTCAATATGACATGTAATGATTGAGAACATTTAAACCACCGTTTTTATTATATTTCTTTTTTGAATACTGCCTGTCTCTTAGGTTAGTTACTGATTGTTATTGTTGATTGATTATTGATTCTCCTTTATATTTTGATTTATCTTTGAGATTAGATAAAAAGGGGGGACTGTGATGGGAAGAATTTAATGTTATTTACTTTCTGTACTTTGTAATCAACTGTGACCTGGTTTACTTAATGTTGTAGTATCAGTTTGAATGACTAGTCTTATTTAGTGACGTTTGTACCCCAGACAGGGACAGAGAGTTTTTTGATAATGATAGTCCACATCTTGTGTTACCATGGAGAGGGTTCTCCAACCGGGCATCCTTAAAGATACACAAAGTTCTTAGCTTTTTAATCTAAGTGAAAGGCGCCACAAAGTCTCTGTTATTCATCTTGAGAGTGGTACTTTATCGAATAAAATAGATAGACCAAGATTGCTAGAAATAATATAAGCTTGTTGTTGTAAGACCAAGACAGGGCGGTATTCCACATTCGCTGTGATGTGTTGCTGTCCTCCTGTACCTCCAAACGCTTAAAGGAATCTCTCTCATTTTATTAGGAGTCTCAAAAAATCTGATTACAACATAAAACGTGTAAAATGGAGGTCTTTTGTTTTAGATTTCAGGTCACTCTCTGAATATTTGTCAGAATATGTATAGAATAAGTCAGAATATGTAAAGTTCACTGAGGAATGCATTCAAACAACCTACAGAGTCTCAATGAACTGATACATCACTGTAAATGTATTTCTTTGTGTTCAGTTTATTACCCAGTATCGTATGTGGGCTATGGGAAACGCTCGGTCATAACAGACATTCTCACAGCCGGGCTGCTCCGTGTCACAGTTGAAATCTTCCTGCTCGTCTCCCCATGATGACTCGGCAGCTGTCCCCAGCACCAGGATGCGGAAGATAAACAGGATGGTTAGCCATACCTGAGGACCAAGATCCAACAAACAGAATGCATGCTGAAACCCTCTGAAGCCAAAAAAACATATTAAATACAACCAGCAATAATGTTAATTACGTTTTTTGTCAGTAGTATGTGAAGTATTGTTGTAGCTGAAAGAAATCACACAATAGCAATAACTTTTGTAGAGTACCAACATAAGAACATATTTTTTTTTTCCCGTTTGCATACATGAACAGAAATTCAAGTACTATTTACCTTTTCACTTGAGAAATAGTGATGAAACACAGCCATGTGCTACAGGAAATGAGAAAAGAAGTGATTTGTACTGGGATGTAAGTAAAGGTTCTCCTGGATGTTTCTTCCTGCCAATGAGGGGGTTTTCCTCTCTTCTGTCGCGCAGTATGAGGGATTGCTGTGAAGTCAACAATACAATGCAGGCAATAGCCAACGGTCCCCTGCCAACTTTGTCCAAATGGAGTGAATACTGCCAGGCAAATGTATGCAATGTATGTAAGATTGAATTGAAAATAATTTACTTTGTGAAGTGCCTTGATATGGCATGTGTTGTGAATTTGCTCTGTTTAAATAAACTCAATTCAAATTCAATTGAATCCTCTTTACTTTAGTTACTTTACCACATATTCAAACTATTGTGATAGCAGAATACAACTTACAGCTAAAACCTTTTTTTAACTGCAATTTAAAGTAAATATCACTCAAACACAACCAGCAGAGTATTTTTTATTTTTTTGTGTTTGAAAGGTTTTAACGCTGTCACCTCTTGCAAGGGGGTGACACATATTCCAGTGCAAGGATATGTTTTTTTGTACCACACACAGAAAGAACACTGAGTGAGTACTCCATCTGCAGCTAATGCTAAGTCAGTCTATGCTTGGTTGGATGTATGCACTTTTTATAGTTGTATTTTTAACTTTAACCGACAGGTGGCATGCAGTGGCAGTCTGGAACAAGTGATCTACTGATTGCATTTAACCCCAGATTTGACCTCTTTTGAAAGTGGATTGAAAACATTTCTTTAGACAGGCTTTTAATCTACAATAAATATATTTTATTTTATTCTGTACCACATAATTTTATCATATAAATATCATATTCTAGGTGCATACATGTTTATCCTGCGTGTTTAGAGGATGTCAGAATAGAGCAGTTCTTAAAAGTAGTGTGTTTCTGCGCTTGTTTGTGTCATACTTTGCCAACAGAGGTGGAGTGCTCTTGTACTTCCTCCAGGAAGTTTCCCAAAAGGCTCCAGTCTGCCATGACTGACTCGAGCTGGGCCTGGACCTTTTAATTCAACCCCCCGATGATCTCTGAGCTGCTGACCTGCAGATACAAGATGCTCCTAAGTAAGAAAGAACAAACACCTGGTTTAAGGTGTTGAGCAGGTGGATGGTTCAGGTTTGTCAATATTCATAACCTGTCACCCATTCTAAACAAGGCTGATATTTTGTTATATGTTTTAATATGCTATTATAATTCTTCTATAAGTATATAATCTATATAGATATTAACAAACTAAAAAGAGAAGCAAAACAATTCTGTTAGAAAATCTTGTGGTGTCATCTGCTGCCTTTATAAATTATTTCAGGATTAAAATGTGAAGGCACTGAAAAGCACAGATTGCATTCACCCATGTAATGTTGTATCAGTGTGTATATAAATATCTATTTTTATATGTGTGTGTGTGTGTGTATGTTCTCTTATTATTTTAACCCTATTGACCATATTTCCTCCCTGGCCCTGACCCCATTTATAAAAAATGTCTCTGCCCATGTCTTAGTTTAGACTTGTTCTCAGTTCCCACACTCCCTCCCTGTTTGCCTCTAGGGACAAAAAAGCAGACACACACACCCCCGCACACCCACTCATACACACACACACACACACACACAGAAAGCCTTACTCCCTCCTTTATGTTGTCACTGCACTCTTGTCCTCCTTGAGTTCTGAAAATGGACCCGCATGTGATGCTTCTCTTTAAACAATATTTTTCACATATTGAAACTACAACTTAAATCCTGTTCATATTATTGACACACATAGATAGATAGATAGATAGATAGATAGATAGATAGATAGATAGATAGATAGATAGATAGATAGATAGATAGATAGATAGATAGATAGATAGATAGATAGATTGATAGATGGTGGAAACATTACGGCCACACCTAGTATTTTGCATATTTTTAGTTGTTGTTTAGTCTATGTTGTTGGGTGATGTAATTTTTTCCCCCTAACAATTCCACTTTTCACCTGCTGTCCGGGGCCGTTGTACCACCAGCTGCAGCACTGCGCGACATAAGGGGTTCATGTTTACTGGGAGTCAGGCCTGGATTGGCTGTCTGGCATACCGGCCAATGCCTGATGGGCCTATGCCCCTTCTTGGGCGAGTCCAGTGCTGTAAAAGTTTAACCAGAAGCATAGGTTGGGGATATGTCCCCAGCAATATTTATGATTGACAGGTTTGTCTCGGCCAAACCTGATGAGGAAATTTTTCCTGACCTAACAGCCACTTCTGCTCCCAGCAAAGTTTCCACATCAGTATCTAAACAGAATCTTATTTTTATTCACTCCATTCCAGTTTCTTATGCAGTAATGGTTCTTTCTGCTCATACAGTAGAGCTGAAGATCTTTGTCCGAACCCGACTGGGCTTAATTTCTATCATTGTCCACGGTCTCGGGTCGGGTTTTAATGGTCAGCTGATCATCTCATTAGTGCGATAATTTATAATAAAGCGCTGCTTTGGCCACTAACATTATCCCGAATCTACCTGTCAAGATGTTGCATTCACACCGCATGCGTCATGATGTGAAAGACACACTACTCTCAGATCAAAACATGCTCCAACTACTGTGGTGCTCTCTTAAAGAAAATGCTGAAGTGTAAATGCACTACTATCCCAAGTTTCAAGTTGCAGAAGTCTCCTGCATTTATATAGCAGCTCCCTGATGCCCATACGTCAGATAAAATCATTTAAAGCTTCATATAGCTGCAGACTAAACAAAAATATAATAAATCAACATGCCTTGAAATTTTTCTTATTCATTTATAATTTTAAGCTTCAGATAACAGGCCTATTTGACCGGAGTTTCAAACATTTGTCCAGTAAATTGAAAACCTGCCGGTCACGTTATCCAGTGCCAGTTTTTTTCTAGCCGAAAAATTTTGGGCTGTAATCGGGTTTTTGATAAGCTGTCAATCAAAATATACTCTTCGGGCTCAGGTTGAACTCTCTTGGGCTATGGTCGGGTTGGGACAAACTTTTAAGGCCCGATTACACCTCCATGCTACAGCATTTTTTGCAGTAGGTATGTTTTAAAAGCACAGTAGGAGGAGTCCTGCAATGTCACTGGTACCCGTTTCCAGACGGAAATAATACAGTTCTACAGTTCCCTTGCTACAACGCGGTCCACCCTTTGCCGCTTTGCTGTTTGTTGGATTTTTTTAATAGCACAATTTAAATGCTTTCTTTGTGCATTGGGTTCTAGGTCCTAAATGATTGGAGGCAATTGTAAATGTCCTCCTGTCATGTCTCCCGTGCTTGCCAAATTTATCATGTCTGGTTATAATAATCTTCTCATCCAGAAGAAAAAAAACACAAAAAACTGCCAATAATTATGGTACTTACTCAGAAACAAAAGCTATTCAGCAACTTTCAGTGGAGAAAGACGCACCGAGCGGGCAAAAGCGGAGAGACCGTACTGCGTATGAATACTTTTATGCTTTAAATCTACAAAGGTTTGAGTATTAAAACTAGTGAGAAATGTGATTGTTAATGTTAATGTGTGTCTGGGAAAAGTGTAAAAACGTGTGTGGGGAGAGTTTTACAGCCTTAAAACATAATGATTGTAAAAAAAATTAAGTTGACTACTTTGCAGATTTCACCTGTTGCAGGTTATTTTTAGAACCCCCACAATAAATTAGGGACCAGTGTAAATGAAATTTAATGGGTCTGGTCTCTTTACTGCGGGTGGGTAGCAAGGAGCATATTCATGTAATATTTTTGCTTGTTTAAGACTCTTAAAAATAATATCTTGACATACTGGATTTGCGTAGAGAGCATGCTAGAGTACTACTTTACAAATTCTTGCTATCTCAGCATCCGGCTGCCAAAGAGAGATCCTTCTTCGACGCATGAACGGAGAACCAGGGAGTGGGCAACATTTCCATCAAGGTTGGAAAAAAATAAAAAAAGGAAAATAACTTGATCCATCAGTGAAAGTAAATAATAGTGCAGTTAATTGTTAGTCTTTCATTATTTGGATACTGCAGCTGTGCAGAAATCACTGTGCAAAAATAAACACCAAAATTCCCCTTCCACCCGGAGCTGTGAAATGTATTTATTTATTTTTTCACCTGAAGCAACTTTATGCAGATCACCCGCAGGTAGCTGCCCTATTGGAGGACTGTTGGCTCTAAGTTAAATTTGAAGTTTCTCCACACAGAACGGTGTTGGGGTTACAAAAGGAGCAGGTTTTAATGATGCGCATTCTTCTGGTGCGAGAACATATTATATCCAACATTGGTAGAATTTAATAATTCTTTCCAACGACAGCATTGTGTTGGTGATGTTTAAAAAGGATAACGGTTGCACCCATGGCTTTTAACTTGTAATGGTTTAATAAAGATGCTATTTTTACCACATTTATACTCTGCAATGCATATTGTAATGAAACATGAAACAGATGAATACTTAGAGGCTGAATAAATATTTAATAACTGTCCCCAGCAATCCTCAAACTGCATTCAAGTCTATAATTATGTCCCCAGCAATTTTAAAAACAAACTGACGCCCTTGACCAGAAGCATATTATAAACTGATCTATCAACTTCAGCGGCCCATTGGCGGTTTTCCTCAATGACATTGGTTATTGATCCAATTAAATCCTTCAGCCCTCCTCAGCCCTCCCCTCTCTTACTACAGCATCTTTTGGCCGCAGCTTCCCTATCAGAGTCTGAGACAGAGAGCGGGCTGAAGAAGAAACAAAACCCGTATTTTTTTCAGGTATAGCTCAGATTTAAAGCTTTAAATAAGCATCAGACTACAGTTAACTGCAAGCAGTCTAATAGTTTTTAAAAAATGAGCGTGAGTCATAATTTGTTTTTTAAACATAACAGCACACAGTGTGGGGGTTCTGTCACCATATATCCTATTTAATTCCTCTCAGCCACCAAGATTTATCTTTGGCTGACTGGTTAGTGTGCAGGATTCCCACCTGGGACTTTATTGTGTACCTTTTCACATTAGGTTCCAAGGTACCAAGTTCTGAAAGTGGCTGGATCAGCTCTGAATGATCAGTGCTGAACAGTGTGGTTTAGAGACGATCAATACATTAATGAAGAAAGGAAGAACATATCACCAACTTTCACTTCATAACTCAGTCACACCAAACTAACAGGATAATTAGACAATACAGATAATTTTTGAAATTGTATTAATTTAAATTAATTTAATGAATATGGATGTTTAAAATATATTTTAAATTATGTGACTTAGTCACAATTAGAATTTTATATTTTATTTTTAGATGGCTCTCTCTTTCTGATGAGAATTGTATCAAAGAAGTAGCAATTCTTGTAATTGTTGTAGGAGTCGTTTGTCTGCTCATAATGTACTCATGTAGTATGAGCACATGTAGCTCTGACTTTAAACTATCTTCTTTATAATATTAACTATTATTCCCTCATAGCAGATATCTTATATCATTTATTATATTTAAAAGTAATACAATTTATATTGACAATATTTTGGGCTATATAACTAAAACAACTTTTATAAGCTTGATTTATCATTCCTGACTTCAATTCTGCTTTTTATTTCCTTCAGTGCCACTTTTGGAGCTCATAATTCTACATGGATATATGCTCATATACTAAAAGCATAATTCTAGGCAATTTTATAAAAAGTATGTTTCATAAAACATAGAAAAGACATCTTTAAGTGTTTCCTTGACATCCAATCTCACTTCAAGATGGGAATTGTGGCCATTCTCCCACCATTAACAACTCGGTGACTAGTGTAGGCTCTTGCAGTTTTTAATAATGTGGCCTTGTGACACCAGACCTGCTAGGTTTCAGCCCACGTGTAGCTTTACGGATGAATCCTGAAGGAAATTTGCTTCATACCGTCCTGTTCATGATTTAATTCATAATTGTGTGGAGGAGTGCAGCGTGCTAATAGCTGCAGATTAGTTTCTGTGAATGACAGGAACCTATGATCTCACTGATCACACTGATACAAACAATAGAAAAAAATAGAACAAAGTTAGTGTTAATGTATTAAATAGACAGCAAAAACCGAAAACTAGTGTATACAATTTAATTGTCTTTGGAAGAATGCTGCTTCTTACTTTCTAGTAGGCTATTTTGAATAGTAGATCATACTTATTTTTTCAGAATATAATGTCTGATGTTTGTGCAACTTTTGTCCTGCATGAGCTATAAAAGGAGCTTTAATTGTTATAGGTTTATTTTCCAATAAAGATTAATTATTTCTATTTAGATTTTAATGTTATTGCTGTAATGCTTGTAAAAACTGATCCGAAGTTTGTTTAATATTTTTAACCACAATACTTTAAATATGTTACAATCAAAACTCTTCTCTAAGTAAATATAAATGAGGTGTTTAAAGATTGGAACAAGTGTCCTCTTTTATGGAACTAAAATATGATCACCTTATATTATACTTCTTGTCCCAACATACATTCCTTTCAGCTTTCATGGAAAATATGACCTTGATAAAGGCCAGGAAATACATTTGTTTGGACACTTCATTTACAGTTAGGGAGCTGAATAGATTTAAAAGTAGAAAGTACTGTAACTATGGGATACATTTAAAACAGCCTTAATGGGAAGAAAAAAGGAACAAAAACACCTGTTTTAAAATCAAATCATCGCAGCCAAATCAAAATCTTGAGGCACGCAAGATGGCACGCCCCTAATGGATGGATTGATAGATTGATGGATGGATGGATGGATGGATGGATGGATGGATGGATGGATGGATGGATGGATAGATAGATAGATAGATAGATAGATAGATAGATAGATAGATAGATAGATAGATTTATTTATCTAACTGGTCATGTGTAAAATAGAGTGTTAATACTGTCTTTAATGATTTGATCAATAGCCCATTTTAAAGCGGATTTTTAGGAGAAACAGAAGTTAAGACACTAAAATAGAACAGAAATCTATTTTTTTGAGAGTCTAAGGAGTTGTAGAGACAGCTGAGTTGGTAATATGTCTCCTCTGGCTGTTTTTTTTCCGTGGGAAAATTACATCTCAGAATTTCTCAGGATGTATACCCATTTGCTTTTTTTTTTTTACAATAATTATTCATTTAGGAAGCACCAAAGTGACAGGAACAATGACAACATCTGACTTTCTCTTTCGTGTCTCTTCCTGAATGGACTCTTTTCATTAATCAAGTTTATTACATTTTTACTGCAATCCAGAATTTAATTGCAGTGACTATATTGGACAAAATGTTCTAACTCCTGAATCAAAAAAAGATAAAATTTAACTTGGAATACAGCAAAAAATAAGTCAGAACTGTTGTTGGAGGACACCAGAACTCTTCATTTGTGACCTCTACTTAATCAAAAATTCCAGGTTAAATGCCCTTCCTTTCCTGTTTTTCTGAACCCATAAGGGCTTTGAACAGATTGTGTGTTCGTAATTGTGTGTATTCATGTCTTTCACGAGTGCTCCTAGCATCATTAATAACAATATTACTTCCTGATATAGACTTTCGCCTGACCTTTGTGTGCCATATATGTGTGTGTGTGTGTTCATTACCAGCCCTTGGTATTGTTCTGTATCCTGCCCAAATAACCAGTGCGCACATACACACATACACACACACTTGCACGAATCCAGGACGGGCCTCCCTCTGCTGATATGTAATAAAAATGATAAATTCCTGACATCGCTTCAAATTTATAAGTTGTTTAATTAATAAAGTAACCAATACATCACATAAAAATAATGCACAGTAACATTCAATAATTCAGAACTTGTGTTTTAAAAATAACCTTCAGTCAGTTACAACTCATACTTTTCTTAAAGCCCTAGTTTTGTTTTCAAATATCATTTTAATTTGTTGTAAACACAAAATGATCATAATTAACAGAAACAAAGGGTGGAAAACATCAGTCACTGTGTAAATACTCTATATGATGTGTTTCACTTTGTGGACTGAGTTACAGAAATCAACAAAATGTTCTAATTTATTAAACATTTACATTTACAATATAATTGTGAGGAATAACTTCAGAAACAAATCAATTTTATTAAAGCTGTGAAGTTAGTTTAGTTTTTGGGATTTCACTCCAAATGTTGACTCAACAAGTGGGTTGATTTTTTTAAATGCACAAGATTTTGGACAACATGGTGTTAAATATTTTATGAAGACATTTTACCTGATTTTAAATGCAGACGTTGACAATCTGACCCAAACCCGCAGAAGGTCTGGTGAAGTTAAAGCGATCGATGCCTCCTCTCTCTGCAGGTGTTGCTAAAATGCCTTTGAACAGGGCACTTGATCTTCACTTCACAGGTGATCCAAAGGGATATGCTTAACACGCTGTCTGACACAAGTCACAATGCTATTCTGTTATTTGCAGGTTTCCACACTCCTGGCTGACTACTTCAAACTCAAACAGAGACCGACCCGAACACGGATGAATTAAGAGAGTTTGGTTAACAGAATCAAACCAGCTTGCCGTTTTGTATCCAGAGATCTGGAGTGAAACAAAATGTGAGTGAGAGTGTGATTTATACTCGCCTCCCCCCTCCTCCTTTCCTCTCTGCTTCTCTTTCTTATCCACATCTCCAGAGGAAGTGGGCCTGGTGCCTCACTGCCTGCTATTCAAAGTTAATGTATGTGTTTGTTTGTGGCTTCTGGCATCTGAAGGAAGTCGCGTATTGTACGAGGAAACAATAGCTGAAGGTCTCCGTCCCGCATTCCTTCATGTGTTCTTCTCTATATGTCTACGGTTGCCCCTTGGTGCCTTAAATTACCGCTACTGACAGAGTTTTCGTTGAACATCCAAGTTCGGCACTAAACTTGAATTTCATAAGCATTATTATTGGTCTTTTAAAGTACTTTCAAAAATAATTGTTTAAAAAAGTACTTAGTACAGTGTAAATTAAGTTTAGAACACACTCCAATGTATCTTATCTTAATGAGTTGCTGTCACCTTTATTTGCTTAAGGGCTATAGGATACTAAACTTCTTGAAGCAATTGAATAGTATCCAGAATTCACCTGACTTTACCACTTGTGTTGGAGATGATTATGCATGGAACCGAGAAAGTCTCATAATAAATAAACTAACACAGGGTTTTTCACAAATGCATATGCTCATTCGGGAATGCACATGGTCTGTTTCACAAATGCACACGCAGAGGTTCACAAATATAATTTTCAGAAACACTTGTAATATAAATTCACAAATGCACACGATTTTTAAACAGACCACATCTTTTTAAACGTGACGGCCTTCATCCGAACCAGGAGGGGTCTCGCCTTTTATCTGTCAACATCGACCTAACTACACGCTCGTGCACTTCATCCGCCTGACTCACACACGGACACTCTGCCCCTCCCTCTCACTCACACTCACCTTCATGTGGTACCATACATATCTCTCCTTCACCACATCTGACATCTGAATCACTGGACATTCACTCCATTAAAACAATCATCACTCATAGACAGAAACCCGGACTGTTTTTAGACGAAATTGTAATTTTAACGTTTCTTTTAGAAAACATGGGGAGCGCACGTTCAGCGCGGGCATTGGGATGGCCATGCTGAACGTGCGCTCTCTTTCAAACAAATCTTTTATTATAAATGACTTGATTTTAGAAAAACAACTAGACTGTTTTCTCCTTACTGAGACATGTCTTGGCGCTGATGCATGTGCTGTTCTCACGGAGGCCTCCCCTCCAGATTTTAATTTTTTATGTTCTACAAGGGGGGGGGGCAGGAAAGGAGGTGGAACTGCCTCTATAACAAGGACCACGATTTTATTAAATGAAGTTTCTTTTAATAAATATACATCGTTTGAACACCATGCCTTTGTTTTTAGCAGCCCTCCTATTTTATGCATAACGATATACAGACCACCCCAGTATTCTACAGTTTTTATCAATGAGTTTTCAGAACTTTTAACAACTGTTTATACTAAATATAACAGGATTTTAATAACTGGTGATTTTAATCTACACCTCAACAACACCTCAGACTCAGTGTCTAGAGACTTTTTAAACCTCCTCCACTGCTTGGATTTTAAACAACATGTCACGCAGTCGACCCACAACAGGGGGGGCACTCTGGACTTATTAATAACACATGGCCTGTCCGTGGGTGCGCTCTCTGTCGTGGATCTGGCTGTGTCTGACCACTTTTGTGTGTTTTTTAACATCATCAGTTTTAATCAGCGGGAGGCCCCTGTGAGAACGGTGAGGAAACGCTACCTAACTTCTGAAGTGGCTGCAAATTTTATCCAGATTTTGCAGAGCACTCCTGCAGAAGTTTTACCAGCCTCGTGTGATTTTATCGTTGACGATTTTAACAAGAAACTGAAGTCAACTCTGGACTCAGTGGCTCCACTTTTAACTAAAACAGTAAAAACAAAACCCATACCACCGTGGAGAAATAAAGAAATGAAAAAACTAAAAAGAACCTGCAGGAGTGCTGAGAGGAGGTGGAGGAAATCACAGTTGACAGTTCACTACAATATCTTACGTCAACACCTCAAATCATACAATAAAACAGTCAAACAGGCAAGAATTTCCCACTTCAAAAAACTAATCTCTGACAATAAAAATAACCCCAGATTTCTGTTCTCCACAATTGACTTTTTAACCACTGGTAATTTTAACAGGTCTCCAATTATACCATCAGAAACTCATTGTGAGGCTTTTGCAGACCACTTCAGGAGTAAGATTGAAAACATTAGATCCAGTCTTTTACCCCATCAGACTTTAACCACAAATACTTCTGGATCTTTGTTTTCATCTGAGGAGACACTGGACTGTTTTACCCTGGTTGATGCCAGGACACTTGGTCGAGTTTTCTCCCAAGTAAAGCCCACAACCTGCCTTTTAGACCCAATTCCCACACCGTTTTTTAAAACGTTTTACGAATTCTTTGAGGAACGCCTTTTATACATGGTAAATTGCTCTATACAGTTAGGTGTTTTCCCCACCAATTTTAAAACGGCGGTGGTGAAGCCCCTTCTGAAGAAGAGCAACCTAGACCCCACCATTTTTAATAATTATCGGCCTGTATCCAACTTACCATTTTTAAGTAAAATTTTAGAAAAAATGGTTTTAACCCAATTAAATTATTTTTTACGTTCAAAAAGTACGTTGGAGAAGTATCAGTCTGGTTTTAGGACGAACCATAGCACAGAGACTACCCTTTTAAAGATTTTAAATGATACCAGGTTCAATTTAGATAATCATAAACTCACAGTCTTGGTTCTACTGGATCTTACCGCCGCTTTTGACACAGTAGACCATCACATTTTAATTAACAGACTGAGGAAGCTGGTCGGACTCTCTGGCACCGTTTTAAACTGGTTCTCCTCCTACCTCACAGACCGAAGCTTCTTTGTAAGTATGGATACCTGTTCCTCAAAAACACATGAGACAACGTGTGGGGTGCCCCAGGGGTCAATTTTAGGCCCAACTCTTTTTAATCTGTATATGCTTCCCCTGGGTGATGTCATCAGGAGGCATGACATCAGCTTCCACAGCTATGCTGATGATACGCAACTGTATATCGCTGTGTCTCCTGATGACACAGGGCCAATTGATGCCCTTTTTAACTGTCTTTTAAATATACAAACATGGATGGCAGAAAATTTCCTGCAGCTCAATCAGGATAAAACAGAGGTTTTAGTTATTGGTCCTGAAGGCCAGACAGAGAAACTTTTACCTAAATTGAGAAATCTCAAACCATCACAATCTGTGAGAAATCTGGGCGTGATTTTTGACTCTGAGCTCAGTTTTATTCCTCATATTAAAAACATAGCGAAGGTAGGTTTTTACCACCTGAAGAACATCGCCAGAGTCCGCCCGTTTCTCTCTCAGGCCAGCACGGAGGTGCTGATGCATGCTTTTATTTCCAGCCGGTTAGATTATTGCAATGCCCTGCTCTCTGGTCTTCCCAAAAAGAGTACATACAATCTACAGTTATTACAAAACTCAGCAGCACGAGTGCTGACGAGGACCAGAGGACGGGAACATATTACACCAGTTTTATGTTCGCTGCATTGGCTCCCCGTCCATTTCAGGATCGATTTTAAGATTATTTTACTAGTTTTTAAATGTCTTAACGGTCTTGGGCCTTCTTATCTATCTGACCTGCTTTTATTATATCAACCCTCACGGACCCTGAGGTCGTCCGGCATTTTAACCATTCCATGGATTAGATCTAGAACACACTGGGAAGCGGCTTTTAGTTACTATGGTCCCCGCCTGTGGAACAGCCTGCCGCAGGACCTCAGGGTGTTGATGTTTTTAAAAAGTGGCGCAAGACTCACCTTTTTAGTCTAGCTTTTAACTGATGATCTGCTATTTTAGTTGATTCTATTTTTGTCTATTTTAGCAAGTTTGTAATTGTTCTCTTTTATTTTATTTATCTTTTTATTATTTACTATTTATTTATTACTTCTTATTTATTTTAGTGATTCAGTTTACTTCTTACCTTATTTTACCAAAGTTTTGTTGTATTTTAAGTTTTGTTCTGCTTTATGATTTTGTTTTATGATTTTCACCCAGCGTTAGCTCCAGTTTCTCCTCTTGGGGGACAGCCACACCGGGTGCGAAGTCAGGCTGGCCCGCGGGGGAGCTGTATCGCGGAGGGCTCTGGCCTGGGTGACTGGTGGGCCCCTGCCCCTTGGTGTGGGGCCTTCGGTCTGCCGTGGCCGGATTGGCCCTAAGCGGCGATGCTACCGGTGGTCAGGGTCTCCCTGGGTGTGGTGGGCCCCCAAACGTGGCCTTCTCTCACCAATATGTCGGTGCCCAGCCATGTCTCTCTAGTGTCAGCTAGTATAAGTGGGGTTGAGCATGTGTGTGTGTGTGAGTACTGATGTTCCGGCGTGTTGGTGTGAGTGTATGTTGGTGTGAGTGTGTGTTGGTTTGGGGTGTGGATATGTCCGGGAGTGGTGGGTTTTTTCTTTCCCTTGTTCTTAATGTTGTTGTTGCTTTTGTTTTTAGCCTGTGTAAGGCACTTTGTGTTACTGTTTATCTATGAAAAGTGCCTTATAAATAAATTTGATTTGATTTGATTTGATGAGGTTCACAAATGCACACAATCTGTTTCACAAATGCACAAAATCTGTTTCACAAACACATACATTCTGTTTCAAAAATGCACACAATCTCTTTAAAAAAATGCACAAAATATGTTTCAAAAATTCAAACAATCTTTCACAAATAAACACAAGCTGTTTCACAAATATAATTTTGAAAAAAGCTTCAAATATATACTCACAGATCATACAAATTCCTGAATGTGCATGAACCCACCACTTCTCATTTTTGAACCTTTGCATTCGTGAGAGAATTCTGTGTGTTCACCTAACAAGCACGGACAACTAATGCTACCATTGGCTAAGGAACATGTCAATCAAATTAATCACTTAGCCAGCTGTTCCTTCAGCTAATGGTATGGCTCCGAACATGTTCCATCCTCATTGTGGGCCGACCGTACGGACCCCAGCAATAATTAGTATTTACTAATCCATTTCCTCAGTTTATTAAACAGTAGGCAGGAATTACTAACCAGTTTCCTCGTTTTTTTAAACTGTGCGCATGGACTCGCAATCTATTCCCCCGGTTTAATAAACCGTATGAACCCACAATATCATGCTTGAAAACCCTACATCCCAACCGCTGTGCTACAGCCACAACACAAACATCATGGGCAGTCAGGTCTTTTTATCAAGCATACAGAATACCTCACGGTCACATGGTTTATTAAACCGGGGGAATAGATTGCGAATCCGTGCGCACAGTTTAATAAACCCTAGGAAACGGGTTAGTAATTCATGTCTACTGTTTAATAAACTGAGGAAATGCATTAGTAATTACAAATTTTTGCCGTGTCCGTACTTTCGGCCCACAATGAGGATGGAACATGTTAGGACCCATATCATTGGCTGAAAGCGAACAGCTGGCTAAGTAATTAATTTAATTGACAGGTTCAATAGCCAATGTTAACATTAGTTGACCGTGCTCGTTAGGTGAGTCTCAGAACTCACCACACAGAATTCTCTCACGAATGCAGAGAAGTTCACAAATGAGAAGTGGTGGTTTCATGCACATTCAGGAATTTGTGTGATCTGTGAGTATATATTTGAAGCTTTTTCTCAAATTATATTTGTAAAACAGCTTGTGTGCATTTGTGAAACAGATCGTGTGCGTTTGTGAAACAGATTGTGTGTATTTGTGAAACAAACTGTGTGCGTTTGTGAAACAGATCGTGTGCATTTGTGAACCCCATCGTGTGCATTTGTGAATTTACATTACAAGTGTTTCTGAAAGTTATATTTGTGAACCTCTGCGTGTGCATTTGTGAAACAGACCATGTGCATTTCCGAATGAGCATATGCATTCGTGAAAAACCCTGTGTTAGTGTATTTATTATGAGACTTTCTCGGCTCCATAGATTGGAGGTAAGCAATAAGCTAAATACTTATAAAGGTGAGCAGGATCAATGGTAAATGGCCTGTACTTGTATTGCACAGTTTCACTGGGGCACAGTGACAGAAGCAAGGCTGTCATACACTGGCGCCACTGGGCCCTCTTACCACTGCCAGTAGGCAAGGCGAAATGTCTTTCCCAAGGACACAATGACCGAGATACTCAGAGCTGAGTTTCTAACTGGCAACCCTTTGGTAACAGGATGAAGTCCTAACTCCTGAGCTACAGTTGTCCCCTGTCAAATGGTCAGGAAGGAAGCCTGACAGATCCCATCCATCCATTTTCTGAACCGCTTATTCCTCAAGGGGTCGCGGGGGGGCTGTTGCCTATCTGCAGCTGTCAACGGCCGAGAGGCGGGGTACAAACCTGGACAGGTCGCCAGTCCATCTCAGAGCCTGACCGATGTGTTACAGAAATGTTCAGTAGAACTTGGAAATTGCGACTTCTGAGTGGGAAAAATAAACTAGAACATCTCGAAGTCAGACTTCCCACTCGGAAATTCAGATTTTTCTTTGCTTTGACTTTGAATTTCAATATGGCTGCTCAATGTGTCAGTAAAAGTAAGTTGTAAAGGAAATATGTTTATTTTACAATACACACTTGAGTGCATCTTGTACCCTGAAAACTCTAGCCGTAACAAAATAAAATGGGTGTCTGTGTATGGAAAGTACATCTTACAATGATGTTTGTAAGAGGTAATACCAAAAATGGATCCCACTGGAATCCAAATTTATCTGAGTACATTCACTGGAATGTTCTTTACTCGGTGTGTGACGGCAAACCAAGCTCGAAGTGTTGTTTCGAGATAAATGGAACGCTCCAATATTCCCAAACTAGATTAAAAAAAACAAGATGAATTCCATTTCATCAACTGAAGCAGGAAATCCCTTAATTGAACATGTCAGACAAAATAAATGGGAATAAAACACCTAAAAAAGGGAAACACATCATCCTTAGTTGTTGTCTTTGTCAAAATGTTATAAATATTGACCAATCTGAAACATATAAGGGGGTAAATACTTTCACTGCTATGACTCTAATTAAAGAAGTTATTTTTATTTCTCAGTGGTTCCATATCCATATGTGTAGATCACCTCTCTACAAATAACACAATATCTAAGGATCAATGAGGTAAGCAGTGGTTTTGTCCAGGAAATAATGAGTACAGATGCAACATGTGATATTGGTTCATGACTCCAGAATGACAGGAGGAGAGAATTTTCTCACACAGTTTCGCTTAAGGCTTAATGATCCATGCAGGGAAATTTTGTGGTGGCTACAGGATTTTTTTTGTCCAAACAGAACTTGTGATAGATTCAGAAACACTCTGACTTCCCAGAGGCCATTATTGGAGTGTTTTATCTTGCACTTCTGAAGTTGCGGTCACACCATATGACATTGGTGGTGAACAACACTAAGCCACTGCAAGCGTTTGATTTTACACCAAATGTAATGCAATTTGAAGTTAGTTTTGATTACGAGGAGGCTTTGTTTATGTTGTTCCTTTAACGTGCTGCGACAGATGAAACCAGGCCAAGTCGAAGGTTGTGTTAACACAGACTCACTCATCAATGAATTCAGATTTTCAGTGATTCAGATTTAATAAAAGAAAGTATCAAAAAGGTCACCCAGAGGCTATATAATCATACTGATACAAGTCTCTGTTAACTTTTCATACATGTATTTTGTCTTCATATGACCTGCTTATCAAAGAAGACACTAAACAGAGCAGCTCATTCTTTTCACAAACCAGGATGGATGATAAAAATAAAAAAAAGATCTGTAACAAATTTCAGGTTGTGGTTGGCAGCATTTCTTATTCATATGCAGCTGCAACAGCTAATTTAAACCAGGAAAGCAATAATTTAGGAAATTGAAATGTTGGATCACACACAATCATCGGGTGGCGCAAATCTGCATTCTAGCACAACAGGAGGAGAAAACCCACTTCAACTGGAAGTTGGGTCGACCAGACTCTATAAATACAGCCCGCTGCCAGCCGTTTGTCCTTCTTTATCTAGCCTCCAGCCGGGGGCTGACACAGGGAAGACGCTCTTCAACAACCTTTTACAAGTCAGGTGTTGGCCAGCTCGTTCCAGGGAAGCCCAGAGCAACCACCTCTCCCTCGCTGGCGAACGGAAGGCCCAAGTTTCTGGTAGAAACTCGCTTCAAGGAACTAGAAGGCCACTCAAGATGAATCCTAAACATTGATAAACAAAACACTGTTTGATCATCAAAGCCTGACGAAAGGTTCCTTTAGTTTCAGAGCGCTGAGAAATGGGAGCTGAGAGCCGCATGCGGTGGGGGTCTGAACCAGGTCACATTATTTCAAACGTCAGAGCTGATAAGAATTGCCATTCTGGAATCTGCCAAAAGGTACTGTCAGTGAAAGAAAGTTGGTGTTGATCACTGCTTAGCCAAATTGGATGCATCCCCACCCGCCAAGAGGTTTACTGTTCAGGTAGCTACTGCAGTCATTGTTGGTGGCTGACTAACGCCTTTGGAGACCCCCCATCGAAGCACAGCAACTCTGAGAATCTTAAACGTTCCTAAAGTCTGTTTAGCAGAGGCAAATTAGTTTAAGATTACTAATTTTAAAGGTGTGTGTTGTTACTGTTGTTAACTTGTATAAGTTTCATCTGTTATCTTTTGATAATCCAGGCCTGTCGGCCTAGAGCTTTAACCAGTGTTTTTAAAGACCTTCCCGACAAAGAGTCGTTTTAAATCCTGCAATTTGATCAACTCAATCCTTTTTTGCTAAATGTTTATTAAATGTATTCGAGCTGCTCCAAACTCGCTGTGTTTTACAGGGAGCTATAGCTACGATTAGCCCACGTGTTCAGCCCAGGCCTCACTCAATGAATAAACAATCAGAGGTGTTTAAATAGAGATCGTTTCAAAGAAGATCAGAAACTAATCTTATTGGCCGTGTTTGAAACCCCTTTATGCATCAAAACACTGGAATTAGATTGTTTATTGCAATGATCAATCCAAATAAAAGTAATTTTCCAAAGATCAATGACTTCCCATCCAGCAATATTTTAATTTTCCTTACGTTTTTTAATGGTTTGCACATAAATCAATGGAGCTAATTAGTTAAACTAATTACAATTGATATACTAATTTAGCTTTCATCCCAGCATTTGCAAATCAAGCCTTGGTTTTAAAGCATCCAGATTCCTCCAAAAGCATAACATCAAAATTAATGGTTTCTATTTTTATTGCATTTTCATCCGTTTGTCTTCTTTTATTTTTAGCTATTCATTTTTTTATCAGTAGTGTGTTAGGCACTAGCTTGAGTGATTAAATATTTCTTTTTCTTCTTTTGTAAATAAACTTTTGTATTTTGGAAAGTCACTGTTGTCACTTTTATTCAGCACACATATGGCAAGGTTTAATTTTCAATATGCGGTAAAGAATTCATTCCTTCATGCCTGTCACTTCAGCCTTATCTAGGCAGGTGTCAGACTATTAGAGACTGATAGATATGTGTGTGTGTGTGTATATATATATATATATATATATATATATATATGTATATATATGATGCATTTTAATTATGTCATCAAGAGTGTGCTGATAGACTTAAATGTTCAGGGTTGGCTCGGAAATGCAGAAGCAACAGGATAAACAAACAAAAAATATCTGAAAAACAATACCTCGGATCCGGTAATATCTTGACATTTTGAGTGAGAAGATAAGTAGCTAAAGAGTTTGATGAATGCATGGTGTAAAAAATTGTCTTTAGATAAGTAAGAACCGAAACCAATAGTTTGCGTTATTGTATTTAAATGCCAGTATTTTATTTATATTTTTATTTATTTATTTTTATTTTTTTTAACGTGTCCTGTCTAGCAGAATTGGTGTCTGAGTACCAAGTACAAGCCCAACAGATTTATTTATTATTAATACTCCACTTGATGTACAGTATATGTATGAAAAAATCTTTATTAGTGATTACTGAGGGTTCAATTTCCTGAAGTCATGGACACGAAACCGAGACAAGAAGGAAGAAAGGAAGAAGGTGAAGAAAAGAAACAGGACCAGCAGAGGCGCAAACCGACGACACAAGACAGGGAGGCAAACAAAGAACACAAGAAAACATCCCAGTCCTCCACCTCTGCTTGACGGCAGAGAAGCGGTTAAAAGCAAACAAAGAAAATCCAACAAACTGAACAGAACCACACCAATAGTTCAGATCCAGTAATACAAACTAAGAATTACACATTCACTTCACACAAGCACGGATTAATGAACACAATACTAATGTTTCTGGTAAACTCCTGGTAACAACTAACTAATGACAATAACCTCAGCTCAAGATATGTCCGTCCATACCAATGTCCCCACACCTATATGTGTGTGTGAGCATGCAGGTCTGAATAAGGTTTCCCCATGCAAGTGATTGATAGCTGGTGTAAGGAACCGTCAATCCCTCCTACAGGAATCGACACAGACATGAAGGAGGCAGGAGACGCATGCGTCCAGAGTCCCACAGAGCGCAGGAGCCGCAGGCGGACCAGCGCAGGGCCGATCACCCACCAAGAGAGGAACAGATGGAAGCCCCAGGGGAACACCAAGCAGCCGCAAAGCTGGGGCCAAAGAGATCGCAGGGACGGGCCCACGGGCTCCGCAGGAAACCGGCTACGCCAGGGCGGGCCCGGAACAAGACCCGGAGGCCACGGGGATCAGGGGCAACACGCCCCCCAGCAGGGCCCCGACAAGGGCCCCGCCGCCACCCCGGACCAATACCCACCGCCAACAACCGGCCCCCCCACACACACCCACACGCCAGGGAGCCACAGTAAAAGCCACAGTGGATGTACACCCTCCCCAGGCCGTAGCCAGCGCCTGGACATCCAGATCTACCAGCTCCCGGGTCCAGATCCCGCCCCACGCAGAGCGCCAAGATCTGGGGTCCAGCCAATGCCGGACAGCCCCCCCGGATGAACCAACCAGGCAGTAGAACTCATGGAAGTAGCAGGAGCTTGGGCGCCGGGCACGGTCCCCACCGATCCACCGGACGGCACCAACCTACTTTACAACCCCGGCACCCCCATAAGTGGTGCCCCAGTCAATCCAAAGAGGACGTCGGCCCGAAACAGCGGCCGCCCGACACACCGGCCCACCCAGGACCAGCCAGGCATGCACCAGGATCGAGCCGGGCCGCAACCCCCGGCCCCAGGCATCGAGAGCCATCATTGACCAGCGGGCAGGATCATCCATCACCATCGGGGAGTGACGGAGGGGAAGAAGATGCACCAGGCCAGAGGGCAGCCAAACACCCAACCTGACAAGTAGACATAGACAGACAGAGACACTCATACTTACCCTCCCTCTCATGCGTACACATTCTTACATATACAGGACACACGAAAAAAGGCCGCTGTACACTCATACATACACCCCATACATACTCTATACTCCCAGGCCCAGGGACAGACGCCCAGATAAAGCACCCTGCCCCTGCACCCGGGAGACCACCAGGACGGGGACAAGCAGACCGCCAAGGTCCCCACCCCGGCAAGAGTATAGCCCACCAGCCCAGGTCCCCGACCAGACGGCCTGATAATCGATCCGGACTCCAACCCCTGATTGTCCAACGAACAGGGGTGTGGAAAGACCCCCAGCCTCTCTCCCCCTGCTCAATTGTGGTGTTGTTGCGTGTTGTTGTAATGAGCACTTAAAACAGCGGGTGGGACATGGGAATACTGCCGGGTACCCCAATGACCCCCCCCCCCCCCCCCCCCCCCCCCCCCGGGCCGTCAGGTATGTCGGTAAATGCCAGTATTTTCTGAAATAATGGTAGGATGATAACATCTGACAAATTTTCCAGAACAAAAAATTGCACTAGAAATTACTGATAAACAAAACATGATATTGTGTCGAGACTATTTTCAACTAATGTAATATTAATGCATGTACGCCTTCCGAACGATTAATAAACTTCAATTTCTTAAAAACTATAAGCACTGGATCTGGAAGACATTTTTATATCCAATATACATTAACAACACAAAGAATAAATAAATCAATTATGAGCTCTGTAAAAAAAATGCAGTTCAAAATATTCATCACTTAGTTCAGACAAGAAAAACATGCTATCAAAAACTATCAGTTTAGAGTTTTGTACACAAAAAGTACAAATTAACAAAAAAAATTCAAACATCCCATTTTACGCCAACCCTACATATGATGCCATATATTGCGAGACCATGAGGAAGACTAAATATTGTGATTTTTTTATTTATTTAATTGTAGACAATCTGTCACAGCATTCTAAACACTCCAGTCACCAACTAGCTGTCATATTTTTACGTTTATGACAAAAGTTTAATTAAAATTCTTAAAAAGAAAATGTTTTAATGATACTTTGCTTTTGAATATCTATACAATATTGTGACATAAAATATTGCGATATATTGGCAAATCAATATTTTCTTACATCCCTACGTATATATGGATCGTATACAATATTCCTTTTTGTCTCCAGTCTCTATGATGGAAAGAGGAAGAGAAGTGAGGAGAACAAACAAGCATGCAATAGAAATTATAATGGCTGGAAAAATTGAGTTTATTTGAATAAATCATGAGATTAATTAATTGATTGTTTATTGTGGCAGGTTTACCCCTAGACATCACTATTTAAAACCACAAACTTCAGCATATTTTGTAGGGATTTTTTTTCTGAAAGAGAGCATTAATCAGAGAAGCAGCCAAGAGATCCATGGTTTCACAAGAGGAGCTGCAGAGAGCCACAGCTCTCTGCAGCTCCTTTCTGCAGGGATAATCTGCTAACATGACTAAGGCTACGTCCACACTAAGCCGATAAGGTTATACAGGGAGTTAGACGCCTAATGTTATCCACTCAACAGGAGCATTTACGCCCCGTTTAAGGTCCGTTTAAGTTCCCATGATTGCGCAATCCCATGCCGACCTGTGCAAATACTGGGCATGCGCGAAAAGACGCGTATAATCTACGTGACGCCAGCGCCTACATAATGTATACAAGAAGCTACAGCACAGTACATATCTGCTTGTCCCGTTAACCGAAGATAACAATAGCTGATCAGAAGAAGAGAGATTTTTTGGTGTGGACAGACGATGAGATCGATTTATTACTCTTCACTGTTGTCTTTGTCTGTAGTGTCGTATTGTTATTGATGCAGCATTCATTGACGCCACTTCCTTTCATTATCCGGGGAAGCTGTCCACACTAGGTCGCTTAGCCGTTGAATTAAGATTTACACGGCTCTCTTACCCGGCTAATAGTTATCCGGCCACAGACCTTAAACGACGGCGGGTTAGTGTGGACGATAGGGGGGTGTAGACTAAATAATTATCCGTTTAAGGCATTATCCGGCTTAGTGTGGACGTAGCCTAATATGACTCTTGCTCTCTAGGGGCTGAGAGACTATTCATTCACCCTGTACAGGGGCATTTTAGTGATGAGTCCAGATTTACCCTGTTCCAGAGTGATGGGATCATCAGGGTAAGAAGAAAGACAGAAGTGATGCACCCATTATGTCTAGTGCCTACTGTACAAACCTGTGGTGGGAGTGCTATGGTCTAGAGTCGTTCCAGTTGGTTGGGTCCAACTTCAGCAACATTATGAGGCCACATAATGAGGTCACCTCACTACCTGAATGTACAAAATTACTAGATAATTTCCTCAATGGATTTTATTGTGCAAAAAAACAACAACAGTTTTTTCTTAAACAAAAATGTGACTGAGAGCCTTTAAGTTGTTTGTTAGTATTTAATATAATATATTGACCAAAATGGAGGACCGCGCATGGAAAAAATCTATATGAGGACATACATGCTGCCTATATACAGCATACATGCACCTGTATGATGATATGTATGCACATACATGCTGCATAAATACAGCATATATGCATATATATTATAATATATATGCAAAAATACATACGTATTAGGGCTGGGATCGAGTCATATTTCAAGAATCGATTCGATTCTGATTCTCAAGAGTCAGAATCGATTTTCATGATCTGATCCAATTCGATATTGATTAGTCTGTGCTAATAAAAAAAACGGGGGGGTTTTTGCCGGTATTTTAATTACAAACCTTTAATTCAATGATTTAACACTGGGAGAGTAATGGTTCAGTGGGGAAAACTGTATTAACTCTTTTAGACACGAGACTTAAAATAACCGTCTGGACTTTTCCTTCCTATTTTAGCTGTAAAAAGGGCAAAAACATCTAAAAAATAAAATCGATTTTTCAACTTTCGATTCAATTGAACTTCTATAAGAATCGCTTCAGTATCAATTTTTTTCAACACAGCAATAATGAGTATATATGCCACATATGGGCCAAATTGAGGTGTATATATGCGCATATACAGGCTGTATATGTCTCTGGTATTGGTTCTTTATATCTGCGTATAAGCCCTATGTCATGGCAGGATCTGGTTATTTATGTCACTCTGGCAACTGTCATACATGATGCCTAGCTCATATTTTTTATTATCAAGTTAATAACGTATATTTGTCTGAGGTCCATTACAGGAAATAAATCATGCAGTAACTTCTTAATGTTGAAACGTGAAATTGCTTTCACATGTATTGGCATGTTATGTTACAGGACATTTTAAGGGGCAACGGACTACTTAAGTATTGCCTGAATCATCTGCGGATGCATGAGCCGCAAGTAGGCCAACAGATTCACAAAAACTTCAGGTTGTATCATAAATGGTTTGTATGATGGCAAAGCAATTCTGAATAAATATGGAGTCATCCTGGAATAGACAGAGGGTGAATAGGGGGGCACACAGTATTTTGACCTCGATTGTGTAAATTTTTCAAGAAAATACTTTTTAGAAACCATGACAGTGTGGAAACTTTGTCATTATAACTCCAATAGACATTGACAGCTGTGTTGTTGGCTGGGTGGTAAGTCTGCATGAATTTCACCTAGGAGATTGGGGTTCAAATCTTTCCTGCAGCCTCATTGACAACCTTGTCACAAAAACTTGAGCACTTTGTCTCACAAAGAAAGAACCTAGTTAATTGTATGAGGTCTTATTTATAGGTTTGGAATTTATGTGACATATATAAAATTGGCCATTTTCCTATATTATAGGTACCTATATGTAAATATGTATATTTACCTTCAATATAGGAAAATTGGACATCCTGCTACTCTTATGTCTGTAAAAATGTTGTCTGATAAATTGGTATCAAAACAGAAGGCTTTGGTTTTTTTATCATGACCAAAAGTCCTAGAAGCATTTACTAAAACAGGGTTATAATTAATTAAATCCTAATTACACAGAAATGATCCTGTAACAATTTCTTCTTCCCTGATGGTGCAGGAATATTCGAAGATAGCAATGCCAAGATAAATCAAAACAGATGTTTTACCCTTGGATTGGTCACTACAAAGCCTAGATCCTAACCCAAATGAGAATTGTTTGGATGAACAATTTCTGTGGGTGTTCGAATCTACCATTATCTTTATAAGAATTTGGTGAAAAAGAATGCTGTTCTGAACAGAAATAAACATATTGGCTTTGCAGGAGCTTATTCAAATGATGCACTCCAATTAAATACTGGTGTGTGTGAGATTTTGTTTTTTTGGAAAGGCAGTTTATAGGAAAATAAAGTTTTATGTGTAATCTGTTGATGTATAATAATAGGTAGAAGTCTGGTTGTCATTGTGGTGAAGCCAGACCTTATTCAGCGATTATGCAGAGTGCTATCGACTTTCAGTTCTCATCACCACCTCAACATCAGCTTTTTTAAGTGGGTGCTGATATCCGCAGGCGTAAAGATTTCCTCGTCCTCTTGCATACATCACACCTCTGATGGATTAGGCTTACATGAAGACAGATAACATTCCTTACCTCATAAGAGAACACAAACACACACATAGCAGGAAGTTCACGCATTCGTCCTGACCTTTGTGGACTAATTTTAGGAAGGACTCTATTGGTGTTTCAGGAAAAAAAAGGAGGTGAGAAGGTGTATTTATCTGGATCTCTGTGCCTGTTCTGCTGCAGAGCGGACAGTCGCACCATTGACATGGTGGTGCTTCGAGGATCAGAAAAACTAAAAAACTAAAAAAAATGTTTTAACAGAATCCTTGATTGTGTTTGCTGCACTCTGATCAAGAAGTAAGCTTTAAAGTGACAGTGTGTAATTTTTGCAGTACATCTTTGAAAATAGCCATTAAAATATTATGTAATAATAATTACGTAAAGCACATTAATTGCAAAATATTGGCGATATTGTAAAATATGAGTTTGAAAATCAGTTTTAAAATACATAGGCGCGGGTCCTCTTTTAAGGGGGAAAGCCATATTAGATGACGTCTTTACTTCTACAAGATCCCGGACGGACAAAGCGCAAGGAACACACCCGCTGTTAAAACATTGATTTTCCCTCAAAATGCAAAAAAGTTTTTTACCTCTTCGCTAGTTCCAAGCGATGAAAGAGAGACTGATGTGCTCGTCATGTTGCTGCAAATAGATAATTCTCAGGGAATTGAGCGTTTGAAAACAGCACTAGTTGGACCGTTGTTGAGTTTCTTACTCGAAGACACAGATACTGCATGCTTGTGATAATTTAGGTATGCACTGCCCCCTACTGGCCGAAAATTACACACTGTGCCTTTAAAGCTGAAGGTTTACAGAAAACCTACAGAAAGTATCAAAAGAAGCCCTTCAGACTTTTGGATACCCTAAATAGACTTTGTCACTTCAGCTTGTAACCTTGGAAATGCCATCATAGAACGAGGAAAGGAAGAACAGGTACAACATTATTTCATCTGCTGTAGGATCACTGTTAATGTCATCTTGTTACATCATCCTAGTGAGAAGTTCCTAGAAACTTGGATCAACTTAAAAATATTAAACCTTCCTAAGATAATTTTCCAGTCTTAACTAAGGGACCCTTAGTAATATTTAATATTTTTAAGAGATTATTGCTGGTACTATTATTTAAGCATCTGGTGATTTTGTGTGATGTATAAGAGTGTGAGTAAACTTGTGGGAAAAGAGTAAAACAGCATGCCAACAAGTTCCCATCTTAAGTTTTAATCAAGCAGCAGAAAGTTCAAAGCCTTTAGTCAAGCTTTAACAAGAACCCCAAAACTGAATCCTGATCAAAGGAAAAATGTAATAAAACATCCCTTGGATGACAAAACCACTACTGAGTACCAGTTTAGCCCCTCAGAATACTCAATAATCAATCCTCATGCTCTCCTCTGTGGTCTTATTGTTTGTCTTTATGTGGTGTGGCAGCTGGAGATGTGATAACTGGTGCTCTCTTTCTGCCTTATGTCATGTTTTCTTAGCTTTGATTGTCCACGGAACATTTTATGCTCAAAATTACGCATCAATGGCGTTCTTTATTTCTATGCCTTTCAAACTTTTCAACCCGAGTAGATTTCTGTTCGAAGCTTCTGGGGCCTCCAAGGTTTGGATTATAACATTGCTTAAAAGGTTAAAGCAGATTGTCTAAGAAGACATGCTATCTACTTCAATGTGTGTCCGCTGCTGCTATTAATATTCATGTGAAATTGTTGCAATTGTAGTTAAGAAGAGCAGCCGTGACTTTTTATCAGTGGGGCAATTAATCAATGTTTTAACTTTAATCTCAACTGGCAGGATGCTAAATCACCTGTCCAAATTATTGTGGTGTTTTTGTATGCAGGTCATCTAATACATGCATGGTAGTGTGCCTTAAGGATCAGGGTTGGGAAACTTTGAAGTAGAATATATTTGTAGGAGAAACGGCTATTTAAGAGGAGAACGTGGTTTGGCCCCCTGCTGTTCATATCATGGCACTACATTAACATCGTGACAGCAGAAGGGAAAAGAAGATTACTCTCATTGGCAGAAAAGTCAAATCCAAAATTATGTCAACAGATATAGATGTGCATCAGTTACAGACGGATGGACTCTTTTTACTTGTGACATCTAGAGACATCTTGTCATCATTGGACCAGGAGCTCTAAGAAAGGAACTGCAAAGTGAATAACTTCATCTGGATGACATTAATTGACCTCCAGTAATATCTTAAAGAACCTTGGTGTAATATTTGATGAAGACATGACATTCAATCGCATATTAAAATGTTAGTAGGATTTCCTTCTTTCACCTCCGGAATATTGCTCAAATGAAAAACATCCTGCCCAGGAATGCAACCAGTCCATGCATTTATCACTTTATGGCTGGACTGCTATAATTCTTTACTATTAGGAAGTCCATAAATGTAATTAAAAGCCTTCAGTTTATCCAAAATGCAGTGGCAAGAGATCTGATGAATATTAAAAAGAGTGATCACATTTCTCCTGTTTTAGCTTCTCTCCATTGGCTTCCAGTTAAATCCACAATAGATTTTAACCCTCCACCCCCCCTCATATGAGATCACCAAACCTGTATCAGCAGCTTTTTGGAAATAATAAAGAACAATAGAAATATAACAGTCTTTTTTCCACCACATTTTCCCTTACTCTGAATGGCTTTAAGTGGAGCTCTGGCAGGTTCTCCCAGTGTTAACAGTGATCCCATCCTGAACCAGAACCTCTATAGACAGCTCAGTGTTTCCTCCTATACAGTAGCAGTCTGTTCTAGCAAAACTGTTGAAGCCTCTGACTGAAATCATTCTGTTGTCGTAGGATAGTCCAATTTAGGGATGATCAGGGTTGTCTAACATGATTGAGAAACAGTCAGCTTTAAATGCAGAAAATGTTAGCCAGTTAATTTACCTTAGCAACTGGCTAAAAGATAAAAGAATCTATTAATTGCTCCTTTTATTTAATGAAAAAGAGCTTTGGCAATTGGGTTTGTCCATTCAGTCTGCAAATAGTTGTTTTTTTAGTCATATTTGGAATGTTAATTAGTCAGGATTAATTCACAGCTACCCTGTAATTAATTAGGTTTAAAAAATAATCGTTTGGCAGCTAACATTTAACCATCATAGTCATAGCCCCCCCTGGAGAAAATTCCACCAGCCACCACTGGTTATGAGGTTCCTCTCCTGTGGAATCAGCTCCCAGTTTTTGTCTCATTTATCAACCATATACGCACAGATCTGTATATCCGTTGTGGTATTTATCAATTTGTACTTGTGCATAGAAATATTCCTAAATATAAGTACACTTCTACGCACAGCATCTACTGTTAGAAACGGAGGAACTGCAACACTGAAACAGTTTTACTTTGACATAATGTTTCTCTTTTATCACCTCCGCCAAAGAGCTCATATTGGCATCTGAAATAAATACATAATTTAATGCTAGGGTCGATTATGCATGGAGATCCTGTCACTCGCAATCTGTGCTATGTGTGCGCAGAATTCCCCCACCCAAAGCAGTGTCTCAACTACGCATGGCCACAAAAGGGTCAAATATGATGATCGGTGTACCCTCATTAGGAGATTGGGCCAGTTCTATGCTGAGGGACATTTTATTGTCTTCAGTTTTATATAAAACTATTTTTTTCCTTTATTTCAAACATCTCTACTGTCCAGCGGCAGTGACAGCATCTGTTACTTTCTCCCAGGCAGTTAGTTTTCAATCGGTTAACCTAGCTGAAACCAAAAAGAAACCAAACAGCAATGTTGAGTACTAATTTAACTTATTTAATTTATTCAAAGAAATTAATAGTTTCCACAAAAGTTAATAACAGCAAATAAAACGATGCTTTGCCACATTTTTTATGTCTGCTCTGCAGCAGAAATATAACGGCTGCATGCTGGAGGGGATTGAAGCAGGGAAACCACTGATGGAAAAAAACTGTGTTGAAATGAAATTGTATTAACTATGACATTTAAGAATATAAAAAAACATCATGAATCATTTTTTATATCCCCACCCATGTTTCATCTCAATCTCGGTGTCACTGAAATTCCTTTTTTTGCTCTCTTCGCCATTATTTTAAGGAAGAATGCAAAGACTTAATGCATGTTATAGATGATGCGTAAATTATAACAAACCACTTTTTTTTTCATTAATTCTGTTTTAAATTAAACTAAAAGTGTCTGTATAGAAACTTCTGCCGAACCATGTGAGAAATGTTGATGCTTTTTTGTAGACAAAGTGAACTATGTTTGGATCTTATCACTCCCTCTGCTTTAGACCCGGTAGTGTCTGCCCCGAGCTCTACTGTTTTTGATCAGTTTAAGCCTGTGACATTGTCGGTGTTAAATCAGATTGTTGCTAATCTAAAACCTTCAGGCTACTCTTTAGAAGTTCTTCCTCCTTGGTTGTTTAACAAGGTGATTAAAACTCTTGGGCCACATGTTCTGTCAGTTATTAACAGCACTTTTATCTTCCTAAATAATTTAAACAAGCCACAGTTCAAGAAACCTGGGCCCTCATTTATCAACCGTATTAAGCAAAGATTTGTGCAGCAGCCGCCGCCGCCGCCTGACACTTTGTGGACTACATGCAGCAGCAGAGGAAGGAGCTCAGCCTGGCATGTGAGTATTGTGGAGCTGTGAAGTGGCTGACACCAGGAAATGTGACGGCTGTTATGTTTGGCAACAGTGAGCTGCTGGAAGTTCTGTTTATTTTCTAGGCGCAAGGAGAGCCCTGCTGAAGAGGAGCATACCTGAAAAAGGTTAGTTGTCGGCGTATGGGCTGGAAGGGTCAAGTCCTCCCTCTGCGGCAACTGAAAGGATCAAAGTCTCCCTCTGTGTGGACTGGAAGGGTAAACCCTTCCTTACCTGTGGACTATCTACAAAAGGAGCTTGTCAGTACTTTTTATGTAGTTTTATTCTTTTTTTTATTCTTCTTTCTGCAAGACATTGTGTATTAATGCCCTAGTGGTTTGGCTGGTCGGCGATCAAAATAAAACCTGTTGAAAGAGACTTTCGCACCTTTTTTCTTTGGCTACTTTCCCTGATCAGTGTGGAAATTGCTTAGTCGATTTCCCACATTTTAATATAAAGACATTTGGAGACACTGGGCCTGGATTACATAATCTGGCGTTGCTGGCAGGATTGCATTGAGAGCAGCTTGGTGCAAAGGGAACGAAAAAAATGATGATGATCCCTGTATACCCAGGTGCCCCCTGGCTTCCAAAATTTAAAGGTCAGGGAAGTGATTTAAGTTATAATGACTGGAAAGAACAACTACAAGGGTTACTCAGTTCACAAGAGTTAACTGAAGGAAAAAAGGTTGATATTGTTCTGGGGTCATTAACTTGTATTGCAGGTCGCAGCGGCATGACCCTGATGACTCCTTCTGATGCAACTCTTACGCTGTGTCCACACCAAAATCGTCAAAACGTGCCACATGCCCCCAGCTGGATGCTAGAACATTCGCACCTTGAAGCGTGTACAACGCAAACTTGACGCGCTTCAAATATTGTATTTTCACGCGCGAACTAGCCTTCAGCAAAGCTGGGGCTATAGTGCAGCTGGCGGTGGATTATGGACCGAGTTGGCGGAGGACAGCGTGTTTGGCCCGGGCTTCAGCGGAGCTGGGGCTACAGTGCAGCTGGTGGAGGAGGACCGAGCTGGCGGAGTACTGCGTGTTCGGCCCGGGCTTCAGCGGAGCTAGCCTGGGGCTACAGTGCAGCTGGCAGTGGATTATGGACCGAGCTGACGGAGGACAAAGTGGATTATGTGTTCGGTCTGGCCTCCGGTAGAGCTGGGACCGCTGCACTGGGGGTTTGGTGAGCTACAGATACAGTCTAGCTACGGCGGAGGGATCCATAAACAGCAGCGAGCCTCTCATAAACACTAGCTCCTCGCCGCCTGGAGAACGTGACCTGCTCGCCCAGTTTGTGCCGTGAAGGTCCAAGCTTCGCCTGCCGAAACACCAACTACATTTCTGAGAAGCTGTCCATCTGTCTGCGGCTCGTAAAAGTTTATAATATATGAGCAGGAAGTGGTGCGGGATCTGCTACCAGGAAACCAGGTGAGGAGGCCGTTTCAAGGCTGAGAGGTGCTTTTACAGCAACAACGGCTGCCACCCACAAACCTCTTAAGAGCATTCCTGTCTAAATAGTTTTTTTTTTTTTTTTCTGTCTCTGTATAGCAAACTGCTTGTGTCATGTAGCTCGGGGTGATTAGCCACAATGTTGATCAGTATTTCCTCCATGTCCTGCTGAGGCTGTGACTCCATGACAGTCACAGAATCACTGAAACTCTGTCCCCTGATTGGTTGACGTGCCGCGAATTGAAACTGGAGTTCAGATTTTTTCAAATTGAGCAGAATTTTTCACGCGCCGCAAACGCCTCACTCGAACAAATCCTCCGCGCGAATACAGCAGAAAAGCGTTTTCGCGACGCAGATCTGCTTCTGATTTGAAGCGGGACCCCCTGCTGCGCGTCAGCGCGCTCCTCCATTGACATAACATGTACACCTGAGTCGCCGCTCGCTTAATTCACTTTTGGTGTGTACGTACTGTTAGGGACCATCTACTGCTTGGGCTGAGGGAAGGTCCAGTAACTCAGGCCCTGAGAGTTTATGTCCGGCGGCATCCAGACGAAGATTTTGCTGCAGTGAGATGAGGCACTAATGCTCGAAATGAATCATGGTCATTATCAGAAGGAAGTAACCTGCACGGCAGTAAGTGACTCACCATCTTTGCCGAGGTCAGTACAACATCCAAACCGAAAAGAGAGTTTGAAACAGGAGATTATGAAGGATGTGAAATCCCAATTGGACAACCTCGCCCAAGAACTTCTGAAAGAGCTCAAACCACTCGTTCAACCTACATTACCTGTATCTTCTCCTAAACTGCAGACAAGGAATTACAGCCAGCAGGTCCCTAGAAGTGTTAATCAATGGGATCAACAAGGTAGACTCATCTGCCGCCGTTGTAAGATGGTTGGACATTTTGCTAATTCCTGCAGGACAGTGGCCAGCCCACCGGCTTTAAACTAGACCACCCTGCTGCTGAGGGCCATGTGGCAGAGGTTGGTAGTACATCAGGAGCTGGGCCCGCTGAAGCCTTTATTGGGCATTGTCCAATCATTGAACTTATCGGTGTAAAAATGTCAAAAATATTGGACACAGGCTCACAAGTTACTCTTATAAGACAGTTTATTTAATAAACATTTTAACCAGGCTAAACTTGACGAGATTCCTGTTTTCCATTTAAAGGCAGAAAATGGTCTTGAGATTCCCTATACTAGCTATGCACTGTTGGATTTCAAGATAGAAGACATGGAGGTCCAAGGACGAGGTGTGGTGGTTGTGGCAGATGAACATTGTACCCAGGACTTTGGCTGCACCAGTGTAGTACAGCACAGAATCCACACGGGTGACGCAGCACCTATAAGAAATGTTTTTTTAGTCATATTTGGAAATATATACCTCCCATGATGTATAAAGAGATGAAACTACTTCTTTCTGATATGTTAAACAAAAAGATTATTTTAGAGAGCTGTTGCTTACAGGCTGCGCCCATTGTTCTTGTAAGGTTTTTACCCAGAGGATAACACCCTACAGATGCAAAATGCCGGCGTCCACTGGGATGTACAATCAAATAACCACCAAAGGACTCCACTTTAACAGATCTGTTTCTTTCTTTACTCACATTTTCTTTACATCGACAGACATGCACAGATTCCACCTTCCACATATATATAGGCTATAGCTAGAAACATTCAGTCCTACCCAGGGGTATATGTACAGTTTTAACCCCTAAAACCTAATTTAATATAAACTCAATATAAACGCTATACACAAGACTAAAGTACATCCCACTTTAACCATTAACTTAAACCATCAAAATAACCCATTTTAATAAAAGCAGTGCTGGGTAACGCAGCTGGCATCCTTTGACTATTATATTAAGTACTGGCCAGGTAAAAGTAATGTGAATGCTGACGCTCTCTCCAGGTTCCCAATTGCTGCTGCAGCGGTGGTCAGGCAAGAAGAGGATCAGGAGGCATAACCCATCTCTGCAGCCATTATCATGAGCCCTGAAGGAGGTCGGGCACATGGGCTGATGAGGAGTGGGAGGTGACACAAGATCAAGACCCCGATATCAAAGCAGCCAGAGGGTACGTGGAGACACAGACTGCACCATCAACTGTGGAATGGCAAGCATTACCTGCAGGCACCCAGAGAATCCATCAACAGTGGAAAAGCCTTTAAATAAAAAAAAAACAATATTTTGTGTTGGAGGGTAATAGATCAATGAAGAAATCTACCAAATTGTGTGTCCAAGTGCCAAGCGCCATAAGGTGTGGAAGAAGGTGCATAAGGCCGCCGGCCACCCAGGTGTAGATCGTACATATCCCGGATGAGGCAATATTTTTTCTGGCCAGGGATGGAGAGTGATGTGAGCCAACATCAGCAGGGTTGTGTCGCTTGCAGTCTGCAGAGAGAGAGAGACAAGTGCCAAGAGCTCCCTTACACCCGATTTCAGTGTCCTACCCTTTAGAGGTGGTGAGGTTGCATTACTTCTCCTTAGGTTGACCAGTTTACATTTATCAGAACATTCTCTTAGCAACTGATTTGTTTACCTAGTTTGCGTGGGCTATCCCCACCCAGGATCAAACTGCTCAAACCACTATTAGAGCACTACGGAAGCATGTTAGGAAGCTGTGTGAAACGTATGGAATTGCTAAGAGTCGTACAACACCATACTATCCGGCGGGGAATAGTGCCACTGAGCGATTTAACCAGACATTGTTGAGGATGCTTCAAACTTTAGAAGTGGAGAAGCAAAATAACTGGGAAGAGTACTAGCTAGAGTTGGTCCAGGCCTATGACAACACCACACATGGGGTTACTGATTATGCACCTTCCTATTTGATGTTTGGTAGGTATATGTGACTCCCTGTAGAAATTTGGGTTGGGAGTAGAGCCACACACAGAGTGGTACAGTACAAATGGCTGGGTGCAGGACCACAGACATAGACTCTCTTTAGCTTATCGCATAGCCAGGCAGAGGACAGACAGGGCAGCTGCGCAAAATAAACGGAGGTACGATGAGACAGCAAAGGCTTTGTCCTTATTGCCAGGGGAAAGGGTGTGGGTCAGGGAGCAGACTGGACAAGGGAAGGGAAAGTTGCAACATTTTTGGAACCCAGATCCTTATGTGATTGTGGAAAGGGTAGGAGAAACTGCACTCTGTTGTAAGGAGAAAATATAGATTTGTTCTGAGTTTAACTACCAAAACTACTAAACAAACAATAAGATAGTCCCCTCTGATTGGATTGTTACAAAATGTGATTGTAATTAGATGGACTAATCAGCTGAAATTAATAAACCTCTGACAAGCGAGGGAACTTGAGTTCAGAGTATTTTTTTGCATTGTATCTGTTAACAGATTTTAACAAGAAAAAGTTGTAAAGTTGTAATTTCTTTCAAATGCAAGTCCTTTAACACACACGCACACACACACATTCCCCTTTAGAGATGCAAAAACAAATATTCTCAGCCATTTTATTTTACCAGGTTAACTCAGATCACAACTACACAGTCTGATTTACAAATACAGAATATTTATGAACAGAATTTGAGCCCATATTAAACAGAAGCATGCAATGTAACCAAATTAGATTTTTTTTTTTTTTTAGTCTTCCCACTTGCAGTCTAGCACAGAGCAGCCGGCTCGTTCAGAGTAACCTTGGATTATTTAGCACTAATGATACATTCAGGGAAATCCTGTTTATTATTCTAAAACAGGGATACACCTACAAAAATGTTTTTTGCTGCAATAGAATAAAATAAGATATTTGCTCTAATTGCATCACCAATTAACAACTTCACTTAAAATAGTGCTGTACGATACTGCAAAATTTAGTTTCGATCCGATACAAAGTAAATACAGGGCTTGTATTGCCGATACCAATGCCAAGACTTTTAGGACTATCATAAAGATTTGTGTAATTTATTAAGTGACTGTATCATCACTTTGAAAGTTTCTATGAAAACTTGAATGTTCATGATTATTTTGTAAGTTTTCCTTTAATACATCATGTATATGATGATGATGATAATAATAATAATAACAGGAAATGATTTCAGGTAAAAAAATAAAAAAAAAGATGTCCTTTATTAAGTAACTCAAAAAGGCTTATAGAAAACTTAGATTTCCATTTTGGGGTGGGAATCTGCATTTTCTGTTAAACTCAAGTTTCTTTCCAGTTTGACAAATAAACTGCGCAAATAAATAAAATAAAATACCTCTACTGGCTCCCGGTCTTTCTGCACTTCTGTATCCTATATCTGTCTCTTCAATAGGGGGGTTTTACGGCACGTCATCGCTGCGTCAGCAAACCGGAAGTCGCCATATTGGAGATACTGGAGGTAAACAAAGCGCACGCACTCAGGTTCCAAACGTCCAACAAAAGGAAATGGTGAATTATTTCCGTGTTTTTGGCTTTACCAATCGGTCAGACTGTGAAAAACATTTGCAGTTTTATAGACTGCCAAAAGTTATTATAAATCAGGGAGAACAATGCCAAAAGTTTTCAGAGGAAAGGATACGGTGGCCGGGAAGTGCAAATCAAAATTACATTATCCTGAAACATTTGTACATTTTTACTGAAACAAAATAAAATTTTTACCGAAACAAAATTACAATTTTAGCTAAACAAAATGACATATTTACCAAAACAAAATTACAGTTTTACCGAAACACCTTTACGTTTTTACCGAAACAAAATTACAATTTTACTGAAACAAAATTACATTTTTACCGAAACAAAATTACATTTTTACCAAAACCCTTTACATTTTTACCGAAACACTTTTACATTTTTACCAAAACAAAATTACCTTTTTACCAAAACAAAATTACATTAGCCTGAAACACTTTTACATTTTTACCGAAACAAAATTACATTTTTACCGAAACACATTTACAAGTTTACCAAAACACTTTTACAAAGACATGACCCAGAAGTGATAATGCGGGGAACGGAATCAGTTGCCAAAGTTAACGCAATTTTGTCATCAGCTCAACTTGTGGAGATGTTTTGCCCGTTTTGCGGAATCTATTTTCAACTTTTAACGAAGTTTTTTGGTGATTGTGAATATAATTTGGACTTTCTGGCTGACGCAGAGGGAGAAGATGTTGATTTTATGGACTGGCTCGTTAAGTATTTCAACGAAGGCCATGCATACAATGTGATTGTTGACATGATGGAACACATTGTCCGCCTGTCTTTGCGGACCGTGAAAACTAAATTAAATAATGCCGGATTCTACCGCAGAAAAAACTATTCATCTGAAGTAGACATCAGACATGCCATCAGACTGGAACTTTGTGGACCAGAACAGCTGGTTGGTTACAGGGCAATGACTCAGGTGCTTAGGCAGAAGTACAAACTTCGAGTGAGGAGAGAAAATGTAATGAATCTTCTGCGTGAGCTTAACCCTCAACGTTGTGAGAGGAGGTCTAGGAGAAGATTTGTTAGACGGACATATCACTCTTTGGGACCGAACTATATGTGGCATGCGGACGGCTTGATGAGCTGAAGCAGTTTGGCCTTGCCATTTCAGGTGGCATTCATGGCTTTTCCAGGAACATTTTGTGGCTCCAACATGGATGCAGTAACAACAATCCAAAGGTCATCGCTCACAATTATCTGTGTGAGAAAGCTTGGTGTTGTTCCAATGAGACTGCGGACTGATTGCGGTACAGAGAACGGTATCCTTGCTGCTATTCAGAGTACCCTGCGCGATTCTCACAGTGACTACTTCTCTGTAGCCTCAAGCCACATGTATGTGACATCAACTGCAAATCAACGCATCGAGTCCTGGTGGTCCATCTTCAGAAAATCTAGGTAAATGGGCTATCTCAGTAGTGTACTCTGGTGTATTTTTATTTGTGGGCAGGTATTGCATTTGTTGGATAAATAAACCCTCTTAGTGATACCTATACTGTCCTGTAGGTCGCAGTTCTGGATGGACTTATTTGCTGACCTCAGAGACACTGGACATTGTTTAACCATTATGTAGAGTGGTCCTGCATACTGCACATAACTTTAGCCACATGCAAACACATTGTTATCGAAAATGCATCACTCACGTGGTTTAGCACATGCCCCCTAATTACTCCCTCCCGCCATCTCCTCGTCAATGTCTTTTAGGACATGAAGGGACCGTCCACAAAACTCACAAAAAGTCGTTTTTTTAATGAGTGAACTACCACAAAATGGGCAAAACATCTCCACAGGTTGAGCTGATAAGATTGTGTTAACTTTGGTAACTGATAATATAAAAAAAAAAAACATTGGCAACTGATTCCGTTCCCCGCATTATCACTTCTGGGTCGTGCCTTTGTAAAAGTGTTTCGGTAAACTTGTAAATGTGTTTCGGTAAAAATGTAAAAGTGTTTCAGGTTAATGTAATTTTTTTCTGTAAAAATGTAAAAAAATGTCGGTAAAAATGTAAAAGTATTTCGGTGAAAATGTAATTTTGTTTCGGTAAAAATGTAAAAGTGTTTCAGGATAATGTAATTTTGATTTGCACTTCCTGGCCACCGTAAAGGGAGGTGCTTGTGGTAAGCAAAGCTAAACCAGGATCCACGAGGCAAAAATCTGGACAACATCCGAATTTGTTCGGCCCATTTCTTGTCAGGTCAGTGAATTGTTAATAGAGGCTGCTCTTAACTAATTTTCTAGTGTGATTATGTTATTCATATCAAGCTATTGGCTATTGACTTAATATAATCATGTTTAATAGCCTGCTACATTAGCAACACAGTGTGAGCTAAAATAAAATAAATAAATATGCTGTATTTCTCATTGTATTACAGGTAAAAGGTCTGACCTTTATCAAAAGGACGACCCAGATTGGGTGCCATCTGTTGGAATGGCAGGTCAGCAAAAGTCACCTGAAGAAACAGGGACATCACGCTACTGACGTCGTTTGAATAGAACCCAGCAGAGACTGAAGGATGAAGCTGCTGCTGTTGCTTCTCCTGCTGGGACTGATGACCCTGACACTGATGACTCTTTGACAAGTGATTACATGAGCAGTAATTTGTGCAGCACGGGGACACAAACTGATATGACTGGTGATTTAATTGAGGCTATGACAAGTGAACTTCAAAGTCTTAGAACTGAAAACATTCATTTGCGCTCTGATGTGGCACATTTGTCCACTTCCTATGACCAAACTGCATTTCTTGATAAGGATGAAAAGGTTTTATTTTTTACTGGCCCACCTACATACTAGATACTGTTGGTTCTCTTCACATTCCTTAGTCCCCGACTCTATGGGAAAAAGTCACTTGATAAGTTTAAGCAGTTGATGCTGACACTTATGTGCCTAGGCTTAATGTTTCCACAACCTTCCTGTCATATGCATTTAACATATTAGTAGCCACTGCTTCTAGGATAGTCACTGCTGCATTGATGTCATGTTTATTCGTATGAAACCACTTATCATATGGCCAAAAAGAGAGCATTTGTAAAAAAAACAAAAAAACATGCCAATGCAATTCAGGAAATTATTATTAACTGTTTTGAAGTTTTTATAGAGTGTCCGTCTAACCTTATAGCCAGAGAAGAAACATGGTCTTCCTACAAGCACCATAACACAATTAAATTCTTGATTGGTATTACACCACAGGGCACGGTGTCTTACATTTCAAATGCATGGGGAGGAAAAGTAAGTGACAAATACATAACTGAAAACTGTGATATTGTCCTTGCTGATCGTGGTTTTAATTTTCAGGCCACTTTAGGTTATAGAATGGCTCATTTAAAAATTCCAGCCTTCACACGTGGAAAATCCCAGTTAGCTCCTGTTGATTTGGAAACCACAAGGAAAATTGCCCATGTGAGGATTCATGTTGAGCGTGTGATTGGTAGTGTGCACCAGAAATATACTATTTTTTGGGGGGGGACACTGCCAATTGATTTCTTGATGTGCAAAGATAATGATTGTTACTGTACCATTGATAAGATTGGACTTGTCTGTTATGCTCTGGTGAACCTTTGCCCATCAATTGTTGATTTTGACTAAAGCATATTTTTATATGCACTGTCAATAAAATATCAACACGTCTGGACTATATTATAGCTTAAAATTATTCATAATTGACTTAAGTATGCAAACTGAACAAAAAAATACAGTCTTTGTTCAGTCATTGTTATTGTATTGTTGTGGAAGAGAACAAACAGCATAACACTTTCATCAGAACACATATTTATTAAAGGAAAACCACACAGTTATCAGAACACTTATAAACTATATAGTATATTAACTAAACACAATTTTGTATGTAATGTGAGTTTAAAAAATGTATTTGGTCAGTATCGCCTTACAATATCTCACTAACATTAAAACAAGTAAAAATTTTAAAAAGTGCCTGAAGTGCATAACTTCAAAGCAGTCCACTGAAAAAAAAAGCTTTGTTTTTTACTTAGGTTTCGTTCCCTTTTTTCGCAGAAACTGAGGTAGTTTTTGGCACTTTGGTGAAACCTTAACATTAATGCACGAGTAGTGAAACCACTTAATTTGACATTTTGCATTGTCACAGAATCATTCTTCCGAACTCAACCTGGGTTTTTTTTCTGGCCAAGAAAAAACCTGGTGTTTGTGCTGCAAGTACCAGTGGCCAAGAAAAAACCTGGTGTTTTTTCTTGGCCACTGGTACTTGCAGCACAATCAGATTGAGCCGAAACGGATACTCCAGGTTGTGAGGTCACATTGGCTGTGGTAGATGAAAGCCTTGTGTAAAACTTGCCAACTAACTCTGGCATAATAGCTGTATCAAAAATGTGTTTGCTTTTCTGGTATATAGTGTCCCAGAACTCTTCATCAAACCCAATTTGCTCAACATGCAATTCCTTTTCTGTCCAAACCACGAAATAGGCAGATTCCAGTTTACACACCCCAAGTTGAGTTTGCACCTGGTAGAAATACTGATGGTTTCGGTTAAGTGTCAGTTTCCCTTCACTGTCCTTCTCCAAATAGGATACAGTGTCATTTGTCACTTTTCACACAAAATGGACATTTCACTTCAATTTCACTGATACCACAACAATCACAAGAAACAAGGCCATCGGGAGAAGCACCCAAGAATGGCACAATTGGATTTATGAAAAAACCTGTGTCATGTATTTTAACATTTTCATGAGATTTCTTATGCACATCTATAAACATATCATGTGCAAATTTCTCATGATTACATCCCCAGGAAGTGGCTTTTGATATAAATTTGTATGATCCAGGATAGCACACAGTTTTGATGAAGCTCTGAGCTGGGTGATTTGAATCAGTGGAACATGCAGTTTTCATTTTAGATGCTGTAATTTGACCAGCATGAAACTGAAACCACAGTTTAGAAGAAGCTTGATCCATGTAGCAGCTTCAACTGCCTTTACTTGCTCTTCTGATACTGAAATTTCAACATCTTTGCACATGGATAATATGTAGTCCATGTGAACTGCTTCATTGTTTCGCAGTTCAGTCAACACAACAGGGAATAATTTTCTCCAAACACTTTGGGGACAAAACTGTCAGAGTAAGGCTCAATCAGGGACAAAATAGCAGACTTAAATCCAGCTGCACCAAGAGCACTGAATAATGATGACAGTTCATCACTGGTTGGCTGTTGTGTTTTCCTATCAGTAACAGTACAAAAATCACTAACGCTTTGTTCCTCAAGTGACTGTCCATGAGCAGCACATTTCATCTGGCCAACTCTTTTACGTGAGATCTCTTTGTTACAGTGAAATCAATCTTCTGGCATTCCCTGTATTCCATGTTTGACAATGCAGTAGGTAACAGCCAATATGCCTTTTCTTGAGTCACTGTCTTTGAGTCTCTTAACTTCACTGTTTCTTCAATGAGAAACAATAATGCAGCGACATGTGTGCACGTCTCTCCAAGGCCAGCCATACACAGCAGTGGGCTCCAAGAATCCGGCCAGACTTCTCCACGATTATCCTGGGTTTCAGGGGTGTTGCTCGGATTGATTGAGAGTGGAGTACCTGAATAAAAGACAAAGCAACTAAATAATTCTGTAAGAATAACAAAATAGTTTCTCCACCATGGAGTCTTACACCATGGGTATTCATGATATCATACAGTTATGGTTAGGTTGATTAAAGATGTTATGTCATTACTTACTTTGGCATTCACAACACATCTGCCGTTGATGACTTGATACTGCATCTCCCTCACCCATCCATACACCATCTGGTTATAGGCTTCCAAACTTTTATAAGATTTAAGGTCTTCCGCTGAAAAAACCAGGTAGTTGACGATGTCGGGATAAGCAATAGACGGAAGACTCTCCAGGTCGTCATTGATCCAAGACGACGGAGCCAACTTGTATAGCTCTGCACCACCAATAAACCTTAAATTTTCCAACTATCGTGCCTTTTCTTGCAGACCAAGTCCTTCCCTGGATGCCTTTGCATCCATAACACATTTTGAGGAGCTTTTCTGTGGTTTCGGACATTTATCCATCGCAGTGTTTACCCCCGAGTGCCTCCAATATGGAGAACAAACTACAGATGGAACAATATAAGAGATGTCTGGTCTGGAATGAAAAAGATCACAGGCTTTAAGCACAGGAAGGACTGGATGGATGGAAGTGTGGATAGTGCCAATGAACTGAACACATTCTTCAATAGGTTCAGTTCAGGAACAAGCTCAGCATCCTCGTCTCCTGTTTCCGACTCTCCTCTGACCCACACCTGTCCTGTCACACCTCAGATGTTTTATCTTCCACCTCAGTCATGAACTCTGCTTCTTCCACAACTTTGTCTTCGACCAAGTCAGGAGATTCCGTTACCCCCTTTACCTCACCTTCCCACCTATCTTTTTCTAAAAGTCAGGTGAAGAGGCAGTTGGAGAAACTGAACCGGAACAAGGCCGCAGGTCCAGATGGTGTCAGCCCCAGAGTCCTGAAGACCTGTGCAGAGCAGCTCTGTGGGATTCTGCAGCACCTATTCAACGTTAGCCTGAACCAAGAGAAGGTTCCAGTGTTGTGGAAGACATCCTGCCTCTTTCCAGTACCAAAGAAAACTCACCCATCAGTCATCAATGACTACAGACATGTTGCCCTGACATCCCACATCATGAAGGTCCTGGAGAGACTCTTGTTGCTCCACCTCAGTAAGCAAACTAGAACCTATCAGGACCCCTTGCAGTTTGCTTATCGCCATGGTGTTGGTGTTGAAGATGCCATCAGCAACCTGCTTCAACCAACCCACTGTCATCTGGACAAAGCAGGTAGCACTGTGAGAATCATGTTCTTTGATTTCTCCAGTGCATTTAACACGATTCAGCCTGATTTACTTTGTCAGAAACTCCTGAAAACACAGGTGGAGGCCTCAACAATCAGCTGGATCAATGACTACCTGACAAACAGACCACAGTTTGTGAGACTGAAGGATTGTATGTCAAACCAGCTGATCAGCAGCACAGGAGCACCACAAGGGACTGTACTCTCACCATTCCTTTTCACTCTGTACACCTCAGACTTCCAGTATAAGACAGAGACCTGTCATCTCCAGAAATACTCAGACGATTCTGCAATTGTCGGGTGTATCAGAGATGGTGAAGAAGCTGAATACAGAGAGCTGGTGAGAAGCTTTGTGGCATGGTGTGGAGACAATCATCTTACCTTGAATCTGAACAAAACAAAGGAGATGATAGTAGTTTCAGAAGAAACAGAGACAAGTCAAAGACTGTCTCCATCATGGGAGAAGAAGTGGAGGTGGTTGAGAAGTAAATACCTCGGAGTTCACCAGGACAATAGACTGGACTGGAGAATCAACAGTGAAGCCGTCTACAAAAAGGGACAGAGCAGACTTTACTTTCTGAGGAAGCTGAGGTCCTTAAAGATTTGCAGCATCTTGCTGCAAATCTTCTACAAGTCTGTGGTGGAGAGTGTCATCTCTTCGTCTATCATCTGTTGGGGTAACAGCATCAGAGCCAGGGACTTAAAACGGCTCAATAACCTGATACAGAAGGCTGGTTCTGTTATGGGGACGACTGTGGAACAACTGGAGATAATGATGCAAAGAAGGATTCTTCATAAAATTAAAAAGATCATGGACAACCCTGAGCATCCTCTCCATGAGACAGTCCTACAGCAACAGAAAAACTTGAAAAATAAACTTGAAAAATTAATTAATGAGCTACAACAACAATTAATTTCCCTCTGGGATCAATAAAGTATTTTTGAATTGAATTGAATTGAATTTGAATATGGCCGCGCATCCGGGTTACCTCACAGAAAATGACGTTGGTGAAAACCCTCTATTACAGTGAAAAAATATATATTTTTATTTAGACTGGCTGAATATATCCCGTATGTGACTGTCTGGATAGCAGTAGTAATATTGTACTAAATTATTGTAATGACCGATTACACTGAAAAATGCCATTAGCCTATTATTAAACCTTATTTTCAATTCACTATAAGCTACCTGGATATTGTTGTTGCCCATGCTGAAACGCCTCTGCAAGTGCTGGGAGCTGCATTCCCTCTCTTCTTCCTTCTTTTAAAATAAAATAGAGCCCACGTAGGACCAGTCTGGAAGGGAGAGATTTAAATTCAGCACTTGCGGAAGAAGACTAATGGATATGAAAAGAACATTTTTAAATAAAAATGCCAACAGCACTTTTGGAATTACAGCTCCAGCTGGCTCAGAAGAACATTACTGGACTTAAAAGGTTAAAGGAAATCAGGAGCTGGATGCCCCCTCTCCCACATCACTAACAGGTCATGTTTATCCTCAGATAACAGTAACCAATGTCCTTGGAAAGGTGGGCATGATAGGGGTGATGGAAGGGGTGCGTGAGCAGAGGAAGGGTAGTACCAGGTGTACTACACACTGGGTGAGCCAAAATACACACCCAGAGCCCCACCAGCACGAAAGGAGTGGCGCAGCTCTGTCGCAACCACCTTGCTCTGCTCTGGCTCCTCCCAATGACAGAAGGAAGAAACCAGTGAATAGTGATGAAAGGCACAGACTTTCCCCGTGGCCGGAAAAAGGGTGGCAGTCTGCACACAATGACTGAATGTACACTATCTCCCCTTTTCTGGTGAATACAGAGGGTCACCTTAAAAGAACACCTTCTCATGCTGAACTTTCAAGGGAAAAGGTGTATGAACTTGTGTGGTGAAGAACAGGGACAATTTCTGCTGAGATTTGACGTGCCAAAGGCTGCTGATACCATCTGGGGACCACTTCTGCTGGACTACTAAGCAAGCAGCAATTCCTTCTTCTTTTCTGATCGCATGGCGGCCCTGGTCGCTTGAACTCCGACCCCTCTGTGCTTCCTCCCAGATCCTCTCCACGTAACACTGCTGTATGAGAAAAATGACCCCACCCTCTACCAGTAAGTAAGTAAGTAAGTACATTTTTATTTATATAGCACCTTTCAAGAAATAATCGCAAAGTGCTTTACAGAGTAACACAACAACAAACATAAAAAAATAACCAACAAAAAGCATAAACAACAAAGAATGAGCAACACCAAATCTAAGAACTAATTAAAGGTAGTTTTTAAAAATATGGGTCTTGAGTTGTTTTTTGAAGGACAACTCAGATTCTGCGGTCATCAGGCAAATGGAAGTGAATTCCACAGATTGGGAGCCACCACTGAAAAAGCCCTATCACGTTTAGTTTTAAGGCGGGTCCTTTTCACAGCCAGCAGATGCTGATCACCAGATCTTAAGGACCTGGCCGAGACATGAGGCTGTAAAAGCTCACAGATGTAGGCAGGTGCTAGGTTGCGTAATGCCTTGTATGTTAAAACCAAGATTTTATAGTGCACTCTGTGTTGGATAGGGAGCCAGAGTAGCTGGAACACCAACGGGGTGACGTGAGAATTTGGAAGATCTTGTTAGGAGTTTCGCTGCATGCGTTTTGGACAGTCTGGAGGCAGCTGCTAGATTTTGCACTTAAAAAGGTAAAAATTGAATTACAGTAGTCCAGACGTGAAGAAATAAAAGCGTGAATTATCATCTCTAGCTCAGTTTGGCTCACAATGCGGCTCAGCTTGGCAATATTTCTTAAATTATAAAAACAGGAATGGACCAGTGAAGAAATATCTGCGTTCAAATCCGGATCAAGAGTCAGCCCAAGATTCCGCACTGATGGCTTCACATATTGTGCAAGAGAGCCAATGGCCTCCGTTATTTTTGGAAGAAATTTGTATGGGGCACAGACCAAGACCTCTGTTTTTTGTGTTAAGTTGTAAAAAATTGTTTTGCATCCAACGCTTGACATTCTCCAAACAATTTATCAAGAGCTGCATTTTAGTGAGATCTTGCGGTTTAAAAGAGATAAAGAGCTCAAGGTCATCAGCGTAGCAATGATAAGAAACATCATTAAAGGAATCTAAAATGTGGTAAAGGGGAAGAAGATATAAAATAAACAATAATAATTTTGTCTGTGGGACAAGTCAGGAGAAGGAAGAGTGAAATTCTCCTGCTGAAACACAAAATGATCTTTCAGCTAAGTAGGAGGAAAACCGTTTTAAATCAGAACCTGAAATCCCAACCCAGCATTTTAACCTGTTTAGCAAAACACAATGATCAACAGTATCAAATGCCGCGGTCAGGTCAAGTAACAATACGACAGAACAGTGTCTAGCATCACTCTGCATCATGATGTCATTTGAAACTCTAAGAAGAGCAGTTTCAGTGGAGTGGGCTCTGCGAAAACCAGATTGATAGTTAATGAGTGCATTATGTCTATTCAAACCTGCTGTAAGTTGATTTTCGACTACTTTCTCTAAAATTTTTGAGATAAAAGACAGTTTTAAAATAGTTCTGTACTGGCAAGCAAGGATGGATCCAGGTTGGGTTTTTTCAGAAGAGGGTTTATAACAGCCTTTTTAAAATAATCAGGTACCTGACCGGACAGCAGGGAAGAGTTGACTATAGAAAGAACGCAGGGACTGATACACTGGAAAACCTCTTTAAAGAAACCAGCAGGGAGGATATCAAAGGAGCAAGAGGAATTTTTCATGGAACCAACTAGTTTTGTCAGCTCTGGTAAAGAGATGGGGGAAAATGTTTCCAAGATCAAAAGCCTAGCTGGAGTAGGACCCATTACTAAGTCTTTGGTGGGAGGCATACAACTCCTCACAGATTGGACTTTTTCGACAAAAAAAGGCCAGAACATTTTCAGTCCTCATTAGAAGAAATAGGGACAGTGGGAGGGGCAGGGGTAACAATATCACTAATGGTGTTGAATAGCACCTTAGCACTCTGCTCTTTAAAATCAGGCCGGAGAAATACTTATTCCTAGCATCCCTGACAGCATTATTGAAAGAATATAAAAGGTCCTTTAAAAAAAGCAGGTGTACCTGCAGGCCGGTTTTCTTCCAGAAACACGCGGTCTTCTACAGGATCGCTTAAGGTCGCGAATTTTGTCAGTAATCCAAGGGCAAGGCTGAAAACCAGGAGCTAGTCTAGTTTTTCTGGACATACGTTATCTAAAATAAAAGCACAACTATCATTAAAATTAGTAACTAAAGAGTTTACATCATTTGAAGGGGATAAAACAATATCAAAGAAAACCCCTGAAGTAGAAGAGTTTAAAAAGCGGGAGCTAATCACCCTGCGATGAGGGGAAAATAAAACAGGAAAAGACAAGTTAAAATATATACAGTGATGATCAGAGATAAAAATATCTTCTGAGAAAAGGCAGTCTATGTTCAAGCCAATGGTAAATACAAGGTCCAGTGTGTGGCCTTTTGCATGCGTTGGGCCAGATACATGTTGAGTGAAGTTAAAAGAATCCATGATACTCATGAAATCTCTACCAAAGACATCAAATTCATCATCAACATGTAAAGTCACCAGCTATAATGAGGTTGGACATTTTTATGGTGGAAGACAAAAAGTCACTGAACTCCTTTAAAAACATGCTTTTTGGGCCAGGAGGGCGATAAACAATGGCACAATAAAAAGGATTTCTAGCCCCAACTTTAATCAACTGAAGTTCAAAGGACAGAAAATTGTCAATGTTCCCGCTCTTGAAGAATGCAGCGATGCCTCCGCCGTGGTCCGCCGACCGCGGCTAGTTGACGAAGGAATAGCCAGTGGGGCAGAGTTCGACGAGGGATGAATGGTCCGGGACGCGCTGCCAGGTTTAAGTAAGGAGGAGAAGCTCCAGATTTTTTGAGATGATAAAGTTATTCAGCAGGAAAGTCTCATGGGCCACGGATCAGACATTTAAGAGAGCCATGCTCAGCGGGGCAGAAGCCAGATGTCTGTTTTGGATGTTCCGAGCGAGTGGACGTAGAAAATGAGGATACCAGGAACAATTTGAAAGTCAGGTGGAAGGACGAACGTATAGCATCAGGTCCCTGTTTGGTGGGTGGGAAGGCGTTGTTTTGCTAGCAAATTCAACACCTAAGAAATTCAAATGATATATGATGGGTGAGGAAGCGGTTCCTCACCTTTCCTTATTAATACACAACTGTAACAGACGGGACAGGTACTCAAATAATATCCTTATTTTACTCTCCATCCACAGGCAGGTACAAAATGTAGGCTAAGCTAATTTGTACTGGAACATTTAAATCAAATCAAAATCAAATAACTTGATTTATATAGCACTTTTCATGTCGAAAGAGCAATTCAAAGTGCTTAACAGATAAAAATAACAAAAGCTATAATGGATAATAAAATAATTAGTAAAATGTGAAAATGGAGATAGTAAAACAGCAAGACATAATTGTGTATTAAAACTTAACTATAATTTAAATAAATAAATAAATAAATAAATAAAACAAGCAATGCCGTTAAACAGGCTGAATAAATAGTAATCAGTTGAAAGCTAGACTAAAAAGGTAAGTCTTGAGCCTGTTCTTAAAGACATTTATACCTGTCCAGCATCATTAAATAAATAAAAAATGGAAAAATATAGACGACTCCCCATGCACAGTGATCATCTGATCCAATTGGTGTTGGTTTTATGCAAACTAAGCCTATTACTTTTGAATTGAAACATCCAGACCCCATCTTGCGCTTTCAGTGCTACATGAACCTGAGGCTGTAGCATTAATAGCTGAGAACATTAAAGGCTTAAAACAACTGGGCGTGTAGAACCCTCAAATTCTAGTTATAATAATACTATTCTATCTGTAGAGAAACAAGGTACAGAATAATACATGATCTTAAAGTGATAAATGGGGCTCTTAAACCTGCATCAAGCGTCACACCCAACCCTTACAAGGCATTGGCTATTTTGACTCCTAATTTAAACTTACTTACAGATATTGACTTTGCAAATGTTTTTTGAGCTTTAAGCTTGAGCTTTTGAAATACTAATTCGTGGACAAGAATTGAGTATAACAAGCCAATGAATTAAGCATTATTGGCAAAGAAATACTAATTTGTAGCCACGAAATTGACATAACGTGCGCATAACCATATAGAGGGCAGACAATTCCTGGGCAGCTGCAGAGAGACAAGAATAAGAGTAGGCTACACCTATACAGCATGGACAGAGACAGTATGAATTAGGTATATTTTAGGCTGGGAGTGAGCTCAAATGCAGTTTTGAAAAGCCTGGCAATGCAAGGAACCATTATTACCGAGAGACATTTAAACAGGATATTGAGAGCCAAGTTGCTTTACAAGCGTAGGTACAACCTGGACGCTGGGATAGATTTTATTGTACACCAACTGCAAAGGGCCTGGGAAGGATCACGGTTACCGGTGGATGTTTATAAAGTGAAAACAACACGGTATTGCTATCAGAAAAGAAGACGTCAGGATCCTCATCTCTTTACTGGACCCAGTCAGTTCACAGGTTCGCCAGACCAGTAGTCTCAGAAGGAGGCAATATTTTGCTCAGGGGCCCAACTTTGTGTGGCACATAGACTCTTATGACAAACTGAAGCCATATGGAATATGTATTAATCGATGCATCAACGGTTTCTCACGCAACATAATTTGGCTGCGGGCCGCACATACTAACGACCCAAAGGTCGTACGAACTGACATGGGCACAGAGAACGTGTTGCCCAGGTGAAAAATAAATGTACTAAGTGTACTCAAATTTAACATACTTTTGTGTGCATCATTGTACTTCAAGTGTGTTCATGATTAGTTAAATTGAAGCATGCTATTTTGGAACAACTAATTTTGTAGTAAATATATTTTAATAGTAATTAAATTGTAGTAAAGCGCAACTTTAAGTGCATTTAGCAATGGTGGCTGGTCTATTATGGGCGCTGGGGCGCCGACCCTTCAAACAATTTTAGAAAAAAAAAAAGAAAAAAAGTTTAAGTTTGACCAAAACATGACTTTCTTCGGTACAGCTGTAGTTTTTTACACACTAGAAGGAGGGGAGGGAGGATGGGTGGGGTTTCCTTTTGTCTGCAAGCTTCATCGTGTGCCGCAACAACATGATAAATGTAGTTTTATACTTATAAAATCCAATGCTATCTAACCAATGGCGCTCTAATAGGGTATAAAAACGTCACTACTTATTATTAATTCAACCAATCAGAGACGCGCAATGTTAAATATCCGATGGACGCGGAGATTTAACTTTTTTTGGTTTGGTCAAGTGTCCGCGAGACCCGGCGGGTGGAGCCAGTCTTTCTTGACAAGTTGATGGCAGCGGCATACGAGACAGAGACCGTGCAATCTCTTCTTCAAAATCCATTTGAAAGAAGACCACTGGCTGAAAAGCTTAAAATAAAAGAAACGGGACCGGACCAGCCACAAATTAGCATCAGACAGCAGGTGAAAGACAAGGAAGCGTCTTATAACGTGAGTAGAAAGCGCCATATTTAGAGGCATATTGAATTATGCATTTTGGGTCTCTGTAAAGCTTGAGTACATTTCATAGTAAGGTATCGCTGCGTTACAAATGCGCATTATTCAGTAAAAGTGATGTTTTCTGACATAAATTAATGCTAACTGATTAGCGGAAGAAGATTTGTGGTCTAGACAACGCTACTTCACAATAAGAGCATGTACTGTTTATACTGATGACTTGGATAGTTTGTCTGCTGAGTGTTTACGTTTTGGAAAACAGTAAATTGTGACATTTTATTACTAAGTCTATATTACATTTGATTTATTTAATACTTAACACAGCTGCTGATATTCAAATATTAAGTTTATTCATATATTTTGGTTATTTCTACCTTGCATTAGTTCTTATTTTTCAAATGAGATCACACATATCGTCTCCCTCCTCACATTTATATCAGCTAAACCTGTATCAGCAGCCAGCTGTGTAGAAATAATAAAAAACAGCAGAAATATAACAGCCTTTTCTCCACCATATCTTATCATACTCTGAATGGCTTTAAGTGGAGCTCTGGCAGGTTCTCCCAGTGTAAACAGAGTGATCCCAGTCTGAACCAGAACCTCTATAGACAGCTCAGTGTTTCCTCCTCTACGGTAGCAGTCTGTTCTAGAGAAACTGTTGAAGCCTCTGACTGAAATAATTCTGTTGTTGTAGGATAGTCCTATTAAGAGGATGATCAGGGTTGTTCAACATTAATAAGAAACCGCTTTACATACAGAAAATGTTAGCTGGTTAGTTTGTGTTAGCAACTGGCTGAAAGATCAATATGTCAATGTCTGAACATGTAGTCAATGTGTGAATATGATTGTAGAGTTAAAAAATAAATTCTACTAATCTCTATTTATAAAAAAAACCAGCTATGGTAATTGGATTTCTTTTACTCTAAAAAGTGTAGTTTTTTTAGTCATATTTAGGAATGCTAATTAGTCTGACTTAATTCACAGCAATTTCTTAATTAATTAAGTTAAAAAAAAAAATCGTTTGACAACCCTAATATCTAGCCATCATCATAGCCCCCCCCTGGAGAAAATTCCACCAGCCGCCACTGGCATTTAGTATACTTTTATGTGCTAAAATGGAGCAACTTAAAATATAATTAGTATACTTTAAATATAGGGTTTTACATGTACTAATATATACTTAATTCGTCAAATTAAAGCATACTTTCTATTGTAAGTAGTGTACATTAAGAATTATCTGTTAAAATACTAAAATATATAAACGTTATACTATATACATGTTCTTAATATGCTCAAATGTTTAGTTATAATATCAGTATATTTAAAACCCTAAGAGAATATTCTTTCATACATGATATTATTATAAAAATGTATATTATTAGAACCTCAGAGGGTAATGCTATCCATGCAGGTATTAGCAACTTCTCTGAAAAATTAAGTTGTGCTTTTCCCCAAGACGTCTTTTTTGTTAACGTTGCTTTGACTCATGGTTCTGTGTCAGGTTTCTTCCAAGTTAATTATGGGTAATTTCTTCTGTTTTCTTGTTGGAAACATTTCCAAGCATATACATTAACTTTAAAAACCCATAAAATAAGGTTTACTTACAGACCTGTTAATTTCTCTGCTTTTATATAAATGAATATCATATTTGTTTACCAAACTGATTAAACATTACAAAACAGCTGCAAGAGTTACTACTGTGTTAGAAATTAATTAAAGAACGGAAGAACTAGCGTGAATAACTTCACTTCATAATTAGACTCAAATGTAACGTAAAATACACTCAAACTTAATATTACACTGTTAATATTAAAATGTATACTTTTAAAGTATGCTTTCAGTGTATCTTACAATAACAATTCTGAGCATACAATTTAAAATATATCAAAAATTTGTGAAAAACAAATATCAGACTAGAAAAATTAGCATTTCCTGCGAAAATGCAGTGTGAATGCTGTAAGCTGAATATTCTTGCAGAAAATTGCTTAAGAAGTTGTACGAAACTGCAAAAAATGTGCTAAAATGTAAAAACCAGGATTATCAAACATATCAATAAATCAGAAAAGTTTACTCAGTAGCAAAATTCAAGCAGAAGAACAAAAGAAAAGTCTAAATTCTTATGCATTGGAAAAAAATCAAAATTGGCTGAAATGGCAGTGTTATATAAAATAAGCTTAACAGTCAAATGAGCTGAAATTGCCTAAAATGCTTTTTGTAGCATGACTGTTATGTGTAGATGAGCTAAAAACGAACAACTATCTTAAAGCACGCATACATAACAAAAACTTTAAAAAGCTAAAAAATCCATAATAGCTGAAATGAGCTAAAATACCAAAAATAGGACAAATATGAAGGGCAGCATATTGGTAAAATGCTAAAAGCAAATAAATCTAAAAATTGTCTTACAAAGCAAAACTGGGAGAATAAACAAATTCAGCAATACAAGCCAACGCTAGGTAAACTGCAATTTGTTAAATCTTGATGCATGCTAAGATGTTGCGTAATAGTAATGTATTATCTTCAGTATAGAAAAATGAGCAGAACTACCAATTGTAGGTAAATTAATTAAAATGCTAATATTAGCTAAATGCTATCGCTACCAAGTTGTAAAATACTAGTATGTTGGATAACAATGAATCAATCAATTCACTATGTTAACATATAGCTAGAAATAATTTATTAGCTTAAATGACCTATAAGCAAAACACTAGCTTAAACACCAGTGTTAGCTTAAATGACAGTGACAGCATATAAGCAAACTTTAACATGTTGGTTTGCAAGAACACAAACCACTCAGTATGTTAAAATGTACCTAAAAAGCTCATTTTGGTTTGAATGAGCTAAAAGGCTAATGCTACCAAAAATGCTATTAGCTTTAATGACACTAACAGCATGTAGGCCAACACTAACAAGTTAGTTAACAATGAAACAAACCATTCAGTATGTTAACATATACCTAAAAATCGCGGGTTAGCTTAAAAAAGCTAAATTTCTAATGCTAGCTTAAATGCTAGTGTTAGGTTAAATGATACCAAAAGCAAGTAGACCAACACTAACATGTTGGTTAACAATGACGCAAACCATTTAAGAGGTTTAAATATTCCTAAAAATCATATGTTAGCTTAAATCAGCTAAAATGCTCATGCTAGCTTAAATGCTATTGTTGGCTTAAATGACCCATACAGCACGTAGGCAAACATTAACATGTTAATTAATAATGACACAAGGTATTCAGTATGTTAAAATATACTTAGAAAGCATATGTTAGCTTAAATCAGCTAAAATGCTAATGCTAGTTTAAATGCTAGTGTTGGCTTAAATGGCTCCGACAGCATGTAGGCAAACACTAACTTGTTAGTTAATAGTGACACAAGCTATTCAGTATGTTACAATATACTTAAAAAGCACATGTTAGCTTAAACGTGCTAATATCCTAATGGTAGCTTAAATGCTACTGTTATCTTAAATGACCCAGACATTATGTAGTTATCCAATATCTTATTACTTAATGACACAAGTCACTTATTATGTTAATGTTTACCTAAAAAGCATAGGCTAGCTTAAACGTGCTAATATGCTAATGCTAGCTTAATGGCTACTTTTAGCTTAAATGACCCCGACATTATCTTGGCAAACACTAACATGTCAGTTAACAATGACACAACATGTTCAGTATGTTCAAAAACACCTTTCCTGGAGCAATGTAAACCCATATACTGAGAAAAAAAGAACACTCCACACTAATAAGTTCAGGCAGGCAATGGTGCTATGTATTTCCATGTGGTTACAAAACCCTTCCATAGTACAACATAAGGCTGTATTGCAAAAAAAAATGGTCTTAGTAGGCCAGTCTAACATGTAAAAATTAAATCCCTATGGCTGTGAGGTAACGTTCTGTTGTGCTCTGTCTTTAATCTCTCCAGAGCTCCCTCCACTCCATATAAGGCCTTTCATTTTTCGACCAATCACAGGCCAGGGTTCACTGACACACACACAGGCACACAGACGTGCATCACTTTGGATCCTTAACTTTTAGGCTTTTTGGAATGGGAATGCAGCTTCCGAACAACTCTTAATATCTCGAGAACCGTGAGGCCTATGGACATCCACAATGCACAGTTTTTATCGGAACGGATAGGGGAACGCTCTGATCCTACTGAATTTTTTGAAAATATAATATTATAGCTGTAAAACGATGTCAAATATATCAATAAATTTGAGATAAACTGAAAACTGCCTGTGCTTGGTTCCGAACAACTTCTTGTAACTCAGAAACTATAAGGTGTATCGAAATAATTTTTTCTTTGTAAGTATCAGAAGGCTTTCATGGAAAATCAAATTTCATTTCATGTCTGTACATCAATTTGTGTAGGATCAGTGATTTTGTAAAAATGAGCATAATTTTTGCATTTCTGAATCTGAGCCATTTCAGCGAGGAGCAGATTTGTTACACTTGAACAAGTCAAATTTATGGAGAAATGGTAAAACGTATCATGAACGTTGTTTGATCTTGAGCGTCAAGAGGGTTTCAAGTGTAATCTGTGCAAGGCTCATGTTTCTACATCGCATCGCTTCTGAGACATGACGTTACGAAAATAGGTGAGAATCAAGCTGTCCCTTTCTGAATTTTTTTCTGTCCCAATGCATTTTCCTATTCACTTGAGGGTTCCGATACGTCGCTTTGGGTCGATTTGCCAAAAATCTGTGACTGTCACATTCATTTTGGCCACATTTCCTAAATCCAAATTTTTTTTCCTACGTTTTAAGATATAATATGTGCAGATAGTGTGACATTTATGGAAACTGGAGTAATTTGTTTGTGACGGATCAAAAGTGTCAAAAAAACGTCAGTTGCTATGAAGTATCAACCCAGCCAAAGTTTTGAAACCAGGGAACACTTCACCAATTGAACTGAGCAGAAGTCAGCAAGACTGAAACGTTTTTTTCTGATCGGAGGACATTATCATTCTCGTCTGCGCTCATGCATTATGCTCCAGCTACAGATCTGTCACTGCCAGTCTGTCTGGTGCATTAAGAGGCTTCGCGCATAAATAACTCTTCAGCTCATATCATGTCACCATGATACATTTGGTACATTCAGGTCTGAGATGATATTGGATCCCCTCATGGAATTTAAAAAAATATTGATTTTCTCACCTGTAGCCTACTATGCGCATACAGTTGAAAAGCTTTGCACATCCGCACCAAGATTAGTATTCACAACCCCTTTGGTGCAGAGCATGGGCCTTTTTCAACCGTGCACACCTTGAGTTTAGGGAACTGAATTAATTAAAAAAGATTCCCATGACAACACCAGAGCATCATCTCACATCTGGACACCTACTCAATGCATTTCAAATCGGGAACTCATAGTACCATAGAGAGTTACCAAGGCTTTTTGCCGCGTCATTCGCTGGACAAAGACAGGTGCATCTTATCTACTGATGCTGGAGGAGCACATGCTGGGATGTGGATTCTTTTTTCAGATTTCTATGTATAGCAACTTTCTCTACAGTAATGCAAAACGTTACTTTCCCTACAACGTAGTTACTTTTAATATAGGTATATTCACTTACTTATATATAAGTGTATATATATATAATAAGTATATATATTTATATATATATAGGACCTTCTATGGTGCAGGCAGCGAGTGTGCATCGACTGCCAGAGGATATCCAGTGCTGTTGTTTAGGGGTGACTGTGGCTCAGTGGTAGAGTAGTTTGCTTGCAATCGGAGGGTTCCAGCTTCCTCCAGTGGGCAAGGCACTTAATCCCAATTCTACATCGTCCTACCGAGCCATGTTGGATATTGGTGTGTGAATGTGGCTTCAATGTAAAGTGCTTTGAGTGGACAGTTTGACTATAAAAGTTCAGTCCATCTACCATATGCAGGTACAGCCTTTATAACCCCTTTTCTTATTGTTTATTAATTTTATTCACATCTCTGACTCCAGTCATAAATATTTCATTTGTAGATTAAATGAAAGCCTAGGATCTTGTCTTGAAATAAACCCCAATTTATTTTCTTTATTTTTATTTTTTGATAAGAGGTACCTGTCAAAGACACGTACCCACTGTGACAACCTGCCCCATGTTTGGGTTGTTCATCCAAATAATTCCAATGGAGTTTTTGTTTAAAAATGACAACTATTAAAATGGATTCGGTTTAGTAATAAATAACCAATGTTTATCGTGTCCAATCCCTAAAATTTAGCAAAATAATGTATTATTCTGGGGAGAAGTAAAGATAAGAAATGTATAGTGCTGAAAAATATAGCCTAGAATAAAGCAATACGTTTTATTAATATAAACACAGAAAAAATTTTTTTCTTAAGACTCACATGCAAAAAAATTATTTATTTTGTCTGTAAAAATGTTTCTCCAGTTGATTTTTTGAACTACTATTTAACTATTTAGTCTTATGTATGTCATGTGTTGTTTGAAGGATGACCCGAATGCAGAACGTTCTTTATAGGTTTGAAGGCTCAAATGTAATAATCCAGTCCAAAAACAAAGGCTTGGGACAGCACAAGAAGACAGCAATGAGTGCCGTGATGAGACATTGTTAGAGACAAACCAGCAGATATATGAGCGTGCAGGGGAACATTTATACGCGGAGACGTACTCAGGGGAAACTCAAGACAGCTGATGAGGGAAATCAGGATGCAGAGACAGACAAACGTCAAAGTACAAAAAGCCAAGAATCACATGTGACAACCAACCCCTAAAGCAGTGAGACAACCCCCCCCCACCCCCCATGTAGCCTGCTAATAAAAATCTTTAGCAAGCTAACACATGGCTTTATTAAAAGTTAGCTTCATTAATGTTGGCTAAAATTAAGGCTTCTGTCTTTGACTTTTTGATTTATAATGTGTTTTTAAAGCTAATAACTCACAACATTTTAATACAAAAGTAGCATTACTCGAAATATTACTCTGGCCCATAACAAATGGATTGAAAATATCTGCAAAAAAATTACAATTAAAAAATGAGCAAAAGGGAAAAGAAAACATTCAAAAGCCCTGAGGAAATACAACAAGTTGATCAATGAGACTTCAAAATATTCCCAAAAAAGGCTGGTTAATTGGACAAAAAATGTAACAGAAAAAGGGCATAATTATGGCTTCTTTTCCTTCATTCTTGTCACATATTCCCAACAAAACAAGTTGACTCTACTCAGCCTGCATTGCAGTAATGAGGTCTCCTTTTTCTTTCATAGATAACATATTTATCAAATCAAAATCTAGTTTTAAGCTGTATTTAGTATTTGGAGTCTTTATGCTCTTTTGACCTCGTCTTGTTGTTTGCAGCGTTGTGATAAATCTGAACACTGGGTGTGTGGCAGTAACAACAAATCTTACAGGAATCACTGTGAGCTGCACAGAGATGCTTGCATCATCCAGACTAAAATACATGTGGCTCACAGAGGACAGTGTGTGGGTAAGTCCACACAATTCTAAAAAACAGTTGTCATTTTTTAAATGATGTAAATTATAATCTTACATGGCCTTTTTTGGCTTCTTTTTCCTTTCATTTGGCTTGCAGGTGAGCTGACAAAGACAGATGTCAGTCCGAATAAATGAGGCTGTCTTAAAAGATTTAACACTAGCATTTTAACTCTTCTGTCTTCTATCTTAGCATGTGGATGTGTCTGCTTGTGATTTTTGTAGGTGTGTGTTTCTTGTCTGAGTGCGATCGGCTGAGAGAGCAAGTGATCCGGTGTATTTCCGAGTTCCAAGGTGGAACAGCATCATCTGGCCTCAAAGGCATCATCATCCAGTGATGTCCAGCAAACATATTTTCAGGTCACACCTTGTGATGTAATCTTAAACAAGGACCCTAAAATCTGTTTACGATTGATCACTGACTACACAAAAAAGATTTCACAGAGAATAAAAAAAATAGATTAGGCAGTGATGTGGCTGCTAATTGACAATGTTTGTTGATCACAAACTACTTTGGGGAAAAACCATTTCACAAATGATTACATTTAGAATTCTTTTATATATAAATATGTAAAACTGTCATGCTTTTACATATCTGACTGACCTAAATGCACGAAACTCTAAGGAATCCTAGAAGATTTTAAATAGTTTATCTGGAGGTTGCTGAAGGAAAGCTGAAGAGGTGAGCTGGGAGACTGGTAATGATTAGGTTGACAATGGAGAGTTGCTTAAATGGAAGGTATTGGAGGGCAGACAAGGGGCATGCCAACGATGATGATGATGAAGAGTGAGTCCAGGAATTCGACTGACAAAGGTGAGTATGGATTGATTTACAGCAAGAGGAAGTATATGGAACAAGAAAGCTGGAATCACAAGTGGAGATTAGCAAGAAAATTCTTGAAAGGAGGAATGGGGACTAGAGGGACCTGGAGCTCAGGAGTGAAAGGACTTGAAAATATAACTGGAGAAAGAGGGGAAGGAGAAAGTAAGGCTCTGCTTTACACATAAATAACTAGAAAAGCACTCTGACAGCACAGACCTCCACCAAGGCAGCTTAGCCCCACCTACATAACGTTTAAAATGATGTTGCTAACAAAATATGAGAGACAAAATGAGAAAAACAAAAAATCCAGAAAATCACAGTCTGATTTTTAAAGAATTTATTTGCAAAGTATTTGGTCAATAAAAAAGGTTCTTCTCAATACTTTGTTATATACGCTTTGATGGCATTGAAAGACGTCAAACATTTTCTGTAAGTCTTTAACAGGTTTTCCCACACTGTTGCTGGTATTTTTGACCCATTCTTCCATGCAAATCCTCTCTAAAATTCTGATGTTTGGGGTTGTCGCTGGGCATCACAGATTTTCACCTCTCTCCACAGATTCTCTATTGGATTGAGATCTGTAGACTGACTATACCACTCCAGAACCCTGAAATGCTTTTACGTAAATATTCCTTCATCGCCCGGGCAGTGTGTTTAGGGTCATTGTCATGATTAAAGATCCAGACACATTTCATCTTCAATGTTCTCACTGATTGAAGGAGGTTTTCACTCAAAATCTCATGATACGTGGCCCCACTCATTCTTTCTTTGACATGGATCAGTCGTCTTGTTACCAGAAAAAATGGCCCGAGAGCATGATGTTTCTACTACCATGCTTTATAGTAGTTATGGTGTTCTTACGATATGTCTCAGCATTTTTCCCACTCCAAACATGGTGAGTAGCGTTTATACAAAGGAGCTCTATTTTGTCTGAGCTGACGACATAACATTCTCCCAATCCTCCATGGATCATGCAGATGGTCTCTGCGTTTAGAAACTTTAGATGGGGCTGGATATGTTGCATGTTGCTTCAGGATTTTAATCAGTGACGACGTAGTGTGTTACTAATAGTGACCTTTGTTACTATGGTCCCAGCTCTCTTCAGGTCATTGACCAGTTCTCCCTGTGTAGTTCTGAGCTGTTTCTTCACCGTTCTCAAGATCACATGTACCCCATGAAGTGAGTTCTCACATGGAGCCTCACATTAAGGGAGATCAGTCTGTAATCCTTTAATGTACCAACAGTTGATCTCTTCTCACCATGCTGCTTGCCTGTTGTAGATTGTCTCATCCCAGTATTTTCCAGGTGTAAAATCTTGTCTCTGGTGTCCTTTGACATGTCCATGGTTGAGTTTGGAGTGTGACCGTTTGCGGATGTGGACCGGTTTCTTTTATATTGATAACGAGTTCAAACCGGTACCTTTAATACAGTTATTGAGTGTAGGACAGAAGAGTCTCTAAGAGGAGAAGGTACAGGTCTGTGAGTGCCAGAAATCTTTCTGTTTTGTTGGTGACCAAATACTTTTTTTTCACCATAATTTGCAAATAAATTCTTTACAAATCAGACCATGCGATTTTTTTCGGGATTTTTTTCTCACTTTGTCTCTCATAATTGAGGTGTACATATGATGAAAACTATGGGGCTCTTTCATTTTTTAAGTGGGAGAACTTATACAATTTTTGGCTAACTAAATACGTTTTTGTCCCACTATATATCAGCAGAATACTACAACATTAAATTTCTATGGCAATTCCTGACTGACCAAGAGGCTTTCACGTCAGACTAATGCATTTGCTTATATTAGTTCAATGTTTAAATAAATAAAAAAATACTTTTTCATATAACATGTTATGGCAACATGTGGCAAATTTTTTCAAACCAATAAAAACAGACCTTCACATACTTAAAGAAAGTGGACTACTTAAAGTATAGAAGTCCTATCAAATATCTTATTTGACACTTGTCAACAACTACAGGGTTCTATTTAGTGACTGTTTAGTTTACATAGTCAGCCATAAGTTAAAACCAGGTGTGATGATGCAGGGAAAAATCTAAAACATGCAGCACAATGTGCCTTGAGGAGCGGGGTTCAAAAACATCCACCAACAGGGGACCCTAAAGAAAGGGTTGGTGGTTTTGATAGTTGACAATTTTAGATAAAAATGTCATCTGGTGTTTTCGCAGATGATGTAGTCTTGTTGGCTTCATCTGAACGGGATCTGCAGCTCTCGCTGGAGCGGTTCGTGGCCGAGTGTGAAGCGGCAGGGATGGGGATCAGCACCTCCAAATCCGAGACCATGGTCTTGAGCCGGAAAAGGGTAGGGTGCCTTCTTCGGGTCAGGGATGGAGTCCTTCCTCAAGTGGAGGAGTTCAAGTATCTGGGGGTCTTGTTCATGAATGAGGGAAAAATGGAGCGGGAGATCGATAGACGGATTGCTAAGGCGTCTGCAGTTATGCGGGCGCTGTACCGGTCTGTCGTGCTGAAGAGAGAGCTGAGCCAAAAGGCGAAGCTCTCGATTTACCGGTCGATCTACGTTCCTGCCCTCATCTATCGTCATGAACTCTGGGTGGTGACCGAAAGAACGAGATCGCGGATGCAGGCGGCTGAAATGAGTTTCCTCCGTAGGGTGGCTGGGCTCTCCCTTAGAGATAGGGTGAGAAACTCGGTCATCCGGAGGGAGCTCAGAGTAGAGCCGCTGCTCCTCCACATCGAGAGGAGCCAGTTGAGGTGGCTCAGGCATCTGGTCAGGATGCCTCCTGGACGCCTCCCTGGTGAGATGTTCCGGGCACGTCCCACCGGGAGGAGACCCAAGGGAAGACCCACGACTCACTGGAGGGATTATGTCTCCCAGCTGGCCTGGGACCGCCTCGGGATTCCTCCCGAGGAGCTGGCCCAAGTGGCCTGGGAGAGGGAAGTCTGGGTCTCCCTGCGTAAGCTACTGCCCCTGCGACCCGACTTTTTGCGGAAGAAGATGGGTGGATGTTAGGTTTAGGCTAGGGCTGAACGATATGGACAAAATTTCATATCTCGATTTTCATGCCAGATATCTCGATATCGATACGATATGACAACGGGTTCGGTGAAAACCAAGCATTTCTCAGAAAAAAAATAAACATAACACTAAAAAGTGGTTTTATTTTCAAGAACTCACTGCCAGTCATCAACATTAACATAAATCATCAAAAAATTAAATTACAAATCAACCATTTTACTGCAGCTCTGCTTTAACAATTATTTAACTATGTTATTAAAAATAAATATAGCAAAACGTACCTATTGCCAGGTGTAGCCTGTGTCCGAAGCACTGAAGGCGTGTCCAGCCATTCACCTCCAAAGCCTTTATCATGTTCGAACCATTATTAGTTGTCACGCAACCTTGTTGGTCCTCCTTCAAGTTCCAGTCTGCTAACGCACCTCTCATCTCCTCCGCCATATTATCCCCGGTATGCTCCCCTGGGAAGAATGATGTCTGCAGACAGCGGGTCTTCAGTTCGAAGTTTGTTGTAATAAAATGCAGCGTTAAACTTATGTATGGTTCGGTTGTCCGGCTCGACCACAGGTCCGTGGTTGTGGCAAAATGATCGATTTCACGTAGCTCGGATTCAACACTCATTTTACACTCATTATAAAGTTTCAGAATGGCCACTTGATTAAAATGGGTTCGGGATGGTATTTTATAACGCTTTTCCAGGGTCCGAACCATTTTTTTAAAGCCTTCTTTTGAGACCGTGTACACAGGTACCATGTCTTTTGCAATGTGGTATGTTATAGCGTCTGTAATTTCTTTGTGTCTAATGGACGTCAACTCGTACGGCGTAACGCTACTGAACGATGTAGCGCAATCGAACTTTGCTTTGGCTTATTTTGGGATGACTGAGAAGTCCTCCGTGTCTCTTTCATTGTCATGCACTCTTCATGCAGCACGCGATGGTGTTGTTTCAGGTGGTGAAACATGTTTGTTGTGCTACCTTGCTTAGTCGCAATTTTTGCTAAGCACGACCTGCACAACACGTCACTCTGGTTTACATCGTCTTTTCTGAATCCAAAATACTTCCAAATTATGGAAGATGATTTATTTTTTGGCACCAAGTCAGATTCTGTCCTACCACCAGCCGCATTATCTCCCGCACTCATTTTCTTTCTTTTTAAATTCTTCTTCGCTGTCTCTGTAGTCTGTGCGCGCTGACTTTAGCGTTGCATTCAAGGGCACTCGTAAAACTGATGTTTGACTGCCAGAGTTGTACGCAGGGAGAGTGCGGAGAGTGGAAATCTATATCGTCTATATCGCTGCTTTTTTCGATAGTAATATCTGGAACGTTCATATCTAGATATAGATTCGATAAAGATATATCGTTCAGCCCTAGTTTAGGCTCTAATAATGTTTAAGCTAAAAGCAGCCTCAACCAGTAATCCTTTTCTGGGGCCGTATTTAACCAGTTGATGTTTTGTAATTGTACAAGTTCAGAAGTACGGTAGTGTGCACGTGACTCTGTAAACTTTTAAGTTTTAGCTTTTGGTATAGTTGTCAGATCGATAGATAGATAGATTGATTGATTGATTGATTTTATGTTTTGCTCCAAAAACACTGCAGTCTGGAAATACTTAGGGAACCACCTGATGAAGGAGCAACAAGAAGGAGGGGAAGGAATGATAGAGGATGATTGGAGGACGACCGTTTTTTTTGTTTTTGTATAGCTACATTCGTTATCTTACTTTAAATTTAATAAAAATATAAGGAAGAAAAATCTAATGTTTTGCTTTAAAAAGTTAAAACTTTGTCTATGCCATCCATTCATCTGTCCATCCATCTATCCATCCAATCCTTGTTGGGTTATTTCTGGTGCATATCTCCAACAGGTATTGGGAGAGAATCGGGGTGCGTCTTTGAGAAGTCGTTAGTCTATCTATTTTGGACTGTGGGAGGTAGCCTGAGTACCCAGAGAGAGCCCCAGCATGGGTGAACATTCAAACACCATACTGCAATACTCCAGGCCAGGGTTAAAACCCGTACCCTTTTGGTGCAATACAACAGTGCAAACAACTGCACCACTGTGCAGCTTGAGATTGATAATGGAGTAGCCATGTACATAAAATCAGGGCAACAGAGATAACTTTTATCTGAATACTATAGTGAAACCATCTCCAGATCAAATATGAGCAACAATTTTTCTGTTTATTATCTTTAAAAAGAAATGTAAAAATCTAGAAATTTAGATGTATCTTTAAACTCTGTATCCATAGTGAGGCAGGCTTGTATGTTGCAGTGTAACACTGCCAAAAAAACACACCCTAAATGGAAAACGTTTGGTAGATATACTGACATGCGCAGGGCATTTAGAGTATTCCCTTAATGTATTCACTGTTTTGATATAAAAGTGTGGTTGATATTGTGGTCTTATTATTGATTTTATACAATTTTTACCTCGTCTTTCTGTTTATTGTAAGGTTATTCCTGCAAATCCTTATGGTAGTCAAAAAAAAAATTCTTTGGAAATAAAAAAAGAGCAAACTGATAACACAAGCAATTTAAATTAAAGTTAATCTCAGGACAACAATAATACATGAACAATACGAATGAATATTTTCTTTTAATAATCATTAATTAATACATCAATAAATGAAAATATCTATCATCATGCTGACAATTCTTTGCCCAGGTTGGAGTTGTTTAAATGTTTTACCACACGACTCATCAGAAACAGCCTCCTTTCTTTTTCAAATCAGTAAAAAGGAAATGTTTATTTAAACCATGAAATTAAATGCAATCGCTTAGCTTTATAAAAGAAGATAATAATTTCCCCCCCTTTAGCAGTGATTAAAATTCCACAATTCATCTTCATGTTGTTTAAAATGTATATCTTTCCATCAAGTGTGCTTGATCACTAATAAATGAACAATTGTTCCCACTTTCTCCAGGAGATCATCATCACTGGGAGCTGAAGACACATCAGAGAAACAAACAAATTAGTTAACAGCTGACATATTCCGAAAATTGACTTTGTTTGGCCTGTTGTTATGCGGTTGGGTTTGGCTAGGGCTTTTTCATTGTTGTTTTTTGTGTGTTAGCTCAAACGATTTCATTCAATTCAGTTTATTTATATACAGCCAATTCAAAACAGATGTCATCTCAAGTCACTTTAAAAGAAAAATTATTTCAGCAACAATTATACAAACATTCCAATCAGTTAAAAGTTTTCTATTTAAGGAATCCCAGCAGTGTTGTGTTGAGTCATTGATAAGATGTTGTGCCCGGATTTAGGAGCTTCAGGTACTTAAAAATGATTTGAGATTTCTTATGTGTGATTGTAACTTTTAAGCCTGTTTGCGGTTATTATCCCGGTAAAATGTGTATTTAGAAAATCGTTTGGGGTTTATTTCTTTATTTTTTTAATCAAATTTGGGTTAATAATCATATGAAATAATAGTAGAACATGCAAACAAGACAAGACATGTACAAATGAAATGAAACAACCAGTTCAATGTTCTTTTTAACACATTAGCATCAGTAAGGTCTCCAGACAGGTTCTTCTCCCCGCATGGTAAGACACACCCCTTCAATGTAATTGGACATAGATGTAACAACATTGCGGTCTTCCCCTGTGCTTTGGAGCGGTTGGTTCGACCCATAGTAAAAACTGCCTGGCTGGAATTGGCCACCATGGCTCAGTGGAGGGAGAACAGAAGGAGAAGAGGACAGGTAGGAGCTGTATGGAGGAGGATGGGTGGAGAAGGGGACAGAGGGCAGGTGATGTAGTCTGGGAGCTGGAGTGAAGGAGGATGGGAGAGATGTCGCCTGACCAAGAAATGATGGCTCAGTGTTCCACAAGGAGGAGGAAAAGGATCTGCAATCTGAGGATAAAAAAAGGTCAAGCCAAAAAAATATGAGCTCATTCAGAAAACTTTCAACTGTGCCTTCTTTTACCTTATCTAATCATCACTAAAAGAATTATGCCACAAAAAGTGCCTCCAAATTTTTCCATTACACCTGCATTTTGACATTGCTATGAGCAGTCGCTATGCAGATGACATTCTGAACGATACGAACAATGGTCCGTTTTCACCTACACCACTGTCCTAATGTGACTGCAAAGGGGTATGGCAATTTACCCCACCATCTAGAAAATAAGATTCAGTAAGTGATATTTGGTCCCAGTGGCACTCTTAGCTTCACTTTGGAAAGCCTTGAAGCGGAAATGATCCATTATGTTACAGTTTTATTGGTTTTATCTTTTTCAATATTTTGTACTATTTTTATTTGATTCTCTTTTTGACATTCAAACCCATTTGTTTCATATGTGCTTTATAAATATATAATGCAAGGTATGGAAGCAAATAACATTTTTTGATATTCGTCAACTTAAAGGAGAGGAAGGAAAATAAAGAATTGCAAATATTTTGACACTAGTATCTTTTTTAAAATAGCCTGATTCTTTTGTTTTACAAAAGTGCTATGGAACACTTAGAAAAAAATATTTTATTCCTTTAATTTCACAGGAAAACAACAGTAAGATGTGAAATTTGATGTTGCCTTTCAACAATCTGTTTCATCATGTCAATCGTTTTGTAAGGATATTTAACACATTATACAACAGGGCAAATTTAATGAGAAAATAAAATGTCTTCCTGCTACTTGAAGAATCTTTGTGTTGTCCCATAACTTTGACACCTTTGGAATCAATTTAGTTCCTGAGGGCTGTTCCACAAAGTAAGCTAATCTCAAATGCCAGGCTGAAGCCTAGTTTATACTCCTGTGTTTTGATGGAGACAGATTGACGCGGCACCATTATCCGACAACGCAAGGGCGCTTTATCACCTACACAAAGACGGTCAGAGTAGAGGCTAAATTTCTAACTATCCGTCAAAGGAGAGCGTATGTCTGTGATTGGTCAGCTCAGTAACAGCCAGAGATCGCTTCACCAGAACAGGGCTCTATAGTCGCTATAATCAGTAGTTAATGTTTCGGCTCGACATGCTTTATATTGAAAGAACAATTTATCTAATCTGGTCTTTTGGCGATTTTTAACACAAGGTGGTGGAGAGAAACATGAAAACAGACACCTGTGTTTGTTTCTATGTTTTTGTAGAGTATTCTATGAGCTGCACTTCTAGTAAAAAGCTTTACAGCTTAATCAAAACCTACTTTCTGTTGTCCATTGCTCCTTGAGGAACACAAGCTGAAGAAAAAAACTCTAAACAGAAACTACACTGCAATGGTAGATGACCCGCCATGAAATGTTAGCACCCCCTGCTGTCCTTGTCAGTAATTGTTTTGCAACACAGAAATGAACGGAGAAACGGAGTACTACAAATGAAAAAGATCTACGTCAATAGGTCTGTATCTGGGTGCAAAATTGCTGTTGGAGAAGCTTAAACTAGGCCTTACTTTAACAGTCCCAGCTTAATTTCCTAAAATTCAGTTCCAGACTAACCTGAAGCGCTACTCAGTCACTACGATGACATATGCTCTTGGACAAGCCTGCTCTACAGGGTAGCTATGAGACTTATTATAGCTTGAAGAAAGTGATTGGACAGGCAATTTGATGTCACACAGCACATCTTTGTTTTCTTCTTCTCAACCCGCCCACCCTCCAAGATACAAGTTACTACTGCAGTTTCCTGCTTGTTGGCTAAATTATTCAATGCAATGTAGGTTTTACCTTTTAAAATCTATTTGTAATCATATTTAATTTTTACCATTTTGAAAAATATTGCTGATTATCTTTACTTGTTGCCAGAAACTTTTTATTACAACCATGTCACTGCTGACACTGAGCTTTACTAATAATTACAAATATATAACTTTTTGTCTAAGATGGACCACTAAAATTAATGTGCTGTCCTGTCTTAATGTGTTAAAATAGCATTAAATAACTTTAAGGCATAATCACAATTTACATTCTGAAGATTTGAAACTCTTATTTAGTTTTTAAATGTTTTTAAAGGCTTACTTAAACCATGTTCTTACACAATTAACCTGTCAGCTATTTGCCATGTGTTATATTCTAGTTTTAATAATTCATAACAGTCTCTATATTACCTTGGCCTGCCCAATGAAGTAATAAGGTTTAAATAACTATAATAAATAAAAGTACATTACCATTCTTTGTTATTGGTATTTTTTCTTTTGAGTAAAATGTTATATTTAGCCCACAGCCCTCTGATACATTTTCATTTTGGCCCTCTGAGGGAAGATTTTTGGGCACCCCTGGTTTAGAGCGTGACACAGACTGAGCGCTGAGAACTTGTAGCAATAAACTTCTAAATTCATGTTATTAAGCTTCCTTTCTGTGTAAATAACATAAAACAAAATGACAAATAAGTCATATATATCAATTTAAAACTAATTTAAACTTCCTTTTTTGATTGATGCATTAAGGGAAGTATTTTTTATTCATCCAATATTTTGTCTGTGTGCCACTTTTGATGCTGTTCCATGTAGATAATAGCTGCTTAAACTAGCTGCCAGTTTGATAACCTGTAGACTTGGATGTGGTTTGATTCAGTCTGGTGTGGCAGCAAAGGCTCATAGGATATTTTTTAAATTGATAATATGATTGTGTAAAAATTTGTATTAAAATGGAAATATGTCTACAAATATTTTCTACAATATATTCTTGTAATTCATTTTTAGACCTATTTGTGATATTTTAATTCTAATGTTAGCACCATGTGTGAAGAGTATACGCAGCCCAATAAACAATGTTTAAACAATGTGGGCTTTTATGTTAAGATGTAGGACATCCCCTGGTGGGCCAAATTGAAGGCTTCTCAAAGATTTTAACTGTTATTGCCACCAAAAGTTGTCAAAAGCCCCTTGAGGAATTGTTTCAGCACTGACTGCTCCCATTGTTCAGTTTCGATAGTTTGCCTGAGTTACTTATGTAACTAAGGATGGCAAGAGTGAGCCACAGGTCAACTAGGTCTCATATTCATGTACACATAAATGATTACAGTGTATTTCAGAATAATAACTTTTGACTAGAAATTTACATACATTTCGATTGACACCAAGAAGTATTAAGCATCCCATACCTAATGGAGCAGTACTGCTAATGCTGCTGGGAGGTCGGAATATCCCTGATTTCAGCTCTTTCTGTCTCTGACCTGATGAACCAAGAGGAAGCATTAATTCAAACTGAATGAGAACTCTGATAATGCAAGATTAAAGCTTTAATTTTACTAACGTCTTGGCAGTCGAGGTCCATCCACAGTGATCTTAATGGATCTATGTACAGTAGCTATTTGAGGGGGGGATGTCAGCACATTAATTGACAGGGTGAAACTCTTGCCTAAAAGGGAAAAATACATTGATGTTTACAAGAAGATCAGAGACAAGTTTTGTAAAAATCAACATTGTTCTGTTTTGACACTTTTTCTGGGTCCCAGTTAAAAATGGGAAATACCAATACAAAAAAATGGGAAGCAGGTAAGACAAGGAAAGGGACATTTGTGCAGCACACTTTCAGCAACAAGGGAATTCAAGGTGCTCGGGGTAATTACGAGATAAAATAAAAGGAAGAAATAGAAACAAAATTGAGGACATAAGGAAACAAACTACTGTTATGACATTCCTACAATTATCAATCAAAGGCAGCACTAAAAAACAAAGTTTTTAGCTTTGATTTAAAGGAACTCAGTGTTTCGGCAGCCTTGAAGTCATCTGGAAATTTGTTCTAAGTTAAGATGGCCTAGAAACTAAAAGCTGCTTCTACATCTTTAGTTCTGATTCTAGCTATGCACAGTAGACTGGAATTAAAGGACCCAAGTTGTCTGGGGGGTTAGTATAATGACAGCAGATCTTTAACATACTTTGGTTCTAAGCCATTTAACGGATTATAATGATGTGCTCTACTTTCCTCATTCTAAGGAGGATGAGAGCAGGTGCATTCTGGATAGCTGCAGGTGTCTGATTGACGTTTTAAGCAGACCTGAGAAGACGCTGTTGCAGTTTTTAACAAAAAAGCTGCCCTGATTATAGTGATATGAAATGCAGACTATAGATTACAAAAAAATGAAAACACCAAAATGAAAAGCACATTACTGTAATTCACAGTAGAGTACAATAGTTGGCTGAATTTCATTAGTAATGACTGCTTTTGGTCGTCCCCTTCCTCCTCATCCACACGGATCCTTCACCCTCCCTCCTCCCTGTACATATCTATCCATTGTAGATGCACATGTCCCACCTGTGAACTCTGAACTGACTTTTTTCTTCCCAGTTAGTCTGGTCACATCACCAGAAACTAGAGCTGGGTATTGATTCAAATTTCCAGAATCGATTTGATAATCAATTCGATTATAAAGAGTTGGAATAGTTTATCACGATTCGATTAAATTCAATCTGATTTAGTTCAATAAAGATATGGGTCAGTGCTATTAGAAAATTCTTTTTGGTCTCTTATCTTAATTCAATGACTTAAGACTGCGTGAGTAACAGTTTACCAGGAAAAAACAGTATTAATGCTTTCAGAGCTAAGCCTTAAAACGGCTGTCTGGATTTTTCATTCAAATTTTGCCTTAAAAAAGGTAAAACTATGTTAAACAATTAAACCAATTTTTTAACTTGTGAATCGATTAAATTTAATTCTTAGAATTTTTATTGTTTCTTCCTGCTATTGCTTAGCATTTCATCGTATTTCTACATTGTAATAGAGCTGAGTATCATCGGGGAGTATCAAGTGGGAGAATGTAGATATTAAATTGGAGGGGCCCCAGGATGGAGCCCTTTGGTAAATGGTAAATGGACTGAACCCATTTCAGCTATTCACACTCATCTCAAGGAAATTTCAGTTGAACGCAACTGGACTTGGTAATTTGTCTTGGAAGACGTTTCACCTCTTATCCAAGAGGCTTTATCAGTTCATGCTCGCCGCTGACCAGGCTGGGACTGGTCAAACTAACTGGTTTGTAGACTCAGCTATTTAACCTCTTGGAGGGCTTTTACAAGACTGATTATGTCATAGGATCATTTGTGATCCATGTCTTAACGACAGTCGTTGGCGTGTCGCCTATTGGTGGAGGTTAGGTTTCGGCTTCATTAGTGCCCCATTGTGTTATAACGACAGTCGCTGGAGTCACAGTTGTTTTTCTTATTAGAGGTTAAATTGTTGAGTCTCCTGGGTAAGGATGAAAGGGCAGCATTGTAAATTGGAGATAGGTGATGTCTCAGGCCTCCTCCTCTGTTAAGCGATGGTTTCTCTACTTTTACATAGATGGCTTCTTTTACTCCTCTTTCAAAGCATCTGTTCTCTCTGTCTAATATCTGGACATCGCTGTCCTCAAAGGAGTGGGCTTTCCTTCGGCAACACACTCAGACAGAGACTAGTACATCCCAAGGACAGAACACCACACGAACACAAAAGCAACCTGGTGTATGCAATCCAATGCAATGAAATATGCAAGGACCTCTACATTGGTCAAACCAAACAACCACTGTACAAACGCATGGCCCAACACAGGAGAGCAAACTCCTCAGGCATTGACTCTGCTGTTCATTTACATCTCAATGAGAAAGCCCACTCCTTTGAGGACAGCAATGTCCAGATATTAGACAGAGAGGACAGATGGTTTGAAAGAGGAGTAGAAGAAGCCATCTATGTAAAAGTAGAGAAACCATCGCTAAACAGAGGAGGAGGCCTGAGCCATCACCTATCTCCAATTTACAATGCTGCCCTTTCATCCTTACCCAGGAGACTCAACAATTTAACCTCTAATAAGAAAAACAACTGTGACTCCAGCGACTGTCGTTATAACACAATAGGGCACTAATGAAGCCGAACCCTAACCTCCACCAATAGGCGACACGCCAACGACCGTCGTTAAGACATGGAGCACAAAGGATCCAATGACATAATCAGTCTTGTAAAAGCCCTCCAATAGGTTATATAGCTGAGTCTCCACACCAGTTAGTTGGACCAGTCCCAGCCTGGTCAGCGGCGAGCAGGAACTGATGAAGCCTCTTGGATAAGAGGTGAAACGTCTTCCAAGACAAATTACCAAGTCCAGGTGCGTTTGATTGAAATTTCCTTGAGATAACCATGACCTGGATGAATGAGAATATTCACACTCATACACCGACAGCCAACATGGCTCGGTAGGACGATGTTTTTGGGGTTAAGTGCCATCAACATGTGACTGGAAGAAGCTGGAATCGACCTACAACCCTCCGACTGCAAGCCAACCACTCTACCACTGAGCAACAGTTGCCCCCACATGTGACTTACATCTGTTCTGATAAAATTTTGCCTACTGACACAAAGAAATTCCTGTTTTTTTGTGAAGACTCAAACCAACCAAACACTTTCATAGAGTCTGACCCAGCTTTCCTCCCATTTTAATTCTAATACCCATTTTTGTTTTGAGTACCATTTTTTTATTTTGGGAAACTACAATAATGTTCATGTTGGTTTGCATAAAAACAAACCAAAAACAGTCAGTCTTTAGAAACAATTGCTTTGAAGATTAACATCACTAAATCTTAAATAATATTATGAGGCAACTGGTGTACCTCTACCACTGCGACCGATGAAGCGAAGATCGTTGAACTGGGCATAACCTTGCTTCATTGTTGTTGTGGCGTTGCGTAGCTCGGCACTGCAGTTGTCATCATTTCCAGCCATCACTGTCACAACCACACCGTCTGGCACATCATTACCCAGAGCAACTACCTTTAAAATATAAAAACACCAAATCTCATGAAAATCTGCAATTTGGTGGACATAATTCTAAAAGCATTTCTAACCTTTGACACAGGACTAAAGGAGAGACGGAGAGAATGATTAACAGATCAGTTACTTACAGTGAATGCTCTTGGCAGGGTTTTGTTACAACGCCAGTGCTGTGGCAGGATGCTACAAAGGAAGTTTGGGCTGTCAGTGTGCACTAGGCCTCTTTGGGTTGCTGTCCCGTGCTGCTGCAATGGAGCTCTCACCTCCTGCTCATCCAGTATAATTTTAGGTGATGGAATCTGTCGACATTTCCCCACTGTATCTGTAAAAGAGCAGTGTTACAGAAAGTTTGACCCAAATTCTTTATTTTATATAGAACTTTTCTGTTTTGCATATAAGAAATTAGAAAAATTAACATTTTCAAGCATCCAGTGTGTGATTTAAATTTATATGAAAATTGCACGTTGTCTGTTTATTAAACCTTGGTATATAAGGAACCTTGTAGATAACACTAACCCATAAACAGATAAGAAGTAGCTAAACAATGTCCATTCTTTTTTTTTGAGAAATAGAAACATTTTTCTTCGCACTTCTCACACCTATTACTAAAGACAAAATTAAGTACCCGCACCACTATTCCTTCAACCAACTAACCAACAGACTAAACAGCACAGAATTTATTAAACCAACAATGTATGAAACCAAAAAATTAACTATGAAAATGTGATCCATTCAACCAACCAACAATTTATTCTAGATATTTGAGCACTAAGCAACAAACCAAGCACTCAACTATTTATGAATCCAAAAACAATTAATTCAATTAGCTAACTAAATCTTCCAATTATATAAGCAACACATTATCAGGGCCAAATAAAGTAGTTATACTTACAGTAAAAACTAATATAAAGCAATTAAATTAAGTAAACAATCCTCAGTAAAATGCAAACACTAGTTCACTCACTTAACCTACTAAGCAATCAACCAAACAAACAATCAACCAATGACTTACCCAATCAATCAGTCAATCAATCACTCAATTAACAAACTAACTATTTACCTATTCATTCAATGCATTAACCAACTAACCAGCCAACAAATAAACAGACTAATTAAATTAAACTAATTGCTGACCCAGCCAACTAGGTTTTGGTTAGTTCTACAACAAACTAGCCAAATAACTATTTATTAAAACATGGAGTACTCTAAAGACACTCCAATAGACTATTTATTCAACCAAATTGGACAACAACCTGTGAAACTAATAGTTTCATCAACCAACAAACTATCCATTCATTCTAGGTCAATGTATTAGGAGCCTGGTGTATTGGGTAGGTAAGGAGAGCTCACTAGTTCTTTAAAGAGAAAGTAAAAGATTGCCTTATTCTCTTACTCAACCTACCCACCAAACAACCTACCAACCAACTAGACTCTTCACTTTTTCAAGCAACTAACACACCATCCTCCTATTTCCACCAAACTGTTCATTGAACCAACCAACAATTTATTCTAATCACCAAACAGCTTTTTAACCAATAGCCAATTGATTAGCTAAACAAAGCGCAGTTGTTCTTTACAAAGAAATTAGGATGTTGCTTTTCTATCTTAGTCAAACACCCAACGAACCAACCAACCCACCTACCAACCAACTCTTCATTTGTTCAACCAACTAACATACCAACATACTATTCTTTTCACCAAACTATGAATTGAACAATCATTTATTTTGTAATTGTAATAACCCTTTTATTTACTAAACAAACCTGTCATTTAACCAACCAACTCACCAACCATGATTCATTCAACCAACTTGCTAACAAACCAGCAGACCCTCCATCCTGCTTTGTAACTAATCAGCAATTAATTACACCAACCGACCAACCTAACCTATTAATAATTTGGTCAGTTGTTCAGCCATTTAAAAAAAGCTATTTATGGGTCATTCCAGAATTCCAGGACAGTTCCTGTCTGACCCACAAAAAAATTAATTCATGCACAAAACATATATTTACATATTAAATTATTCTCGTTCTAAAACAAATGGTAATTATGGTTGTAGATTTTTTTTCTTCAAAATATTCATAGTATAAATCTCAAGTCCCCCCCTAAAATGCTATTTTTCTCTTGTCCTACCTTCTTGAATGAGAAACATTGACATCGAATAAAACTGTTCAAATAAATTTTAAATATACTTCTTTGTGTTGGTTGTGTTAAAATATGTTTCTAGTAACTGTTAAAATTCTTACTAAAATTATCAACACTTTTAAAGTGATTATAGTAATGCATTGAATTTGTGTCCCACAGTACGTGCTCAACCTTGTTACCAAAACATATTTAGCATAGCAGAAAAGGAGGAAAAACAGGGTGTCACTTGAAACAGAGAATATGACATTATTAAACCCTATGCTAACACCATGGATAGACCAAATAAAGTCCTCTCTTCTGTTTTCATATATTTTCATTCTTTTCAGTCTTATCTGATTGTGCCACACTAACCGAAGCAACCCTGTTACACATCTTGTCCGAATTTGACAATTTAATTAAAACGTTTTCTGAAATTATTGTTTGTCCTTGATGCAATCAGTAAGATTACATTCCACAGTTTGCATCCTGGAAAGAAGCTTACATTAGCATTGAATTTTTAACCCTGTTACTTGCAACCATGTTACTGTAATTAGAGTAACAGGGTTAAAAAAGTATTGTTTCCATCCAACCCTGTTTTGCATATACTTTTTCAGGTTCCTGAGTATCCGTAACAGGGTTGCACAAGAGAAACTGGAGAACAAATTAAAGATCTTTAAAAAAAAAAAATTACTATTGATATATAAACTGAACAAACAAAATTATTTTATGTCAAATTACTTGGTCTTTGTAATTACATGACAGAAAAGTAGGCTATATATTAAATTGTAAAGTTTTTGAATGTTTTGACACCAAAATTATCCAGTTCTGGAATGACTAATATTTTCAAATATTTTTACCTTAGTATACAATATTATATTTTATGTGAATATTCATATTTTGCTAACTTAAACCCAAGTTATAAATGTTCAGTGTGGAATGCAGCTAGATAATTACGGAGCCCGGCAAGGGTCAGGGGTAAAAAATCCGTGTGCACAGATTGTTAAACTGTGAGCACGGATTGTTAAACCATGCCCACACGTACGCCCACACATTGCTAAAGTACATATTTTACTTCTACAGACATGTACAGTGATGCTAATCATTATTTTCTATATTACTTTTTATTTTATTTATCTATCTTTATCCGTTCAAAAGAAAATATGTTTTCATAGTTATATATTATAAAATTCTATAATAAATCTAGCTGTATCATTTTCTTACCTGTTTTATCACTGAGGCAAACTTCATAATAACAGTGTATTAGATTTTATACTATATTCATATACTTTTCAGTGAGTGGCAGTGTATTGGATGAGTCACTGATGTCCAGTAAAGTGGCTAATTTGCTGATATACGATTCATGTGCCTAGATTCATTCCCATGACACTCCATAAAGGAATACGTCACCAGTTACCATGACAACGATACATAGTTGAATCCAGAGCCTATTGAGTAGAGAGAGTTACGACCGACTTTGAATTCGCCGACACGCGGTCACGTGGTTCATGGAGCCCTCAATAGTTCCAAACACCCCAGCACCGTCATTGATTTCTAGCGGTAAAAGGCTAGTTTAACTATCCGTGCTCACAGTTTAACAATCCGTGCGCACGATTTCCAACGGCCTTTTTTTTTTTACCCCTGACCCTTGCCGGGCTCCGTAGATAATCGATGCATTTTTGGATTTTCAGTAGTGTTTAAATAAGCGCGTCTGCATTGCGAATCAAGAACAAGAATACATTTCCCATCACCCCGCAGTCCCTAGGACAAGGCGTCATCACCCTGCGTCAAAATATAACTCGAATTAAGAAAATCAACAACTGCAGCTCCAGCGGACTTTTTCTGAGAAACTTCGGTGAGGCTTTTCTCCTATTTTCTCCGTGTCCTTACCTCCCCTTTCATTCCTCTTGTCCTGCCACTTTGTTTTCTGTGCTGTGTTCAGCTCGCCGCAGTGTTTGAATAGGAGGGAAACAGCACTGCATTATTATTTAGATTGTTCTGCCGGAGGGAAGTTAGTGCGGTCACAGCACCTGTCCTTCCCTCTGTCTGTCCCTTCACTTTGTTTAGTGTGTTTATTCGCCTCACAGCTTTTCTGCTATGTTGTTGTTTTATGACTTTTAGTCTCAGCCAGGTTTCTTTCAAAGAAGAAGTGACCAAAATTGTGAACACCGAACCAACAATCCACGAGAAAACAGGCTTTATGGTTGGCAGGAGGAATTCTGTGTATTTAATGAGAAAAAAAGAAATTATTGTTTAAGATTTCAATGTTTCTTCTTTTTTATGCTTACAAGTTAATCAAAACATAGGATTTTAGGATTTCAATTTCTGTATTTTCACAGATAGAACAAAACGGTCATCAACCATAAATAATTTGTTTTCACGGTAGAAAAAAAGAAAATCCATCCATCCATTTTCTTAACCGCTTAATCCTTAATGGGTCACGGGGGGCTGGTGCCTATCTCCAGCTGTCAACGGACGAGAGGCGGGGTACACCCTGGACAGGTCGCCAGTCCATCACAGGGCAGGACAAACAGGACAAACAACCATGCACACACTCACACCTAAGGACAATTTGGTGAGATCAATTAACCTGACAGTCATGTTTTTGGACTGTGGGAGGAAGCTGGAGTACCCGGAGGGGACCCACGCATGCACGGGGAGAACATGCAAACTCCATGCAGAAAGACCCTGGGCCGGGATACGAATTCACAACCTTCTTGCTGCAGGGCAACAGTGCTAACCACTGCGCCACCGTGCAGCCCTTAAAAGAAAATCATGCAGAATAATTCCTTCCCAGAGCTGCAGTTTTAGGCAGGACCAGATTAAAAGGAAAAATGAAGGCCATACAGAGAAGTGAAAGAAGTATTTTTGTTCGTTTTCCCAATCTAAATAAAGGTTGAATAAAATTAAACTGAATTGAATTGAATAAATAAGCTTTACAAATTTTCACTTTAATAATTTTCATATTTGGATAGATGTATAATAAAATGTATTTTGCTAAAAATATTAGTTTTTTAATATACATTTTTTTTGCAATACTGCTTAAAAACTTTGCTCAGTGTTTTTGTTATATAAAGCTAAACATTTTTGGTTTCCTTTTATGTATTTTACAATTGTTTTGCTTGATTACACATCCGGCTGCTGGAGATTGGAGTCTAGAAAAACATAGGAACTTGTAATAAACGGTCTTTATCAACCCTCTATTTATTTCTGTATAGTAGTTATTAGCAACTTAATTTACTTTCTCTCCAATAACTTAACAAATTGTTTGCCATGAATTAAAACAGTTTTATTCCACCGTCATCGTTTGTAGTAATAAAAGGGAGCTTGAAGTCATAATAAACCTTTAATTTTAGCTGAAATCATTGTTGATCGTCTCAAAAATTTATTAGTTCTATAAACTTTTTGTTATGCTATCTCTAGTTCTTGATTATAAATAATGCATCTCCTGCAGCAGATGTCTTTGTTTCATACCAGAAAATAAAAGGCCCAACAGAAAAGGCTGCATATGAGTAAAACCTATGATAAGTGAACAAGAACTTTATTCTTTTTTCTTTTGCTTTATGTTTGTTGCAATTTGATATGTAAAAGCTTATTGAGCTTCAGGGAAACCTGACATTGTGTATATTGTAATCTATTTTAGGGATGTAAGGATACACAAAAATCATGATTCAGTATCTTCTCAGTACACTTTAATAAAGAAAAATTAAAACAGATGTGCATATGACTTTATTTTACTTTGATCATATTAAATAAAGAACAGTTTTTCCTGATTTTTGTTCTTTTGAATTCTTGAAATTATTGTGATTTTATTATGTTTTGTCACTTCAAAAAGTTGAAAATATAACAATAATATGTAAAAAATAAAAAAATAAAAATTCTTATAAATAGTACAAGCTGACATAGCCAGAGTAGAAAACAATATAACCGCTTGAAATTGTTCAGTGTTAATGCTTAAATGTTTTAAATATTTACAATGCCCATATTTGAAGTTAAACATGCTTCAATTACCTTGAGGCTATTTTGATTGTTTGACAGCCTATTCTACTAGCTGTTGTTAGAATCGCTTCCCATCAGTGGGGATCCGGCTAACTTCTGAAGCAGTGGGGTTTTATTAGAAATAATAATAATAATGAAAAAGTTACATCTGGTCACATATGCTGTTATGGTGATGAGGCAGCAGGTTGCAATTTCTTATTGACTCCTCCAGAACATCTTATTAACCTCCTGGAAAATATCCAGCCTCAGATTATACTGGAGCTTATTTTAACTTCATATAGATATTGTACTTAGTGATTTAGCCTTATTCATTCAGATTACAAAAGCAGGACAGAAAGCTGATTGCTCTCTCTTTTTTTTATGGTTCCTGAGGTTAATCTCTCTTTGTCTCTGGTTCATCAGGTTTTGGTTGGGATGAGCAGTCCCATGGCTGGCTCGGCCGCCTCCAGCTCTAAAGAGCGTCCAGCCTCCAGGACCAGTTTCATCCCAGAACTGCAGGGCATGATGTATGACACACTCACACAAACATGTACACATAGGAAAAGTGAAGTCAGAATTCTTACCCCAGTACAGCATGGGGCTGGAGCTGCTGAACAGACTGTTGGAGGCCATGAAAACCTGTTGAACAAATAAAGGAAGCAACAGTGAAAAGCCTGGATAATGTCATCCCTGATCTGAATGCAGCCCACAGCTCTTTGCTTTGTTACATGATGGGATGGCAGCGATGGCCGTCTGGGGTTGAATTAGCAGTTTTTAAAGTGATATAACAGTTATGGATTCAACTAGCGAAAACAACCACACTGTAGTTTGTAAGTATAACAATTTTTTCACCTAGGGATGCAACAATACCATTTTATTCAAACCGATACAATACAAATACTTGGATCTGAGTACTTGCGGATACAAAGTATCAATGCCGGTACATCTACCACACAAAAAAATGCAATAAATTGGAACACAGGTTTTTTTCTTTCTTCTCTGCTTGATACAAAACATATAATTAGTTAATAAAATAAATAAATAAATAAAATATGAAAATGCCCACAAAACTAGTGAAAAATAAAAAAAATTATGTTAAACTATAGTAGTTTAGGGATGAAATGATACCACTTTTTTCAAAGCGATACGATACCAATACTTGGATGTGAACACTTGCCGATACCGCATACCAATACTTTTATCACACACAAAAAATGTATTATTTTTTGTTACAACAAATGATGGTGAATTATGTAAAAAAACGTTGATAACAATGACCACAAAACAAAAAATTGAAAGTGCAAAAAAAAACATTTTCTGTAAAATTATTGCAAAATTTTACACATTTTAAGTATCGTCAGTTCATGGTAATGATTAACTGTAATCAATACCATACAGTACATTAGAGCAGTATCGGTGCATCCCTAGTAACGTTTGCACATTTTAAGTATTTGGTTAGGGCATCAATTAACTTTAATTGATACCAATACAAGAACAAGTTACATTAGTAACATTAGAACAGTATTGGCCAGTATCGGTATTCTGCTTATATCTGCTCTTCTTTTACTTGTGCAAATAAAAACCATTGATCATATTTTTACTATGAGCGAAAGACCCATCCACCTTCTTATTGATATAGAGTATATCTGAGTGCGTATGCAGGTACTCACCTTGTGTTCGGTACGTCCAGCAGAGCTGCTGCAGCGGTCAAAGAGGCTGAAAACCAAATGAACCCCAAAACCTAAAACTGTCACTGCGCCTAAAGCCAACGTTCGAACCTGAGGCCGGACCTGTCCGAAACCCCAAACCAGAACTGCTCTCACCTGAGTGACCAACGGCTGCAGCCAGCCAATCGGAGAATGGATCGTGCAAGGAGTGGGAGGTTGATTGTCAGGTGTGTGGGGGGTAGGGGGGGGGGGTCTTAATGAGAGAAGGAAAGAGGTGCAGGATGTGGCTTCAGGTTGGTATCGTCAGTATGGAAGTGACCTAACTGGATGCAAATTCAGGTTTGACCAAATTGTGGTCAAACTGTGTGTGTGTGTATGCATGTGTGTTTTTTGTGGCCTTTCGACCTTCCCCGAGTGTGTGTGGGAATATTTGCAAACTCTGTAGTTTATTGGAGCTGAGACTTTGAAGAGAATCCATTGTTGCACTTTTTGATTTGTTTGTCCATGCAAATGTTGCCGTGGACATAATTCACTCAGAACTGCCAGAAGTGAAAGGAAAACAGCCATCCTGATCGGCCCAACATCAGAGGATAACTTTACCGTCTGCAGTCATCCCAAACCCTAATCTAAAGTAAAAAAATAAAAAATGTAATCAGTTTAATTAATTTAAATATATACTGTGTTACCAAACAAATAATTTTTTCTGACTTATAAACTTTGTTGTAAGTTAATGTAAGCCAATTAAATCTACCAACAAGTCTTTTCAAGGAAAAAAGTATATGAAAGTTCTTAAAACTCATCAGCCTTTACCTGGGAACAGTTAAGGAGATCCTGATTAAATATGAGACAAACAACCAATCAAAGTTTATTTAATAAGCACTTTTCATACAAAGACTGCAACTCTGTGCTTATAGATTAAAAAAATACAAATGGGTATATTATGTTTTTTTGTTTACTTTGATCATCATTAAACAAAGAATAATTTTCCTGAATTTCTCCCTTTCAATTCCTATAGTTAGATTTCATTTTGTTCTATAACTTAAAGTTGGAAGTATAAAACTAATTGGAGATTTCATGGCCTTAAAATCAATCCTCCTTTGATCAAAACCAAACAATGTGATCACTTCATACATTCAGCAAACAAACAGATATTCCCCAGAGAATATTCATCAGACACTGCATCAAATAACTGAAGACACAGCACCCAGGGTGCGTCGTTAAAGGGAAATATGCCCTGATTATAGTTATATGAAATGCAGAATATAGATTACGGAAAAAAAAAAAACCCACCAAAATGAAAAGCACATTACTGTAATTCACAGTAGTGTACAATAGTTGTCTGCATTTCATCAGTAATGACTGCTGTTGGTCGTCCCCTTCCTCCCTGTACATATCTATCCATTGTAGCTTTTTGCAGAACTGACTTTAATCATGCTCAATTGGGCTGGTCACCTCACCAGAAACTAGAGCTGGGTATCGATTCAAAATGTTGTCTAATAAGGCACTATCTGCACCAAAACTCCTTCATTTATTAATCAGCTCTCAGCGAGGACGGTCGCTTTTTTCCCTCCATCCTCCTCCTGTGTCTTATCCCACAGCTCTCTGTCTCCTGTGCCTCTATCTGGAGTATCTTTTGGCAATTTTCTCCGAAACCAAACTGAATAAGCGAAGATGGAAATGGTCAGCTGGTCTCTGAATGCTATTGATAAAATCTACTCAACTCTACGAAGCACCGGTAAGGGTCAACCGGGGTGTCAATCATGGTGATCGGGTTTCTGCTGATTGGAATGGGCAGTTACTGGAACTACCGAAAAATGGAGCAACAAAGATCTGAAACACGGTCGAGATTGGTCACTGTTCTGGAAGCGATTGGACGGCTGAAGGAACAGCTGGATGCGTTGATTCGTACTGATGGGACTCAGGACCAAATGCTGGGGGAGCTGGGGCGCAGAACAGACGCTGTAAGAGGCGCTCTGGCCGGCGCTCTGGGACTCATCCGCAATTTGTCATCGGACTTGGAGAAACTGTCGGTGCAGATAGGGGCAACTGGAAATTAATTGGATTTGGAACTATTAATCTGGGAATTAATTTGGATTTGGAACTTTAATTTGAACTACAATTTGGCTGAATTAGATTATAAAAAGAAACCACTGACAGACTGAAGGGGCAGAGAGGAATATTTGCTCTCTCCCTGCTATCCAAATAATTACTGTTATGGCTCCCAAGAAAACCTTCAACCTGGTCTTAATCAAACGTCCCTGAGAAGAATGTCAACAGAGTCTCCTCTCCCCCGTACACCTGCATCTAATGACACACACACTGACATGGTTACACACACTCACATTCACACACACCGTCTCGCTGTATCCTAAATTCTCTCTCCTGCAACAGGAAGCTGGATAACAGCGCGCCTCGATGGCAGCGTGTTAACCTGTGGACTGGAGCTCATACCCGCCCATCCTTCCTGATGTGTCATTGTTAATGTCTGAATATGTGCTTAAATGTTTGTTGGTGTGGTTTTTTCTATTACCTGCGTTGTGAGTGCTGTACGGACCCACAACACAGTTGAGCGTTTTTTCTCCTCACCGTGGAACCCTCCCCTCCCCAGATGTGTATGTCTCTATGTTTCATTAACGGGAGCGCCGCTCTGTGGCTGCATGCCCAACAGGGACCTGGATCTGTTTGTTGTTGTTGTTGTTTGTAATGATCTTGGACAGGTTGTACTGTATCTGTATATTCCTTGTATGTGTCATACTTGGCCATTAAAGCTGATTCTGATTTAACCAATGTTTTGTTATTAAACGTAAGCACCATTCCCCCATAGTTCAGAATGTCTTGGAAGTGTTTATTTGTTCTATTCCAGGGTGATTTAGAGGCAATAATACAACTACGCTATTGCGTGATTAGTATGATGTCACTGCAGTGCTCCATCCCAGTTGTAGTCAGAGCAGGACTTTTTAGCCGACTTCAGGACTTTCTAGCCGACCGCTGTGCTTTACAGCGGTCGGCTAGACAGAACTTGCTACTGCAGACATCCACATGGTTTGCATTTGCATGTTTCCAAATTGCACTAAGTGAATGACCAATTAGGCCTGGGCGGTATACTGGTTCATACCCAAAACCGGTGTTTATTTTCGTTATGACTTTAATTTTTAATATACCCCTATAATAGCTCGGAGAACTTTCGGAACGTTTAATGAGTGTTTCAGCCAGGACCAATTTCACTGCGACGCGCTCTTCACCAAAGTGTAGAAAATAACGTTTTTAACTAAGTGCAGCTGGCAGGAGCGAAGCACACAATTCTGATGAAATAAGTCCAAAAAAGAGGAGCCTCGTCTATAGTTTAAAAAGTTTATCAGCTTTAAAATGTAAAACGAGAACCAAGGCATACCTTTTACAAATGCTATTGATAGTAACCGGTAGGGGGAAGTGTTGAGCGCTATTTGACCGTCTGTAGGTAAACGCTGTCAACGGCCGCAAAACCAGTAGGAAAGAAATCAAAAATAGCGGTAAATATGTTTTACATACCATCTACGATACTACTGCCGTCTTTTTTTCTGCTGTTATCTGAATATTAATCAGCTAATAATCACCTACGGTCTCCATGTTTATTTTAGTTCTTCTTTGGCAAAATCCACTTTGAGTCTATACTCTGCCCCCTAGCGGGATTCTTCAGTACTAAATGCAAAGCAATTAGAAGATGCAATTTGTTGCTTGCGCCACCGTGAGGTTTTTAAAAAATTATACATTCAGCCTCAGAACATCAAGAATGCCCACTAGAATCATATTCATTTTAATTATTTTCATATCATTCACCTGTGTCTGGAAAAAACAATATGATGCAGTCCATATGGCAGTAAAATGGGCTATTTAAAGCACATTTTTATATTCTTCATTCTTATAAGATAATGTGGATATGAACGGTCTTGTATGGCAAAAAAATACAGTTAAATACCGTAATACCGTTGTTTTTTAAAAATACTGTGATATGAAAATTTTGCCATACCGCTCACCCGTATGACCACATTCAGTTCAACTTCTACAGGCTCCCTTTCTGCAACCTATAAAGACTACAGCTGTAATGGCGGTGGCTGCAACGTCATTGAAATTGCTGGTTAGTGTAAGTTGGAACTGGTTTGATTAAAAGCCTGTAAACACCACGAAGCAAATACTTTAGCACCTCTGAGACATTCCTAATTTACTGGGGAATATCACTAACTATTCCTAAAAAAACATTGGTTAAATGCAGGAGTTTGGGGCCAGATAATTCAGACAAACTCCTGCTCTAATTGATTCCCATTATATGGATATATGCTGATTCGGAGTGGATATAAACTTCTACTGAAGGACTCCAAGTGGCTCCAAAGTTGCCTTGGTTAGAAAATGAACTTAATATGAGCTAAAAATAAGGTCCAGGTGGAAAAAAACAAACAAACTTCCCCTTTAATACAGATGGGAATTTATTTGGAATTGAATAATTCGTACTTACCGTCCCTTTGTGTTTTCAGGTTTGCTTTAGGAGACACCCGCAGGCCTCTGTATGAAACTGCTGCCCTCGTAGAGGACATCGTTCACACACAGCTCATTACTATGGTGACTTGGTTTTAAGATGTCTAAATTGAGACTTTGACATGTATTGTTTTTAAACACTTCACTGTAGTTCTCAGCTGTCATGCAACTCTGTTGTGTAATTCTAAATGTTTTTCTTCTTAATTTCTGAAACAGCTGCATCAGGCATGTGAGGGGGCAGCACTTCGTGGGTCAAGGGTTATTTCAGCCGAAGACATCATGTTCCTAATGAGGAGAGATAAGGTGGAGAAAGTATTTAATTCAATGATGACCTTTAAAAGCAACCTAGTTGGTTTGCCTTTGAGTTAAGCTCTCTTCATTTTCGACTGTTTTTTTTTTTTGTCTACATGTGGTCACTCCTGGTCACTCCTCTCCAGAGGAAGCTGGCGAGATTATTAAAATATCTTCAGTTTAGAGATTACAAGTCCAAACTCATCAAAAGTCTAGAGGACGAAGACATGCAGCAGGAGCCAGGTAAACACATGGACACTGATGCATCTTATTGATTAAAGTCTTTAACATTTACAGTTGAAACTAGATACTTCTGTACATGTAAGGAAAAAGGAAAACAAAAGCAACATGTTTTTGTATATGTGAACAGTCGAAATAAAGATAGAGGATTGTGTTGTTTTTTTACCTTCATCAAAGTCAGAAGTATACATACTCTAACTCTGTTGTCTTTAAACAAAAAGAAAACTATTTAAACAAAAAAAACCTCAAATGTTATTTCTGTTTAATCATGCTGACTTTCCAATTATTATTATTATTATATATTTAAAAAGTTTTCTTAGGAATCCCAGCAGATTACATTGGGTTATTGACTTTTAATTCAATTCAATTTAGTCTATTTAAATAGCACCAATTCACAACAGATGTCATCTCAAGGCAAGAAAAGTAATTTTAATACATTTATACAAACATTCCAATCAGTAAAAAAAATAAAAATCAAGGAATCCCAGCAGATTGCCTCAAGACATTTCCAACCACAGCAATCCTCTCAGTATTCCCTCATACTGAGCAAACATACTCTAAACAACATTATCTTTGCATACCTGGCACAATGTATGTAGGCCCAACTTAATGAAATCATCAAAATCCATAACCACGGTATGGTGGTATAGTCAAAATCTCTACCTTTTGCTAAATTTATTTAATTTCTACCTTATTACCTTTTATATTGCCCACTGCTAGTGTGTATGTATACTTCTGACTTTGATCACAGTCATTAGAAAATACATCATTCTCTCTCTTTATTCTAAAATTTCCAAATACAAAAAAATATGTTAGTATTTATTCTTTTAAAACAGAAAAGGGTTACTCTGGTTTGATGTTTGACGGCAAACAATTGATCTGATTTCTACTGCATCTGTGATTGGTTCTGCCATCTGTGTTTACTGGTCAGCTGGTCTAGCTGTTGGTGGGAATCAGCGCAGGCAGCGATTGGCCCAGGACTTCCTGGCATGGATGGATCAAACTGGGGAACTGCTTTCATTGGCGGAGAGACAAGAAATTGACCCGATCAAACAGGAGAGGATGGAGGTCAGAGGTCACCATGGTGTGATCACTGCATGCAAGCATGAAGACCGTCATTGGTGGATGATTATGATGCTAACTGTTGTTTTTTTTGCTGCGTGTCTGAATATCCAGCGCTTGGAGCGACACACACGGAACATGGACCCAGCTCAGTACGTAGAGTTCTGTGAGAGTCGCCACCTGAGCTTCGGTGAGAGCTGAACCTCCTGGTTTACTTTTTCTGTCTGTTTTCAGGGAAGGGTTTTGTTTTCACAATATAATTTAGGATTAGAAGATGTTTGAGTACTGCAACGTCATCAGATGACCACAGTCCATTATAGTCACAGAGGAAGGGAGTGAACAGGCTGAAATATCCTCGATTTTACAACAGAAAAATGCTACAATTGTTTGTTGACCAAAAATTACAAAGGATGTCTCAATTTGATCAGTAAGATAGTCTAAAAAGCTCAAATAAAAAATATAAAGGCAACAAATGCGTTTCCTAAAACTACACTATGAAGAAAAAAAATCTGTTTACCTATTAAGGTTCTCTATGTGCTCCTTGAGTTTTACAGCCGGATACATAATACATCAGGGTTAGGATAGGGTGGCACTTTGTGTTTTAACTCCTAAGGAATATAAAGAGGTCATTCATCAAACCCTTTGGTTAATATTTCTGTCTGTCTTACATATTGAGGTTATGAAAATAAAATGATTTTACTAAGGAAAATGTACTCCAAAAAACCTATCAAAATGCAACATATAACATACAGGTCCTTCTCAAAAAATTAGCATATTGTGATGAAGTTCATTATTTTCTGTAATGTACTGATAAACATTTGACTTTCTTATATTTTAGATTCATTACACACAACTGAAGTAGTTCAAGCCTTTTATTGTTTTAATATTGATGATTTTGGCATACAGCTCACGAAAACCCAAAATTCCTATCTAAAACCGCAATCACAGAAATAAACTTCTGAACGAATAGACTGTTCCCAGAGTGCTGTATCAAGGCACCTCAGTGCGGGGTTTGTGGGAAGGAAAAAGTGTGGCAGAAAACGCTGCACAACGGGAAGATTGTGGAGAAGGACCGATTCCAGACCTTGGGGGACCTGCGGAAGCAGTGGACTGAGTCTGGAGTAGAAACATCCAGAGCCACCGCGAACAGGCGTGTGCAGGAAATGGGCTACAGGTGCCGCATTCCCCAGGTCAAGCCACTTTTGAACCAGAAACAGCGGCAGAAGCGCCTGACCTGGGCTACAGAGAAGCATCACTGAACTGTTGCTCAGTGGTCCAAAGTACTTTTTTCGGATGAAAACAAATTTTGCATGTCATTCGGAAAACAAGGTGCCAGAGTCTGGAGGAAGACTGGGGAGAAGGAAATGCCAAAATGCCTGAAGTCCAGTGTCAAGTACCCACAGTCAGTGATGGTCTGGGGTGCCATGTCAGCTGCAGGTGTTGGTCCACTGTGTTTTATCAAGGGCAGGGTCAATGCAGCTAGCTATCAGGAGATTTTGGAGCACTTCATGCTTCCATCTGCTGAAAAGCTTTATGTAGATGAAGATTTCATTTTTCAACACAACCTTGCACCTGCTCAGAGTGCCAAAACCACTGCTAAATGGTTTACTGACCATGGTATTACTGTACTTAATTGGCCTGCCAACTCTCCTGACCTGAACCCCATAGAGAATCTGTGGGATATTGTGAAGAGAAAGTTGAGCGACGCAAGACCCAATACTCTGGATGAGCTTATGGCCGCTATTGAAGCATCCTGGGCCTCCATAACACCTCAACAGTGCCACAGGCTGATTGCCTTCATGCCACGCCGCATTGAAGCAGTCATTTCTGCAAAAGGTTTCCCGACCAAGTATTGAGTGAATAACTGAACATAAGGTTGACTTTTTTTGTATTAATAACACTTTTATTTTATTGGTTGGATGAAATATGAAATTTTTTTGAGAATTTTGGGTTTTCATGAGCTGTATGCCAAAATCATCAATATTAAAACAATAAAAGGCTGAAACTACTTCAGTTGTGTGTATTGAATCTAAAATATATGAAAGTCTAGTGTTTATCAGTACATTACAGAAAATAATGAACTTCATCAAAGTATGCTATTTTTTTTAGAAGGACCTGTATAATGCAACATGTAACATATTTTATTCTCCATCTCACACGAAAGAAACAGGTAGCGTACATGATATGCGACACATTCTGATATAAAATAATGAAAGGGAGAGTCACAATTAGGAAAAGGTGCATTAAAGTTGTGGTAATTGGATAAAATTGCAAGACGTGCAGAAATTCTGGGGATTAGCTGAATTTGCTTTAATTGTTGCGATCCCAGCATTGCAAAATCCCAGAGGGCCTGGATATCTTCAGCTGTTCGCATGTCTGACTTCTTTAGATTTGTTGCAAGATGGATTGCTACAGTAGATCCTTTCTGCCCATAGCATCACCATCCACTTCATGTCCAATTTTTCACATCATTCAAGTTTCTTTGAACATATTTGGATGACATGATTTACAACTTTTAATTTCCCTTCAAGGTAAATAAAGTACAGTGGAGCAAAAAAATATTGGACATCTACTGATTATGCAAGTTGTCAGACTTAAAATGGTCTGTCATTTTCATCATAGATGGACCTTAACTGTGAGAGACAGAATAAAACAAAATCCAGGAAATCACATGGTATGATATTTAAATAATATATTTTTGTAATGGTGCAGAAAATAAGTATTTATTTTATTATTATTTTATGTTATTGAACAAAGTTCCCCTCAATACTGTTTATTGTAACTGTGGTATGCAATGACAGAGGTCAAATGTTTCCTGTAGGTATTCACCAGGTTCGCACAGTCTGTAGCTGATAGTTTGGTGCATTCTTCCATGGAAATTTTCTCTACAACTGGGATGGTTTGACTTTCAACTCACTCCACAGATTTCCTAATGGATTCAGGTCTGGAGATTGCCTCGGCCACTCCAGAATGTTGAAATTCTTTTTACTTAGCAACTCTTTAAATTGCTCGGACAGTGTGTTTGGGATTATTCACACTGGAAGGTCCAGCTATGTTTCATCTACAGTGCTCATGGATAGGTTTTTTCCCAAAATCTCAAAATATATAGCCCCATTCATCCATTTCTTAGTACGAACCAGTCGTCCGTTCGTATTTGCAGAAAAGCATGCATTAAGCATAGTATTTCTGTCCCTATGCTTTACAGTGGGCATGGTGTTCTTGGGATGTAACTCAGATTTTCCTCCCTCTCCAAACATGGGGAGTGATTTTCATACCAGAGTTCCAGAGTTTTTGTCTCCTCTGACATTATCCCAATACTCGTTTGGATCATCCAGATGGTCTCTGGCAAATTTCTCCAGCAGTGGATCTCTTCTCACCAAACTGATTGCCCATTGTCAACTGGCTCATTCCTGTAAAATCTTATCTTTGGTGTCCTTGGACAGCTCTCTGTTCTTGGCCATGGTGAAGATTGGAGTCTGTTTGTTGGTGTGTCTTTTATGCAGATAATAAGCTGAAACAGGTGGCATTAATACAGATAACAAGTGGAGGTAGAAGAGTTAAACAAGTAACATGTCTGTTGTTTGTAGGTGCTAAATATTTACTTTCTCCACCATTATACACAAGTTCTTTAAACGTTATATTTATATAGTGATTCCCATTTTTTTTACTCTCCATATCTCTCGCAGTTTACAGTGAGTTTACCTATGATGAAAAAAAAATGACTGACCTCATCTTTTTAAGATGGACTTATTAATATTTTTAATGTTTTATAAAAAATCCCAAGGCACATAGTTACTCTTGCTTGTCTATATTTAGTATTATGTTGTTCAACTGCTCATACTTTGCCATGATGTTACCACAGCCAAAAAAGCATCAAAGTTTCGGGACTGGCTGGACTGCAGCAGCCTGGAGCTCAAACCCAACAGCATTGCCACAGAGATCCTCTCGTACTTTGCCTATGAGACGGTTGCACAGGTAATATCTGGAATCCAATGTCTAGAAACAGCTGGATAAAAACTACAGAATGTGTTTTGTTGTAAACTCTTGCTCTTTCCCTCCCCAGATTGTAGATTTATCTCTTTTAGTGAAGCAGGAGATGACCGTGAAGACTAACCCTGTCAGCCATGTCATCTCTGCCAGCTACATCCATTACAACACACATACAGAGGTATACACCATCCAGTTGCTCCGATAATTTAATCTTGCGTTTATTTCCCTAAGTGAATGTGTGGATGCAGGTGAAGAAGGATCCAGATTCCCCTGAAGCCACACCCCCATCCACCCCGGGTTCCTCCCACTCTTCCAAGCCCCTCCTTCAGGGGAACGGCAGCGTAGACAGCCGAGTGAGGCAGAGGAAACGTAAAAAGGTGTCGGCGATCGCTCGGTTATTTTAGTGGGAGATTTTTATTTTTTGGAACGCTAAAACAAATCCATTAAACTGGGTGCAAAACTCTCCTAGAGCAGCTGGTGCATGGAGGTAACGCTCGGCTGTGTGTGTTTTAGAGCTCTCCGGCCACAGTGGAGCCCCCCAGTGGAGCCATCCAGCCCTGTCACATCAGAGAGGCCATCAGAAGATACAACTACAGACACACAGTGGGTACACAGGAAGAGGGATTTTACTGGAAATATTTGGGGGATTTTTGTGGCAAGTAATAATAATTGTTCTATAGAAAAATCAATAGCTGCCACTGATGCTTCGTTTCCTTCGTGGTATAGCAATGGTGGGGGCAGCTGATATTAGTTGAATATTTTGCATATTTTACCCTTTTTATTTCAAATGGTTACAGGAAAATCTAAAGTCAAATTGGTCATTTTGACAGCTTTTAAATCCACACCTCTGACCTCTTGTTGCAGACATTTTCAAGTTTACATATGCAGAGGGTAGGGGTAACTAAATAAATCCAGAAATATATGCCTCGATTTAGACTCCATTATGTAGAAACTGGAACGCAGTTCAGCTCAAAGCGGGAGCGTTCAGGCTGCAGTAGATGAAATATTTATAGTTAATACATTTAGCCTATTAATCTGCTCCATGTGTGATGGTACCACATGGATTCTCTGTTCAATTTGTTTGAAAGGTATATTAATTAAAATTAATGAATTTTGATGGGCAAAATTGATTACCAGTCAACATAGAATAAAAAATTGTAGTGTGATCTTTAATGGGTGTGCTAGATTGTCGTTTTCATTGTAAAAGCGAACCATACAAATGGACCTGTTCTGCGTCAGTCCTGTGCCCCCTTCAGTTGGATGTTAGTACAGTACAATAAGGGCGGAGTTACAACACAGGCCATTGACAGGGGGAAAATGTCTGCTTGCTAAAAGAAAGAAAATAGTGCTTTACATTTGTTGTCCCACTTGTATGATGCTTCTTTTGGTGTTTGGGTTTTAACCCCACCTACCCAATGAGAATGCAGCTGGTCTTGGATACACCCTCCTGATCATTTATATCCATCTTTTTTTAAGGCTAATTTGTAATTAAATGTTTTAGGGTGTAAAGATTGGATATGGAAAACGATGGCGACATCTAGTGTGTCTAGTTATAGTTGCAACAACAGAATAATCCTTTGAGCCGTTTTGTTGACTGGTTCATTGCTGATACACCCAGTGACCAACCTGAACAGTGTACAGTGAGAAATTTCTCCTACAGTTTAACTGACAGCTAAAGTTACCAAGTGAGTTAGCCTATCGATCCAGGAGGAAAGTCGCAGTTTCCCTGTGTGTTTGATGCCATGGAAATGTTTTATGTCGGTTCATCTAGTAGAGGCTTCACCTAAAACTACTCTAGTTATTGTTCTTCTCTGGTCACTCCTCTCCTGAGAAGGAAAATATCTGAAGCTCTGAAGCAGCTGCTTGACTTGCTGACTTTGCCATTGTTCCCAGTGCCAGCCGAGCCGTGCAGACCATATTGTTGGAACATAGACCATATCTGTCAACCTACAATGGTGGCCACTACTGGCTGGTAGATGTAAACATAACGCCATTGTTGTGCCCGGTTGAAACTTACATTTTATATTTAAATTCAAATCTAATTTTTTTTAAGGAAATATACTTTCATTTTGCACCCTTTTTTATATGAAAATGTTCTATATTTAACCAAATTAAACCCATTTTGATGTGGTTGCGAGAATATGACCAAATCTCTTTTTCCCCTAGAGTGCCTACAGGAGGAGTGGGATGGCTTTCCTTGCCTGCTGATATATCAGTTAATATCAATTGTCTTCCATATATGTCATCTGGTTCATTTTTTAGTAATAAAAACGTTTAAAAACAAGGACTTTATTGTTTTCATTGAATAAAAACTTTATTTGCCACTAGTACAGAAATAAGGACTATTGAACATGCTCAAAATTCAGCTTGGGGTATCACACCAACATTAGCACACAGAGGCATTCTCAGACTTTTGAAATAACGATCAAGAAAAAATACGATGATCTGGAAGGTTACAGGAGCGTAAAAGTTTCCGTCAGAGTCCCTAGGATTACATTCAGAATGATTCAGACCTTCTGAGTACTGCTGAGCAGAGACTCCCTCTCCATCAACAGCTCTCCATATCGCTGCTGAAGTTCTTTCTCCCTCTCCATCTGTCTGTCCACATCCTCGCGCAGAGCCTGAAACAAGAACCAACAGCGTTTGATCTTCTTATGGTACGGTGGCCGAGAAGTGCAAATCAAAATTACATTAACGAAACACTTTTACATTTTTACCGAAACTCATTTACAAGTTTACTGAAACACTTTTACAAAGACATGACCCGGAAGTGATAATGCAGGGAACGGAATCAGTTGCCAAAGTTAACGCAGAATCGATATTGTCAGCAGTTCAACCTGTGAAGTTTTTTTGCCTGTTTTGTGGTAGTTCTCTCATTAAAAAAAACTATTTTTGTGAGTTTTGTGGACGGTCCTTCATGTCCTAAAAGATGTTGATGAGGAGATGGCAGGACCGAGCAATCGGGGGGCATGTGCTAAATCATGTGAGTGACGCATTTTCGTTAACAATGGGTTTGCATGTGGCTAAAGGTATGTGCAGTATGGTGCTTAAGCACTCTACGTAATGGTTTAACTAAAGTTGTTTAGCCAAGCTAACGGTAGCTAGCATCATTGTGTTATGGATGTTACAAGGTAGCTACTCTGCTCTTAAGCAATATCCACTCACATCTTGACAAATTTGTTATTACACAAGTTTGGTGTGTAGTTTTGTTTAGGCTGGTGACATATGATGTTGACTTTAACATTTAATGATGCTCTGATTTCATTCAACTGCCTCCATGTCTGTCTGAGGTTTGGGATATGATAACTTTATTTAGCCCAAACAGACAACAAAATCTCCACACGTAACCGGATAAATGCGTTTTTCAGCACATCCATGGACGTGGCAAACCTGTAGGGCGCAGTAGTTCTCCCCAGTCCTATCCGCCAAGAGAAACTTTATATCCTCTCTTCAGCACGCAGCAGTTACACAGCTTATAAAAGCAAACAAACAAAACGCGCTTTAACAATGGATGATACCAACACAGCTCTGAGGAAATAAATGCTGTTTTCGAGAGTAAACACAGGTCGCACATGTGGTGTTGGAGCATTTTTGTAGCGGAAAGTGACGTTGCGGCTCTTAAAACTCAGTTTTCACCGTCCACACGCAGATACTGAAAACGGAGAAAACGCAAATCTCCACTTTGGCCGGAGTTTTTAAAAAGCTTCGTTTTTGGTGCCCAAAACCTCCGGCTACGTGTGGATAACAGGCCAAACCGTAGAAAAATATCTCCGTTTTGTGAGATACCCGGCTACGTGTGGACAGGGCCTGAGTCTCCACACCAGTTAGTTGGACCAGTCCCAGCCTGGTCAGCGGCGAACATGAACTGATGAAGCCTCTTGGATAAGAGGTGAAACGTCTTCCAAGACAAATTACCAAGTCCAGTTGCGTCAATTGAAATTTCCTTGAGATGTTACATATGTTCCTAACAGAGCCCTTCGCTCTCAGACTGCAGGTTTACCGGTAGTTCCTAGGATTTCTAAAAGTAGAATGGGTGGCAGATCTTTCCTCTTTGACAAAGCTTACAGTTAGAGATATGTTAATAGGTAGTTAGAGACAAGTTAGACAGGTAGTTAGGAAGAGACAGGTTAATGTTAGTAGTCAGGTAGTGTCAAAGCTAGGATGAGATAGGAAGAGGTATAGTAGCTAGATAGAGATAAATTAATGTAAGCCAGGAAGAGTGTGCTAGTAGCTAGGAGACAGGTTGATGGTAGTAGCTATGCTGCTTTAGGCTAAGGCTGTTGGAGGACATTATTAGAGTCAGTTCCTACTTTCTCCCCTACTTCTCCCCAACTGTATGATGTGCTGTCAATTCAAGCACTAACCTGTTTTCTATTAGTCTCTTCTTACAGTAGGTGCTCCTGACCTGCCCTGCTTGACAACCCTGACTAAGATGGCATTCAGTGGCGGAACGTTCTCCACGTCCTGCTACTAACTTCTGCTTCTGCATTAGTTCTGTTGCTCTTTCTGTGTCTCTGCTGCCTTCCCCAAACCCCAGACGGTCTCGGCAGATGACCGCTTATGCTCAGCCTGGTTCTGTGAAATGGCGCTATATAAATAAACTGAATTGAATTAAGATTTACAAAAGGAAAGAGGCAGGAAAAGATTTACACTTTTTTCAAGAGTAATCCTGTAAGTGAAGTTAAGAGGCCTATGAAGGAAGAGAGATGCTTATTTCCATCCCAGGTGCACAGATGTGTCTGGTGGTTTTTTTATATATCCAATTCACTATTTAATTTCAAATGTTTTGATTAGAGTGTGAGGATGTGGCCAGGAGTGAGGAAGACGGAGATGAAGATGGAGGAAAAGGCAGACAACAAGCGAGTGGGTAGATTAGATGAACAGAGTTATGGAGAGGTAAAAGAGGAAAAGGATGAAAATGAAATGGTTAAGAGGAGTAGAGAGTTCAACCCCAGCTGTTACTGGCCACCCGTCATTGCGTTTATCGGTTTATTGTTAACACACAAAAAAACACATCCATACCCCACACTTTTGAAAAGCTTGCTAGACCCCTGGTGGCGGCATTTATACAATATTGATATAATGTGTTTAGTTAAGTGTCGATTCAGCATTTATACGGATTGACGATGACAGTCTCATGAAAGAGGAGTTATTTGTTTTGTATATTCAAAGCGAGGACTGTTTATATATGTGTCATATTTGATTATTATGATTATTTTGTTTGTTATGTTTGGGTTTGTTTAGTATAGTAGTAATTTATTTATTATGTATGTTATACGGAAATCCGGTGTTAGTTACGAGTTGAAGCTACAGTTAAAACACATTAAGAAAGAAGCAGCAGGACCAGCGCTAAAGCCGCGCCTTCTATTCTCAAATCCTCAGTGAGGAAATTTTGAGTTCCCGACGAGTTAAGCCCACATTTGCATTGTAAACAACAGGACCACTGTTCGCTGCATTTTTCTCTGTCCAATGAGCTATCTGGAACACTGCATCTGCAGTTGTTCTGCAGTACCTATAAAGAGTCACTACATGGCAGCCCCTCTGTTTCTAATCATTTGCTATTTAACCAAGACTGTTACACTTTTATTCTAAATAAATGATTTCAATTTAATCCCTAATGTGATAAATTACATAAGAATAATAACAGTTTCACCAATTTTTCCTTTAAAATAAGATTTACTGTACAAAATATAATGCACAAAACCAACGATCTTAGACTAGTCTAAAAATGACATAGGGCTCTGTACTGTAAAATGATAAAAAACAAATAAATAGAATTGAATCGTGACCCTAAAATCGAAAAATCTAATTGAATCGAGGATTTTGAGAATCGTGATACCCCTAGTTACTGCAGTATAATAAATGCTGAATGTATTACCGCTTGTCTCCTGGGAATGGCCAGATCCTCCTGTTGCTTCAGCTGACTGAAAGTCTGCAGCTCAGTGGCTGCTTGCTCCACCTAGTGGACAACACAGAAATAACATTACTGCTACCACCATACTGAGGGTTTCTTACATGTGATTAAAAGAACATTTACTATCTGAAAAAACCACTAAAATCATGGACTGTCCATTTCCTCAGTTCATTAATAATCAGTCAGAGCAGCTGAACAAACAAAGAAAGGCTGTTTTAAGTTTTACCGTAATTCCGGACTATAAAGTGCACCCGATTGTAAGTCACACCAGTTAGTTTTATGGAATAACCTAAATATGTACATATACAAACCAAACCTGAGTAAGCTGCGGCTTTTTTAACATTTAATTACCATAACTAAGGGTTTGTGCAGAGGGGATTGTCGGGAAAGTGATCAGTGTTTGGGGAACCTTTCATTTTATTAACATTTCAACAAGGTTGAAACACCTCACCTGTCCTCTGTGTGTGTTCAGCCAATCTTGAAGAAAGACTAAGTTCAGGCCGTCTGCGTTTATTACCTCTGAAAGCTTTTTTCCTCTTATTGCATTGAGAGTTCTTCACGCTGGCCTCTCCACCATTGATTAATTACTGCCAAGGGTATGTTAAGCAGCTCTATTTCCTTCTTTAAAAACCAGATCGACTGCCTTCAACTTAAAAGTGCCTTCATATCCATTTCTTAGTTTGTTTTCCATTAAACGGTCTGTGCATGAAATCTTCGTTTTCGCAAACTGTCCTGCTTTCATAATGTCTGTCTGTTCCACTTTGGCTTTCATAGTTCAAGTGAACTGCTTCCTGCCCTCAAACTGGAGACCGCCTATTAAAGGCAAAGTATCCCTTGGTGAAGGATGTAACCTGTACAATCCATAGATCAAGGAGGTCCTGTAGTGGCTGTTGACTGTAGAAATTCATAAATAAACCACACTGTTGTATAGGCCAAAGCGTTCATTGCATGGGAAATAAGTAGTGGCTTATAGTCCGGGAATTGCCGTACATCGATGAGTTTTAGAGCTGAACTATTGAAACACTAGCCCGATGCTAGGGCTGTGCCCTGGTGTTAAAGGTGTGAGGTCTCTACAAGTTTCAGTCATTTAGACCTGATCTGAGACATAATTATCAAGACCATCATGATCTCAGTTTTGAATCTACATTAATTGCATTTACTTGCTAACTAAAACATGTCATTTATTTAGCAATTGAGTTCAATATAACCAGTTTTTCAGGTTTAGTACTGTAACATGTTCTGGGGTGACATTTTGATGTGTATCATGGTGAACATCAACTCTCACCATTACATTAATAGAGAGGATTTGTAAATTGTCATTTAGGAATCACTTGGTGCCTTGCTGTGGAACTTAGTGGACTCTAAAACTAAACTCTTTAAAACAAAAGCTTTTTTCTGCCTGAGAGATGGTGGCCGATGGAACTAAAAGCCTGGCCAGTACCTGTTCCCAGAGTTCATTGTGCTGCTTCAGGAGGCCCAGCGCTCTGGACTGGAAACCTCCCAGCAGAATTTTCAGCTTCTTCTCCAGTTTAGCCGCTCTTCGAGCCTCCGCTGTCATGTGCCCTCGGTTAACCTTTAGGGTTGGCGGATAGAGAGGTCAGTTTTGGGCTTAGAACCATCAAACAGCGGCATTGGATGAGAGAAACCCAAACGGACCCCTTACCTCTAGCTTCTTCTCCAGACTCTCAATTCGATCTTTTTTTGATGCCAGGTTAGCTCGGGTGTACCGGTTCTGACCGGCCAGATATAGAACCTGTACCGGGACAGATGATTGTTATCACTGGAGAACTTTAGAAGAGTCTAGAGCTGGAATCCAACTTCATATCTGTTGAAGGTCGGCAAAAAGGGGGAGAGGATTCTTACCTGTCCGTAGCATTCCTCCCACACCTGGGTGTAGGCCTCCATGCTCAGATCTCCGTGGCCCATTCCTGCCTTCACCACCTCCATTTCTGTAGTGAGGATCGCCTTTGCCTGTTTATCAAAAGCCAAAAGTCTCATTACACCATCAAACATCCATCTATAATCGGTGTTAGAGGGCGGTCAGGTGTCCAACCTCTTCCATCTCCTCCGTGCTGACTGGCTTGTAGGGGTGTGTTTCCAGGTAAGAGATGTGCGAGGCGTTGTTGGGCGTAGAAGCCAGCCCTTTAGTTTTGCCGCGCTGCAGCTGATTGGCCACATTGGCCAGGGGGTGGTGCAGGCAGTCGTGATGCAGCATGGTGATCATTTCTTGTTTGATGAGCTCCTCGGCCACCTGGAGGTCAGTGAGTGGCTCCATGGAGGCAGGGCGCAGCACCGACTCGTTCACCTGCGCCCACCAGAACATACGGATACATAGAAAACTAGATCGGTTCTTTAATCTTTCGGGTTGTAACGGTACATGTATCCGTATTCAGATTTTTCTGTATGGAACCTTCCAATAGCGATGTTACTGAGCCGATGTACTGAGCTGCTCTCATTGGTACTGTTCTGCTAGCGTAGCAATAAAGTCTAAGCAGACTGGTGCTCTGATTGTAATGATGTGTGTTAAAAAAATTTTTCTTCCAGGAATTATTTATAAACGTTTGTTCAAACTTAATATGGTATTTAATAGTTTTTATATATTTATTACTGCAGTCATAGTTTGCATGTCGGCTAAGGATGTCCCGATCAGCATTTTAGGCCATCCGATCGGATCTTTTCACCTCATTTTTAGTAAGTAACTCCACATAAATTTTTATAGCAGTGCCTTCACACTGAAAACGTTTGAAGCGTCATGGTTATCAGGTTTACATGTAAAGTAAATGGAGAAGCTCACTGAAGCACGTCAGAGGGTCTCATGTCACGTCAGAAGCAGATTTTGCGTCTGCCACTGAAGTTGAAAAAAACTAACCTTCGGTGTCAATTTGCGACTGTCAACCAATCAGGAGCCTTGTGACATTATGTCAGTGATGCTAAAATGGAGTAAATACTGAGAAACACCGTGGCTAATCACCCTGTGCTATGTGATAGCAGCTGTTTTCTAGACAGAGACGGAAATAAAAATAATTCTAAAGAGTTTAAACTATTTAGACAGGAAAGCTCCTACTGAACGACTTCAGGCCTGTGGCGCTGACATCCTTAGTCATGAAGACGTTGGAGAAGCTTATTAAAAGTGAAGTTTTATCACAGGTAGAGGAATTACTGGATCCCCTACAATTTTCATACAGGTCTGGTAGAGGTGTAGAGGATGCCACTGTCACACTGTTGCATCTTTTGTACTGCCACCTCGAGGGATCTAAAGCTCAAGCTAGATTGTTGTTTATAGATTTTTCATCTGCTTTTAACACTATCCAGCCACATCTGTTAGCAGAGAAGCTAATTAGTCTTTTTAATTTGGATTTTAACCTTGTTGGTTGGATACTGGACTTCTTGACCAATAGGTCCCAGTGTGTGAGGGTAAATGGCTGTTTCTCAAATAAGCTTCAGTCTTCCTCTGGATCGCCTCAAGGATGCTGTCTCTCCCCATTACTCTACATTCTGTACACTAATGACTGTTGCAGCAAATACGCAAATAGACATATTCTTAAATTTGCTGATGACTCTGTTATCGTGAGTCTACTTGAAGGGGATGAGCTGTGTCATGGGCCTGTAGTAGATGACTTTGTATCTTGGTGTGATGAATCCTTCCTCCAACTAAATGTGTCCAAAACAAAAGATATGATGCTCAGTTTTAGGAAGTCCAGTCCTTGCCCTGAATTAACCAGCATTAAAGGTGCAGATATTGAGCTGGTTAACAGCTATAAATACCTGGGAGTGGTCGTGGATGATAAAATATGCTTTGATGCTCACGTTGCCTCCACAACTAAAAAAGTTCAGCAACGGCTCTATTTCTTGCGGAAAATGTCATCCTTTAATGTCCGTTCAGAGATGATGACCCTCTTTTATAGAAGTTTTATTGAATCAGTTTTTATGTTTTGCATTGTTACTTGGTACGGAAACCTGACCCTGGCCAATAAAAACAGGCTTGGCAACCTGGTTAAAGTGGCCAGTAAGGTTACAGGGAGTACTCAAGTCCAGCTTACTGACTTGTACAGTAGACAAGTGTTCAGAAAGGCTTCCTTGATCTTGGAATGTGCAGATCACCCTCTCCAGTCTGAATTTGTACTGCTGCCATCAGGTCGTCGGTGGAAGGTGCCTATTCTCCGGACTAAGAGATTTAAGGTTTCCTTTGTCCCCACTGCCATTCAGGTGCTGAATGACAGATCACTTGTCAATGGTATATAATTCCTGGTGCTCATGTTTGTTGGTTGCTGATGGTTCAGGCTGTTGGGGCCTGCTTGGGCGCCTCCCACTTTTGCACAAATTTTTATCTTTATTATTGGTTCTTTGTTCTACCCATGATGTGATGCTTATGCTATGTTATGATATTGTCTGTTGTTGTACATCTGTGTGTTGTATCTGTGCGCTTTTCGTGTGCATCTTCCTGGCTGCAAGACTATTTTCCCTGCTTGGGACAATAAAGTTACCTTACCTTACCCTTACTTACTAGGTTTGTGGGTGGCTTTTAAAAGAGACATTGTGGCTAGAAAAAGCCCCGCTCCCTCCGCCTAGAAGTGAGCCATGAACAGTTTCCTCACACAGACAGCCTCTCTGGAGGAGTTGTTGGCCCAACACGACCCAGACCTTGCAATGGCTCCACCACAGCACATCACGCGCTGCTCACATATTATACACTTCAACTGACTGCAGACAGATGGACAGCCACTCAGCATAGTTGTCGGTGTATTGGTGGGCGAAGCTTGGATCTACGCAGGACAGCAGCTCCTCAAACTGTGTGTGCAGGCGGGATTCCCCCACGCGGCGAGGGGCCGGGTCCATAGATACGACTGGACTGGGTCTCAGGAAGATCATGTAACGCGGTAAGCTCATAGACCAGAGTCCACAAGCAGCCGCGCATGCACATGCAGGGCTGGACGGAGATGGCGCACCCCACTCCAGGCCCCGGAGGGTCAGAAGAAGAAGGGGGAGGTCCATCAATGAAAATAGCATATTTCGAAGCACGTCCAATTCACGTTGGACCGTCGAGGTTTGAATGTTCAGGTGTCCAACTAGAGGCGTGCTCCTGACGCTTTAGTGTGAGCGCACCGTAATTTTATCAATGAGCATTACCAATATTATTGTAAATCCCAGTAAATCTAAATCTTACAGACAATGAAGGGTAAGTTTTGGTTTAATATTTCAGTAACCCTGATTAACGTGTTACCACTGTGAAATGTTAAAATTTTCAGAATTTTCACATCCCAGATCGGCTTGGCTTTAGCACAAAGCAAAGATTTGATGATATCTTATTCATTTTTTTGTTATCAGAGAAAAATTTGATTAAATATTTTACTGCAAGTACAGTTTTGATTTTAACAGTTATCACACAAAAACTTTTTCCCCCCATTTTGCTCCCTGACTGTACAGAAGATGAACCAACGATGAAACTGAAATCAAGATAAATACTGAATACGGGTGTACCGTTACAACCGTATTATACATCGACCTGCTTGTTTTCTCAAACTAACCTCAGTGGGTCTGGGGAGGCTCCTCTGAACAGCCGTGTGTCGAAGTTTGAGCTCTTTCTCCCTCTCAGCATCCCGTTGAGCCTGACGGCACAAATCAGCCGTCAGCAATTTTCCTAGTTCTGAAGCTGAGTGAACTCAAATAAAACTGGATTTGAACTTATTCCAGAAATCAAACGTCTCCTCTGGGATTTTAGAGGTCTCACCTGCTTGCGTGCCTCTATGTCGGCAGAGTCCTCTATGAATCCAGTCTCCATCTCCGCTTCTTCCAGTTCTTTCTCTGCATTTTCAGGAAGAACAATCTCAAAGTCATTCTTAGGGACCGGAAGTGACATCAGGCCTTGTCTCAACTGCAGCAGGCTTTCCTTTTGCTGTAATAAGAAGAGATATTAATTTTACTCGTGATGCTTTTCAAAAAGAATCCACGACTGACCATATGACTTTTATTGTGTGTTTGTGTTACATGTCAAATTCAGAGTACGCAAAAGTATTCACACCCCTAGAATCATTTCCATTTTGTCATGTTGCCACAAATAGCTTCAGTGTATTCTTTGTTTTTTGTGTGTGTGTGTGTGTGGTGGTGGTGGTGGTGGTGGTGGGGGGGGGGGGGGCAGGGGTGTTGAATAAGAATGCAGGCCCACTTTTCAGATTTTTTGTTTTACTTTGATGCTGGGGGCAGGAAGCAACTCTTCTTCCTCTGGGATTTGGACTCTAAGTTCAGGTGTTATTTGGACATTTGAGATGCTAATTAGCAGCTCCTAGCTGTCAAAACAACACCTTGTTGCCACGGTTACACAACATGGATGTCCAAAATTAAAGAAGAGCAAAAATCCTTCCAGCTGCACAGCATCCAGAACCAGAGGAAATAATCGTCAGAACAGGCAACAAAAAAACTCTAGAAAAGAATCAATCAGAGCCAAGACAACAGAGCTGCTCAAACATGCTGCCACAATTCTAGACTCAACCAAGGGTTGCTTTATTTTTACCACATGTTTGCTGTACGCAGGGTCCGCCAGCTTGTCCTCTGTGTTGATGTTCAGTTTGTCCCTGAGCGGTGTGCGCATAGGGGTCAATCCTGGAGCTCCGCGAGGGGTCAGTGCCCCTGCTAGAGGGGTCAGCGCCCCTGATAGAGGGGTCAGCGCCCCTGATAGAGGGGTCAGCCCGTCTGAAGCCTGACCAGGTCCAGGGGTTCTGGGGCAAGAAACGGGAGAGTTTAATGATGCTAAATTCATCAGGTAAGCGAAACAAATAAAAACATTCAAAAAATAATCAGAGTCATCACATTTTAGAATCTCATTCCAGAAGGGCAGAACCTCCTAACATTTTTCATGCTGCTCTTGGTTTGGTTTTTGGGGGCTTTCTAAAGGTTTTTTCAAAAGGGTTTTCAATGGAACAAAAAAGCTAGTCCTAACTGAAGAAAAACTTCTCCTTTAAGTTAAATTAGTTTATTAAAAGAAAAGCATAAAGTGACCAAGGCTGAACTTAGAATATATTTTCTAAGTTTTTTGATAGTTAGTTACAATTATCGTTATCGTTCCAATATGACTTTTTTCTTTATGAATATGCTTTTTTCCCCATATCATCCAGCCTTATGTTATATACGGACAAAAATTGTAATTTATTTTACATGGTGATATCTATTGATAAACTAATTAGAGGCGGACTGATATTGGGTTATTTAAGGCCGATGGCCGATATCTAAAGCTGATTATTAAGGCCAATATATATACTTTTTAGCAGCAAGTTGATTATTAAAGAGAATAGAACACTCACTGTGTGTAATATAAATGAAAAAGCCAATAACATTTTTTTAAATATGTATTGAACTTCAAATATAAGACATAAAAATTCTAAACCAAGTGCAAATGGTTAAAAATAGAAAATAAAACAGATTAAAGTTTATTTAACTAAATAAAATAAATTCTATCAGTAACCAGAATAATGGTGCAAATAGCTGGTTGAGGTAGAAGTATCAAAGAGAAATCGCCACAAAGCAAACCACACCACCACATGGTAGTAAATAATAACATCTAAAAAGTATATAAAAAATATCGCAGTCAGAGATTAAACAACAAGTTTAAACAGTAAAATTAGAGGCTATGTGGGGGTCCTTCCGTCAAGTAATGGCTGCAGCTGGTCACACAGGTGTCTATTATTATAATTTTTTTAATATCTATTTTTTTTTTCGGCCGATGGTGGACATAAAAAAATATAATATATCTGCCTGATATATCATTTAATAAACTCACGCATGAGGAAATACGACTGGCTGTTACCTGAACGGGGTGCTGAGAACAGTGTTGGGGGTCTGAACCTGCTGACGCTGAGGCGTCACGCCGCTAAAGTCGCTCTCGTGCAGCGGGGTGTTGAGGCCTCCTTTCAGCGGCGTGTCGATGTTGGTCAGAGCCATCAGGTTTTGAGCTTCCTGAAGGAGCAAACACACAGAGGAGTTTTAGCCAGAAAAACAGTTGATTACTGAAACCAAACAACTAAGATAAAACAATCTACTGAATCAAATAAGCTTTAATTTTTTCCTTTTCGATCTTATTTTTACATTCAACGGATTGCCCTCATTAACTAGTGATATATTCTATTGAATCAAAACAGCCAAACTACAAATAACTCAAATATTTCAGATTAACTAAATTTTTATATCATGACATTCAAATAGATTTTTTTAGGGATTGTTTCTATAGCAACAACAACAGACACACAAGCAAACTTATCAGGGACTAAAAGCTAAGGAAACAAAAGATCGGAGAGGATCCGGCTGGGACTGGTTTAATGATGCACCTGCAGTATCCTGTCCTGGGCAGCAGGGGTCTTAGGAGTACGCAGTCCTGTTGTCATGTTGTTGGTGACGCTGTACTCCGACAGCAGGGTAGACGAGGCTGAGTTTCCGCCCTCGCTCTCCTCGGCTGCCTGACGAGCCACCTCGCTGGCCACGCCCATTTTGACCACCTCCTCCAACTCTGCATCGCTGATCTAAGAGCACAGTCACAATATTCAGTATAGGGCCTCCTATAAAATAATATGTCCTGTGATATATTCTTTTCTCCTGTTTATAGATGTCAAAATGACTGTTTTTAAACTTTCTCACATCCCAGATAAATTGCAGCAGAACAGCAAATTCAAAAAAGAACAGAATTACATTAAGAACATTTATTGCACAAAATGCATGTAAAAATATTTAAATCTTTTTCTGGAAACACAACATAAAAATTCTCACAACAGAAATAAAGATTAAGAACTTTTAAATAATGTAACAGGTCAATGTTTTTTTTTTCTTCTCCCCTTTATATTGCCCACCACTAATTCATATAGTGATTTGTATTGACCAAATCCAGCAGCATTCAGATGGATGATGTAGACAGTAGGAGAGGGGAAGCACGGTTCTCCATTATCTCTTTTCTTTTCCAGACGGTACAGGGGACCCTAAGAGTAGAGCGAGGCAGCAGTTACCTGTGGTGCAGGTAGGACCAGCTTGGAGCGCTTCTTGGTGAACTCAGCCACTCCGCTGGTCTGCAGGATGGCAGACGGCAGGTCGCTCTCCTTCTTCTTCTTAATCTTCTGTTTATCCTTCTTCCTATCCCTCTCCTCGCGTTCACTACAACCAAACAGGAATGTTTGATATTTTACAGATATCCTGATATAACCTAAACAATAATTCGTTATATAGATATAAGCAATTATCACTGATAGACGACTAGCTCAGATATGCAATAGCCACAGCCCCATATTTCAACGCAATTCAGTTTATTTATACAGTGCCGTTTCACAACAGATGTCATCTCAAGGCACTTTACAAGGAGAGTTATTACAATACAATATTTAATTTAGGAATTAGAGAACCACAGAAGATTGCGTCGTGAATTATCAGCAATCCCTCACATTGAGCAAGGATAAAGCGACAGTGGAGAGGAAAAACTCCCTTTTAACAGGAAGAAACCTCCAGCAGAACCAGGCTCATCATAAGCGGTCATCTGTCGAGACCGTCTGGGGTTTTGAGAAGGCAGCAGAGACACAGAAAGAGCAACAGAACTGATGCAGAAGCAGAAGTTAGTAGCAGGACGTGGAGAACGTTCCGCCACTGAATGCCATCTTAGTCAGGGTCGTCAAACAGGTTTGTTTTTTTAACAGACGACAAAGAGCAAACAAACAATATTTTCAATGTTTGCAAGGAGAGCATCAAGGCAACTGATCGCAACACCTTAAACTTTTACTGTTTACTCACATCCCAAACAATACAATGAGTCGTCTGGAAGCTAAAGGTATAAAGCCGACTGCAGCAGCAGTGGCTAGTGCTTTTTCTTCTTAGTTCTGCAAGCGCTAGAAAAAATAATCATAAAACGTACCCCCTACGACAGACGGCAAACTATCCGTGCAGTTGCTCGGCTGCCTTTTCCCCCCAATAACCTCCATTCCACACATGTACGCTGAATGCGCAGAGAGTTGCAGGGAATATTAACAATATGTGTGGATGGATGGAAGAACAATTAGAACTGCTTATATTACAGTCTACCTTCATTATTTTATGTACAGCAGCACTTTCAATACCGTTGTGTTTTTACACTACATTGTTATCACTTACGTTTTAATTAGGCAGCTTCATGTGTGCCTGTTTATAATATCAGCATTCTGCAAAAAACATTTGAACCTTAAAGCTGCATTTACCCCGTTGAATGAGGATTAATTGCCGTATTATAGATTGTCACAATATAGCTTGCACATATTTGCAGTTGCATATAAGTCTTTCATTTTAAAAGATTATATTTTATTCTATTTTCTGAATATCATATTTTAAAAGTAAAGTAAGTTAATGTTTGCTTTCTGTTTTGTTAGACAAGTCAAGATTAAAATTTTATATAATACATTTAAATATGTTTATGATTTAGATGTATTTTTCATTAAGGTTATTTGAAAAATTAAAAATATTTATATATATACTGTATATACATACAGTGTATATATAGTTTCATTCAGAACTTTCTGTGCATTTCTATGATGTTTGGTATGGGAAAGATGTATCAGTATTTAAGCCCTGATTTGGTTATCCCTAATTTGAATAAATTTATTTATTTAATGTTTCTCTTCTTTAATGTGTAATTTAAGATTTTTGGGTGATCATTTAAAAAAAAAAAACGTGATGAAATCGTGATAATATAGTTGAAAAATCGTGATATTCTATTTTTGACTGAAGATTTTGGCCAGTCAAAACTTCAAGGACAAGTCCTACAGTGGCCTGTGGGAGACCATGCTGACCAAGGAGCCATACAAGGAGGATTACAAGGTAAGCAAACACTGCTGAGTCTTTGTATGCTGCAGTGCCCTCCTATTATTGGTGGTTATAGATGAGATAAGGAAGGCCTATCTTGATCCCCCTAGAACATACTGGAGTTGGTGCAGCTGATGCTGGTGCTGCCCATTTCAGCTGCCCAGTGCGAGAGGGGCTTCTCTGCACAGAACCGCATAAAAAGCTCCAAAAGAAGCAGCCTTGCGGTCTCCACCACTGAAGACCTCATGAGGATCACCTTGGAGGGGCCAAATCTAGAGGATTATGATCAAAGTCCTGCCTTGGACCGTTGGATGAATTCAGCAAAACGGGCCAGGCGACCAGACTATAAAAAAAATTGGGACAGGGATGTTCTGTGTATTTAATTTAATGTGATTTAATAATAAAATTGTTATTTAAGAAATTTCACATTGCTCCTAAATTTTTTTCTGTGCTCCTAAATTAAAAGATTTAATGTGCTCCTCGTGAAAAAGCTAAGCGTACAGCCCTGCTATTAATAAAAAATTGCTGATATTTTATTTATTTATTTAATTTGGAGGGGGGAGAACAAATCATGCATTATTTGGAATCCACAGAGACTTATTGAGATTTTTCTTTGGCGTGTAGAACAATCCTTCATTGTCCCACAAGGGGAAATTCGATTGGAACAGCTGCAAAAGCAATAACGGAACACAATTTAAGAGTCCAGAAAAAAAAAAAAAAACATACATCATGGATATAGTTACAAAAACAAAGTATTGTGCAGTTATTAGGATAAAAAATATAAAGTGGCATACCCAGGTTTTAATGTGCTTCAGAGTACGATACTTAAAGATGTTTAAAAATATTTTGAAATATGTAAAGAATGTGCAGAATAGACCAGGGAGAAATTTGTGAGAATCAAAATGGGCAGAGAAGGCAAGGTTAAAGTTTAAGATGTGTTTTAGTTTTATTGGAGGGGAATATATCGGCCATTATATTGGCTATCGGCCTCTGCTACTTTTTTATATCAGTATCAGACCCAAAAATCCATATCAACAGGCCCAACTATTAAATATTAAAAAAAATTTAAAATATCATCCAGCCCATGAATGCTATGTACCTGGTATAAAAGTGAGGTATAGAACAGATCATTTCCGACATTACATTTTAATGCCAATATCGGCGGATAATGACTTTAGGCCAATAATATTGGACATCCCTAGCTTTATCTGATTGGTTTAACTGTAGCGCGCATGTGGTTGTATGTGAGAACATTGTTGGTTTTCTTGGTGTTACTGACTTGCGGAGTTCCCCTTCCAGGTGCTGCTGGCGGAGCCGTTTAAAGTTTGGATCCAGAGTGTCGTACTGCTCCATGCTGGTGTCATAGAAACCCTTGATGGAAACAGAAACAAACGGACCTTGAAATGACATCGGCTAAACCCTTGCCTCCAATCGGCTTTGTCCTGAACCGAGGAATCAACATGGTTTTGCTGTCTATGAACAAATACCGGTGCTGGTTTCTTTTCAAAGGGGATTTCAGCATTGTAGTCCACTCCTCGCTTCTTCTTCCTCTTCTTCTGGATGGCGATACCTGCTGCTCTCAGCTCCCTGCGTTTCTGCAGAGCAGCCAGACGCCTGCAGTCCAGGAACAGAGAACATAAATGGTTGGTGTAAAATAACTCTTCCTCAGGCTAAAAACAGCCCAGCTCTATGGAGTTCATTTGAAAATGCTTGAACCTGGCTTCCTCCAACTGTTTCTCTCTGGCCTTTCTCTTGGCCTTTTTGCCCTGTGTGTTGGCCAGACGAGCTCTGGCTTCTGACAGCATCTCCAACTCATCTGCAAACAGAAAGGAACACACATTTAGCTAACAGTACTACCAATAAGAAATGTCTAAAGTGTCCGCTGCCTCTCCAACTCACCTTCATCCATGTCCACAGGGTCAGGCCTGGCGGGTTTAGTCTCAGGATTTGGATCAATCTCTCCCGGCTTTAACTTCCGAGGATCGTCTCCCACCTCTTCCTCGTTCTCTCTCTGGGCCGCTTTGTCTCTGAACAAACACAGAAGCGCAGGCGTTAACCAGATCTAGAGCGACATGAGCCTGATGGGGATGGGGACAATCTTTCAAGCCACAGGGAGTGTGTTTTGGACTGGATTCAGAGCAGAAATGTTTTGTAAAAAGGTCAGAAGCCGTACAGCAAGTATTCATAATGCTCCAGACACTGGGCGGCGGTGCGTCCGATGATGGGGGCGATGGTCCTCCACTGAGTGGGCATCAGCTTGGCCAGGTGAAGCAGCTTCTCTTCCTCCTCTCTGGACCATTCCGTCTTTTTGATGCTGGGGTCCAGCCACTCGTACCTGCAGCCACCAGTAAAACCAGAGCTTAGGACTCCATATCAACAGGAGCTCCGGTGAAGACCGTTGGTCTTACACAGAACACCAGATTACGGTGAAGCGTGATTAAGCTGAATGGTTCAGTGACCTATGCGTCTGTTTCAGGACTCACCAACGGGCCTTGCACTGCTTGGCGGACTTACGGTGGAGCAGCGAGGCAATACGCGACCACTGATTTTTGCCATATTTCATCACCGCCGCCTTGAGGATCTCATCCTGAGAGCAGAAAGACGAACGATCAGTCGTTTCAAGAATGATCCGGACGTTTAAATCAACTTCAAACACCATCAAAGGGGTTAAGTAACAAAGTTAATATACCTTGTTACTAGGGATGCACTGATATGGATACTGGTATCGGGCCGATACCGTTCTAATGTACACGTATCAGTATTGGTTAGTTAACCATTAACATGAACTGATACTTAAAATGTAGAAGCTAGGGCAGGGAAATATGATATGGCCTCAAATCTATATTGCGATATGATCTAAAGTATGTGCGATAACAATATGTATTGTGGTATTTTCTTTTTTTCCTTATAAAAGTCAAAATGACTGCATATGAGCATTTTCATGTTCTAGACTTATCCACCTCAATTAAATATTCCGACACCACCTACCCACATCAATCTCAGTGGCCTGAAAGTTAAAAAAAATAATAATAAAAATTTTTTTTTAACTTTTTTAAAGATTAGATTTTTTGGGAGAAAAAAAAAACATGTTCATTGTTCATTTCTACAGCACACTTTCCACAACAAGGTGATTCAAGGTGCTTGGGGGATAAAATAAAACAGCAGTAACAACTGAAAAATGACATGAGAAGCAAAGAAAATAAAAATATACTACTGTCATGATGGTATTCAAACGAAGCTTTAAAAAGAGCAGTTTTTATCAGTGACTTAAAAGGACTCAGTGTTTCAGCAGTCCTGCAGTTGTCTGTAAGTTTCTTCCAGATAAGAGGAGCAAAGAAACTGAAAGCTTTTTCTCGATGTTTGGTTCTGATTGTAGTACTGCATAGACGACTGGAATCAGAGGACCTGAGTGGTCTGGGGTGGGGGTTTTAATGGCAACATGTTTTTCAACATGTTTTTCAACGGAAAACCAGGCTGAAAAATCTCAAAAAGGCGGGTCATTGTTAGGAAGCTATTTAGCTTTTTAAACACAGTTCTTTTCAATGATCTTTATTAATTACAATGGGATTGATGGAAGATTTGAGATTGGCCTGTAGTTCTGCATTAACATGTTGTCCAGGTTGTTATTCTTTAGAAGTAGTTCAATAACTGCTGACAGGAAGGATAAGTTAACTATTTGAATCAGATCAAACACGGGGGCAACTTTCTTGAAAAACCTCTGGGTAAGATATCGAGGCAGCAAGAGGAGGAACTTAAGCCCACTGACATCCTGTGTTTAGGACACACACACACAAAATCCCGATCGTGGACTACTTTCTACACCTTCCAAGTCAATCCATTGGGATTATGGCTTGTGCGTGCTTTCTGAGGCAGAAGCCTGAAATTATGGAACCCCGCTGCAGCTCTAAGAAATTTACCCGATTAGTATGTGAGAGATAGTTGGGAGATATTGCAACCCGTGGATCTAACAGAGTTCTGTTTCTCCGTCCTCATGCATTCAGGGATTTAAATACAAAAGAACTGGGGATGTGGCATCCTCAACATTTAATAACACATCATCAAACTAGGCTAATCAGCATTCTGCTCACATCAGACAGACTCTGAAGGATCCACAATTTAGTAGGGCAGAGTAGATCAGGAAACAAAAGTTTGCTGTCAATGGGGCTTAACCAATAAAATTATCAGAAGGGAAGTGAGAAAGGCAACCTAACAGAATGCTTGAATAAATGAACTCATTCTTGATGTTCAATTTATTCCTAAACCTTGAAAGGTAGCCATTTAAATCTATAATAGTGTAAATGTTTTAGTTTATGTCTGTAATAACCAGTGATGTAATATTATAACATTTTTATTTGAAGAAAAAAAATGAATTTTTTTTTTTTTTTTTTTTTTTTTACAAATGTTGTCTTTTCTTCTGGTTTCGTACCCAGACTTAAAAAGTAAAACTTACTGTTCAGTTGGAGTACTACTGGATTGGAAACCTGCCTATAATTCCCTCCACAGGGTCACAAACTAACAACTTGAAAAATCTTGGCTGGGCAAGCTCTCTGGAGATCTCTCTGACTCACTGTATGTATATATATATATATATATATATATATATATATATATATATATATATATATATATGAAGAAATGAAGAAAAGGGCATGTTTTCTAATATATCAATATTCACTAAAACCCTCCAAAACATCGTAAAAACGTTATATTTACATCTCCAATATCCTACAAATCCAGGTTGAACCCTTTTTCATATTTATCTATATGCGGTTCTGTAAGGGTTAAAATCGAAAATAAAAACACTTTTATGAACACAGACTAAAACTAAACATAAAACCCTCGGGGGTTTTAAATATATATAACAGCTAATTTTATGATATTATGTTTTACTTCTGAGGTAAGACTGCTGAATGCAGAATTTGTTCTTTGTCAGTGACGTTATCACTCCTAACCAGATAAATAATAGAAGATTAATTAATTAATTAATTACTTTCAAGTAACTCAACTGTTTGAATATATATTGCTAAAACCCATATATAATAATGTTGCTATTCGATCTGAATCCCGTTATCTTGGATTCTAGCTTCATGCTAACTTTAGCCGTTGGCTCGGTGCTACAGGAGTTAGCCCTGTACCATGTAAACACGTACCTCAGTGTTGCGCCAAACACCTCCTTTTATCATAATTCGCGGCATCTTGGCGGCGCTTCTTCTTTTCCCCCTTCAACAAATGGAACAAACAAGCCCTCTCACAACGAGTATGCTACGAAGCGGGAACTATGTAATATAGAAATTAAAACCCAACTAAACGCAGTATTCGAAACACCACCATGCACCGGAAGTGTCGCAGAATGCGTGGAGGTGTTCGGGTGAATATGGTCCGTGTTCTGTATGTGTTTAACGGCGTTCAGCTCCCCAAAAGTGTAGCACTACTGCCATCTCTTGGTTCAAATTTATATTACCTTTAATAAATAAATAAATAAATAAATAAATAACTCTCTTAGGTATTAAACTAACTCAAAGCAAACCCCGAAAAATCTCATCTTCTCCAAATAACTTGATTTAACTGACCAGGAAGACAGGTTTTATTTTTTTCGCCGCTTGTTACAACAAATGATGGTGAATTAAATTTAAGATTGTAAAATATTAATAAAAAAGACCACAAGACTAACATTTCAAGTGAAAAATAAATATTTTCTGTGAAATTATTGCAGTTTATGCATGCTAAGTATCGGTTCATGGTATCGGATCACTTTAACAGATACCGATAAGGTACATGAGAACGATATTGGCCCCGATACCCAATACCAGTATTGCTATCTCTAAAATCTTTGTCCTCGCCTAAATTTCCTTTGTGAAAATGAAAGTGTCTATAGCAACAGCAGGTAGTTGGGAACTGAAACGCCAACAAAATGCCAAAAAATAACTTGTCGACTACACACATTTCAAATAAAAAAAAGACTGTCAATAAAATCATTTTTTTATTCCAGTTTTTATGTAGGTATATCCAGGTGTTCATTTCATTCATTTGATGTGTATATTGTCAGACATGACTGTAATGTTGTGGAAAAGTAGTTTATGTCCCGGGACTGGTATGTCTGCCTGGTATTAATCTCACTCCAGACTATACTTTTATTCTCAGATTTAGACAAAGGTACCTGTAGATCAGTGTTTCCCTTTTTACTATTTTTCTTAGCTAATTTATCTGATCTTTGGTTTTATAAAATTCCGCAATTCAGCAGAAGTCAACATTATTACTACAGTTTATATTTTTTCACAAAACATTATGATGAATGACAATTAATACTGTATTTTTGGTATAAGTTTCTGTATAAGCCTAGCTGATTTATCATAACATCCAATGATTTATCAGCTAGGCTTATATAGAGGGTTGGTGCCTATCTCCAGCTGTCAACGGGTGAGAGGCGGGGGTTTAGAAAATGGATGGAATATAAAAATGCGAAAAACTACTCTGTTTTGCTGGTGTACTGTACTGCTGGTGCTTTACTAGCTACAGGTTCATTTAAGAATTTAGAATATAGAATAAAAATGTTTGGGTTTTTTTGTCCCTTACCTAATGTTGTGAATCTTTTCACAAATGTGGCAATAGAACCTTTTTGATTGATGGGAACAAATTCAAGGTCGCAAAGTGGCACAGTTGGTGGCAGTGTTTCCTTGCAGCATTGGAGTCTGCATGTTCTCCCTGTAAATGCGTGGGTTCCGTCTGAGTACTCTGGCTTCCTCCCAATGTCCAAGAACATGACCGTTAGATTGATTTGTCCTTAGGAGTGTGTGCATGCATGGTTGTTTGTTTCTGTGTTGCCCTGTGATGGTGTACCCTGCTTTTTGCCCGATGACCGCTGAAGTACCAGCAGCCTTTGGGTCATCTACGTTGTTGGGTCTTCTGTCTTTTATCCTCTTTTTGTCAGAACAGGTTAGGGCAGTTATCTGACCAATCAAGCACAGTAACACCACAGTCACTGAACCAGGTTTAAGTACCTTTGGCAGTGTGGGTTGGTGCCAGGTCCTGCTGGAAAACGAAATCAGCATTTCCCTAAATCTTGTCAGCAGGAGGAATGTTGAAGTAAGATTTTCTGGATTTTCTTTTACTTTCTTTTTCATCTCTCATAGTTGAAAATTTGACCTTTTAAGTGAGGAAGGTACTACTTCTGCAGCAATACTGCTACTGTATGACAGAATCTGTCTTTATGATTGGATTACTTTTGTCCTTTTCTTTGTAAACTGAATTGAAACGGTATCTGTTGTAAAGTGGCACTATATTAAAAAACTGAAGTGATCTAGATGATTTAACTCCATCTGTATGTTGATGACTTGTGACCAGATTCCCTGCCACTGATGAAGAAAACCTCCCTACACCATGATTCTGCCATCGCCTTGTTTCATCGTGGTTTGTGTTCAGATTCATGCGCAGAGTTAACTTTTTCACCACCCAAAACATTTTGAAAGTAGCCCAAAATTCTCAGTTATGGTCTCATCTGATCAGAGTAACTGAGGATATAGATATTACAAGTGTAAATTAATTTCTTTGTTTCATACTACTTGAAGAACTATATAAAATCCAGAGGTGGTACATGGTGTAAAACTCCTGAACTACAAAATTCGGAGAACGGTTGCTGGCTACAGTGTGGCTAAAAGTGCATTATTAGATAATAAATACACTCAAGATCATCTGCCTGCTGAATAAATACCCACACGTAGAGTGATATTTTATTTCAGCTCAATGTCTGAGGTACATATTTACTGATTTCACATAAATGTATCAGGCTACACAAAGGTTTTTAGAAGTTAGCACGACACATAGAACATTTACGTCAACGCAGACATGCACAACAAAGGCATCAACAGACACTAGCTGTTAAGTAACTGCACCGCCCTCACGAGAATCGACCAATCACAGCAGGGGGATTTAACTAACTCAGATGTGACGTGAAGCTGTAAGGAAAACAGAAGAGGTTGCAGGTGCTAATACCTAAAATATTTAGACAAATTGTAAAAGTGAGCACAATAATAAACAATATTTTCAGTATTGACAATAAATATGAACAATTTCTTAAATAGCATTTCTATATTTTTCAACATAATATATATGCACACTTCATCAAAAAGTAGATTTGATCAAACTGGAGTGGACACATACACACCTTCTCTCTTTTGCACACACATCTTATCTTCCCACTTTGTCTCTTTTAGTCTAATTCTGTCCGGTGTTACAGAGCAATACTGCAGGATGGGGACACAGGGTGGTTTAACAGTGATTTTAAAGGGGGTGCTAATTAGACTGGGGTCACATGCAGACTGATATGTACATTTGTAAACTCTCATATTCTACCATCTCTCCCTCTCTCTCTTAACTCAACCAAAAAACCCTTTTCTTCTTAAACCATCCCCGTTTTCCGTGTGCCTCCCTTTGCGTCTCTCCCCTCCTATATGATTTCTCTACTTTAAGTCTCCAGCGTCTCCCTGGATCGTCTTTTTGATGCGAAGCAGCATTGTGGTCAGCCACTGGTCCAGGCGGGACACCGAGTCAAACTCCTTCACAGCCTCTGTGAACGCCTCGCTGTTCTGTTCCTCATGGGCCTCAAGTAGTTTCTGCTCAAACAAAATGTGAAATTTACTTTCACAACAAAGTTAAATACAGTATATACAGTTATGGAAAACAGAAGCTTTCTAAAAAAATTAATACGGTCATTGTAAAAACTATGCCCACCCTTTTAGCTTCCGCGGGATGAATTCTACGCTCACAAAGGTTCTCACGAAGAATGGGTCTGTTCAATTCTTCCTGTTCATTGGAAATCTAGAGTTCATAGACATGCCTCTTCATGGAGAGTGGCATGTTTTCCTATAGCCTAAGTAGGAAGTTTCTATGGCTGCCATTGTATTTCCTTAAAGGAAATTGAGGCATTCCTGAGAAAAAGAGGTGATTTTCTGTCATACACTGGCCGCAGAGTTCTTATAATCTTCAAAAGGGTGCCTTCCTAAGGTATACTTACGCCCCTCTTATAAAAAACGTAAAAAAAATCTTAAGTTATTGACAGGAACATCCAGTGCCTTTCGGACGGTTTTATTGGGATAGTGGCGGCCATACCGATATCTCCAAAATTCAGTGTCTTGATCAAAACATTAGCTGGAAAATTTGTGGAATACTTGTAATTTTTATGATGGAAACAATGCAGAGAAGATGACAGCTGTAACTTCTGCTGGTGAAGTAACAGGACAAAGAACTTGATCTAGCAGTTGTAGCCACTGCTTTCGTTTAGCAGCGACAAGAGGATCTTGAGTGAGGCTTCAACACTATTGGGTGCAGCACTTAAAAAGTTTTATATAACACACCCTCCCAAGAACTCAAAGACTATCCCTCTGCCTTGTTTCTACGTAACGCTGTAAGGCCCCTCCCCGGGAACAGCTTAATGTCTTTTAATGTTAAAACAGAATGTTCCCAATCACAATCCAACATCTCTTCATCAGACCAAACATGCACTGATCGGCCGCTTACATTTGTCCTAGCCGCCATATTCTTATGCTGCGTTTACACCGCCCCAAGCGCCAGCGTCAGTTGCGGCAAGATTACATGTAAAGTCTAAGGTCAAGTCCGTCAGAGTCTCTGCGCTGCTTTGTGTGCGTTGGCTTTTCAAGTGTTAATTGCATTTCAAGCGGCAATGTAACAAACGCAAGCAACGCAGAAATTTAGCTAGCTGAACTTTTGACGGACTTTACACACGCGACACAGTGCGGCAACCAAGCAGAGCGTCTCACTGTAGTGACGTCGCCCGACGTCGTCTAGCCAATAATGATCCGCTAGTGTTTAAAACATCCAGCAGAGAAAGGCTGTTTTGCAAGCTTCAGCTTAAAAATGTATAAACATCAAAGTACATGTGTTGGAAGCATTGCTTGGCGAGGACAAAGTGTGCTGTCTGAAAGCACCATTATACTACTGTGTTGTTGCTGAGTCACACTTGTGCATTTCCTAACTTCCCGAGGGGGTGCGTGAGTACGAGCGGGGACGGGGGGTTGTTTGCAGAGTACTCCGATTCCCAATTGTATTATCTGGGTAGCTTAGTTGGGCTTCTTAAACTTCTGTTTGGTTCGATTCAAGTCGGACTAAAGTGTATAGATGCATTTTAAAATTCGGATTTCAGTCAGACTAAGGTAATAATTCGACTTTCTCTTGCTGCCTGTAAACACATTGACTGCATGTGGTACATTCTAGCTCCTAGCTTTGCTTAGTTTTTCACATTACTGTTTGGCTAATTGAAGGTCTTGTTAACTGAGAAACTGGGAGTTACTTGTTCATTCTGAAATCGGCTCAGTCATTCTGAGTTACAAATGCATCCTGTACGTGAACATTTTCTTCAAACCTAATTGCCTGCATTAGCTAGAGAAACGAAATGGGTAGCAACAATAAGTGAGTCAGAAACAGCCAGTCTCTTCTACATCACAGATGTAGATTAGTATTCACGGCCTCGATAAGCTTGGTTTATAACGGTCCAAGGCTGTATTGATTTTGCAGCCATTAGAGAGCAGAGCTTGTCTCTGTTAGTAGAAGCTAACTATTAGCAACTCCACAACATGGCAGAAAACTTTTCAGCTTGTTTTATGGTGCATTCACACCGCACACTTTGCACAAACAATGCTCACAAAGTGACTAGGTTGACGCATGTGCATTTTTAGGTTGAAGCTTGCAAAGCTTTCTCTGGAGGATGTTTTAAACACTAGCTGACCGTGGTTGGCTAGACAACGTTGATATTGGGTGATGTAACTACAATCAGAAGCTCTGATTGGTTGAAGCCTTGCATCAATAGCGTCAAAAGTTCAGCTAGCTGAACTTCCATGTTGCTGGCTTTTGGAGCTTTCACGCTTGAAATGCAGGAAAGGTTTCAAAACTTAACACAGCCAATGCATACAAAGCGCCGCAGAGACTCTGACGCACCTCTGACGGCCTCGACCATATAGTTTACATGTAATCTTGCTGCTCTTGACGTTGACTTTAAGGGCAGTGTTAACGCACCATTATGGTGCATTCAGACTGCAAGCTTTGCCAGATTCATGTAACGCTCATAAAGCGACTAGTTCAACGCATATACACAGAAGATACATTTTTAAGCTGAAGCTCACAAAGCTTTTCTCTGCTGGATGTTTGAAACACTAGCGGATCGTGGTTGACTAGGAAGCGTTGACGTCAGGCAACGTCACTACAGTGAGTCACTCTGATTGGTAGCCGTGCTGTGTCAACAGCGTTAGAACCGTCAAACGTTCAACTAGCGGTAATTCTGCGTTGCTAGATTTATGAGCTTTGAAACTTGAAACGCAGGAAAAGTTTGAAAAGTTGACGGAGCAAATGCTCACAAAGTGCTGCAGAGACTACGACGCTTCTCTATGGCAACCGTAGACTCAAGATGTAATCTTGACGTTGCTGAGGCTGACAAAGCCTGCGGTCTGAACGCAGCATTAGGCTGGCAATATGCTTTCTTTCAAACCTTGCGTAATGTCACGTCGACACAGGCAGCAGGCTGCGTCTTGGGCACGTACTTGTGTACTGCACTAAGTACTGGACAGTACCACTAAGGGGCAGAGTGCTGAACTCAGACCAGAGAAAGTGCTGGATTTTTAGGGTAGAAATAAAACAAACATGGCAACCACAACGAGATAATTTGCTGGTAAATTGGGACAAAAAAAAAAAGACAGTAGCAGTATGGTGTGTAAGACCATATTTACCGCTACTGTTGCATGTTTTCCAACAGTTTTGCCGCCATTGACCCCGTGTACCTACAGCTGCTCCAATAGAGCTCTACATTCCCCCTATCGGTAACTGGCATATTGCACCATGAAGACAAGTTCAATTCACAGGTACGCAACAATAACGCTTCAAAGAAATGTAATGGTGCTTTCAGACTGCACTTGGCCGCGAGGCAGCAGGGCAGCTGGATAACATGCAAAGTCTATTGTACCTATGCAGCAAGCGAGCGTCAAGCTGCCAAGTTGGGAAAATCGAACTTTGGAGCAGCAAACGCAGGGCAGCAACCAATCAGCAATGGGATGCTGGCATTAAGAAGATGTAGGACAAGCTGAGCAGCGGGTTGGAGCTACGTGGGGAGCGGAGAAGACAAGCCGAGCCGAGCCACGGGCTGGAGCTACATGCAGAGCGGAGAAGACGAGCCGTGCCGCAGGCTGGAGCTATGTGGTGAGCGGGGAAGATGAGCCGAGCCGCCAGCCGGAGCCACTCAGGGAGAGGGGAGGATGGGGGATGAGCCCATGCGCTGTAGCTACTCAACGAGCAGGGTCTCTGCGGTGATCAGAGGGGAGTCGGCTAGATGGAAGTGGAAGGCTCAGAAGTTGGAGACTCAGGAAAAAATCTGAATTTATTTGGTGGAAGTTATCAGATTGCCAGGTAAGCAGTTAAATATGTTCTTTTAACTTTCTTGTTATATTAGCTAACACTAGAACAAACCTGGTTAGGGCAACTACGGTTATTAAATATACACTACTAGTTTCCCGGTGGAAGAGAAATCCCAGCCCGCTTGGATATGTACTGACGTGACGCGCTGCAGCCAACGCAGGGTACAAATGTGCCAGCAGTAGGGTTTGAATTTTCCAACCAGCAAAGTCCGTTTGAGCTGTTTGACGCCTGGCGTCAAAGTTTGGTCTGAGCATCCCATAAGGCAACCATGAGAAACACATCTAAGGGTAATTAAAAGCAAGTATATTCCCGGCCTTATTTGTGGAGATAACACTGCTCTGATGAGGAAGCTGAGGAAGAAATGGTTGGAAATTGTTTTTGGAACACCACTAGCGAAGTAAGTTATTTTTTCATAGGGATCACATGAGTCACACTGCCAATCAGAGGCAAGAGGTATGCATATCATAGGTAATAATGATTTATATTATATTATATTTAACTCATAATCCTTTCATTTCCCCAGACTAACTTCTCAGACAAACTTTAACCCCCATGAAAATGAGATGTTAGAGCATTTTTTCAATAGAAAATCTGTAATTTTTTGTTCAAGCTAGAGACCACAGCATATTTTTTTGAAAACCTGAGTGTCTGAGACCTTTAGAGGATCTAATAATAAAATATCAAATAATATGATGAAAGAAACATACCTTTAGCAGTTTGAGTTCTCTTGAGTCTGAGAAAGCTGGAAACATCTCCTCATACTTCTCTATGGCCAACTGGAAAACACAGGTAACCATTTAACTAACGGCTAACACTAAACACTTTAAAGCTGAAGCATGATAACAAACCCATATGAGTGTAGGTAGAAGTGTGTGACCAGCATTACCTTAGCATTAAGCTCATCCACTATGAAATGACACAATGAGGCTTTGAAGAAATACTCTTTAGCATTGTATTTCAGCAGAGGATTGTCCATAGTGCTCATAGCAACCTGAAACACACACACATTTTAATGTTATTTTACAGTAATTATGTCATTTAGGATTTTGAACATGTACTTTACTGTACTTTAAAGAACTATTTTATATATTACAGTTTGTCTGTGTTTTCAGTTGAAAAACACAAAGAAATAAAGAGACATTAGCATATTAAATAACTCTAACTACCCCTACCCTACCGAACTATTAACACAGTATTGGTACTATATTAATAGTTCTTAAAGTACTACTTGAGGCAGGATATAACAGCGTCACACCCACACCTCTCTGGTACACCAAACACATTTGAGCGTAACGACATTCCCAAAGCCAATGCTGAAGAAATCCTCCCCGCTGGGTACCTGTTCGTAGATTTCGATGGCCTTCTGATACTGTTCCAGCTGAGCGCTGTAGTGTCCGACTTTCAGAAGACATTTGTTAGCTGAGCTGAAACATAAATAAAAACCCAGTGGTTTATAGTTGGAACACAATGGTCCACTTTCATTGAGGTTTTGGTTGATATGGCGCTCTGTACACTTATACATCAGCCACTGCTGTGATACAGTTATGGAAGTTTGTAAGCAGCAATAAAAAACATAATTTGCTTCAGATCAGCTGTTTTTCATATGAGATACTGCTTCAGAGTTGAAAGGGTGTTGAGTACCCTGTAAAGACTAAACAATGTACTACCAGAAAATGTTGACTCTGGAAACAAAATCAGGCATTTCATCCTTTTCTTCGGGTTTTATATGATAGACCAACAAAAAACTTTATACACTGCAATTACAGGAGCACACTGTTTAGGGTATGGCTCTACCAGCTTGACACATCTAGAAAACTTTTTGCCAATTACTTGGAAAAAATCCAAACCTCCGACCAGCAGGATGGACTGATAACTAGGCTATTCTAAAATGTGAATATCGGTATACTTTAATGTAAAAGATTCCACTGTGGCTCACTATGTGCTGTATACAGTATTTCTGGTTTCTTTCCTTCTGGACTGTAATTCAACATCCAAATCTTAACAGGTGGGTTACCTGTCCATCTCAATCATCATGTGCGTGGGCCTTGCTTGATGGTGATCAGAGGGCACAGTGTATCCAATGTAGTTTAAAGAAATTTTGGAGTCCGCAAAGCTAGATTAAACACTGTATAAGTGCCGGCCATTTACCATCATAATGCCACCACCATATTTCATCATGGTGATGGTCAGTCTGGGTTTTCAGGTACATATAGCGCTTTGTTTGTCTTTCCCTTTACGTCCCTTACACGGCTTTTAAAACACTACAGATGTGGATTTGACTACACTTAAAAACCTTCCTTATGATAAAGATTATAGTTAGAATGGCTGAGGTTATCCTGAGCTGTCTCTGTAGTTATACTGCTATAGTTTTAGACTATTGGAGGACAGACTGACCACTTTACTTCACTCTTCTACTTTTCTCTTCTATTACACATCAGATGTATTTTTTGCTGTTATTTTTGTTGTTAACCTTGTTTTCTATCAGTGTTTTTCTCTCCACAGAAGGTCCACCTCATCTGATATCCTGCTCAGGTACAAACACTCTGCTGGATGGGGAGCATCGGATGATGCTCCCAGTGACCTAAAATCCGCCATGTCCTGTTGTCAAATCTTTACTTTCTTTAATATATAAAGTACTCTTACATCAGTTCTTTTGTTCTTTTTGTGTCTCTTCTCGTCTTCTCAAACCCCCAGACGGTTGTGGCAGATGACCGATTGTACTGAGCCAGGTTCTGCTGGAGACTTCTTCCTGTTAAAGGGGAATTTTTCCTCTACACTGTCGCTACATGCTTGCTCAGTATGAATGATTACTGAGGGATTGCTGTGGTTGGAGTCTGCACATTCTGGGCACAACCTAACATCAATAACACAACTCTATCTGCTGGGATTCTTTATATAGAAAACTTTTAACTGATTGGAATGTTTATATAAGTCTATTGAAATGACTTTTCTTGTAAAGAGCCTTGAGATGACATCTGTTATGAATTGGTGCTATATAAATAAACTGAATTCAATTTAATTTTTACTCTTTTCCATAATGGTCAGATTTGTGGGGTGCTAGTCTAAGTGTTGTCCTCACCACAAATTATCCCACCTGAACTGTGGAGCTCTGCAGCTCCTCCAGAGTTATAGACTGCTTCGCAGGCTTGACTGCCAGTTCCTCTAAAGAAATTCCACTTCACAATTACACACTACTTCATGTTGGTCTATCAATTATAATCCCTGTTACATTTAATTATATTTATTGATTGTAATACGATGAAGTATTAAGAAGGGGTATCGGAATTCAGTTGAAGCATCTGGTTGAAAAAAGGATGGCCGGTCATCAATGAATGAAAAATGAAGCACAAAATCGAAATTGGCTGCCATCTAGTGACTCTTTTTAGTTACTGCAGAGGCCTGAGCAAATGTGCAGCTAACAGTGGTCCTCTTGTTTACAACGCGAATGTCGATTTAACTCACGGGGAACTCAAAATTTCCTCACTGTTGATTTGAGAGTAGAATAAGCGGCTTAAATGTCGTCCCGCTGCTTCTTTCTTCATCGGTCCTAGCCATGGTTTAACTGTAGCTTAGCTAATAGCTGTTAGCTGGCATTAGCTATTGTGCTCTATAGATGTATGCTCTGTTCACAGGGGATGCTCTTATTGTGAAATAGCAGTTAATAATGTAACCAGGTGTTGTTGTGAGTTGTATTGTAACTGGGAGTTACTTGTTAGGGAAAATGCAATGTGTGGTTCCTTGTGATGAGGAAATCCGAGTAAATAGACGGTTGCCTGCTAACTGTTGCTACGAAGTCATAGTGGGATGCTAGTCGATTTCGATTTTTAAAAAAAAATCGAAATTGTGACACCCATAGTAAGTAGTGATGCAAACGTTGTACCGGACAGTTGTAGTGAAGACAAGCTGAGCAGAAAGGAAACGTTCTCGATTTTAAAGCTTTATCTATGCTCATACCCTCATCTATGGTCACTAGCTTTGGGTAGTGACTGAAGGTTTCAATGAACAAGATCAATATTACAAGCGTCCAAAGTGAGCTTTCTTCATGAGGGGGGGGGGGGGGGGGGGGGGGCCCAGAGTAGAGCTGCTGCTCCTCCACATCTAGAGGAGCCAGTTGTTGAGCTGGCTTGGGTATCTGATCAGGATGCCTACTGGACGTCTTCCTGTTGAGGTGTTCTGAGTATGTTCTAATAGGAGGAGACCCAGAGGAAGACGATGGATGGATGGATGGATGCTCGAGAATACAGAACACTACAACATGCTCATTCTAGTCTCTCTGTTTCTACATTTACTTGCCCTCCATATGATCCAATCTTTCATCCAACACTACTCTCCTTTGGCAATTTCACTCAACTACATGGAACTCTCAATCACTGAAAACAGTTAAGTCATTCAATTCATGATCTATATTATTTGGCTTTACAAACTGTATATTACCTAAATTTCTTACTGTAATGATACACTCATTCTAAAATTTCAGAATCAAGTAAAAAACAAAAATACAAGATAAAGGAACGCTTGTGCATGGTAGTGTATGTGAGTTTGCCATGTGTGTTCTGTAACTTTTAAATTTATTCTAACATATTTACCTGTTTGACTCCTCTCCCTTGTAATAATCTGCCGCCTGCTCGTAGTGAGCGATAGCCTGAATAAAAACATATACATTTAATTAGGGTGCTTACTGCAAATGTCATGCCAGGTTTATAAGAGCAAAATAAAAAATAACGTTACTTTTTCAATATCCACCAATTCAGACTCATAAACCTCTGCTATGGTGATGTGATGTTTGGCTGCGATGGTGAACCGGCCCTAAAAAAATCCCCACAAAGACACACACAAACACACATTGTGTTTCATTCAAATGTCAGAGTCCAAGACAGAGAAAAGTAATGGCTTAAAACAAGGTTTACCATGTCAGTGTAGATATCGATTGCCTGGTTTAGACAGTTGATGGCCTCTGGAAAGAGATGGATAGACAGGTGAGGAGAACTTGAAAGAACATTACTCTCACTTAGTCTTTCTGACTCTATTAAGTCAAATGAACATCCCTTAATCTCAGTTTGCATCCTCTGTGACTGCTAACCTTCTAACCCACGTTCATTAAGCGTCTCATGGAGTTCTTGGAACAGACCCAGATGTCACTTTTCCTCGAGCGATACGTTGGCACATTTTAATATTTCAAACACCTGCTCCTGCCGAAAGCCTAATAACAAGACAGCAACCGGTATTATAATATTTTTACACCGCCTCAGTTAAAAACATCTGGTTTCTAACTGTTTCTGGTTTCTGGAAAGTAAAACTGATTTTGCACATTGACTCTTAGAAACTTCTTTTAACCCTTTCAGTCATGCAAGATGTTTAAACTTTATTTTATTTTGACTAACAAATGAACTCATATTTAAATAAGTCCACATTGTATGAACATTCTATGTAGAATCAGTTTGTTGTGGGGCTCAGTGTTGTGTTACAATAGAGAAGGCCATGTAGAGAGGCTGCATGTCAATAGCCCAGGCCACTGGTTATTGACTCCTAACAGGACCTTTTCTGCATATCTGCCACCCTTTCTGCATAAACGTTCTGAAGAAGGAACACTAATGTCACAAAAGAGAAAGAAAAATATTGCCAGGGTTTTATTTTATAGATGCACCTATCAATAAAGACACTTAAAGGGCCAATATCATGCAAAATCAAGTTTTTGGAGCTTTAAACGATCTGGAAATTCAGATTAGTTTTTGTCTTAATTCATGTATGTCTGAGTAATCCTCCTGAATCCTGCTCTCTCAGCAGTTGCACCACCCTCTCCTGGAAAACAACTGAGTGGTAACATAGTGACGTTGTTTACGTCACTATTTTACCTCTAGGAAGTTGATAAGGTTTTTATGCTTATAGTTACCATTTAATATGTTCTATAGACTATACTACACAGTAGAAGTGCTGTACTAATCTTACTAATCTAACTGAAGATGTGATAAACTCTGCCAAATATGGTAGATGCTGTTCCTGCCATAAACCTGCTATAAACCCAGCCAAATATGGTTGAGGATGTTTCTTTTGTAAACTGTACTAAATATGGTAGTCTTGCTCTGATATGGCTATGTTAACCTGATATGATAATCTGATATGTTAATTTGATTGGTCAATCTTGCTATAACTCCAGCTCTTTTGTCTAATAAAATAACTCTGAGCCAAACTATGGGCTTGAACACATTACTGCTCTCTATCCCTTTTCAAAGGTGTCAAAAGCAACCTTCTGTGTCTTCCTCATTGGCATGTGTGGGTTACAAATACCTAACAGAAGTGCTAGAGGTGTCCGCATCCCCCCTTTGGCTGATTGGATTACAGGACTTTATTCTACATTACTAAAGAACAGCAGCTGGATCACTTACAACAACAAAGACGCCTGATGGACAGAGAAGTAAGTATCTACATGCTAATGTGTGTTATCCATTTATCAAGCTGCTTATCTTGTAACAGCATTGTGTGGTTAATTAATTGATCTGTAGCATCTCAGAATGTTCAGTAACCAGGTGCAAACACCACCCACAGCTTTTTATATACTGGGCTGTAAAGAACTGCTTACTGGACTCAGCTGCGGTGGTTAAAATCTGCATTCGCTCCGTTTAATCTCTGCTCAAACAGTCAGAGCGGCGCAGTGCTCACGGTGAAGATAGAGGAGGAGGGCGGGGCAGGATTACTGAGAATCAAGGCATTTTGTTTAACTTCCTGGTCAAACAATAAATCCAGCAAATGATTTAAATTTGAGGACAAATTAATACTATTTTACACCAACAGTAAAACTATCATATATATTTATATCCCAGATGTTGAAAGCTGTAAAATAGCATGATATAGGCCCTTTAAGCACTGTCTGATCACACCTCATCTCATGAGTGTGAATGTTGTTACAGAAGAAAGAACGGAAATCAGTCACTGGGTTTCAGATTCTAGAACTGCGCTGCATGTTGGAGTAGCTCTGTTAGATTAATTCAGATTTGTACATTTTTAGACTTTTGTTTATAATATATATATATATATATATTTTTTTGTCGAGGCGTTGCATTTTTGGACAATTATTCCCTCTGGTTTTTAATGAAGATGGAAATATTTTCTGCGTTTTCAAGACGGCGGCTCTCACCCTGCGGGTCGGCCTTCTTGTAGGCATTGCCGGCATCGACGAAGCTCGTGGCGGAGTCCAGCTTGTTCTGCAGCTGCATGTGGAGCCGAGCGGCCTGACAGAACGCGTTCCCTGCAGCTGAACACACACACACAGGACGGACGATATGTGCGTGGATGGGTGGGGAGTGCACAAAAACGAAAAACACATCTAAGCAGCTAAATTTTATTGGCCAGGAGCTATTATTGGCTGCTGATAAAGCAGTGGAGCACACTGCAGACTTCATTGTGTTCAGCTGTGTTCAGCATGTAGTAGTCAGTGCTCGTCACCTACCACTCCAGTTCTTTGCCATCTTAAACATGTTGGCTGCTCTCGCATAGATTTCACAGGCGTCCTCCACCTTATGGTTCCCCCTGTAACGTACCACAAAAAAAAGAAAAATGTAATCATTACTTTGTTCTACATGTACTTCTCAGTATAAATGTGGGCCGGGAGAACGACCGTCATTTCTGCTGAATGATGTTACTGTGACAGTTCTCCAGCGAGGGCTAAGTAAATAAGAGCTGAGGCTTGTGGAGCTCATGGCAAATGACAGCTCAGGACGACGAGACCCTCCAGTAACAACAGACAAGCCAAAGGTTTCGCTTCTTACAGCAACATTGTTGTCCTATTAGAAAGTAAAGCAGCTTAATTTTCAGGCCTCCTGTTGTCTACAAATCAAGATAATTGGTTAATCAGACAATAGATAATAGATACTCTATATATACTCTAAGTCAATACAAAATTCTGTTGAGCTCATATATTAGGGGAATAAACCTAACCAAACCAAAACACCCCCATGTGAAAAATTTAACTGGACCCTATGCCTTGTTCCGTTGAGGAATTTCGGACTTTTCTGCACAGGATTGTTTTAAAATTCAGCCATACCGGAGTTTTTCATAAAGGAGCAACCCATTTCAGGTTTTGACATGGCATCTAGACCGGATTTCATTCCAGATTTCTAGGCCACTCCACTCCTGTTAGGGAATACTCTCACTGAACAGTTTGGAGTGTTTTTAAAGTTTTAGCCACTAATAAAAAGGGTTTTACTGACGCTGTAACATCATATATTACTTTCTGAGAGGACATGTGTGCAGACCAAGACCATTTGTATGTAAGACAACAATAAAACAATGGTTAAGACCAAATCTCAGGAAACCACGTCGGACCAAAGAAGAGGCCAACAGCAGAGGGGGAGTTGGTGCTGAATTAGCATGCAGGGAACAAACTGACCAAGGAGATCAGAGAAGCTACTAGTGCGTTCACACTACATGCTTTGTCAGTGTCAAAAAATGCAAACATTTTTAGACTGAAGTTTGCAAAGCACGTGGGCGGGCCTTTCTCTGGATGTTTTAAACACTAGCGGATTGTGGTTGGCTGGATAACGTTGACATCGGGCGACATCACTACAGTCAGAAGCTTTGATTTCTTGACGTGCTGTGTCAAAAGCAATAAAAGCGTCAACACTTCTAGCTGAACGTTGCAATTTCTGGCTTTTGGTGCTTTGACGCTTGAAATGCAGGAACATTTTCAGAAATTGACATGGCCAACACACACAAAGCACCCAACAGACTCTGACGCCCCTCTGACGGCCTCAACCATAGACTTTACACCCAATTTTGCCGCTATTGACTTTAACTTTTAGGGCAGTGTGAAAACACCTTAAGTATAACAGCTTCTAAAGCTAAGTCCATACCTGTCCATCAGTAACGGAACAGAGACGCACAACAACAACACCCATCAACACAAGCGCTCTGCAGAGGTCGACATAGAAAAGAGCAACTTTTTTAAAGTCCATCAAATGACATGGAGGGGACAAGCCTGTGATAGGTCAGCATGATATTTTCTTTAAATTTGTCAATAGTAACGCCACAAAAAACAACAACCAGGAGTGCTGAAGTGATGAAGCAGCAGACATGAAACAGATCGAAGGACGTCTTGCGGAAGAAGTCCTAAGATATGAGCATCTATAAAACTCTTCACTGAATGAGTACAAAGTTCTGCAGTGGAAAGAACTGCGGGGAATATGGGTTTGTAGGTGGCTGTTCCCTGTTCTAGCGAGGAATTGCTTTGCAACACTCCCCAGGCAACTGAGAAATGTGACAGGAAAACATTGCAAACTTGCTGACAGAGAAGTATAAAATGGCATAGCAGCAGCAGTTTGCAGGGCCCTGCCCCTCCCACACCGTAATGATCTCACCCCCCCAACTGGCAAACAACCTCAGCAGCTTCTTCTGTAGGTATGAAAAACAGCTGTTCCCACCTCCAACCAATTAACCCATAACCAACCTTCACAAATAAGGACTGCCTGCACCTCTTCTCTTCCCATTAACTACAGATCTCTGAGGAAGATGGATAGACTCTTTCAGCATCAGAAGAACAGGGAAGCTCAAGGACTAGATGGTGTTTTCTCCCTGAGAAGCTGCACGGATCACCTGTCACCCATTTTCCCAAAGATCGTCAACAAGTCTCTGGAGCCCTCCCAAGGTCCCCTCCTAATTCAAGTGCTCCACCGTCATCCTCAAGAAACACAAAATCAGAGATTAGATGACTACAGGCCCGTTGACCTGTTGTCTGTGGTTATCCTTTGAAGGTTGGCGTTGAAGTACCTGTAGGACATAACACGTCCCCTGCAGTTGGGTTACTGGGAAAACAGAAAAATAATGCAGTCAGTTCGGGACTACACTTCATCCACCACCTCAACCACCCAGGAACATATGTATCCTGTTTGTGAACTCCAGCTTGTCTTTCAACAGCATCAACTCAGACATTGTTCGCCAGAAGCTCCCCCAGCAATGCCGTCCTCCACCTGTCAGCAGATGCCCAGTTTCCTGACTGACTGGCAATAGTAGCCTGTGAGGCTAGGGAGCATCTTCTCCTGCACAAGAACCATCAGCACCAGTGGAGTCCTCCAGGAGAGGGTTCTCGTCCCTCCCATCCTCTCTATGTACACACAACTGTACCTTAGCGGCCCCATCTGTGAAACTCCTGAAGATAGCTGGGGTCAATCAGTGTGGTAACATGCAGCAGGAGAATTAGTCTGACTGAAATCAGACTTTTAAAATGCATATATACACCTTAGTCCAACTTCAAACGAACCCAATTCGTACTATTCTACCCAAATAATGCGATTGGGAGTTGCAATTCTCTGCAACCAACTCCCTGCCCCCACCCGTACTCACTCACCCTCTGGAAGAGACTAGACACGGAAGTGCAAATCCACAACACAGTAGAAGTATAAGAAGAATATGATGGATAAGACAAACGTAAGCGGCCCATCAGTGCATTTTTGGACTGACGAAGAGAGTGCACTGTGATTGTTCACATCCTGCTTTGACTCCGTCTGCTCCAATCCTGCCAGCCTCTGTTTACTTCCTGTGTGCAGCTTGATACTAACCGCTACAAGGCTAACACATAGGGTCAAATGTCACCATCTATCGTTGTGGAGTCGAACGTACTTCATTTACTAATTCGATTTTCTGAGTGACGTAAACTGAGACTCGGCTCTCAACAGGGGCAAGTCCTTAGTTTGATTACTCCAAAAAGCTCGATTTAGATGTGCATGTAAACATACTGAATGGTTTGATCCACGAAAATGATGAGTCTACGTGCAGATAGCAGGTGGATCAACTTGATTCATTGGTGTGGTCACAAACAATTACTGAAGACAATGGAGTCTTAATCCACCACCTCAGTCTAAAGCCATTTAGACTCTGACCTTCAGGAAATATTTACCTTCAAAATAAAAACTTAATTAGCAAGCTAAATATTTACCATAACTAGACATTTAGTTTATGGCTAAATATTTAGCTGATCTTCATATTAACTTCAAATGGAAGTGGAGAACCTTACTAAAAACTAGGTCTTGCAAACCTCCACATAAACTGCTTTGGGAAAGAATGTCACCTCTTTATCATTGTTTGTTTTCCTCCAGACATATCTAACATTTCATATTAAAATAGCTACCACATTCAGCTTAAAATGCAGGATGAGCTACATATTTAGCTTGCCAGTTTAGCTTGATAGCTGAATCTTTAGCTTCAAACTAAATATGTAGCTTGTTAGATAAACATTTAGTTTGAAACTGTGATACTTATAAATGAATAAATGACATGGATGCAAATATGACTTTGAAAAATGAAAGACTCAAATTATTGCTGTTAACTTTTGACTGTGTAACGTTATAAATGATGTACCGTATAACAGAGCCACTGCAGAGCCTGCAGCAGGTCAGTTTAAGGTGAATTTGTAAAAAGTGAAGTAAAAACATTTGCACAACAATTTTGGGTCGCAACAATTTTGACTTCTGGAATACACGCCGCCACACTCCCTTTCCACACCTTCCTCAACAACCTGGTGCCTATCGTGTTCTACACACCATTATTCAATCTGTCCTGTGTTTGTCCATCACTGTGTGGTTTGAGTCATCCACAGAACAGGACAAAACCAGACTGCAAAGAACAATCGGTGCGGAGAGAAGCATCATGGTTGAACTTCGTTCCATCCAGAGCTTGAACAGAATAAGGGCAGTAAAGATCTCTGCAGAACACACACATCCTGGACACAAACCATCCATCCATCTTCTTCCGCTTATCCGGGGTCGGCTTGCGGGGCAGTAGCTTAGACAGAGAGACCCAGACTTCCCTCTCCCTGGCCACTTGGACCAGCTCCTTGGGAGGAATCCCGAGGTGCTCCCTGGCAAGCCGGGAGACCTAGTCCCTCCAGCGAGTCCTGGGTCTTCCTCTGGGCTTCCTCCGAGTGGGACGTGCCCGGAACATCTCACCAGGGAGGCGTCCAGGAGGCATCCTGACGAGATGCCCGAGCCACCTCAACTGGCTCCTCTAGATCTGGCGGATAATTTCAGCAGCCTGTATCCGTGATCGCGTTCTTTCGGTCACCACCCGAGTTTGTGAGCATAGATGAGCGTAGGAACGTAGATCGACAGGTAAATCGAGAGCTTTATCTTTCGGCTTAGCTCTCTCTTCACCACGACAGACCAATATAGCGCCCGCATTACTGCAGATGCCTTACTAATCCGTCTATTGATCTCCCGCTCCATTTTTACCTCATTCGTGAACGAGAACCCCAGATACGTAAACTCCTCCACTTGAGTAAGGACCCCATCCCCGACCCGAAGAAGGCACCCTACCCTTTTCCGGCTCAAGACCATGGTCTCGGATTTGGAGGTGCTGATCCTCATCCCAGCCGCTTCACACTCGGCTGTGAACCGCTCCAGCGAAAGCTGTAGATCACGTTCCGATGAAGCCAACAGGATCACATCATCTGCCAAAAGCAGAGACCCAATCCTGAGGCCACCAAAATGGATCCCCTCAACACCTTGGCTGTGCCTAGAAATCCTGTCCATAACAGAAATCCTGTCCATAATAGGATTTCTGGACAAAAACCTTTTAGACTTTTACTTTCGGAGCGCTATTTGGAATGAAATTTGAAAATACACATTCATCCTTTTTCCTTTGTTTTCTCTACAGTTTTTACTTTCGTATCTATTGTCTGTAAACCAAAGTCAGTTTCCTTATTTGTGCACACAATCCTGGCCAATAAAGCTGACTGATAAAACCAGCTTCTTTCTTTGTCTCCAGACCTATAAATCCAATTGAACTTTGGAGGAATGAGCTGAGTAGAGAACCCATGAGTCTGGATGATCTAGAAAGACTGTCGAAAGAGAAATAAAATGGAATCCCTCTCTCTATATGCTCTAACTTTATAAAAATGTTAAAGAAGACAAAGTGCTGCCCTGCTGGGAAAAAGGAGTTGTATAAAATATTGACAGCAGGGGTCAGCAGGGATTTTTATTGAGCAAGTTATTTCTCAACATGCTATTTTCCCCCTCAATGAAAAGAGTGAATGCAAATTAAAAGTAAGATTTTTTTCAACATTTCTACAACAATAGAACAATTTAAAAAACAGTTCCCAAATTCTTCCCATGGATGCATTTAAATGTTTCCATTGCTGTAAATTTTACTGAGTGGTTTCATCACATGTCCACTTGCTTCCTCAACAGAATTAGCCTCTTAACTCAGAGCAGAAGCTCATTAAATAAACATGTTTTTCTCTCAGATGGAAAATACAGACGTGACCCAATTAACAACTTTCTAGGACACTGCTTCGTTACAGCAAACACTCGTGCATCTGTCAAAGTTCTTTACGTTTTAGATATTCCATACAGCTTTGGCCAAAATATTGCAGTGGAGACAAATTTGGCATTTTGCTAACTTTGCAGCTTCAGATTGTGCAGTGGTGATCTTCATTGTTCTAAGGTTGTTAAAAGGGTGATCACATCCATATACACTTGTTCCAAAGAGCTGGATTGGCTTACATTTTTACCTTTTAACAAAACAATTCACTGTACACAACCCTGATGTGAAAGTTCACATGAAATCCAGAACCTTATTGTGAGAAGTCTTAACAGCATAGAGGCAAGGTGTGACAGTATGAGTGGTTGTTTGTGAAGCTACACGATCAAAAGTTAAAAGCATTAATATGGGTAATTTAGCTTGTAATAATAGAAATAAACAGGGTTTATTTTTCAAAGTCATATTTATATCCATGTTATTTATTCATTTATGAATGTCAGTTTAAAACTGTTTTTGTTTGCAAGCCAACTATTTAGTTATTAATAATATATTTTGCCGCAACTAAATATTTAGTTCAAATTTTAAGTATGTAGTTTACAGGCAAAATATTTAGGTTATAAACTGAATATTTAGTTTATACTCTAAATATTCTGTTTAAATGCTAAATATTTTGCACCAAACCTAACATTTAAGTCGTCTAACAAATATTAAGCTTACAAGCAGAAATTTAGCTTATGAGCTAAATATTTAATTTACAAGCTGAATATTTTGCACCCAACTAAACATTTAACTTGTCAACTAAATATTTACCTTCAAAATAAAAACTTAATTAGGAAGCTAAATGTTCAGAACTAAATAAAGATTTTCTGTAACTTGACATTTGGTTTAGAGCTACATATTTAGCTGATCTTCCTATTAACCTCAAGCGGAAGTTCACAACCCTAATAAAAACTAGGTCTTGCGAATCTCCACATAAACTGCTTTGGGAAAGAATATCACCTTTTTATCATTGTTTGACATAACTTTCATTAAATATTAAAATAGCTAAAACTATCATCTTAAAATGCAGGATGTGCTACATATTTAGTTAGCTGATCGAGAATAAAAAAGCCAAATAACTCCAACTATGAACAAGACAACAAGGAGTCACTTTAAGTTAGAATGGGGATGATGTAGAGCAGTGGTCCCCAACCTGGGGTCCCATACGGACTGGAATAGATGTAGAAGATGGATGGATGGATGGATAAACTGGATCCATTTGAACATAAAATATTTTTCAACTTACGAAGTTTTCTTACTCCAAAACACCATACTGTAGAAAGACGTTAAAAAAAAAGCTTAAAACACATTGCCCTGCTGACGTGTTCATACCCCTTGAATTTAGTTGCATTTTATCTCATTACAACCACAAATTTGAACACTTTTGAGGGGTGGGGGTGGGGTTCACTGCAGTTACAGCGGCACGCAGTTTGATGTTTGTCTTCTCCAGTGTTGTAAGTCAGATTGTTGCTTGCTATTAGGTCAGAACTTTGGCCTGGTCATCCAAACACATGAATGCGCTTTGATCCAAACCGAGCTGAACCCCAACGCTGTCTCAGAGCATGCACTTCCAGCAGCAGCTGAAGAAAGTCAACCTACCAAAGAGAATGATGGTGCACTGCAACACCTCCATCAGTAAGTCCATCCTCACCTCCTCTAAAATTCTGCTGCCTATGCAAAGGACAACAGCAGGCCGTACCGCAGCATCAGCTCTGCCGAGAGGGTGATTGGCTGCAGTCTGTCCTCCCTGGATACTAAGGAGGGCAGCAAAGCTGGTTCTTCTAATCCCAGACATGGATTATTTAAGCCCCGCCCCTCTGGCAGAAGGTTATGGTCAATCATTAACAGCTTCTCCTCCTCAGCAACTGGCCTCGTCAATATGAAGTCAGAGGCCATACATAGTCAGTTGCAAATGGTCCCCCTGGGTACCTGTAATTTATGTGGTGGCTAAGTGACAAAATGTGAAAAATCAGAAATGGAGCAAGAAAAACAATTTGTCTAAATGATATTTCCACAAAAAGGCAACAGTCAGGAGCAGTAAATGAATGAAACGAATGTTAAAGCAGTATCATTTTCATCAACATTTCTCGTTGAATGAAGGACAATCTTAAGAACTCAGGCAAGCATTTTACCACAGAGATAAAATAATAATCATCATCAATCAAGCAGTGTGAGCTCATCTGAAATTAATTTCCTTAGTTAACAGCAGCAAACATCCGCCCCTCCTGTCCACAAACACAAACAAAATAGAAGCATCTCTCCTCCTCTGCTCCGCAGCTTCCCTGCATCCTCCTCAGCTCGGCCTCACGCTGCATCCAAGGCCGCCCTCATCCAACCAGGACACCTTCTGCTTATCTGGGCACGACACGATCTGGGCCAGTGGATCTGCAGTTACGCTTTCCTCCACACAGCTACCTAATATGATCTGCATCTAAGTCGTTACGAATATATTATTCATATCAACCGAGGGCCCCTCTGTGCAGAACCCCGCACCACCACCAAAATGAGAGACACTAATAGACAGATGAAAGGGGAGAGGCTGCATCCTTTACCCGAACATCCCTCCGAGGAACGAGCCCGACGCTTTGACCTTCTTGTCGGCCTCGGCCATCAACTGCATGGCCTCCTTCTCTTTGCCGGAGTTGTCCATGGCTCGGCGGGTCTGACAGAGGGCCGATGTTCCGCAGTGGAGAGAGAGAAGATGGGGATGAACCGGAGGGAGAGGAAGACGTCTCTGCTGGTGCTGAAGGAGGCTGATGCTCTTCTTCAGCGGAGAGACTTGCCGAGGTTTCTACGACTCTATGGCGTCGCCTATAGGAAGGAACGGCAACTGCAACAGGCAAAAATCAAGGGATTTATGACAATCCATATTTAAAAAAAGTTAGATGTTCTACGACAGCTTGCATAGATTTCAGGGCCGGCCCAAAGTCTTATGGGGCCTTAAGAAGATTTTGACGCAGGCGCCCCCTTGCTGTTAAGACCACTACCCACAATAATAGTGTTTCAATCAAGATTTGGTCTTATCTGGGAAAATAGGCAAAGTTTATTTGACTAATCCAAAAATAAAAAAATATCAAACAGAGGTAATTGTAAATATTAGCTTAGACAATCTGAAGCTCAAACAAAATAATGTAGTGTGTGGCGGCTTCTGGCGAGGAGGCGTGAGCTGCGCAGGAGAGGCGAGACCATAGGCAGAGCCTGGAGGACAGTGCTTCGTGACAGTAAACGGGTGACAGCCCAGCGAAGCAGCTGTGAAAGCAAACAGTGGGAGCGGGTTGGTGCCGTTCGCATGCTGGTTAGGGCTGCCGACGGTTAAGATAGTTACTGGTTGGAGGAACAGGTTCCTGTGTTAGGCAGGGAGAGAGATAGTGAGTGTGGGAAATAGGAGTGCAACAAGCTGTTCTCCAGGGAATTTGAATCTCCTGCCGCCTGTGGAGATTCTCTCTGCGCCAATCCAGCAGGCCATCCTGCTCTGAAGCGGAGCTGTGTGGTGTGTACCTGCGTTCAACGTAACTGAATCACGTTGAAAAGAACTCTATAGGGTCAAATCAGGATCAGCATGAAGTGAATGAAGAAAAAAAAAGATTTCAAATTCGCATTTTTATTTAAAATGTCTATTTTTCAAGTTTACAAACAGTTTTGAAATTGAAAAATAGACATTGTACATTTTAACAATGAATTGTAAACTTGAAAAAACCTGTAAATTTGAAAAACAAAAATATATTGTAAATTTGAATAAATATTGAAAACTTGAATAAAAAATATATAAACCTAAAACTCTAACCAAATGAAGAAAAAAGGTTATTTGAAACAACTCCTGTTATGTATTTTCAATCTTTTTTTGGCCAGTTTTTACGTTTCTCTTCCCCTTTGCTGTCAGTCCTCAGTTTGCAGTTTCAATTCAGACTTTTCGTTGTCGGAGTTGAGCCTAATTTTACGCGGGGGCGGGTCTTAGAGCCCATTGGCTACTGGGGACATGATCGGCATCAGGTGAAAGAGTTTATGTTGACGTAATTTTTGCCCCCAAACAGAGTATGTTGTTGGCGCCACCTGTGTCGTCTCTCCTGTACCAGACCTTGGGATGGCGGTGGATGGACGGTTATCTACATTCAGGCAGTTCGTTTTTTCGTTCAAACAATAAATTTAAAAAACAAAAACACACTCGTTATTTGTTTCACACGAAAAAACGGATCACAAACCCTTATCTGATATTTCGTTTTGGATCACAAAACAAAAATGGAAAAAACGGATATCGAGAGCTAATTTTTTATTTTGGTATTTATGTTTGAGGCGAGTGACCTGAAGTTCTCTCTGAGGTCGAGGCAAACACTTTGTGTACAGAGCTGTTCGTTGACTAGCCAGGACCACGCTACGGATGGAATCAACTATTCACGAGCAGAGAACAATGCTACAGATTCTGAATTTGAACAGTTTATTGAAGGCGTGGAGGATCGAAAGGTCTGGGGATACATATCATCGGAGACCCGGAGGAAGACTCAGTGTGGGGGCGCAGTCTTCAGGAAGAAACCGTCTTTCCGAGCCTGCTCAGAACCCCCCCAGACAGGACCTAGAAGAGAGAGATGTTAGAAGGGTGGTACAGGAGTGAACGAAAGCGTGGAACCGCGATGCTGCGAACGGTGGATGCTGCGAAAGAAAGGGGGAGGGGCTAATAGGGACGGGTCGACAGGACCCAGAGAGAGCGAGAGAGAGCGACAGAGAAAGAGAGGGCGGGTCGGCAGGACCCAGAGAGAGAAAGAGAATGCGGGTCGGCAGGACCCAGAGAGAGAAAGAGAAAGCGGGTCGGCAGGACCCAGAGAGAGAAAGAGAAAGAGAGGGTGGATCGGCAGGACCCAGAGAGAGAAAGAGAGGGCAGGTCGGCAGGACCCAGAGAGAGAAAGAGAGGGCGGGTCGGCAGGACCCAGAGAGAGAAAGAGAAAGCGGGTCGGCAGGACCCAGAGAGAGAAAGAGAAAGAAGGGAGGGTCGGCAGGACCCAGAGAGGGAAAGAGAAAGAGAGGGCGGGTCAGCAGGACCCAGAGAGAGAAAAAGAAAGAGAGGGCGGGTCGGCAGGACCCAGAGACAGAAAGAGAAAGAGAGGGCGGGTCGGCCGGACCCAGAGACAGAAAGAGAGGGCAGGTCGGCCGGACCCAGAGAGAGAAAAAGAGGGCGGGTCGGCAGGACCCAGAGAGAGAAAGAGAAAGAGAGGGTGGGTCGGCAGGACCCAGAGAGAAAGAGAAAGAGAGGGCGGGTCAGCAGGACCCAGAGAGAAAGAGAGGGGGGTGGAGGGCGGGTCGGCAGGACCCAGAGACAGAGAGAAAGAGAGGGCGGGTCGGCAGGACCCAGAGACAGAGAGAAAGAGAGGGCGGGTCGGCAGGACCCAGAGACAGAGAGAAAGAGAGGGTGGGTCGGCAGGACCGAGAAACAGAGAAAGAGAGGGCGGGTCGGGGGTCAGGGATGGTAAGGGAGGCACGAAAACGAACGAGACAGAAGAGAAATGAGAGGTAGGCAGGGTTTATATGTGTTTCGCAGCGTGAATAGAAGCGCAAGGGAGGCCGGTGATGCCAGGTGCGCCAAGTTTAGGGCTGATTAGGACGAACGAAGCGAGTTTGAAGTGTGGCCTTGCTCCTGAACTTCAGTTAACTTTGTTAACTACATTTTATACACACTCACTGCCACAACAGACAGCTAGCCTGACTTTTCATATGTGGATTAAGGACAATGCAAGAATAGATAAGCGTTAGAGATAGGTGTTTTATTTTACTGATCGCCAGTTTACGATCACGGAGGTCTGCTTTAGAGAGTAGGGTGTATGTTGCTAGGCTATGCATTTAACAATGGAGAATACAATGGTGATGTTCAACATACTTGTCTGCTGAGACCTGCTGCGATGACTTTACAGGACATTAATCTGAAACACATACAGCATACATATAAATAAACCTTAATTTATTAATTGTACAACAAAGCAGGATAAAAAGCCATTAATTATTTTTAGCCTACTTTAGCATTAGCTCACCATATAAGTGGTCCAGTTGGTCTCCTGTCTTGCGTCCTCCACTCTCCTTCACTTCTTCAGAATATTACTCCTTATCTGTGTAGGTTGGTTTTGGAGTCTGACAAAAGCCGCAGAACTGCTCTGTGATTTTGAACTAGGACTCTGAACTGCATTGGCTGAGATCACAACATCGGCGCTCAAGCTCAGACCGTAGGGGAGTGTCTCGGACCCCGGGAGGAGCTAATGTTCTTACTTTTTCTTTTTCTCTTTTGTTGTATGTGTTTAATATGTGTAGTTTTAAAGGCTTTTTAGATTGTAACTACAGCTGAATGAGGGGAGGGGCAGCCTAGTTAAGGGGAGGTTACGTGCATAGTGGCCCATATATCACGGGTGGGTTTGCTGTGTGGCGTGACGGCTTTGACGGCTATGCTGTGTTGTATGGGTCTCCGTGCCCCTAGGGGATGTGGTTCATTTTGGCTCTTGGTGGAGCTCCTAAACCTGTGTTTTAAGGATCTACTTGTTTGTGCCTCACTCTGAGTTAGGTTTACCTTCACTGAGGTCTGAGCTGTGTGTTGCCTTAAATTATCGTGCAAATAAAGATTATTATTTTTTTTTGTAAAACCTGGTTCCCCCTATTCTTTCTGGTGATTTTCTTTTAAAACAAAACACTGCTGTTCCTGGAAGGCTTATTACAATTGTGATGGAGAAATTTATTATTATGATTCATCTGTTAGTATTATAACTGAGAGCAGAGGGAGAGAAAAACAGAAGGGCAGATGGGCCAGAAAACAGGTGTTGAGTTCACATGGGAATCGAGGTAAGAGAAACCTCACTGCCTGAGAAAATTGATTCTTCCTATATACTTAGTTTTGAGAGTTTCTCTCATTGTGTTACGATTTAACCCAAGCTATTGCCATTGTTTTGTACTTGCCTAGATTCACTTATTCCCAGCTAAAGAGCCAGGTGCCTTCATCCTGAGAAATTCCCACCCTGAGAGAATAGTTTTGTCTTCATAAGTCATAGAGGAAAGGTTGCTGAACTTTATAAATACTTATTTTCATTTGAGCTGGGACGGGGCAGGATTCAGCATTCACTGTGATGTGTACTGTTCTCCTGTATGTTCGATTCAACTTTTAATAAAATCTCCAAACGCTTAAAGGAATCTCTCTCATTTTTATTAAGAGTCTTAAATCCGACTACAACAATAAAAAGGTTAAACTAAAGCATAAGATTGCAACAATAATAGCAAAACAATCAAACAATGGCTGTAAAAAATGTATTTTAAATTTTATTTTAATATAATTATAATTTTTAAATATAATTTTTTTTTATTTAAAGGTACAGTATGTCAATTTGAATTCCTTTAAATGTATTTGATTTAAATATTTGTGAGACATTTAAAAAAAAATCGAATAAAAACAGAATTTTAATAAAAATATATTAATAAAAATAATTACTAATAATTAATAGTTACCAAATAAAAATTTGTGAAACAAAAACAAAAATCAAATGACATATCAAATCAAATTTGTAGTGATGTGCAATATTGTCTGCCTACGGTCATTATAGGCCAATTTCGGAAATTCCGTCTAACATCGGAAATTATTGCATTCAGTTTTTACTGTTTTAATTACATGACTTTTATACAGCACTGGGCAATTATGAAATAAAATAATCGTGATTAATTTTACTCTATTGAACAATGTCGATTTTGATGTGATGTTTGTCTTATCAAAACAATAGAAATAAAAACAATTAAAGGCACAGTGTGTAATTTTCCACCAGTAGGAGGCAGTGCATACCTAAATTATCACAAGCCTGCGATATCCGTGTCTACGAGTAACAAACTCAACAACGGAGGTCCAACTAGTGCTGTTTTCAAACGCTCAATTCTATGAGAATTATCTATTTGCAGCAACATGACAAGCACATCAGTCGCTCTTTCATCGCTTGGAACTAGCGAAGAGGTAAAATTGTATTTATCTTTTTTGCATTTTGAGGGGAAATCAATGTTTTAATAGCGGGCTTTGTCTGTCCGGGCTCTTATAGAAGTAAAGACGTCCTCTAATATGGCTTTCCCCTGAAAAGAGGACCCGCGCCTATGTATTTTAAAACTGATTTTTTAAGTCAGATTTTACAATATCGCCAATATTTTGCAATTAATGTGCTTTACGTAATTATTATTACATAATATTTTAATGGCTATTTTCAAAGATGTAGCCTACTGCAAAAACTACACACTGTCACTTTAAATATAGCCTTCACAATTAATGCCACATACAGAATGTGTGTCCTGCTACTGCTGTAATCCTAACAACATTGCTTCAAAACTGTATGCGTCTCTGTGTACTCAGAGGGATGATAGGCCTTCAGGTGATTAAACAGATTGATTTTATTACCGAGCTTTGTTGAAACGGTCTGTCGGCAGATCGATTTAGTCTAGCTACTGTCCTTTCTGAAATATCCAAACCATTTCCAAGCTACTGAGCTCACAATGCCACTTCTCTCCACAATTTCATAGCCGTGTTCTCAGTTGTGTTCAGTGTCAACAACTTGGTCATCTTTATCATCTTCCCTGTTATCCATTTTCCTTCAAAATTCTTCCCCAGCTGTACAGTCTTGACATGGCCATTTCCTTTTACCTACCAGCATGGACATACTGCTTTTCAGTTCAGCATCTTTTTTCTGCAACTTGATTGACCAGTTAGCTTGACAACAAGGAAGTGCTTCGGCTGGATTGGTCAGTTGGCATAATGATTAAAACACACCACGCGATTATCACGATCAAGCTTTTCAATATCACGATTTCGATTAAATGTTGATTAATTGCCCAGCCCTACTTTTATACCTTACTGTAGCCTACATAGCAGTCCTATGTCCTGCGGGTAGAATTTTGTACACCTCCAGGTCAAAAAGCCGCTTTCAAAGCTTGTATGTTTGGCGGATAAATACGTAGGTGGACATATATTTTCCTTTTTCCAGTGTATTCAAAATAATAGTACTTGGTAACAACAGCACTTAGATAGATTTGGGCTGCTGTGGGGGAAACTTTAGAGTGTTTTCTTCCACACCCTAGCCATGCCTCAACTGCAAATGGTTCAAGAACAGCTTCAGTCTTAATTTGGTTATACATTTTCAAAACATTTCTGTTCTGTGCTTGGACCGATTCTCTTTACTATATACATGCTTCCAATTGGTAAAATAATTAGACAACATGGGATGAATTTCCACAGTTATGCTGTTGATACACAATTATATTTATCCATAAAACCTGATGAAACCAACCAAGTTAGGTAGATTACAAGCATGTCTCGAAGACATAAAAACCTGGATGACTCTGACTTTTCTATTTTTAAATTCAGACAAGACAGAAGTTGTTGTCTTTGGATCAGAACCTTTAAAAAGGAAACTGCTAAATCAATCTCTTTATCTGGATGGCATTAAACTGGCCTCTGGTAATAATGTAAAGAACCTCGGTGTAATTTTTGACCAAGACATGACATTTAAAATCCATATTAAATAGATTTCTAAGATTTCTTTCTTTCACCTCCGGAATATTGCTAAAATTAGAAACATCCTGTCCAGGAGTGATGCAGAAAAACTAGTCCATGCATTTGTTACTTCAAGGCTGGACTACTGTAAATCCTTATTATGAGGAAGTCCTCAAAATGTCGTTTAAAGCCTTCAGTTGATCCAAAATGCTGCAGCAAGAGTTCTGATGAATATTAAAAAGAGAGATCACATTTCTCCTGTTTTGGCTTCTCTCCATTGGCTCCCTGTTACATCCAGAATAGAGTTTAAGATCCTCCTTACATATAAAGCATAATCAAGCTCCATAATACATGAGAGATCTGATTGTTCCATGTTCCTAACAGAGCACTTTGTTCTCAGAATGCAGGTTTACTGGTATTTCCTAGGATTTCTAAAAGTAGAATGGGAGTCAGATCTTTTAGTTATCTGGCTCCTCTCCCGTGGAACCAGCTCCCAGTTTTAGTCCATGAGGCAGAAACTGTCTATTTTCAAGACTAGGCTTAAAACCTTCCTTTTAACGCTTATAGTTAGAATGGCTAAGGTTATTCTGAGCTATTTTTGTAGGTATGCTGCTATAGACTTAGACTATTGGAGGACAGAATGACCACTTTTCTTCACTCTTCTACTATTCTCTTCTACTACTCTCCAGATGTATTGTTTCTGCTGTTATTGCGATTGATAACCTTGTTTTCTCTCAGTGTTTTTTCCCCCATAGAAGCTCCACCCAGTCTGGTACCCTGCTCAACAATAATGGCCCCTGCTGGATGGGGAGATCGGTCCATATGATGCTCAAAATGACAGAACATCCTCCATGCTGTCTCCTCTCTGTCTTCTCATACCCCCAAACGGTCATGGCAGACCGTTTGACCGCTTGTACTGAGCCAGGTTCTGCCGGAGGTTTCTTCCTTTTTCAGGGGGAGTTTTTTCTTCTCCAGTGTCGCTACATGCTTGCTCAGTATGAGGAATTACTGTGGTTGGAGTCTGGGCGATCCGGGCACAACCTCACATTGATGACTCAATGCAATCTGCTGGGATTCCTTAAATAGAAAGTTTGCCTAAATAGATAGTGCATTGAGATGACATTTGTTGTGAATTGGAGCTATATAAATAAAGGTGAATTGAATTGAAATAACACATGTACTTTTTTAATGCACAAGTACACATGCACATTCTGTACATATTTCTAAATATTATTTATTATATTATTTAAATATGTTTCAAGTATCCTGCTTTGTTGTACATTCTGACGTGGGTATGCCACTTTATCTTTATTTTCAATGACTGCACAGTACTTTGGCTTGTATAACTCTGTACCAGAATGCACATATTATTCTTAACTGTTACATTCTGGTTTTTCATACCTTTCCACTTCCTGCCACTTTGCTGTTGTTACAATTAAATGTCCCCTTATGGGATGATAAAGGAAAATTTCAGGGATGTTAAGGGTTCTGAATTAGCAAACTCCTACTATCTACTTCTGTAGCTAAAAATATGAAAATATGACAGATCAGATGTATAGTTTTTGAGAAATTTCTGTTTATTTAGCAAAACCTGCTTTATATCCTTTGGCTTTTGCATTTCCAAACCAGCCTTGAAACTTTAGGTAGACATCTTTCAGTCATATTGGTTTATATTCATCCAAATTTAATGTTTTTGACTATATCGATTTATCGATTATCGGATTTCTGTAAGAAAGACCAATATCGAACATCCATAGTATTTTATATTTAAGACTCATAATAGGGCAGCCGTCTTTAACAGCTTTGCACAAAAAGAGACAGAATCTACTGAGTAAAACAGCACAGGCTCAGTTAGATAGGAGGGAGAGAGCTGATGAAAGAGACTAATAGGGGTATAATATGTCACTTTGGTATTTTTGACCCTGATTTATGACTCTTGGAGTGATTTATGACCCTGGAGAGGGAGGGGTTTATGACTTTCACGGGGAGGGGATTATGACTTCCGGTGGAGGGTTATATGACTTCCAGAGGAGAGGGAGGGATTTATGACTTCCGGAAGTGGGGGAGGGGTTTATGACTTCCGGAGGAGGGGGAGGGGCATACTTGCCAACCCTCCAAATTTCAGTGCCCCTCCCGAAAATCTCCTGGGGCCACCATTCTCCCAAATTTCTCCCGATATTAGACAATTTAATATCACTGATCTGAAAACACCTATTGCTGCATCATGTACACTCCCAGTTTCTAATGTGAGCGGGATCAAGAATAAAACGTATTGCATTTTAAATACGTGAACAGTTTCTTCATTCCGGACATGAAAATCCATCACATGTTTGGCGAAAGTTAGCGTTTTGTATCAAAAATAGGTTACCTACGTGATTCTTATGTCTATGAGAAAAACAATCAGTGACGCACAGCGCAGGGAGCCGCAAGTTTACAGTCTTTGCATTTGGTCTGGCAAAAACCAACGTTAGTGTCAAAATAGTTTGTGCTGCGACCAAACTAAAAAAAAATACTTTGTCACTCTCTCCTGACACAGAGAATCTTATGAGTTTTTGTACTGATTAATAGTGACTATTTCTAACCTCCTAAACTCCTCAGAGCTGCGGAGCAGGGGCGTATCCAGAAGGTTAATAAAGAGGGGCTAAAAGGGCCCAGGATTGGACTGTAGCACCGAAATAAAAGCAGAGGTGTTCTTGTAGTGGGGACCAAATCTGAGCAGCCTTCATGTTAAAATTACATCCATCCATCCATCCATCCATCCATCCATCCATCCATCCATCCATCAATCCATCCATTTTCTGAACAGCTTAGTCCTCCAGGGGTCGCGGCGGGGCTGGTGCCTATCTCCAGCTGTCAACGGGCGAGAGGCGGGGTACACCCTGGACAGGTCGCCAGTCCATCACAGGGCCACATAGAGACAGACAGGACAAACAACCATGCACGCACACACCCACACCTAAGGACAATTTAGAGTGATCAATTAACCTAATCGAGGTGTAGGCCTACCTCTGCAATCAATTGTTCAAAAAAAGGGCTAAATGCTTTGTTCTATTTTAGAAAAAAAACTTTGCTTAAAATTTTAAACAGTAGTTGAATGATCCGTCATTAATCAACTGATTAGTTTCGGAGGGGAAACAGACGGCCCTCTGCTCCTGTGAACACGCAAACGGATGCACTCCCATATCTGTTGATTGACCAAACGGTGGCGTTCATTAAAGACATCAAATAACCCCTGCTTTGTTGAAGCACAGTCAGGGTTTCTTGATGACACCTATACTGTTGTTACGGTACACACCTTAAGCTTTTCACCATCTGCCCCTGTGAACATGCAAACGGATGCACTCCCTTCTCTGGTGATTGACCTAGGCCAAACGGTAGGGTTTATTAAAGACATCAAAAAAGCCCGCGCAGCCACGGCCTCCTGAGAGGTTAAAACAATGACACCTACTGCTATTATGGTATTCTAAAACAATACATTGAGCCTTTATGCCCTCTGCCCAATGACCGGGCCATCAGAGGCTCCCACGCCAAACGGTGTCGTTCGTTAAAGACATCAAACAACTTCTTGCTTTGTTGAAACGCAGACAGGGGATGACACCTATTGCTGTTAAGGCATTCTTAAAAACACCTTTAGCCTTTTACTATCTACCATGTGGCCGTGCCAACGGATGTTTCCCACCATCTGATGGTGGTTATTAAGACATCAAAATGGGTCCTGACAAAGCAGGTGGTATTAGAACACAGACAGGCCTTTTGTCACCTGCCCCCCTGAACAAACGCGGGTTTGTGCTTGTATTTCTAAAAGTAGAATGGGAGTCAATTAGTTGTGGAGGGTTATATGACTTCCATCACTGTCAGTGTTTTTTCCCCCATAGAAGCTCCACCCGGTCTGGTACCCTGCTCAACAATAATGGCCCCTGCTGGATGGGGAGATCGGTCCATATGATGCTCAAAATGACAGAGCATCCTCCATGCTGTCTCCTCTCTGTCTTCTCATACCCCCAAGAAGACAGAGAGGAGCCTACTGCTATGATTGTGCTGGTCTATTATTGCTAAATCTGTCAACTTTCAGCCAAATAGTACTATATTCTATTACAATAATATTACTATTATTGTAATAATATACAAAATTTCTTTTGTATATTATTACAATATAATAATAAAATTGTTCATCCAAGGGATAAAAACAGGTTGTATCAAACCAGTCAGCCAAAACAGCAAACACAGAGAATGTTTTTGCTGTTTTTGCTGACTGGTTTGTACACGACTTTCATGGCACCGGTAATTTTCTTACGCGAAAAACATCTTTTCTCCTTCACTAAATCAGCTTAAACCTACATCTTTTTCTTTAGTACACCGCACACGGGTTCATCATTCTAGTCTTTTTACGGTTATCTGTTCTGTCCAGTATTGATAAAACAAGCAGCAAAAGTACTTTAGATACTTAGATACAAAGCGACTGTCAGAGGGTGTCATATACACACGCACACACACACACACACACACACAAACACACACACACAGACCCAACCCCCCTTGTAAGAACATAGTTAGACTAGGCAAGTTTGTATGAGGGGGCAACAGAGGGCCTTTTTTGTGTATGGTATCACCACATGGTTTTTGATTAGCCAGCATTATCATAAAAATGTAAGAGCGGAACTCCCACAAAAAAAGTGGGGGGAAAATCAAACAAATCAGTCTTTAATTTCAAGTGAACAGTTTCTACAACAGGAACAAAGATTGCCATCAGAAATAATGTTTTAAAATAGAAATATGGCCAGACTATATCACAGTGGCCTTATTCCCTTTAAATGACGTCTTAACTCATAGTGCCAAACATGACACCAACAAATAAAGATCACAACACTGAACATAGCAATAACAACAACCCACACAAACCTCACAATAAAATTCCAGCAACTGACCCAAATAGAACAACATAACCAGAAACTATTCACAATGCAACTCACACACTGCAGGTCACGCAGCAGCCCCTCCCCTCTCTCATAAAACTAAACACACCAAGTCTCTACTAAACCTGATAAGTAAAAATTGATCTTTCAGCCAAATAGTACAATCAACTAATGTTGTTTAGTAATGAAAGACGGGTTTTACCAAATGTAACAGTATAAGTAGTGATCACTCAGAAGTTTGACTAGAAAATAAATCTGGGTTTACAGTGAAGGTGGCATTAAACTGACCATTGACAGCCCCCCATCCCAAACAATATGTAAAGTAAAGTAACTACCACTTTACTAGAAATCAACAAGCACAAAGTGGGAATAACCCAGACTAAGCTAGGGATAATTATTGCTAAATCTGGACAAAAGTAGGATGATATAAAGTCTACCTAAACCAGAACTAAAGTTGTTTTATATAGATGATAGACTACCAAAATCATGACATTGTAAGAATAAAACAGAGTCTTGAAACTGAATCAAAAACGTGATCTTCAAAAGACCCCAGAATGGGACCACTTGATGGGAAAGAAAATTTCCTAACTGGGGAGCAAATAAGTTTTCTATCTTAAAAAAAGAAAGTCTATTACTTCTCTTCTTACATTTAAATTTGGTGTTGTTGGGTCTTTTTCCGGAATCATTAGACTTTTGTTTCATTTCAAATGTACTCCTAAAACAAAAGCCCATCAGTTACTGATAGTGAATTATTTTTGTAATGGTGATCAAGCAAAGCAGTGTTGACAAACAATGGTAGCGGCTGGTGACCTCTTTATAAAATTATTTTAATACAAAAATAAGCCACAGGTGCTGAACTGAAATAGCTTTTTCCCTCTTCATTTTGTTTAGTAGGGGAACAAACTAAGATCTTTCAAACATTGTGATTTTTTTTTTTTGTGCTTAATTTAGTCAGAATTTAGCTTTGCTGTGTTCGGTGGAAAATTGCTTTGGCATTTCAACTCAAGTCAGCAGGAAGTCACCTGAAGACCGTTCCTTTCCCCAGACGCCTTTAAAGAATCTCCTGTCATACCAACTTGTCTGCATCATTCATTGAATCCGATTAAGGATTGCATTGCCTTAAGTAGCAGCAAAATACAATCTCCAGCTGTCAAAGGGCAAGAGGCAGGGTACACTCTGGACAGGTCGCCAGTCCATCACAGGGCTGTTTTAGTAGCATACCCTGTCATTTCAAGGAGTATCGATGCTGTCTTATCTCCACACTATATTCTAATAAATACATTTGAACACTGAAATATCAACAATGTGTCACCTACGCGATGAATGATTGTGAAATAAAAAATAAATGTCATTATGTATGCTCAGGGCTTGGTCTCTTTACTTTAACAATTACTTTTTAAAGCAGTGTAAAGTTTGCACAATCTGCTTTTCTCCGCTGCTAAGGCTTTTTGTGTATATGACCGTCAAAACAGTTTTCCTCTAATGTAGTTTTCAAATATCTGACAGAACACTTAAACGGTTCAAAATACTGCCATCTGCTGTATAAATAAATGTATTGCAGGATATGCCATACACTGTCAATAAAACACAAATCCATATACACAGACAGACACATACATAATTTTTAGAACTTTAATTGCAATAAAAGTATCACACAAACTCATGGTTGGTTTTACTTGTTTTTATTTAAAAACAATAGTTTATCCAATGGATGTCAACTTTTGTGTTTTTGTTGCAATGGCATGATGTACCATTGCCATTAATTCAATAACTTTGTATACAGACACATTTTTCTCAGCTGAGAGCTCCACAGTTGCTTGCTGGAATGGATCAAGAATGCATAAAGCATCCTTGATTATGTCATGGTCTGGTGCTGTCAGTGGGGTTATATCGGTTTGTAAGGAGGCAAGGGCAGCCCCCACTGGCTCTCTTAGGTCATACACAGGTTGAAACATTTGGAACGTGCTGTTCCAACATGTGTCAACCTCTACTATCATTTTCAGAGGCTGCCGTCCCATTTGTTTCTGTACATGAAACAGTCGCTCCTTGGCTGTTGTGCTGGTCCTAAAATATGTGACCAGCCTTCCACACTTGGCTCGTAAGTCATTGAGGCCATCCACATCATCAAATGACTTCCGGACTATAAGGTTAATGGCATGGGCAATGCAAATTTGTGCCTTATGTTTAGACGTTTTGCACAGGCAAGCATGTTTGATGCTCCATCTGTGATGAGGCACTTTACTTTATCAACAATGCCCCACTCCTCCATCAGCTGAATATGCCCTTCACACAAGTTTTCAGCTGTATGTGCCTTTGGGAAATGGTGCACACCAAGTAAGGTGGTACACAGCTTGTCTTCACTTATGAAGTGGCACGTCACTGCAAGGTAGGCATCCATATTGATAGATGTCCACATGTCAGAAGTAAGAGTTACAGCCACTGCCTTCTACACTTTTGCCTCACCTATATTTTTTATCCATCATTTCCTTCAGAGCCTAAGGATGGACAAAAATGCTACATTATATTTAGACTACCCATTAAAAATCAACAGCTTCACTCAGTTGACAAACCTTTCTACTTGGAAGAGTGTAGTTGGGATCCACAACCTGCATCAGCTCTCTGAAGCCAACATCCTCTAAAACAGAGAGTGGTCGGGAATCCTTGATTACCATGTTCACTATGGCATTATCTAGCATTGCTTTTCTGGAATCTAATAATTAATAATTAGCTTATCAGAAGGTTATAGGAATATCACAACTTGCAATAAATATTTATTATTACCTTGGCTGGTAGCTGGCTGGTCGACAGGATCAGCATGGCCATGCAATGCTCTATAATGGCGAAGCATGCTTGGTGTATTGTTGTTGTAGGCCAACTCCTTATCACACACCAAGCACTTCACCTTTATTATAAAATAAAAAATAGGCTATATAAATATAGTGTTATAATATATAAATGTGGTGATATAAATTTGGTGCTGCTATTTGGCACCACCTCTAGCCCCCCCCCTCCAGAAGTCATAAACCCCTCCCCCTCTTCTGGAAGTCATAAACTCCTCCCTCTTCTCCGAAGTCATAACCCCCCCCCCCCCCCCCCCCCCTCCGGAAGTAATAAACCCCTTCCCCGGAAGTAATTAGCCCCTCCCGCTCCAGGATCATTAATCACTCCAAAGTGACATATTTCACCCCTATTACTCTCTGATGAACACAGCTTTTCAACCTTTTAGTAGAGTGGATTTCATTCCAGACTTTGACTGGATCATTTTAACACGCTAATATGCTTTGCTCTAAAAACATGAGCCATTGTGGTTCCTGCTGTATTTTTCGGGTCGGTGGGAGGTAAACCTCTACCCCATTCTGACTACTTTTGCACACACAGGGGTGCCCAAACGTTTTCCCTCAGAGGGCCAAAAATTTATATTTATCAGGGGGACATGGGCCAAATGTAGAACTTTTACTCGAAATACAAACACCAATAGTAAAGAGTAGTAAAGCACTTTAAGTTATTATACAGGTATTTAAGATTAATTTCTGTGTAAATAACAATAAAATGACAAATGAGTCATATTTATCCATTTAAAACATATCTAAACATCCTAATTCGACTGATTTTTAACACTGATGTCAGTGGGGGGGAAAAATCTTCCTTCCAGTATTTTATTTATTTAAATAGTCTGTGTAACACTGACAATTCTAGCTTAAGCAGCTGATAACAGCTGCTTAAGCTAGCAGCCAAATTGTAAATGGCAAACTTTGAGGTAGTTTTAAACAATCTGGTGTGACAACAAAGAGTTTGCTGATAGGATATTTAAAAATTGATCACATATGACGATTTGTGATCTTATAAGCTGAGAAAAATATAAAAATGTGCACAAATCTAACCCAAATGCCCCTTGTAATTCAATTTTAAACATCATTTGTTAGATTTCAATTCTAATGTATGCACGATGTTGACTTTTATGCAAGACCAGGACAACACCTGACTTGGGGGGCCAACTTCGGCCCGCGGGCCCCACTTTGGGCACCTCTGCTCTAACAGGTTTCTTCCAGAAAGGAATCTGTATTTAGCTCCATCTATCATTCCATCTGCTATGATTTATCTTTCAACCTGCTGAAAAAATAGAAAAAATACCCACAGCATGATGTTGCCAACACCAGGTTTGACAATGGGGATGGTGTCTAACAGGTTTTATGCCAGGGTTCCCCTGCATTTAGCTCCATGTTCTAAGCAACTCTGACTAACTTGATGGTTTCTAATTGTGAAACAAACAAGATATAACACAAAATATCTGAAGTACATCAGTACGGTATTGATATAAGCTTATTCAAGGGAATTTGCCTCATCAATTGTTAGTTTTATTCCGTCAAAAATCTCAATTAAGAAGCATCCGCCCGCATGATACTGTCACTACTATGCCTTAGAGTGCCTTTTTGACATGATCAAATGTTTCATTTATAAAAGCTTGATTCAGTAGTATAATAGTATAATTTTCTCTTTGTTGCTGTTTTGTGGACTCCAAGCATCTTGTGTGTGTGTATATATATATATATATATATATATATATCATCTTGAATATCTGAAGCCTGAAAATGTTTATCAAGCACACACCAATATTCATTGGAAAATTAAACGTTCAGTTTCCAATAAACCTCTATTCCCCGATTATTGTCCTCTCTGTCTTGTTTAGTGGTTTCGTTGGATGTCTTTTAGGCCACTTTGTTGTGTGTTGATAGAGAGAGAGAGAGAGACAGACAGACAGACAGACAGACAGACAGACAGATAGACAGATAGATAGATAGATAGATAGATAGATAGATAGATAGATAGATAGATAGATAGATAGATAGATAGATAGATAGATACTACAGAGTATTTTCCCAATCTAGTCTTGTGTCCCTGAGTTAACTGTACTTCAAAATCCTAGATGGCTTCCACAAGTAATAAACATGAATGTAAAAAAAGTCGACTGCACTTCAGCAGGGTTGGAAATCCCCAGAAAAAATTTGTTTCTGAATACATTACTTTTAGTTTTTCAACTGAGAAAATGCAGTGAAATGAATTCCTATTAACTTATGCTGATAATAGTACATGTGAAACTCGAAACATTAGAACATCATTCAAAAGTTTTATTTCAGAAATTCAACTTAAAAGGTGAAACTAATATATAAGATTGACTCCTTACATTTAAAGTGAGATATTTCAAGCCTTTATTTGTTATAGTTTTGATCGTCATGCTTAAACCTTATGACAACCCAAAATTCAAAGTTTCTGAAAATTTCAATATTAATTGAAATCAATAAAACAAAGTTTTTAAATAGAGAAAAGACAGACCTCTGAAAAGTATAATCTTGCATATGTACTCAGTACCTGGTTTGGGCCACCTTTGAATCAATTACGACCTCAGTGCGGCATGGCATGGATGCTATTAGCCTGTAGCATTGCTGAGGAGTTATGGAAGACCAGGATGCCTTATTAGCGCCCTTCCGCTCTTTTGCATTGTTCCGTCTCAGGTCTCTCATCTTTCTTTCGTCAATGCCTTATAGATTTTCAGGCCATTTTGCTGGCCAATTACAGTAATCTCATGGTCATTGAAGCAGGTTTTGGTACTTTTGGCAGTGTGAGTAGGTGCCAGGTCTAGCTGGAAAATGAAGTCAGCATCTCCATAAAGCTGGTCTGCTGAAGGAAGAATGAAGAGCTCCAAGTCCTGATAAATGGCTGCATTGACTCTGGATTTAATAAACCCCGGTGGACCAACACCAGCAGATGACATGGTTTCCCAAATCAACACATAGTGGAATCTTCACATTGGAGCATCATGGATAGTGTGGGCGACTGTGGCTCAGTGGTAGAGTAGTTGGCTTGCAATCGGAGGGTCGTAGGTTCGATTCCAGCTTCCTCCAGTCACATTTAGATGTGCCCCTGGGCAAGGCACTTAACCCCCAAATTCTACATTGTCCTACCAAGCCATGTTGGGTGTCGGTGTATGAATGCAAGTGTGAATGGGTGAATGTGGCTTCAATGTAAAGCGCTTTGAGTGGTCAGTAAGACTATAAAAGCGCTATATAAGTTCAGTCCATTTACCATAGTGTACCTCTCCCTTATTCCTCAAAACTCTGGAACCTTGGTTTCCAAATGAGATGCAGAATTTGCAGTTCTTTTTTTCCGTTTGCCCAGGTATGACGCTTCTAAAGTTTGTCGTTCAGAAGGAGCTTGACAAGAGGAATAAGACATTTGAAGCCCATGTCCAGGAACGATCTGGGTTTGGTGGCTCTTTATGCATTAACTCCAGCCTCAGTCCACTTCTTGTAAAGGTCCACAACCCGTTAGGCTGCAGACTTTTCTGACAATCCTCTCCAGGCTGCAGTTATCCCTTCTGCACCTTTTTCTTCCACACTTTTCCCTTCCGTATAACTTTGGATTAATGTGCTGTGATCTAGCACAGCAACAACAACCTTCGTTTGCTATCACCTTTTGGGGCTTTCCCTGCTTATGGAGGTGGTCAGTGAAGGTTTTCTGATCAATTTTCAGGTGAGTCAGCAGTTTCCCTCATGTCTGAACATTACAGACTATTTAAAGGATCAGGAAACCTAATTAGCTGATTTGAGTTTGACACTTTGAACCTAAAATTTTGAGATTTGAATTTGGGGTTTTCGTAAGCTGTAGGCTACAATCATCAAAACTATAACAAATAAAGGCTTTCCCTACTTTAAGTCAATTTTGGCAAAAATCTTAAATATGAAACAAGTTTTAAACGCTGTAACTTATTAATTTTAAACAAGTGTGACACCACAAATACAGTATTTTTATCTCTTTACTTAAACTTAAATGTTAAACACGTGTTCTCTATCTCATCGTAATGTTTGTTAAATCACATCAAAAGAAGGCGCTCATCACAAAGCTGATACTCCTGATATTGAACTGTCAGAACGGGTGGTTAGGGAAACAGTGTAAAAAATGGCACGGTGTAAATGTACAGTTGATTCTTTCCTTAGCTATCCTGATTCTCTGTTCTTTTGGTTTTGAGCAACAGGAAGTGCACAGTGGATCCCCTGCAGTATCCAACTTCATTTGGTCCACTGCATTCTTTGGCCGGAAAAACAGTTTAAAATTCGTATCCTATATTACTGAAAAATATAATATATTGCTGTATCTCATAATTTTGTAATGCATCACTCCCAACATTGATCATGTATTAGTATCACCTTTCAAGTTAAATTACTGAAATAAAAGAACTTTAGCACGATATTCAATTTTTTTTTTAGTTTCACCTGTAGTTAACTTGCTCAGTGAACACAGCAATAACTAAATCCTACGGTTTCATTAACTTGGATGCAACTGCATTACCAAGTCAAAGTTCCCATTCAAGACGTAAATGGAAGGCAGTGCTTTCATGTGGAGTTAAACTCTGAATAGTGTCTTTTTATTACATTAATTAGATTATTTCTGTGCTACGGTCAGTTTTCTAAACCAAAAAAAACCCAAAATTCCTTGCCAAAATTAACAACATTCCTCGTTTCTTGCATTCTGGGAGGATTCCAGTAAACATCCCCTCAGCATAATGTAGTCAACGTCATGCTTTTGCTGTAGAGTTGTTTCACAGGACTTCAGTGATGTTTTAGTTAAGAAGAACAATGTTCAACTGACTAGAATAAAACAATAAAATAACATTGAAAATACATTATCAGAAACGTTTAGGATTAGATAAAAAGAATCCTTTGATTAAGATTTTATTCCTTCAGATCCCACTTTGTGATGTAAAATATTTTTTTTCTTCATGCAAAATCAGAAAGATTTGAATCCCACAGATCCCTCATGAGTCTTTCATGGTGAGTTTAAATAGCAAAAACAACAAATCACTCATTTATAGATCAAACATTTTATTCTTTATTTTTATAGCATTCAATAAAACCATAAAACAAACAATCCCAGAGGCAGAGGAACTCAGGACAAGTCAAGAATGCATTCTCAGTGGAACTAAAGCAGAGCTGAGTCTGACATAGCTTTCCTCCAGAGGATCAGTGCGACATATTTTAAACTCATCATTTAAAGTGGATCCGTTTGTTGTTAGTTTCTATCTGCCGAGGTGATTCCCTGGCAAAAAACTAACCGCTGTTCAACGCAGACTGGCTTTAGATTTCTAAACAAAAACAAAACCTTAGTGAGTGATGTTCTTCTAGATGATCACCATACAAAGAGGAACACACTCTCTTTGTCACACAGTTTTACAACAAAGACGAGGTCGAGCTATTTCATAGCAGTTCTTCCTACTTAAATATCAGGAAATAACATTAAATAAGTAAACACATCCTCAGACTGTTGAGCCTGAAGGTGTTTCACATAGAAAAATAAAGATAATGCAGTGGGAAGAAACAAACATCTGACCTCCTGATCAAAGCGCAGCAAGAAATCTGAGGACATCGATGGGCTTGGAAAAGAAGAAAGCATGGCACATTCTGAAAATTCACGACTTTGTCTTAAGTTTGACTGCATACTATTTATGTCATCGGTTAACGGTCATTTTACACAACTTAGCAGAAGACTCCCAATAAAGGTAGAAGCCCCTAATTTTTTAAAAGTTTGTCCATGGCATTTTGTTAATGTCATTCTTCTTTAACTCTCCTTTCTCTTGTGAAATATTTTTGTAAACTCAATTTATCAGAATTATGTCAGGATACATCCCTAAAATCTGGTAAAAATATATATTTGTCATTGGACTTGACATATTTCAGACTAAAATAGTAAAAGAAAAGATAAGAAAAACAACAGCAATGTTGAGTAATTTCAATTTGTAAACTGTTATATTTCTGTAGTGTTGACATCCATTGGTATTTTCTTTTTTGTTCTTTGCTGTATGATGGCTTGGGTTCTATTGCATTTTTGAGCATTCCTATCATTGAAACCCACACATACCTACTACCTTTAACGTAATAAGATTCTAATAGTGAAATGTCAAAAGATTAATGAGCTCAAAATTTGCATTAATACTTTTATTGATTACTGTAAGTACTTACATTTCCTTAAAGTTGTTTTTAAAGATTTTAAATGTTCTTTTTTGCACAACACTGTTAAAGAAATGCCACAAACGCATGACTCTCCCACTGCCATGCTTTCCTGAAAACAGGGTGATCTACACTGATTTATGTCTTTAGTAGGACCTGGTGGTTTCAGTTATGTAATTGTGACTGTTTTGACTGATGTAAATTAGGATGAATGTGATTGAATTTGAACTGGATCCTAAAAGAGGCTAAAGAAGATCTTATTTTTTGGTAGTTTCTCTGAACATTGCACAATCTGACCGGAGGGGAGACTTGCTAGGATGACCACTCCAAGGAAAACTGGAAGCTCTTTTAAATGCTTTCTACACATTTTTGTTACTATAGAGTGGAAGGATTTGAATTGTTTGTAAATAGCAGTGAAAGCCTTAACAGATTGCTCAGTGTGTTGCTCTAGACTTAAACGATCTTGACATTGTGTTAAAACACATCAGTAGCTGCGTGAAAAAAAAAAGCTAATTCATGGTTTGTTTTTTTGGAGGAAGCTTTTGAAAAAACATGACAAAACAAATAAAAACTTAAACTGTATACACACGTTTAATGTTATAGTTTTTATCCGGTAATAGAGCAAATGTGCACAACACTGGAGGGCAAAAAAAGCTTCCGCATCCGCTATCCAGAGAAGTGCTGCCAAGGTTGAAACAATTTTGCTAGCAAAATTAAATCTAGGGATGTAGTTTTTACTACTTTATATAATATTTGTACAGATGGCAAAAAATACAACGCAAAGCTGATTGCATTTAGCAAAAAGCTCCCTGACCAGTTTCAAATAGCTAACAAGCCATGGGATGACAGTCCTCAGAATTGATGGCCAGTTTAGAATGGGGGTATCAACAATTATCTAATTAACAACAACATACGTAGGCTTGGTACACATCTACTTGAATGTATGAGTTCATAAATAAAATAATTTCTTGTAACTGTACCTCTCAATTCAATAACTCTCTTAGTGTTCTGTGCTAACTTAGCAAACATTAGATGTAGCTTTGCATGTGGGCAAGTTACCTTAAATAAATTAAACGATCTTATGAAATGACAGGGAGTTTATTTTATTTAAACTTCAACATACCTCCAATGAAGTGAACTGAGCAGATTCTATCATGATCATGAACATCATCGCTCCTCAAGGATACTAACCATTGCCTCGGTGTATTTCATCAGCTGGAAGCCTAGTACATCATTACTGTCCTTGTTTTATCTATTTGTGGAGCCTACACGCTCCACTGTTAACTGCACTGACTAAATTTTATTTCACCTCTGTTTAGCACCATCCATTGACAACTGACAGCTAATGACAATGGTGATCAATGCGGGTGAGCATTCCGTTTGACCTCCATTCAGAAGCTAAGGGCTAAGGGGGAGAGAGCTTGGGTGAATTTTTTTAACGTGTCAACAAGGTGTGTACAGAATTTATTTTTCTGTACGCACCTTTCCTATATGAAATAAAAATTAGGTAAACATAGATTTTGGTTCCAGTAAGTGTTCTCTGTGTGGATTCAGTGGAGATGAGTAAAGAGGGGATTGCATGGAAGGTCCTCTGGGGCATAGACAAGATATACTGTATATATTAAAAACCTTTCCTTACTTTCCATTTTAAACAAGCAGTATTTGTGAAAGAGGCTGTATCAGTTTTAACTTCCTGCTCTAGAAAAACTACAGGTAAAACTGACCAATCAGATTGTCTCTTTGAGGGCAGGCTTCCACAAGTGTGCAAAATCAAATATGATCAAAAAGTGTGCGCTGAGACAATCTTTGGAAATAATAACTGGTAATGAAATTTATAGCGGCTCTATATGTAAGATGGATTAGATAGATAGATAGATAGATAGATAGATAGATAGATAGATAGATAGATAGATAGATAGATAGATAGATAGATAGATAGATAGATGGATAGATGGATAGATGGATGGATGGATGGATGGATGGATGGATGGATAGATGGATGGATAGATAGATGGATAGATAGATAGATAGATAGATAGATAGATAGATAGATAGATAGATAGATAGATAGATAGATAGCATGCATTAACTTGTCAGATTGTTGTTAAAACATAAGACCAAATGACGTCTGATTAAATGTTGAAGTACAACACAGCGCATGCTTCAAACATTTTTAAAAAAATGACAAAGTTCTTGATTTTGTTTTTTCATTAAAATTAAAAATAACAGTCTTTATAAATATTTACTTCCTTTATGAAATTCCTCGCTTTCCTACAGTTTCGGTTTACGTATCATTATTTTTTGTCTTTTGTTTTTTTCCCCCACTCAGTCTTCCTCTGAAAGAGCTTCGTGAGGAGTTGATGGCCGGGACTTGCTTTGACCTCTGCTGTCCAGCTTCCTGTCCTGCAGGAAGTCTCGGATCTCGCCAGGCAAACGCTGGAACTTCTCCTGAAACTCTGCCTCCACAGCCGCCTGCAGCTGGAGAGTTGTTTGCACTTGTAAGAGTCTGGAGCTATCTCCATGATTATTGAAAGCAAAAAATCTAACACTGCCCCCTAGAGTCCTAGATGTCACCGGCGTGTCTTCACATTCTGCCCCTGCAAAAGGATTCTACCCCTTAGACATTTTTTTTTTCACATTACAACCTCAAATATTAATCTAATACATGGGAGGTATTATCGCTCTTGACACAACGTAGTGCATAAATGTGGAATAGTTTTTAAAAGTTGGATGAATATATCTGAAGTGTTGGATCCATTTTATTGAACCCCACTGGTTCGGTATGTAGCTGAATCCCAGTCAGATTGGATGGAGTGTGTTAGTGAAAATTAGTTATTAAGTCTTTCCACAGAATCTTAATTGAATGAAGGCCTATGATTTGACTAGGCCAATATAATGCATGCATATTGTCAGAGTCTAAATCTCTGATTCATATATTTATCAAAAATACCTTCACAACGACACCCAAGTGCCATGAGTGTATATAAAATGAAGTCTTTACTTGCTTTCATAGCAAGGATCTGTCTGCTAGATCTTACAGAGACAACTAAAAAAAATACAGTTTTAACATTTCCTAACATTTTATAACAGGAGAATGGCCGTTTACTCCTCCCACACATTCCTTTGCTTCTTCAAAGGGGCAATAAGGTTTTATTACCCAAATCTCCTGCTAATCCGGGGAGCACATGTCCTCAACTAAGCACCCCAGAACAAACTCCAGTCTTTACATATCAATTATGTGTTACCTACACTTTTTTTTTAAACTTTTCCACAAATTTCTCCCTGACAGGTCCATTGGTTTTCATGATGTGAATTGTTCACTGACCAATCTCTGAAAGCCTTCACAGAACAGCTGGACTTAAACTGAGATTAAATCATGCACAGGCAGGCTCCAATTAGTTGACTTCTGAAAGAAATAATTTGCATAGGACAAATTTAGGGGTTCAGAGTACAAGAAACAGATAACTAACGCATGCAGCGTTTTTCTCTTATTTTTCTTAAAATACCAAATTCATAATTTCCCTTCCACTTCATATTATGCACTATTTTGTGTTGGTCACTGTCATAAAATCATAAAATCCATTACAGACTGGAGCAGTTGGAATGAGAAATTGGAAAATCATGAAAAGCATTTGTATGGCACTGTGTGGCATATTCAGGTTAGAAGCAGGAGAAGCGGCAGATGGCGGATTTCACCATTGGTAACATTAAAAAAAAAACTACATCATATTTGGAAAAGCATTGTGTCTATTGGAAATCTACCTTTGGTTTCTGGTCTTGGATCTCCTGCAGGAGGTCATTGTGCTGCTCCACCAGCTGTTCCTGACGCTTTGTTTGAGTTTCCTCAAGCTAAGGACAAAAAAAGGGTTGTTGTTTTTTAAGCCATTCCCAATCTTGTTCAGGGACTAAAGGTTAGTAATAAATTCCTGGAACTCAAACGTCCTCTTCCACTGCTCACCCGCTTGATGTTTTGCACAACCTCGTTGACGTAGGACTTGTTGATCTCCATCTTCTCCCTGAGTCACACAGAGACCAGTTTACAGTTAAGATATTGTTTCCACTGTCTAACAGTTAACTGTACAGATTAGTGCCTGAGGTAGAGAACGTACTCCTCGGCCAGATGCTTCTCTTTGGTCTTGGCTTGGTTGATCTTCTCAGTTCTCCGTCGATCCATCTGTCTCTTCAGCTCCTTCTTCTCCCTACAGCAGCAGGAGGAAACATTTCAACTGATAGTGACATAGTGCATAGAAAACACTTTTTATGAACTAAGGCTGATTGATCAACTTTAGTAAATCTAAGTAAATCCAATGGAATGATTTACTCACTGCATTCACATAGGGTTTGATTGGGTTCTAAGTCACCTAGTGACATTGTAATGTAGAGCTGAGGATCATCTGCATACTTAAGGATAGTTATTAATAACACAGGACTGTTACAAGAGTAATAAAAGCATTGAAAAAGAAAAGGGCAAGTGAACATGACCAATATATGAATATTTTCAAATTTTTGGAACAAAATTGCAAACTGTTTGCAACTCATGGTAAAATGTTGAGGGCTTTTGAATTCTATTCAGGCAGAAGCTTTAAAAACTCTAAATGTGTGCCTGGCAAATGTAGATTTTAGGGACATTATGTCATTGGAGCCCATTTTCACCATGTCCTCTATTGATTTCAGGCATTGAGCACTGTGAGGAGTTCCGCTGTTTCAATAGCCCTCTTTGCAAGATTGACTTTGTTTGGGGAAATGACATACGTACGCCAACCGCAATATTTACATTGTATCCAGATACAACCCACCCAGACATTCATCAGGATCTTCCAGTACATTTCTTGCTGTGTGAAAAAAAGCCAAAAGGCAATTTTCTGGTAAAAAAGTGGTGTATAAGAAAAGACAATTACGGTTAAACACCAGATGGAAATGTTCGCGAATATTCCAAATTATCTCCCTGTCTTATTATCGTGTGGTTATTTCAGGTTATTCTGTGTCCTCATCTGGAACTGTGACGGAATTTATTCTTTAGGAAGAGAGAAAACAGTCAGTGCGTTTACATGCTGCAAGATAAATTTGAATTATGGACTTAGTCCGACTTAAATCTGGCAGTAGGGGTTAGGGTTAATGCATGCATACATTTTAGCTCGTCTTAAGTTGAACTGAACTGGAGTTGAAGAAATCGGACTAAGCTACCCAGATAATGCAATTGGAGAATAAAATTGATCTGCCTGGACACTCCCACTTCAGGAAGTAATGAGACCATGAAAGTGGGAACAGTAACAACAGCAGCAACAAGTGTAACACAATCAAACAGTTCAGTAATTACAAAATGTTGAGTGCTGAAGTATTGTTGTCCATGTTTTTTGTGCATATTCTGCTTTTACTCTGTCTTCCTCACTGACTTTAGCATTTGTTCTATCTGTCTGACTTTAGTCCAAGGGGAGAATGTCAGCACGAAAAGGCACATGTCGTTATCTAGCCCCTCGGGTTAATAATTCTATTTTCTGAGTGACTAGCAAACTGGAATTCGACCCTCAACTCTGATTAAGTGCAATTTCTGCTAAAAGTTTGGTTTAGATATCCATGGTGAGTAGGGATGTGCAAAGCAGCCGATATTTGTATCTGTATTTGTGGAATGGGGAAAAGTATTTGTATTCGAGTAAAATTCGAAATAGGCATACTTTTTTTCACATTACACTTTTAATTGACATTATAATCAATTTAACTAATTATGGATATGAAATATTTTTCATCTTTTTAAATAAATCCAGCAATTAACATGTAATGGGAACTTATTTAAAAAAAGATAAAAAAAAAGGCCACTGAGGCGAAAAAATTTAAAAAAGCAACAAAAAAAGAAAAATTAGGGGATGGTTTTAGGCTACACCGCAAAGACTTAAGGGGGAATGTGCTCATGTTAATTGTAGAATTTCTCTATCGTACGTTATTGTTTGTGTTCCAAATGTTGCTCTTTAGTTATCTATTGAGTTATGTTGTTGTCAGTGTTTGGTGGTTGGGGGTGATTGTAGTGGCTCAGGAGTTAAGCCTGCCGGTTAAAGCCCTGGCTCTGACGGTCTCAGTTGTTGTGTCCTTGGGCAAGACACTTCACCCGTTTTCCAGTCACAGATTCCCACAACTTTTACCCCCATTTTGCATAAATAAAAAGTTCTACAGCGGAAGGAAAGAAGGAAGGAAGGAAGGAAGGAAGGAAGGAAGGAAGGAAGGAAGGAAGGAAGGAAGGAAGGAAGGAAGGAAGGAAGGAGAGCATTTATGAGGGAGGGAGGAAGCTCTGCTGAAGAACCAATCATTGCTTTATTCCTACAACTAAAAGGCTGAGAAGCCTGCTATAGCAGAGACCAGCAATAAAGAGATGAATGAGGATTTGAATGATCGTTTTGCTCTTCTTACTTGTCACAGATATCTTTGAGCTTCTTCATCTGGGAGTTATGGCTCTCCTCAGCCAAACTGGTCAGTCGCTCTGTAAGCTGAAGGAAAAAGAGATCCTTGACTCTCATTATAGAAAACATGCTGAGCTATAATGACAAGCGCAATCAATCTTAGACTGAGGTCTTCTTTAGAGGTGTGGAAGATTCATGGTGTCAGACGTTACCATCTTGATGTGTTCCCTCTGCAGATACTTCTGACTGTAGTACTGTTCCTGCCTCAAGGCTAGAAGCTGCTGCTGCTGCTCGTCTCTCAGCTGCTGGAGACGTTCGTCTTTTTCGCTCTCCGAACACGAACCCCTGACAAACGCAAAAGCATCATCATGTTACCCTGAGACTTATGCAGCACACATTCCTTATATGGCAAAAAAAGCTTCTGTAGTTATTCTGTGTTATATTATTGTATTTTGGACTGAGTGCTCTGCACCTGCTCTTGCTGAACTGCCTTGCCGTCTTCTTGTACTTGTTGCTGAACTCTCGGAGGAGCTCTGAGGTCTTCTTCTGGTGTCTTCTCACCAGCTCCTTCAGCTCCTTAAACTGACGCCTTTGCTCCTTCTGGTAAACCTTGGACTGCTGCAGAGCGTCTAAGGTGCATGCTGGGATATCTGTCCGTATATATCACCAGATTTAATAGCTTTTATAAAATAAACAAATCTGACCATTTGAATTTGGGATAGCAAATGATCTTGTGGTAGCTACCAAACATAGACATATGATTATTTGATGAAGCTAAGCAGAAACCCAAAATGTTTTTACTATCCATTTAATTACAGTGCTGTGTAGAAGTATGTTTCCTTAACATTTCTTGTACCCTGGTAATCTGAGAAAATACAAAAAAGCTGGTTTCAGATTCTAATTTTAGTTATTCAGCTGAAAAAAAGCTTTCATAACCAACCTGGTACTAAGTGAAAAAGTAACTGCCCCCACCCCACACTTAGTGGCAAAAATGGACCTCGGGTGTTTGACATCTTGTTTTATTCAGAGATTTTTGGCCCACTCCTCTTTGCAAAATGCATTTATTTCAGCCACAATTAAAAGTTTTCCAGCATGAACTGCCTGTTTAAGGTCATGCCACAGCATCCCAATCAGATGAAAAAGGGAAGTTCATTTATGTTCTCCACCTAGACATGATTTATAGCATGCATTACGTTCGCCTACTCACCAGGACAAGTTCGGAGCCACTTGGAGTCCTTTGAAAACAGTTTATATCCAGTTGCGATCAGCGTATATCCATGTAATGGGAGTTGTGGTGGCACAGTAAGTTTTTGCTCTAAATAAGGCATTATCTGCCACAAAACTCCATCGTTTAACCAATAAAATTCTTGTTCAGACTACAACTGACACGGGGGACTGTAGTAACGTCACTGAAATCACAGTTTTTAAAATTTGAAATAAAGGACTGTAAATACCCCAGAAGTGAACAAAGAAACACCTGTGGGATGCTCCGTACTCTGAGCAGAATAGTGCAAGTGATTCATACAAAACATTGATTACATAAAGGAGTTTCATGGCAGATAATGTCTTATCACAAGGATCTACACTGTTAGTGACTGGATATAAACCCCTCTTCCAAAGGACTCCAAAGGGCTCCAAACTTGTCCAGGTGAGTAAATGAATGTAATGCATACTATAAATAAGGTCCAGGTTGAAAAAAAACAAACAAACTTCCTGTTTAAGCCAGTACACTGACTTGGTCACCCCAGATAAGGATAATAACTTCCTCGCCACAGCCATCGGCGTATTCAACCTCTTGAAGAAATTAATCGTATGAAATGCAACAACACTTGTTTCCCTCTAGGAGCAATACATTATGTTTGAAATGAATTGATGATTGAACATCAATATGCTCTCTGAAGTATTTGTGGAATGTCTGGCCTCTCTCTAGGGAAGGTTCCCCACTAGTGCTGTGTTGAAAAAAAAAATTTACTCTGAATTGATTCATACAGAAATCGAATTGATTCACAAGTTCAAACATAATTTTTTTGAATAGTTTGCCCTTTTTACAGCTATAATAAAAAAGGAAAAGTCCAGAAGGCCATTTTAAGTCTTGTGTCTGAAGGTTAAGTCATTGAATTGCAGGCATATAGTTAAGCAAAAAAAAGTTAATAGCACTGACGCATATCAATATCGAACTAGATCACATTGAATCAGATCAGATTGTGATAATCGATTCTAACTCTTGAGAATCCAAATCAATTCTTGAAATTTTAATTGATACCCAGCCCTATTCCCCACTGTTTTTTTTGTTGTTGTTGTTGTTTGTGTATTATGGCTCCAAAAGTAGTTTGCTACTGTCCCAAAACTTTTTAATTAGCTTCGTAACCCTTTCCAGAAAGATATAACAGATTTTTTTCTCACCTTTTTAACTTTTGTAAGATCAGGGGAAGACGTCATACTAGTGTGTCATACGGGTTCTGTTCAACTGATTTCTTGATTCTACAGGTCTGCTGTAAACACACCTGTATTGCAGCTAAAGAAACTACACTCAGATTGGTCTGGTTTTTACAGGATGTTTCGTTCGTGATACTGTTTTTATGTATCAGGACTGGTACCTTTCTAATGTACCTGCATTGCTATTGGTTTGTAAAGCGATACTATGATTTTTACATTTCTTTTTTACATTTAGGTGTAACAAGTAAAACAGCAGAAATCTGCATGGGACTTTTTAAAGCACTGTATGCCAGCTACTTATTCAGTGCAATAATCATACTTCACAAATGGAATTTAAAGCCTTACCTATCAAAACACTAAAAACCAGATCTTCAGTCTTTGCTGCTGGTTTGGCTGCGTCTGAAGTCCATAAATGAAACAATAAAAAGAACCCAGCAAAGTAAGCAGCATTGTCCATTTCTTAATACAAAAATCAGAGCTATGATTTATTGGTTTATTTCTACCTGTTGTAGCTATTTGATGATGGGCTGCGGAGGCTTTTGGCGTCGTAGCAACAGGGGTGTGGCCCACCGGACCCGAGGTAGGACTAAGTCCATTTTCCAGTGGAGCTGGTTTCAGCTCGTTCTTACGCTCTGTTCCTGTATCTGTCTCATCCTGGAAATCCGAAGGAAAAAGTTGCCATCGATAGAGAAACAAATAACATAAGATAGATCACAAATCTGACCCACCATAACCATTTATATGGCCCTCTAAACTCTAGAACACCCTACATATAGATCCTTTATGTTATATTTATGTGGACCTTGATACAAAATCAAATTAGTGTTTATTTTAACAACCCTAAGTCATATTATTATATAAAGATTTTCAGTTTTATATAATGTCACAATATAATTTTCAAGAGTTTCAAAAGCGTTGAATGCAGCTACAGATGTTTTTACTCATATCTTAACGGTGTGTCATAGTTTCATCAATACAACCGGCCCTTTCAGGATATTCATGAGCTTGATGTGGCCCAAAATGGAAATAGGTTTTACACCCCTGAGATAGATAGAAATCTTACCTCGGTCTGCGCCTCCTCCTCGCCGTCCTCCAGAGTCAGCGCAGCCAGCTGTTTTGCTCTCTGCTCCAGGAGGTTCACATATCGGATAGGGTTAGAGAGGGCCTCGATCACATCTGGAGGGGAAATGAGAACACAGCTGGATGTTAGAGTTTATATAGATTTGGGCTTAGAAACTCAGAAAGTTTACTATCATAGTTGGGGAATTTGTCATGTGCGCGATACAAAATTTGAATACATTTTGATGGTAACGTACAGGATTGTTTATTAAAACTGCAGTTATCATGAGTGTGTAAAACCTTAAGTATGGTGGAATTATATTTTTCTAATCGTATAGTCATTTGCAAAACAAGATTGAATAACCCATAATAATTATCACATTTATTCTCCCAAGATCTTGAATGTTCTCAGAAACCAGGAGAATGAATAGGTACACTGAAAATCCCCTAAATATTCGATTTAAAAAATGTATTGCATGTGACTCTAAGGAGCTGTGAAGTTTACATGATCCCAGGAAACTTGAACAAATGTGTTTATTTAGTCGGCGATAAAGTGTGACGTTCCAAAAATGTCAGTATGCCAAAGGAGAATGGGCTGTTTATAATGAGAACGTTCAGTGCCAAAACAATTCCTAAAGAGGATCTAAACAACTTTTGTAGGCAACAAAATCTAATATCTTCAAGTAGCCTTCAGAAAGGTCGGCATAATTCCATTTGGGGATATTGACAACCTTTCAAAGTAGAATTATAGGAAAATAAACTGAAAAAATTACAACCCCAAATCAGAAAAATTTGGGATGGTATGTTAAATCAAAATCAAACTCAAAACAGTACTTTTTAAAATTGTAGGGTAATATAGGGTAATGTTTTAAACTCATTTATCAAGTCAGTCAGCATAGCATAATAATAACCTGCCAAGTGGGTAACTTAAGAAAGCTTTTTACCAATATCTCAAGGAAATTTCAATCAAACGCAACTGGACTTGGTAATTTGTCTTGGAAGACGTTTCACCTCTTATCCAAGAGGCTTCATCAGTTCATGCTCGCCGCTGACCAGGCTGGGACTGGTCCAACTAACTGGTGTGCAGACTCAGCTATTTAACCTCTTGAACAACAATCATTATGTCATTGAAACCTTTGTGCTCCATGTCTTAACGACGGTCGTTGGCGTGCCGCCTATTGGTGGAGGTTAGGTTTCGGCTTCGTTAGTGCCCTATTGTGTTATAACGACAGTCATTGGAGTCACAGTTGTTTCTGTTATTAGAGGCTAATTTGTTTGAGTCTTCTAGGGAGGGATGAAAGGGCAGCATTGTAAATTGGAGATAGGTGATGTCTCAGGCCTCCTCCTCTGTTTAGCGATGGTTTCTCTACTTTTACATAGATGGCTTCTTTTACTCCTCTTTCAAACCATCTGTCCTCTCTGTCTAATATCTGGACATTGCTGTCCTCAAAGGAGTGGGCTTTCTCCTTGAGATGTAAATGAACAGCAGAGTCCATGCCTGAGGAGTTAGCTCTCCTGTGTTGGGCCATGCGTTTGTACAGTGGTTGTTTGGTTTCACCAATGTAGAGGTCCTTGCATTCTTCATTGCATTGGATTGCATACACCAGGTTGCTTTTGTGTGTGTGTGGTGTTCTGTCCTTGGGATGTACTAGTCTCTGTCTGAGTGTGTTGCTGGGTTTGAAATACACAGGGATACTGTGTTTGTTAAAAATCCTCCTGAGTTTTTCAGAAATCCCAGACACATATGGAATGACTACATTGTTTCGTTTGTTTTCTTTTTCTTTTTCCACCACTTTGTTGGCTTTCCTTCTGGAATTAGCTGCAGTTTTCACAAAAGTCCATCTGGGGTAACCACAAGTTGTGAGGGTGTCTCTCACGTGCTTGCGTTCTTCCCCTTGGGCCTGTGAGCTGGTGGGTATGTTATCAGCTCTGTGTTGCAGGGTCCTGATAACACTAAGCTTGTGTTCCAGTGGGTGGTGTGAGTCAAAAAGTAGGCATTGGTCTGTGTGTGTGGGTTTTCTGTATACCCCAATGTGGAGCCTTCTGTCCTTTCTCCTCTGGAAAGGACAGAAGGTATGGAAGTTCGGTCTGGAATTCCTCCGTTGAGGAGCAATAATGCCCGAACAAGATCTGTTCGGACCAATCCAATCGGGCTTACAATGATTGACAGGGGAACAACAGTAACGTCATTAACCACGTCACCAAAGAGCACCTGGGTTAAATATGTTTACAACAACGATGGCTGCCGCTGGAGAACTGAAATTTGTAGATTCTGCCATTGAGTCTGTTCTAGAAGATATCGACAGTGCATTAATTTTAAAAGAGGAATTTTAAAAGAGGAACAGATAACGTCCGTTGCTCTGCAGAGCAACGTCACACACTTCCGTTGCTCTGATTGGTTATAAGTCTATCCAATCGAGTGCAGAGGCATTTTTTTTCGGCTTTCGTTAAAACACACCCCATAATCACAGCCCAATGGAGCAGTATCAGACTCACATTCTGATTAGAATTGAGTATGGCTATGTCAGGCTAATTACCTACACCATATCAGTAAACATTTCTTCACGGTGAAGTTGGTAGACTCTCAGGACTCTTCGTCTGATAGGACAGACTCAATCTTAGAACACGTCAGGATATTCAGTGCTCTGAGGGTAATTTCCATGGTAATACAGGACGTAGGAATCCTAATATCAGTTCATTTGACCGACCCTAAAATTATACAGTGTCACACAATCAGACTATCACTATATCATGAAGAAATATTACACACTTCTCTCAGTATGTAAAAATAAACAGAAAGGGTAATTCTTTATATGAATTCTCCCATAACACCTTCCACATCTTAAACAGCTTAAGAACTTTCTCACTAAGTAGGTGGATAAACAGAATCAACAAAACTGTAATCAACTTGGAAGTTCCAATTAGAACAGTTCACCATCAGTCAGGATCAGAATCTGATGTCCAGTTTGTCAGAGAGAATTGAAGAAATTAACAAAGGCAGTTTTTATTTATCATCACCTTTCCAGGGGGTAAAGATCAGATGGGTTTTTACCTGCAAATGTATCTGGGACGTAGTCTTTGACTTCAATGTAGACGAACACAGCTGGCAAAATCAGACACTGATTTCTCTCATTCCTCAAGCCGATGTAACGATAACCTGCAGAGGAAAATGTGGACCAAAACATTCAACACTTTATTTTCAAATTTCTACATTTCAGATGTTTAATTCTTTAATATCAGAGATAAAATGAGGATGATTATTTCATTTATTAAGGGAAAAAAGCTATTCAAACCAACCTGGCCCATTGAGTAAAAACAATTGTCTTTAATTATTCAAATTGTACGGAGCCCGGCAAGGGTCAGGGGTAAAAAAAAAATCTGTGCGCACGGATTGTTAAACTGTGAGCACGGATTGTTAAACTGTGCGCAAGGATTGTTAAACTGTGAGCACGGATTGTTAAACTAGCCTTTTACCGCTAGAAATCAATGATGGGATGTTTGGAACTATTGAGGGCTCCATGAACCACGTGACCGCGTGTCGGCGAATTCAAAGTGTGTCGTAACTCTCTCTACTCAATAGGCTCTGGATTCAGCTATGTATCGTTGTCATGGTAACAGGTGATGTATTCCTTTAGAAAGTGTCATGGGAATAAATCTAGGCACATGAATCGTATATCAGCAAATTAGCCACTTTACTGGACATTAGTGACTCATCCAATACACTGCCACTCACTGAAAAGTATATGAATATAGTATAAAATCTAATACACTGTTATTATGAAGTTTGCCTCAGTGATAAAACAGGACAAGACAATGATACAGCTAGATTTTTCATAGAATTTTATAATATATAACTATAAAATATATTTTCTTTTGAACGGATAAAGATAGATAAATAAAATAAAAACTCCAAAAATATAAAAAATAATGAAAAGCATGTCTGTAGAAGTAAAATATTGACTTTAGCAATGTGTGGGCGCACGTTTGGGCATGGTTTAACAATCCGTGCTCACAGTTTAACAATCTGTGCTCACAGTAAACAATCCGTGCTCACAGTTTAACAATCCGTGTGCACGGATTTCCAACGGCCTTTTTTTTTGTTACGTAAAATTGATCTTAAAAGTGATTTGAAATGAACTGGCATCACGTAAGTCAGATCACTACCAGACCTGCAGAGTCATGAAATCACTTAAATAGGGCCTGTTTGACAAACGCAAGTACTGTAGACCATCGCCTATTTAACGTTAAGTTTTCACAGATATTTCTGTGGAATTAAACTCCATATTATTTGTAGACAATCTGCCTATTTGAAGATTTTTTGTCGTAGAGTAAATCCAAAATATTCTAAACAAAATGCCACTTGGAAAACTATTATTTTTCCTTGGAGATTATTGGCTGTCACACATTTTTATTTGGTCAACTGGAATTGCTCATGAAGCATCCATCCACAAGGTCCTACACTAACAGCGAGCCTGTCAGGATTACACTGCAAAATTAAACAATAAGAAAAAAGGAGACTGGGAGAAAATTGCTTCCATAGCAGGTTTCTGAGATAGAAAAAAAACTGTTGACCAGAAAGAACACAATAGTCGGTCTAACATTTGGCAAAAATGAAACTTTTTGAAAAAGTATATAAAGTGTCAGATATGGAGTAAAATTAGGACAAGATTTCAGAAAAAGTACATTCTCATCTCAACGGTCAAACAGTTATGCAGGAGGACAATTATTAAAAACAAACAAGCAACCTCCCTACTAAAAGCAAAAAAAAACCCTCACATGATTAGAAGTAACCACATGCCAAAAAATTGACTTCTACTGCAAAATCATTTGTACATCTTCAATCTGCAGGATTTCCCTCCTCCGGCTACTGACCAATGCAGCCTTTCTCTGGTCAATACTAAGATGCCTTCAACTAGGGCCCCTCATCAAAAGTCTAGAGTCAAGACTTTCCAGGTGGAGTTTAGCCATACACCAGCTCCGGGCTGCAGTGACTGCAGAGCGGGAGATCGATGGACGGATTGGTAAGGCGTCTGCAGTTATGAGGGCGCTGTACCGTCGTGTTGAAGAGAGAGCTGAGCCGAAAGGCAAAGCTCTCAATTTACCGGTCGATCTACGTTCCTACCCTCATCTATGGTCACGAACGCTGGGTGGTAAGCGAAAGAACGAGATCACTGATACAGGCGGCTGAAATGAGTTTCCTCCACAGGGTGGCTGGGTTCTCCCTTAGAGAGAGGGTGAGAAGCTTGGTCATACGGAGGGAGCTCAGAGTAGAGAACGCTGCTCCTCCACATCGAAAGGAGCAAGTTGAGGTGGCTTGGGCATCTGGTCAGGATGCCTCCTGGACGCCTCCCTGGTGAGGTGTTTCGGGCACGTCCCACCGGGAGGAGACCCAGGGGAAGACCCAGGACTCGCTGGAGGGATTATGTCTCCCAGCTGGCCTGGGAACGCCTCAGGATTCCTCCCGAGGAGCTGGCCTAAGTAGCCGGGGAGAGGGAAGTCTGGGTCTCTTTGCTTACCCGACCCCGGATAAGCTGAAGATGATGGATGGATGGATGGATGGGTAAGTTGGATACTGGCCAATAGTTTTCAAGAATGTTAGGATTGAAATTCTTTTTCTTCAGATGGAGCTTCATCACTGCTGTTTTAAAAGTCATTTGAAAAACACTGGCATGAAGAGACCAATTCACAATGTTTACCCTCAAGGAAACCACAAAATATCTTAAAAAGTGATGTTTGAATTGGATCTAAAAGGCAGGTAGTTGGATTAAGTTGAAAAATAACTCAACTGTCTTTGCAACAACCGGGACAAAACTCTCCAGTGTTTTCTTGGGTATATCTGTCCTTTAGACGTCTTAATATCAACTTTTTGCTGAGATAACAGCATATTTCAGATAACAAATTTTTTTTTTTTTTTTAAAGTGAGCATTTAAAAGTGCAATTGACTGGAATGCAATTAATTTAAGTCTTAAGAAAGGTTATTTGTGTTTGAATGTTAATCATTTTCCTATTAGACAAAGATGGCTTGCTGTGGTATTGGTTGGACTGCTCTATTTTTTGGTAAATAAAATTAGATTTATGCTATGCATTTTTAAATAGATGATTGGTCAAAAATGGATTGAAATGAGGACATTTCCTTTTTACATATTAATTATTAAAACTTTTTTCGTCTAAAATTCACATAGTTTTAGTGAAAGTTATGGACCATCAAGGCTTCATGCATTTATTTCACAAAATTATTGAATTTTCCTAGAAGGGAGAGAGTTAGTTTCAGTTAGCTTTGGTTACTTCCGGGTTAGCTTAGTTGGCTCATAGCTATATCGGCTCATAGTGTCAATCAGCTACCCCTACCCTCATAATCCCACTCTAAGGTCCACCTCTTTGCCCATTTTTGGGATTTTCCTCCCGTGACAAGGTGCGTAACACGACCAAGATGGTGGTGGGAACGGCCCAGTTGGCTTCAATTCAGCTCTTAAGGAATCTACGAGTAACGTTACCTAGGCTGCGGACATTAATAATACATTAATAATAAGTATGTAACACACTGTCCCTGTAATGCATTTTTCTTCTTATTCCACTCAGTAATAAGTCAGAACTTTTCTTTCTTTCTCCTGCCCTACTGTGTCTTATCCCACTGCGCTTTGTCTCTTGTCAAGTCTATGTGGAACGTGTCCATGAATTTTTGTCCGAAGTCTAAACCATGGAACTAGTCAGTTGGTCTAAAATCTTTTCCCACCCAAAAAGAGCGTCCTTGGGAACCCCCCTGTCCTCCTTGAACTTATGAGAGCTGGTATATCGATGCATAGGAGAAGTGGTAGGTCGTATGTTTCTCACTGCATTCTGTGGAAGACGTGGAGGACATACAGTATATATAATTGGACTTATGGTGACCGGGTTTCTACTGATCGGAGCAGGTGAATACTTGATTCAACTGGAGGAGCTTCTGGAAGCAATTGGCAAGCTGAAAGAGCACCACAAAGGATTAGGTTGTGCTCTTAGGACTCAAACTTTTTCGCTTCATGAGCAGGGATGCAAGCTGGATGTAGTCTGGCGATCTAGGTTCTGTTTCATGACTCATATGCGGAGTGTCGTCCAACATGGAGAAAAATTCAGCGCGGGTTGGTGGAGATTGTACCTCATTTGGATATTTACATGATGTGATTATCTGATCTAGTACATTCATATAAATGAGTTCTGATTGGGGGAAGGATATAGGTTCCTGAATCTCTTTTTTTCTCCTCTCCCATGTATCCTGACCCACTGTTTAACCCTTTCTCATTTGCAAAGGGGAGCGCCACCTTGCTTGCTGCAGACCTCAGCCAACTGGTTCTGTTTCTGTCTGTTTTTTCTTTTGGGCTGAAAATTTTGTTTCCACTGGTTACAATGACAAAAAAGCTGCTTCTGATTCTTTCCAGTCTTCAGAACTCCGCTGCATGTGTATACGGACGAGGACTAGAGGGCAGGAAAACATCAGACTAGTTTTAAAGTCATTGCATTGGCTCCCTGTGCTTTTAGGATTGATTTTAAGGTTCTTTCATTAGTTTATAAAGTCTTAACGGTCTTGATCCATTTTATTTATTCAACCTTCTTTTAAATTATGAGCCCTCACACTCCCTGGAATTCTTTGGCACTTAGTTGTTCCACAAGTCAGAATTAAGACATATGGCAAAGCCACAATCTGCAACTATGACTCTTGTTTGTGGAACAGCCTTCCGGAGAACCTCAGGGCCACAGAAACTGCTGATGCTTTCAATTTAGTTATGAGGGTTGCTGCCATTGGGTTTGCCTTGGTCATGGTGGGAGGGGCTCTGCACTGCAGCTTTATGGCTGTGCTGGGGATACCTGACTGTTGGGGTGGTTTCAAGTGTGGATGGATCTCCCAAACATAGTTTTCTCACAGTAGTATTAGTTTGGGTTGTTATTGTTATTTATTTTCACAAAGAGATAGGAATGGATTCAGAATTCCCCCCCCCCCCCCCCCCCCCCCCAGTTAAGTTGTAGGGGACGTGTGTATATGTCTTGTGTATACTGTGAGTTTAACTTGTTGGGCATGATTGATTTTGCTTTAAATGTGTTTCTCTTTTTAATCTTTTCATATATTGGTCTTAATCATGTAAATAAGAGTCGTACTGAATTTATCATGAAAAGTGCTCTACAAGTAAAATTTTATTTAATTTGAAGGAAAACCTAGCAGGAAGGGTTTCCTGTTGATTTGGTTGTAACCACAAAAAACAAACTAACAAAAAAACATGCAGTGTATAACATGCCAAGTCTGTCTGTGAGTGTGCACACTCCAGGATAAAAAAAAAGAAAAAGCATTGCATTTATTAATTTTCTCAGCTCTGGAGAACATTGCTGTTGCAGCTTGAGGCTCTTATCAGCCGTTTCCTGTTGGGGTTTTTGATGCCCTGCGATGGACTGGCGACCTATCCAGGGTGTACCCTGCCTCTCGCCCGCTGACAGCTGGAGATACAGTAGGCACCAGCCCCCCCGCGACCCCTTAAGGATTAAGCGGTTCAGAAAATGGATGGATGGATGGTTTTTGATGCCATAACTGACATTAGTTAATGAGATAAAATATGAGTAAGACTAACACTTTAATAGCATTTAAACATAACTGAGTCACAACAGACCTGGTCGGATAGCAGAGACTGGAATAATTCGATGACCGATGAACTTTCCTCCTTCCTCAAATGCAGCGATTCTCAGAGAGGCCAGAGTTGGAAGAATGACCTGTATGAAACTAGAAGTCATTCACCTGAAAGCAGTGTTTGATTTGATTACGACATTTCTCTGCTGCCCCTCACCTTCTTGAAGACGATGGGCTCCTCGTCCCACACTGGATTGACGGCGTTGTTGTTCTGGGAGGTTTTGGTCTTCAGGGCTTTCCTCCTGGTGTCTGCAGGAAGTCCAAACATCTCCACCTCCACATACACACCCACCCTACGCTCACTCAGAAACTGTCCTGAAATTACCTGTAATACACACGAGCCAGTGTCAGGATTATTCTAAGTACAGTATAAAAGGGGTTTTATACTTAAGATATACCTTCACAGAGAGAGTATTAGCTACAATGCCATCCACTGTGTTTTCTGTGAAAGGGTCAAAATGTTTGTCTGGACGCCTCATGAACTCTGGTTTCAGTCTGTAGCCACTGCGGCCGTTGTACTCAAACATGAAGAGGTTCAGCTGCATGGACAGATCTGGAATACAAAACTCAATTTAATTTGCAATATCACAAGTTTTTAAGCAACTCTTTCTTGTTGCAGTAGGAGTCACTCTAGGAAGCCAATATTCTTGAAATAAAATGCTTTTGGTGTTGTCTGGGCTATGCTGTGTAGATAATTTACTGACACTACAATATGTTGATTGGCAGAAAACGTTCCAATTTCTTAATTGGGTGGAGCAGTTTTAGCATTTAGAGACATATGTGTATGTGTTTTCTGCTGAAATTGGTAATTGGTTGTGATAATCTTAGGTATAGCAGAAGGTAAGCAGAAGCACTGTGTTGTTTTTTGATTTCCACGGGTTTATAGCACAGTCACTCTGGAAAGAGGAGAAAAGCTGCGACCATTTTCCTTGATCATTTCTTTTCCTGCATCCAAATCGGCATCCGATAGTATAGCGTCCACCGGCTGACAAGTATCTTAATCATAAGTAAGTATCGGCAGTTCCTGCCTTCCTCACCTCTGATTGGATAGAACTTCTTTCGCATGATTGGTTGCTATATGCCGGTCAACTGGCAGCGAGTCAGAGTAGCATGTAGAATGTTACGATTAAACTGAAAGTTTGCTGTCCCAACATTGAACTGCTGGCAGTTGGTTTCTGTCCATACTACATGCCATGGGAGATTCCATATTTGGCTGTTTTAACCATTTCGTCCTCTGTGAGCAGTTCCTGCAGTTGTGTGTGACATCATCCATGACACCGTTATTCCGGTTAGAAGTGTTAGATGCTATCCTTGACTATAGATCACCAGTGACATCAAGAGCAACCTTAACCAGAAGAAGATGGCATTTGAGGATGGTGATAATGAGAAGCAGAGGAGTGTGTAACGGGAACTGAAAAAGACTCTGAGACATGCTAAAATGGAATACAAGAGGAAAATAGAGAAGCGGCTGGAGAACAGTTACATCAAAGAGGTATGGAGAGGGATGAAGACCATCACTGGCTGCTACGTCTGTGGCTACTTCCTCCACCTCTGCGGCTGCTTCCTCCACCTCCATGTCCATGGCTTCCTCCTCCACATGTGCCTACTCTACCTCCACATCTGCGGCTGCTTTCTCCACCTCTGTGGGTACTCACTCCACCTTCAACACCTGTGCTGTCCCCCCTCCCCTGCATCCTGAGTCGCTCCGACTGTTGATAACATTAGAAGAGGTGGGCGTTGAGCTCAGGAAACTTCAACCAGAAAAGGCTGTTGGTCCGGATTGAGTTTGTCCAAGGCTTCCGAAGGAGTGTGCAGGACAATTGGCAGTTCCTCTGCAGAGGCTCTTCAATCTGAGTCTTCAGATAAAAAAAGTCCCAGTGCTTTGGAAGACTTCATGTCTCATACCGATGCCCAAAATAGGGCCACCGGTAGAGCTGAATTATTACAGACCGGTGGCTTTGACATCTCACATCATGAAGATCTTGGCGCAGCTCCTTGTCCATAGAATGAGACTGCAGGTTGCTGAGGAACTAGACCCCTCCAGTTTGCCAATCAGGAATACTTAGGATTGAAGATGTCCTTTACTTGCTGCACCTGGACGTGCCTGGTTCTTATGTCAGGATAATGTTCTTCAAATTCTCCAGCACTTTTAACACCATAAAGCTCTCTATACTGAGCAACAAACTTGTGGGTATGGGTGTAGCCCCGTCCCTGACATCCTGGTTTATGGACTACCTAAAATCTAGACCTTAATATGTCAGGGTGGGGAGATGTGTTTCGGGGACACTGGAATGCAGCAATGGGGTCCCACAAGGACTTGTTAGATCAGTACTGGTGTGAGGAACACAGCTGGAGGCATGAATTAATGGATGTCTGAGATGTGAGGTGAGTCAAAAGCCTTTTATTTTTTTGAGAGGATCTGAGTTTTCATGATGACTTTGTGACTGCTTTTTGCTGGATGTGTTGTTAAGATAAGCCGTCCATGTCCTCACCCTCCACCGAAGATAATGGAAATAATACTATTTTAGGCTGTATTGACCCAACCCATTTGGGTCTTATTATATCGATATGTTTTCTCTACTCGAGATGTTTCTCGGTCTAAAGTGATCGTTGTTGAAAAAAGGGGGTAAAAGTCTAACAACCGCGGTCTTCTGGCTGAAACCGGCTGCAGCCTACGTTAGCTTCAGTTAGCTCCCAACTAGCTTCTGTCTAGCTTCTAGCTATGTCGGCTCGGAGCGTTAACCCTGCGCCCCCAGTCTCACAGTGCCACTCTCAGCTCCACCTCCTTGCCCATTTTGGGAGTTTCTGAGAGTGACAAGGTGAGTAACGCGGACAAGATGGCGGCGGTGGGAACCGCCCAGTTGGCTTCATTTTTGCTCTTCAGAAACCTATGGGTGACGTCAACGATGGTTTGTCTATTATACTGTATATACAGTCTATGGCTTACAGTCTATGACTATACAGTCATCAGAAGTGTGCTTCTATATGCTGTTGTCTGCTGGGGAAGTAGCACTACGGACAAAAACTGTAGACGTCTGGAAAAACTGGTCAAAAAGGACAGTTCTGTACTGGGTTGGGAGCTGGACCCTGTAAAATCTGTGGTGGAGAGGCAGATCAGGAGGAAGCTGAAGGGGAATCTTGATAATACTAAACACCCGCTCCATGATGTCCTGACCAGCCAGAGAAGCAGCTGAAGTGAACAATTGATCTATTTGAGATGTAGGACTGAGAGGTTCAGGAGATCGTTTGTTCCTGCAGTCATAAGACTATTCAACAGAGACATCCAACATGTTTCCTAAATTATTTTATTGTGTGAATGCTGTAGGCATTCACACTATTGTGATCCTGTTTCTCTTTATTCTTTATTATTATTATTATTATTCTCCTCGTTTCCGTACGTTTTTTGAAATTCAACTACTTCTGCAATTTTCATGCGATTTCAGCAATTCAAATATTCACGCGTTCAGCTTTTTCGGGTCTTTCCGGCTATGTCTTCTGGTATTTCTGCTTTTCATACTTTTTAAAATATTCAGCTTTTTATGCGATTTTCGCTTACATTGAAATGAATGGAAATTCATGAAAATTCCGGAAAAATTTTGGGCTTTTCCACAGCTAACTACTTCCACAAAATTTAAGCTAGAATCGCCATTCAAACTTTAAACGGGTCACAAGGCTTTAAACTATCTTCGTATGATTCAGCTTTTTGCTATCTCTTACGGTTTTCATAAAATCGCGATTTAAAAATCATTTAAAAATGTTCAGGTTTTCAAATTTATAATGTATTTCAATGACGGAATTCTTCAACTGGCAGAGTGTCCACTCTAGCAACTGCCGTTTTTGGCCCTTTTCTGAACTTTCACAAACAAATTACTCCTGTTCATACAAATTTCACACAATCTACACATATTATATATTAAAACGCAGGAAATATTGTTGGGATTCAGGAAATGTAACCCTCATTGAAGTGACATTTACACATTTACCACAAATGGCCCCAAAGCGATGAAAAACCACCCCTGAGTGGATCCTGCTCGAATTTCAGCATCTCAAAATTATGCCCATTTTTACAAAATCGCTGTGCGGACACAGATTAAGGTACACACATGACACAAAGAAGTATTAATCACCAAAGCCTCCTGATACTCAAAGTGAAATCCTTATTTCGATAGCCCTTATACTTCCCGAATAACATAACATCGTTCGGAACCAAGTCAAGTCAGATTTCTGGTTTTACCAAAATATACTCATGTTTGACATCAATTTATAGCTTTTATATTATATTTTCAAAAAATTGAGTGGTTTAAGACTGTTCCCGTATCCGTTCCAATAAAAACGATACATGGATCACGTCGATACGCCTTACGGTTCCCGAGTTATTAAGAGTAGTTTGGAAGAAGGATTCCCTGTTTAAACGGCTGAGGAATTGAGACACAAAAGTGAGGTGCTGCAGCTGGCCTCCTGTCAGCTTCTCTCCTGCAGGGCCAGCCTGTCTCTGATTGGCTGAGTAAGGGAAGGCCATTCTATTGCTACAGTTGGAGTCACCTCTTGTGGTGGACAATATAATTACAATGCGCTATGGACACTACATAGTGTGGCTGTGACCTAGGTAGTAGGAATCCACGAATCAATGGGTTGCTGGTTCAAATCCCAGATTCTTCCATCTCATTCATTGTCTTTGGGCTGTAAACTTCACCCACATTACTTGCTGGTATTAAGAGGGCCCAGTGTTGCTGTGTCCTTTAGCCTCACTCCTGTCACAGTGACCTAGGGAAGCAGTGTCTACAATTAAGTAGCCTGCTACCATGAATGGGAAACAGTGATTACTTTTAAAGGGTAGTTATGCAGACTTTTATGTTTAGGCTATTGTGGGCATTGTACATGGAGTATGATATTATTATACAACTTTATATTGACATCCATTATATTCAAACTAGTATTTAAGCTAAGAGTTTTTTTTAGCTAATTTTAGCAAGAATTGGCTTTGTAGCCATTTTTATTATACTGAATTGATCAAGTCATTAATATCCAATATATTAGTATTTCCCAAAATTCTACTGTTAGCATTTTAGCTAACATCATCAGTTTCAAACGGGTTACAACTTGCATTTCAGCTAATACCACAATCTTTCCTAATTCTAGCTGTAGTACAATTTACCAACTTTTCTCTGAATAAGCATTTGCAGAGATTTTCTCTTTCAGCAAACTTTGCTTACTACATTTCAGCAACATGTTAAAGGTTGCATTTTAGCTAACATTGGTAGTTTAGCTTAATTTAGCTAACATTGGTATTTTAGCTTAATTTAGCTAAAGCTGGTCTTTTAGCTTTTCAATAGTTTTGCAGTTAAGTATAACTGCATGGCTCTCACCTTTTTATGCTGATTTTTACTTTTTAAAGTTACACAACATACTATTTTGAGCTTGTTATAAAAATTTGACAACTTTTAGATTTTAGCTAATAGTTTTTCTACGTAGGACAATTTTGAAACATTTTTCAGTTATTCAGCTTTTTACAATTCAGCAAATATTCTGCAGTTTTCTTCAAATTCTTCAGCAATTTTCAGCAAAAAAAATCAGCTTACAGCATTCACACTGCATTTTCGCAGGAAATGCAAATTTTTCTAGTTTTTATTCAGATTTTTTTCGGCCAATCTAAGATGTATTTGTAAATATACGAGCAGTTGAGAAATTAATTTTTCGCCTTTTTTGGGGATAAATAGAGTATCTATCTATCTATCCATCCATCCATCCATCCATCTATCTTTCTTAGCGGCTAGTCCCCCTTTTTTTTGGCCTCTGATTAAATAGAAAGTCTCTCAAGCGACTACAAAACGTCACAGCAATATGATGGGGGTTCGTTTTTGAACTATTAGTCCTTCCACCAACAGAACGAAAACATATAGCACTCTTATAAGTGTGTGCTGTGATATTTAGATTTCATGTCTACAGCTCTGGTTGATGGTGTGAAATTCTGAATAATATTTTTTTCTGGCTCTCTGACTATAACTCTGATTTGTTGGCTCACTGGTTAAGATGATGATTCTGGCTAAAACCACAAGTTCAAATCTAGGATGGGTATTATGTGTTGTCACCTTTCCCTTGCAATCAAAACTTTTTTGGAGAGTTTTATGATGAAAATGTAAACTAATTAAAATCTCATACTTATTGCGTTGTTCGATTTACTTGATTTGTTTCTGTTTGCTCTCAACACTGTAATGTTACAAGGAGAGTACAAATGCTAAACAGACATGTGCCTTTTTAGCCAGCTACGTGCAGGTCAGTTCCTAGCAGTAGGACAATTTACAGAAATCCACACATAGCCCATTAAGGCTTCATGAGGCGATAAGAGAACTTCCCTAACTTGCATATTGTTTGTTTAGCAGCCTCAACCGATTGAATTTATTTTGTCCAATTTGTTATCAAATTAAAAGTATGATCATGAATAGACAAAACAGTCTGATTCATAAATAACTGATTTTAATAAACAGCATAGAGATCACTGATATGAACATTAAGCAGTTGTGAGTGTGTGTGAATGATATGTTTACATGTAAAACAAATAAAACTTGAAGCGCTCAGGTATCAGCTCAGAATCAAGTGGCTGCTACAATGTAAATAAGCAGTGAATCTGGGACAGCCGGCAATTCTTCTAGCCAATCAGAGGCAAGAAAAGGCGGAACTATCCCCTAAAAGAAATAGCCAATCATACAAGATAAGTTCTTTCCGATCAGAGGCGAGGAACAGCAGTTATGATTGTACCCTTAATTGGCATACATCATTGAAATCACAAGAACCCTAGCTTGCAAATTATGTATAACATGTATACATAATTTACATAAAAGAGGTGTTGCAAAAATAAGCAGGCTTCATCTCAAAGTATCTCATGCCAACAGGACATAAAAAACGCCTAGGGTTAAATGAATGAATGATATTACTGGGTGCTCCCAGAAAAAGCCACAATGCCCCCTGTTAAACTCCTCTTGCACCAGGGGTGCTGCTACACTACTCTGAATAGGTTTTTCAAACATCTACAACTATTTAAATACATTTCCTGAACTACACCATCTCTAGTCAACAATAATTTGCAGAATAAAAGCTCAGAAGTAAATTTTGACATAAAGCTACCACACGCCAAAAGCCAGAAACATACTTCTGAGAGAGAAGTGTAGAACAAAAAGATGTTTTATTTGCCTTTGAAGACTGAACATGAATCTTAACTGGATCAAACCCAATCTAATCTAATTTAACCTGACTTAATGTGTTCTAGTAAGCTTTACCAGTACAAGCTACTAACATGTTTATCTGTAGTTTTTAATTCATTCAAAAAGTGTAGCAGTTTGCTTGCTAAAGAAAGATGTCAGTGCTGTGTCTCATGATTCCAAGTGGGAATACATTGGTTTAGCAGTGGCTCTCACTTGGCTTTCTATTCAAGGCAGACATTTTGGATTTTGAGGTTGCTTTTTAATGAGAAACTAGTATAGGGAAACATTTTTGCTCATTTTATCAACCTAAGAATTATGTAACCCATGTCTCCAAAACACATGCACCTCCCATCTCCCTTGCCTTGATTCACCCTGCCACTAGGGGCACTATATAAGAAGAGATGCTGCCCAGGTCACTTCCTGGCACCAGTTCCTGTTCCCTGCTCCCGGCTTGGACTGTGTTTGGCATGTGCTACAAACCGGAAAGTTATCCCTTCATAACTTCTCTGACACGGTGAGTTGCGCTTTCATGTTTTTTGACTTCAATAGTCCAACGCAGAATGAAACTAATCTGAAAAGCCTTAATATTAATTTTCTTCCGGTTTTTGGTAACCGGCATCTTTTGTTCTGCCCCTTCCCTGATACAGAATCTTATTTACCTGCAGTTTATTTTACTATTTAGGTTTTACTTACCTGAAAAAGAAATGTACGTACTTGATAAGGAAAAATGTAAAAGAATTATGAAAGAAAGGTTACCGGTAGCTGAATAGACCAGATTGTAATTATTTGTTTTGACCTTGTGTTTTAGGTCAGGTTTTTTTTCCCCTGCCCTGAACCACCAGATTCCTCTGCTAAAGAGGTGGTAAGCTGATCCCTGGTAGGACCTTCTATTTTTCTGATTTTTTTCCCCATTTTGAGGACACCTTATGTTGGATTCTTGCCCTATTTTTTTCACTCCTCCCTCCTTTTTTTTCCCTCTTAAACAAGAACTGAAGAAACTGAACTGTGGTGTTTTCCAAAACAAAAACCCAAAAGGATAATTAAAATGGAAAACTGAACTCTTTGTATTTCCCAAAAGAAAAAAAGATACAACTTGCACAGCACAAAGAAACCGGAAGCATATCTGTTTTGTTTGTGTCCAAAGGTTTTTCTTCCCCTTTGTTGTTTTTCCCCATGTGTCGTAATTGTCAATTGTAAATAATTTTGTTTGCTTTGTCTTTTGCTTTGATTATTAATTGAATACAATCTACTTTAAACCCAAATTCTTGTGTCTCCTACTTTTCATTCACTCCAAGCTCCCATAACGAAAATAGGTTCTTCTGTTTCTGTTATTTCATAACCATTCCATTGCCATACTTAGTTCTAACATCGTGGTTATGTAAATTAAAGTAGCATACGTGTTACATTTGGCGAGCTAGCCAGGAGCTTGGTAAGTGTATGAAAATTTGGTTTCATATTGAAAATGGTGATCTGAGGGAATATTAGCATTCTTGCGTTTTTGGTCCGGAATAATGGATTTTTTTGACAAATCAGGGGTTGATATTACAAGAAGTGTAATTGTTTCTGGTGTTACTCACACAAGCAAAGATAGTGATATTTTTGATATTTTAAAACAATATGGTCGATTTAAAAAAAATCGTAGTTGATGATGAAACTTGCCCTTTATATAAAAACCTGATCGTCGAATATAAATGTGGCTCTGCGGTTGTGGAGCTCACTAAAATTTTGCCATATACTCATGTTTCAGAGCATGACCCGGATTTAAAATTTTGCATTACGCTTCCGCAAGTGGCAAGCACAGTCCCAGTCGGGAACCCTCCCCCCAACTACATGAATGAACTGAAATTACTTGCCAGACGGAGTGGACAACAGTTTGAAAATGTATTGCAAGATGTGCTTCTTGAGATAAATCAGCACTTGAAATCTTTGGAAGGGGAGCCAACTAGTGGTTTTGAAGGGAGGAGTGACTTTTCAATACCTAATGTGGACGATGCGATTCCTCTGCCTGGCCAGCAGGGGGAACCAGAGGGTGCAACAGCTCAACCATTCAGTCCTACAGGTCATTCCTTATTTGACCAACAGAGGCCGCTGTTTCCACCTCAGAGACATTCTCTCTCTCAAGCTGATTTAAATCCCCCAGAAATACAAAAGGTTGTAGTGGAGCACATAGTGAGGACTGAAGAGCTCACATCTCACTCAATACCAAACCTGAGGCTCCGTTCATTCTCCGGCAAAGTACCGAAGCCTGCGAATGAAACTGATTATGAGACATGGAGATCACACATTGAATTACTATTAGCTGATGTAAATTTACCTCCAGCGCACATCACACGAAAACTAATTGAAAGTCTGCTGTCTCCTGCTGCTGATGTTGTGAAGGGACTGAAGCCCGACAGCCTGCCATCAGTGTATCTACAGGTGTTGGACTCTGCTTATTCCACTGTGCAAGATGGAGAGGAACTGTTTGCCCAGTTCTTAAACACGCTCCAGAACCTTGGTGAAAAGCCCTCCAGTTACCTTCAGCGTCTCCTTTTAACAGTGAATACTGTCGTTAAGAGGGGCGGAGTCGCAGCAGCAGATATTGATAAGCATCTATTGAAACAGTTCTGCAGAGGGTGCTGGGATAATGACATCATCACCAAGCTACAATTGGAACAAAAACGAGACAACCCACCTGCATTTGCGGATCTGCTACTTCTTTTACGGACTGAAGAAGATCGACATCTTGCAAAGGAGAGCTTAATGAAAAGACATATCGGCTCCTCCAAGCAACGTTCTATTCTCAATGCACAGACCTATTCCCGCAGTCATACAAATGAAACGTCTCCAATCAATGAGCTGAGAAGACAAGTAGAGAAGCTGCAACAACAAATGTCAGCACTGCTTGCACAGACTACCCACACCTCTGCGAAGACCAACCAAAACAAGTCGACAAGCGGTAAGACACAGAGCATAAGACCCAGAGCTGGTTTCTGCTTCAAATGCGGAGAAGATCACCATATTGCCACTACCTGCACCCAGCCAGCCAACCCAGCCCTGGTGAAACAGAAAAAATCAAGTCTCCAAAAACGACAGGAACAATGGGATGGAACCAACAATCAGAAGCAGTCAAACTAGAACCAGCCTCTCCTGCGGGACAAGCGGAGGCTGTCATAACCCAGTGTCCCAAGTACAGAACACAGAAGCACTTTAACTCACTGCCGAAAGGACTCATCGGGACTAAATGCACTGCTCAAATTTTCATCAGAGGAACACCAATCAATTGTCTGCTGGATACAGGATCACAAGTCACCACCATTCCAGAATCATTTTACAACACTTATCTGTCGGATCACGTACTGAAACCTTTGGAAGACCTCCTTGAAGTTGAGGGAGCAAACGGCCAAGCAGTTCCCTACCTGGGCTATATAAATCTGGACATCACGTTTCCTCCTGACTTCCTTGGAATTCCACTAGATGTTGCCACCTTGGCTTTGGTGGTGCCTGATGTCAAGGATCGTCAGTCATTCATCCTCGTAGGGACTAACACGCTTGACACTGTATACTCCTTTTCCAATGAACGGAAAGAAAACTTTCAACCGGTTCCATATGGTTATCGTGCTGTCCATCGAATACTGGAACACAGACACAAAATGAGAAATGAAGAACACCATGGACTTGTTAGATTTCACAGCACAAGTCCACAGACTATTCCAGCTGGCAAAACAGTCCTCCTAGATGGCATTATAGTCTCTCATTCTCTGCATGCAGAGAAAGCAGTGGTGATTGAACATCCAACCTCCTTTCACTTACCTGGAGGTTTGATGGTCCATTCCTGCCTGGTTGATTTTCCTGCTCATTATCCAGCATTACTGCCTGTTCCTGTTAAAAACGAATCTGACCACGATGTGATTCTCCCTCCTCGAGCTATGCTTTCTGAAATAAGTGCCTTTCAATGTGTGTCATGCGCTAATCAGGCTGCTTCAGACCACACTTCAGCCACCTCTTCAGAACCATTGTTTGATTACAACTTCGAAAACTCACCACTCACACCTGAATGGAAAAACAGAATCATCATGAAATTGAACAGCATTCAAGGGGTTTTTGCAAAGCATGATCTAGACTTCGGCAGAACAGACAGAGTGAAGCATCAAATAAAACTTCTTAATCCAACACCTTTCAAACAGAGGCCTCGACCCATACATCCACAGGATCTCGACGCCGTGAGGAAACATCTCCAAGAGCTGTTTGATTCTGGAGTAATCAGAGAGTCCGACTCACCTTTCGCCTCGCCCATAGTGGTCGTTAGGAAGAAAAATGGCAGTGTCAGGCTCTGTATTGACTACAGAAAACTAAATTTACAAACTATCAAGGATGCATACGCTCTGCCTAAACTTGAAGACACATTTACAGCACTCACAGGATCTAAATGGTTTTCAGTCCTGGACTTAAAATCCGGCTACTACCAAATCGAAATGGAGGAACAAGATAAAGGTAAAACAGCCTTTGTGTGTCCCCTTGGGTTTTGGGAGTTTAATCGGATGCCCCAAGGGATCACCAATGCGCCATCCACCTTTCAACGCCTGATGGAAAAGTGTGTCGGAAGTATGAATCTGAAAGAAGTGCTAGTATTCATTGACGACCTCATTGTCTTCGCACCCACACTGGAAGAACATGAGGAGAGACTTATGAGAGTCCTAAATCGCCTCAAGGAATTCGGGTTGAAACTCTCTGTAGAGAAGTGCACTTTCTTCCAGACCTCTGTACGTTACCTGGGACACATTGTGTCAAAGAGCGGCGTTGAAACAGATCCAAATAAAATCGAAGCCTTGAGGTCCTGGCCGGTGCCCAATACGTTGAAAGAGCTCAGATCATTTCTCGGATTCGCTGGGTATTACCGGAGATTTGTCCAGGGGTACTCTACCATCGTGAAACCTCTCCATGAACTTACCTCCGGCTACCCACCATCACAGAAGAAGTTGAGGCCCTTGGTCAAATCACAACAATATCTCAATCCACAAGAACCATTTAGGGGTCGTTGGACATATGCGTGCCAAACGGCGTTTGACGCTATTAAGGAGAAGCTTACCTCTGCTCCAGTGCTCGCTTTTGCCAATCCTTAGAAGCCTTACCTGTTACACACTGATGCTAGCTCCACTGGGCTCGGTGCTGTCCTATACCAGGAACAAGAAGGGCAGAAAAGAGTGATAGCTTATGCCAGCAGAGGCTTGTCAAGAAGTGAGGCGAGGTACCCAGCTCACAAGCTGGAGTTCTTAGCCTTGAAATGGGCTGTAACAGAAAAGTTCAGTGATTACCTGTACGGGACCACTTTTACCGTCATGACCGACAGTAATCCATTAACCTACCTTCTCATTTCAGCCAAACTTGATGCCACAAGCTATCGCTGGTTGTCTGCACTCTCCACCTACACCTTCAAAATTGTTTACCGAGCTGGCAAACAGAATGCGGATGCAGATGGTCTCTCACGTCGACCCCATGGTGACCTTCCCACTGACATGATGTCGCAGAAAGAGAAGGAACGAATTCTCCGATTCACCGAACAACACCTCCACAGTCCCGACGTCATAAGTATTGATCAACACATAGTTCAAGCTCTCAGTGATCGGCAATTAACCTGTAGTGCTCCTGACCATGCTCTCGTTCACTCGTTGTCCATGTACGCTGACAGTCTACCGGATAGTTATGCTGCTGACGAGCAGTTTACTTTTTCGGTGGTCCATCAGTTGAAGTCTCCTGATATCGCTGACAGGCAACGAGCTGACCCTGTTCTCAGACACGTGATAGCACAGCTGGAGAGTGGTGAATCACTTCCACCCACACTGAGAGAAGAATTGCCAGAGCTGCCACTCCTTCTACGAGAATTAAATCGTTTGGAGCTCCAGAACAACATTCTCGTACGGAGAAGGCAACTTGGGCCCCAGCTCCAATACCAACTGGTGCTACCACATGATTGTCGTGCTGAAGTACTGTCAAGCTTGCACGATCAAATGGGCCATATGGGCATTGAACGCACCTTGGATCTAGTCCGGAACCGCTTTTACTGGCCAAGGATGGCCAGTGATGTCCAGACCAAGGTGAAGACTTGTGAGAGATGTGTAAAACGAAAAGCACTACCAGAGAAAGCCGCACCCTTGGTGAACATCAGAACAACACATCCACTCGAGCTTGTCTGTATGGACTTTTTGACGTTGGAGCCAGACAAAAGCAAAACAAAGGACATCTTGGTCATAACCGATCACTTTACCAAATATGCTGTTGCCATACCTACCTCGAACCAAAGGGCCAAAACCGTTGCAAAGTGTCTCTGGGAAAACTTCTTTGTACACTACGGAATACCTCAGAAACTCCATAGCGACCAAGGTCCAGATTTTGAATCCAGAACAATAAAAGAACTCTGTGCATTGGCAGGTATCCATAAAATCAGAACAACACCATATCATCCAAGAGGAAATCCGGTTGAAAGATTTAACAGAACATTGTTGGACATGCTTGGTACACTGGCAGAACAAGAAAAATCACACTGGAAAGACTTTGTCAAACCACTCGTACACGCCTATAACTGCACACGAAACGACACCACTGGATTCACCCCATACGAGCTGATGTTCGGTCGCCAACCACGTCTCCCTATCGATCTGGCTTTTGGTCTTCCTTTGTGCCAACCCAGCCAGAGTCATTCTGACTACGTCCAGAAGCTGAGGTCACATCTGGAAAAGAGTTACCAGCTTGCCTCTGACAACGCAGAAAAGAGCATGCTGAAGAACAAGTCTCGGTTTGATAGACATATCACTGCATCAGAGTTGGAAGTGGGTGATCGTGTGCTTGTCCGCAATGTCAGACTAAGAGGGAAACTTAAAATTGCTGACAAATGGGAACCTCACATCTATGTGGTGGTCAAGAAAGCTAACAACTTACCTGTGTACACCGTTAGACCTGAGCATGTTGAGAAGCCATTGAGAACCTTGCATCGAGATCTACTACTGCCTTGCGGATACTTACCTGCTACGTCACAAATCCAGCCTGCACCTGCAAAACGACCTGCAAAGACAAACTTACCTGCCATAGAACCTGAAAATGAACTATCTGATGATGAAATTCTGCCAATAAATTGGTATGACCCACCTTCCCTTGATCCAGTCCGATTCACTACAACTGTAAACATTCCAAAACCACAGCCAAACTTGCCCGATCCAACGTCTGTACCACTTACTATAAAATCCACAGTTCTTGAACCCGAAGGCAATGAGCAAGAATCTGAGCCACATACACAGCCTGAGCCTTTTGAATCTGAAACTACTAATTCAGAGTCTGAACCGGCTGAACTTACCTCAGACCTCAACTCCTCAGTTGACACACTCTATCCGGAACCACACTTACCCGTCTCCGAAGCCGAACACTCGCCCGTCCCTAATACCAACTCACCTCCTGTTCCAGATACATTTGCCTCCGATGGTGACCAGCCTATAAGAAGCTCAACTCGAGACAGACGTCCACCACAGAGACTCCAATATACCAAGTTGGGGCACCCACTGCTGAAGAGTATGCAGTCACTTTTCCATGGACTGGGAAAAGTTTTTAAACTAGCCATTAAGGATGATGGGAGTTCCGGTGTCTCTGGTCAGCCGTCAACCTGCTGCCAGTCTAACCCATGTACAGGGACGTACATGAGGTCAGGGGGGGACCCTGTAACCCATGTCTCCAAAACACATGCACCTCCCATCTCCCTTGCCTTGATTCACCCTGCCACTAGGGGCACTATATAAGAAGAGATGCTGCCCAGGTCACTTCCTGGCACCAGTTCCTGTTCCCTGCTCCCGGCTTGGACTGTGTTTGGCATGTGCTACAAACCTGAAAGTTATCCCTTCATAACTTCTCTGACACGTGAGTTGCGCTTTTCATGTTTTTTTTGACTTCAATAGTCAACGCAGAATGAAACTAAATATGAAAAATCAGCCTAATATTTAAATTTTCTTCCACGGTTTTTTTGGTAACCGGCATCTTTTGTTCTGCCCCTACCATGATACAGAATCTTTTTACCTGCAGTTTTTTACTATTTAGTTTTCTGTTTTTACTTACCTGAAAAAGAAATGTACGTACTTGATAAGGAAAAATGTAAAAGAATTATGAAAGAAAGGGTACCGGTAGCTGAATAGACCAGATTGTAATTATTTGTTTTGACCTTGTGTTTTAGGTCAGGTTTTTTTCCCCTGCCCTGAACCACCAGATTCCTCTGCTAAAGAGGTGGTAAGCTGATCCCTGGTAGGACCTTCTATTTTTCTGATTTTTTTCCCCATTTTGAGGACACCTTATGTTGGATTCTTGCTCTATTTTTTTCCCTCCTCCCTCCTTTTTTTTTTCCCTCTTAAACAAGAACTGAAGAAACTGAACTGTGGTGTTTTCCAAAACAAAAACCCAAAAGGATAATTAAAATGGAAAACTGAACTCTTTGTATTTCCCAAAAGAAAAAAAGATACAACTTGCACAGCACAAAGAAACCGGAAGCATATCTGTTTTGTTTGTGTCCAAAGGTTTTTCTTCCCCTTTGTTGTTTTTCCCCATGTGTCGTAATTGTCAATTGTAAATAATTTTGTCTGCTTTGTCTTTTGCTTTGATTATTAATTGAATACAATCTACTTTAAACCCAAATTCTTGTGTCTCCTACTTTTCATTCACTCCAAGCTCCCATAACGAAAATAGGTTCTTCTGTTTCTGTTATTTCATAACCATTCCATTGCCATACTTAGTTCTAACATCGTGGTTATGTAAATTAAAGTAGCATACGTGTTACAATTAGAAATGTAATTTTCAGAGTTAATATATAAAATATAATTAAACCACATCCTTCAACCACTATTGTTTTGAAATATATTATATGATAATATATCATAATATTAGTATGATGTTCTTGGACAGCTTAAAACTTAATGAGAAAGTAATTGCTATACTGTAAATAGCTCAAAAAACTCTGGTCTACTGGATTTCAGTGTAAAATGTAAACTATGTCACACCAATAGATGGGACAACATCTAAAAGGGATTGACATGGTTGGAAACCATTTCTTCTTTGTCATTAGGCATTTCCAACTAAGTTATAGCCTTTAAGAAAAAGCGGGAGAGATTTAGACAATCCCATTAAAAGTCTTACTTTACTGTTGTGGCTTCTAACATAGAAAGCACTAGCAGGCTTCAAGGTTTTCAATCAAGCATCACTCTTTGTAATCAACATCTGTTTGCAAGTGGACTTGAGGTGCAAAGACAGTTTCGCCAATATCTGTGTGAATCTAGAATTTGAGTTAGTTAGTAGGATCTAATACAGTCAAAACATGTTTGATTTGAGCCTGAAAATAGAGAGACACAAACTATAACAAAATTGCTAACAAGTTTTTGAATTCAAAAATTTCATCTATCACTTCATCATAGAGACAAGATCTGACATGAATGAGACAACTGGAATCTGTTGTTTTAGTATCCATGGAATAAACTAATATTTAGCGGGGGCCATAACGCTGTAGTAAGTAAAAGCAATGGCAAATATTTTTTGGGGACATAATTAGCAAAATAAATAAAAAGCATGGTCCACAATTCCCACCTAGGACTTTAAGGAAATACAAAAATGCTGAGAGTTGCCTCTTTGTTCTTCACAAGTCTTTAAGGTCATTTCCCAGTTTTCTGTTCCTCTGACCTGGAACAAACATTCAGAAAGCTGCAAAAGTGCTGAAAAACTATGTTTGTTTAAATCTAGGCTAAAAACCCATTTGTTTAGAGCTGCCGTTAGATAAAAAATCACTAAAACATTGTTAATTTTAGTCCTGATTCCAGCTTTTCATTAGTTCTCTATTTTGCCAACATATTTTGTGGTTTCCTGTTTCTGTTTGTTTATTGTATTGTGTTTTTTATCATGTAAAGCACCTATAACTGCCTTGTTACTGAAATGTGCTATTCAAATACTTGACTTGACTTCTGATTAATTTTTTTCTTTTGTTCAAAAAAATAATAAAACACACACACAGCAGCCGAAAATATAGCAGAAAAGTTAGAGTTAGTATTCACCTTTGTTTTATTATTTCATCGTTACCTATAGTTTGGTAGTTAAGAGCCACAAGCTGACATCCAGCATTCCAGAACACTTGAGGCATAAAGTTTGATGAGTCCACTCTGGTCCCTTTTGGGTATATACGACTCAGCTGGGATTTATTATATCTTTTTAACATTACGTTAAGGTAAAGGACCTCAGAACAATTCTCTGCTAGAAAAAAAGAAAGAAATTGTGTATTAGATTTTCTTCTGGCATAAGATATACTATATTTAAAGATTTGCGGGGTTGATTGTTTTCCTAGAAAGTAAATGTTAGTAATTATAAATCGTTAAATTAACTTTTAACCATTGAAGTTCCTCTATTGCAACCTGACAAAAAATACCAAAGCTTTTATAAAAAATGAATGCTAAAGTTCCTCAGTGACTCATACAGATTTCTGACATTTGAAGCAAAAAGAAGTATTGAAAGAGGAAGAGGAAAGCAAGGTAAAGAACTGGTTGCCATGGTGTTCTGTACTGCGGTATTGGTTGCCAAGGATACTCCACGAACTCCACTGGTGACTTTGTGAGGTGCTCCAAAGCTTTAGTCTCCACAAAAGACGACATGTGGTAACAGCGGGCTGCCTCTAGACACAGAGAAAACACAGGAATTAACTAATTTCTGGGCAATTATTTTGGTTACATCATTTCCTCCCTTCAGTCATCAGTTTTAGGAAAAAAGCCTCAGATGATCTTGCATCCATAAATAGGACCAGACTTGGCAGATACTTTGAGAATATAATGAAGGTGTAATCTTAACATTTTTCCCCTCTGATCGTGTCAGTTTAAAAACTACTGAGGCAAACCATGAAATGAATGCACCAGAGTTTGATGAAGAAATGCAAATTTCAAAATATGTTGCAGGGATCATAAGGCAGCAGTTTTCTTATGAGTTGGTCTCTTACTCTTTGATGCTTCGAAAGAGTTGAACTTTGTAGGCTGGACGTAGTTTACTAGAGTTGACATCTCCTCTGTGGCAACAGCCTCTCGCTCTGCAGAGCCCTGAGATGAAGCCCAACAGACAAGGTTTGGCAAGGAAAAATGACATGATCGTAAATCTCTATTAACAAAAAACAACACATCTTTACAGCCAAATGAACATGCATACAGTTAGTTTGTAGATAGCAGCTTCTATAACATAAAATAGATGCAGAACAAATGCACACTTTTTGTGTTGTGCAGTACAACAGCTGTTTTTGTTTATAGTGGACAGGTGAGCAAAAACATGAAACAAACATAATATGATCACAGAGCCGAGTTCAGATCCAGGTGGTAAATTCAACTCAATAAAGAAACCCAACGTATCTTACACTCACCGGCCACTTTATCAGGTATATCTTTTTAATGCCAGGTCGGACTCGTTGGCCTCATAACTGCCTCAATTATTCAAAAAACAAGGTGGAAACATTCATCTGAGAGTTTGTCAGTAATGCCCCAAAAGCATCACACAATTTACAGCAGATTTATTAGATGAATGGAATTTCCCATTCCCAAAAGTGTGGGACTGGGATCTAGTGACTGTGTAGACTAGGGGAGTAATAGTTAACATACAGCAACCAGTTTGAGATTATCTGAACTTTATGATATGGTACATCGTCCTCATGGAAGTAGCTATTAGAAGTTAGTACTTTGTAGGGGTGTATACGTATTTGCATTTAGATTTGTTTGGTATGGAACGTTTAGTACGGCACAGAGGCTAACCTAGTTTCCACACAGAAGTATAACTGTCACACTTTAGCCAGCAACACATAGGTCTCTGTAAGCAAATACAGTGCAGCCCAGCCTACTTTTAGCAGAATTTATGACTAAAAACTCCTAATTGAGAGAAGAGCCTTTTGAATAACCACTTCTGTTGACCAAGCCCTCCATTTGAGAACAAATCGGCTTCCCAGCATTAGGGAACAAAGGGCTTGATTTATCAATATTGTAAATAAAGAGGGAAAAATTGTGTGAAACTTGTGCAAATGATAACGGGCTTAAAGAGCAGTATTTAAATGAGGAGTTTGCATTCGCTACTATATATGCCACCCTGCCTGTCCCATGTACTGCACCACAGCCAGAGAAAGGAGGAACGGCACAGTGGGTTCATGATGCGTCTTTGGCACAAAAAAAGGGGAGGGGGGCAACTGTCAAGTCTATGCCTACTGTTAAACTAGAATGTCTGAATTATATTTTTCATTTGTCATTGATAAACTTAATGGGTGGGTGTAGCCTAAATGGCTAATATTTAATATTTGGTAATGCGACCCTCGCTTGGTTGTAACGTTTGGTCATTTAAGCTACTCTTACCTTTTTGTTATCGTAAACCAGTCCATTTTCCTCTGTCATAAACAAGGCATATTTGCCCTTGAAATTCGAACTAATGGCTAAACGGCTCTGATTATTTTGCCATAGACTGGAAGAGTACTGTTTCCATTAAATCTCCAACAGACCAATAGTGTATTATAAATATTTATATTGATTACGTCCAGTACCAGCGACACACTCCATGTCAATGAATCCTTTTTTTTATATTCTGATGCTCTCTCTACCCTTGAGCAAGTCAATTTCTCCAAAGAGCAGAAAGAGAAGGACGTTCAAACCATCTCTTCCAACCATCATAATGTGCAAGGATTATAACCCCAACTTCTCCGCCCAGCTTTCTGACCAAACAGCCAGATTGAGAGTTGAATTGAAGAGACAAAACCATATAAGGTTTTAACAGAGTCATCCAGGACATGTTAAAGCATATTGTCTGCGCTACCTGGAAATTGAGCATGTCACAACAGTCAATGAGACTGTCATATATGATGTCAGATGTGTGTCACAAGACAGGGCAGCATTTCCTCTACCGCACGAGCAAAAAATTCTCTTGCACAAGCAGTTTCTTCAACCCCAATTGCACACAAAGTCCATTTTCACGAGCATGCTTATTCACCAGAAAGATGCAGTTCACTTGCACGGCTAACCCACTGTGTCTTGTGTATGCTATATTTCCATGCTCAATCGAATCCTTTTAGCTAACTGGAAATATAGCTGTTGAAACTGAAAAGCAATCAAAACCAAGTTCATCATCTGTGTGGGTGGTGGCAATATTGAAAATGGCCCAATCACACAGAGGTAAGTGCAGCTCTTTGTCTCCATCCTCAACTGTCAAAAGTTAGCTTGGCTCAAGCAAGCAAACACTATACTTATACTTCAAGAGCGTAGTTTACTTAAAGGCCTTGTGCGGATATGGTAGAACTAGTGCTTGTATGGCACAGTGCATGTCAGTAAGAATTACATGTCTACTGGGAAGCAAATCCAAGAAAGTCCAGCAAGGCATGGCTTCAGAAGAAGTCCTGGAATATTTTTGTAGGGCTGGACAACAATTATAATGACAGTATCTGTCAGAGAGATATAGCTGCATTATCTGTCAAAATATAATCAAGTTCGATGGATTAAAAGTCGGGGGGGGGGGGGATTACATTCCTCACTGGGCCCTTAGACAAACTAGATGTCACTTTCATGTTCTTGTTCTATTTCCAACCTTTAAATTGACTGTAAATAATGGCTATAGTAATAAGCTAAGGAATGACTTTTTTTTTGATAATGTTTTTTGTCAACCTTTTTTTTCCTATCTCACCACACATCTATTGATCAACAGAAGAGAGATATAGCTGGATATTCTGTCAAAATTTAATTGAGTTTGATCAATTAAAAGTGGGCGGAACAAATTACAAAGGGGCGTGGCCGAATATGATTTATGAACCCGCGTGATGGGCTGGGCTAGGGTTACCGGAGGTCAAAACTTTGTGTCAAACATGATTTATGACCCCTTGGGAGGGGGGGTGTGGGCTAGACTTACCAGAGGTCAAAAATTTGTGTCAAACATGATTTATGACCCCTAAATAGACCGCAAGTCTCGTCAGACCTCTTTTCTTCAGAAAAGCAATGGGACAAGTCATGTGAACACGGACAGGGGAGCGGCGTTGTAATTCTTCTGTACCCGGCCAAAAAGAAAAAAAGGTGACAACCACCTCCGCTTAAATAAAACTCTATAAGTAAACTTTAAAACATTTAAACTTTAATCATTTTTAAGTAAACTTTAATACTTTTAAACTCTTTTTTTAATTCTTTTTTTATTCGTTTTTTTGGTGGGTGACAAAAATCTCCACATAGCATTTTGTCTTTAGCATTCACTTGTACAATAACAATTAATTCTCTACTAAACATCCAAATATATGGTACAGCGATGCATGATTGTTCCTTCCACCATTTTATAATAGACATTTAAAATCATACCTCTAATTAACTACTCTCCCAATAACAGGGAAACATGGGTGTACCTTGGTGTTAATACACAGAAAGTATAATGACGAACCTGTAGAAATCATCCTTATTCAAATTGCATTTTATCTTTAAACCGTGAAAATTGTTCACTTCTCCCTTTTTCATAAAAGTGCAACATGCGGTTAATCCCTTTGTTGCCCATCCTTTAACCTCCCATCCAAATTTTTAGGCACAAAATTTGGGTCGAATGCACACCATCTTACGCTGTGTCCAGACCAAATGCGATAGGAGCGACTAGAGCTTTAGGTTTACATGTAAAATCAATGGAGGAGCGCGATTAAGCGCGACTTGGGGTCCCGCGGCACTTCAGAAGCAGATTTGCGTTGCGAAAAAGCTTTTCTGCCTGATTCGCGTGAACAATTCGCGCTACAGATGCGATGGAAAAATCGCGCTGCTTTTTATGTGGTGCATTTTGTGCATTCGCGCTCATGGCGTCTATCGCTCGAATTGGAAAAATCTGAACTCCAGCGTCAAATCGCGCCGCGACAACCAATCAGGGGACAGAGTTTCAGTGATTCTGTGACTGTCATGGAGTTACAGCCTCAGCAGGACATGGAGGAAATACTGATTAAACCCGTGGCTAATCACCCCGACCTACATGACACAAGCAGTTTTCAATACAGAGACAGAAATAAAAAAATAAACTATTTAGACAGGGATGCTCTTAAGAGGTTTGTGGGTGGCTCTTAAAAGAGCCGTTGTTGCTGTAAAAGCACCTCTCGGCCTAGAAGTGAGCCTTGAAACGGCCTCCTCACCTGGTTTCCTCGTAGCAGCTCCCGCACCACGTCCCACGCTGCTTAAATATTATAAACTTTTACGAGCCGCAGACAGATGGACAGCTGCTCAGAAATGTAGTTGGTGTTTCGGCAGGCGAAGCTTGGACCTTCACGGCACAAACTGGGCGAGCAGGTCACGTTCTCCAGGCGGCAAGGAGCCGGTGTTTATGAGAGGCTCGCTGCTATTTATGGATCCCTCCGCCGTAGCTAGACTGTATCCGTAGCTCACCAAACCCCCAGTGCAGCGGTCCCCGGTCTACCGGAGGCCAGGCCGAACACGTAATCCACTCTGTCCTCTGTCAGCTCGGTTCATAATCCACCGCCAGCTGCACTGTAGCCCCAGCTCCGCTGAAGCCCGGGCCGAACACGCTGTCCTCCGTCAGCTGGGTCCTCCTCCGCCAGCTGTACTGTTGCCCAGCTCCGCTGAAGCCTGGGGCGAACACGCTGTCCTCCGTCAGCTCGGTCCATAATCCACCGCCAGCTGCACTCTGACCACCAGTTCGCCTTGTACACGCTTTAAGGTGCGAATATGCACGCGAACAGCTAGGCGTGTGTCGAGCTTCAAATTCCCTCCTATCGCGTTCAGTGTGGACACAGCGTTAAGCTATTACCGTGTGTCCACACTGACCGCGATAGGAGCGACTATAAAGCGCGACACACGCCTAGCTGTTCGCTTGCACATTCGCAACTTGAAGCGTGTACAACGCGAACTGGTCGTGCTTAAAATATGGTATTTTCACGCACGAACTGGCCTTCAGCAGAGCTGGGGCCAGAGTGCATCTGCGGTGGATTATGGACCGAGCTGACGGAGGACAGCGTGTTCGGCCCGGGCTTCAGCGGAGCTGGAGCTACAGTGCAGCTGGCAGTGGATTATGGACCGAGCTGATGGAGGACAGCGTGTTCGGCCCGGGCTTCAGCGGAGCTGGGGCTACAGTGCAGCTGGCAGTGGATAATGGACCGAGTTGACGGAGTACTGCGTGTTCGGCCCGGGCTTCAGCGGAGCTGTGGCTACAGTGCAGCTGGCGGTGGATTATGGGCCGAGCTGACGGAGGACAGAGTGGATTACGTGTTTTCGTCCTGGCCTCCAGTAGACCGGGGACCACTGCACTGGGGATTTGGTGAGCTACAGATATAGTCTAGCTACGGCGGAGGGATCCATAAACAGGAGCGAGCCTCTCATAAACACCGGCTCCTCGCCGTCTGGAGAACGTGACCTGCTCGCCCAGTTTGTGCCGTGAAGATTCCAAGCTTCGCCTGCCGAAACACCAACTACATTTCTGAGCAGCTGTCCATCTGTCTGTGGCTCGTAAAAGTTTATAATATTTGAGCAGCGTGCGACGTGGTGCGGGAGCTGCTACGAGGAAACCAGGTGAGGAGGCCGTTTCAAGGCTCACTTCTAGGCCGAGAGGTGCTTTTACAGCAACAATGGCTCTTTTAAGAGCCACCCACAAACCTCTTAAGAGCATTCCTGTCTAAATAGTTTATTTTTTTATTTCTGTCTCTGTATAACAAACAGCTTGTGTAATGTAGCTCAGGGTGATTAGCCACGGTGTTTATCAGTATTTCCTCCATGTCCTGCTGAGGCTGTGACTCCATGACAGTCACAGAATCACTGAAACTCTGTCCCCTGATTGGTTGTCTTGGTGCGATTTGACCATAGACTGTAAAAAAGAATAGACAGCGCCTCCTCACTCCTCCCCGTTTACCAGAATGACACACTTTCATGGGGGAATTAATGGCGGATTCACAGACTCCTCCTCCCCAGCTCTGATCAAGCATGTTCCTAAAAAGGGCATAAGGGCAGGATCTTCACTGTAGACTCTGTGTATGGGCGTGCAATTCGGTCGTAATCACGCCCATTCTGCTCCCGCGTCTTTAGCTCTGATGCTAAACTTGGCTCGGCCCCCTCATTATTTATGCAACATTTCAAAAAATTATCTTACGAAAACCAGCCTGGTGCCCGGGTTTTTTATGAGCCCAGCGTTATCTCAGGAAGAATATGTAGCCATAGAAAGTTTTAAAAAAATGGGCACCAGGCATTAAAGTTGTTTTTAACGTTTCTAAAGTCCAATGCTTTTCAGTGGGGACCTAGTGGCCAAATGGAGGTACTACAGCAATGGAGGAGCAATGGCGGTCTCCATGGTATGCAGTCACAAAGCAGAGCAGCCAGCGGCCATTGGATTTGACGCTGGAGTTCAGATTTTTCCAACTCGAGCGATAGACGCCCCCCTTGTTCTTTGCTAGTTGTAAACTCTAATATTTAATTCTTGGTCTTCGCCCCTCCCAAATGTATCTCGATATAAGTTTATCCTATTCCTGAAACTGTTGGTCAGACACCTCTATTGGGAGGGACTGGAAGAGACATAACAACCTCGGCAGAATGATCATTCTTACTGATTTAATACGCGACCCAAAATTAAGAAAAGGTATTGAATCTTTATCCATGTCTTTATGTCTTTTTGTCTCTATTTTATTCAGGGGCAGAAAATTGATTGAGAACTGTTTCGACAGGTTTACCGATATGTTATCTCCCAGATATATCATGGATTCGGCTTCCCATTTCAAGTTATACCTCCTCTTCATGTTTTCTGAGGGGTTGAAATTGAAAGTTAAAATTTGTGTTTTTGTGACATTTAACTTAAGATCCATATTGTTCCAATACTGAAAAAAGTTGTACAAGAGATTTTTCTGGGCTGGATAGTTGTAGCAATATATCATCTGCAAATAAGGACATTTGTTGTTCCCTTCCTTTCATACATATTCCTTTAATATCTTTATTTTGCTTAATCCACTGACTAAGGGGCTGTATAAAAATCGCAAATAATAGTGGGCTAATCGGACATCCCTGCCTTGTTCCACGTTGCAGTTTAAATGGGTTCGAGGTTATTCCATCAATTTTAATTCTTGCCCTTGGTTTATCATAAAGTGCCTGTATTGTCCTTATAAATGAATTGTGAAATCCAAATTCCTCCGTTACTCTAAACAGAAAATACCAATTTACACAATCGAAAGCCTTTTCTGCATCTAAATATCTAACGAATAGTACTGCTGATAACTTCCTGTCTGTTATGTGGCTTATTACGTGCAGGGTCTGTCTAATATTATCATGAGTTTGTCTCTGACGTATAAATCCCTTTTGATCCAGGTTGATGATTTGGGGTTGTAGTCTCTCTATTCATTAGGGTAATATATGTGTAAAAATTTTATAATCCTGATTCAAAACACTAACCGGTCTATAACTACCACATTCAGATTTATCCTTCCCCTCCTTTGGAATCAGTGAAATTACTGCTTCCTTCCAGGAGGGTGGTATTGTATTATTCTTAAGGACCCAATTAAAAGTTGACTGCAACATAGGAACCAATGAGACCCCCATCACCTTGTACCACTCTGACGGAAACCCGTCTGGTCCGGGAGCCTTTCCTGATTTAAGATGAGATATGGCTGCAGTACTTTCTTTCTTAGTTACTTCTTCTGCCAGTTAGTTACTCCGCTCGATGGACATTTTAGGGAGTTGAACCTAACATAACAGATAACCGTAAAAAGACTACAATTTGAGATATTTTAAAACGTAACTTAGAAGTTTAGAGAGAAAAATGTTAGCTGATTCAGCAATGTTGATTAGTTGTGAGGAATATCAATAAACTATTGTATACTACGTTTGGTTTTTTGACTCTAAAAAATGTTTTAGGGTTTTTCACAAATTTGGATGCATAAAAAATAATGAGTGGATAAATTATTAAATTAGAGGAAAACTGTTTTGCTGGTCATAGCGTCTGTACAATATGAAACGCGCGGATGAAGCGGAGATTTAAACTGCTGTGAGCTGCATCAAACATGTTTACAGACATGCTTGTAGCCTAGTGTTGTTTTCAAGCTAAATTTTTTACAAGGACCAACAATAGTAGATCATTGCATATTAAAAAGAAAATCTATTCTTAATGATATTTGATTTGCATTACCTGTACAAAATATCTAAAAGGTTTTTCATCACAGGCCGTGGTTTTACATCTCGCCCATACGCTGACCTGAGTTGAAATAGCAATGCAAATTTCTACCGAACGCTTACTAAATGAAGAGTAAAGCAAACACTTTAAAACAAATCACAATATTTGAAAGATCAGATGGAAAGAGCGCTCTTGGCTTGAGAGAATAAAACTTGTCTCACATACGTTCACAAACGTAAACATATGGACTTGGGTTAGGGCTGGGTCAGTTTAGTTTTCTTTTTAAACCCGCTAATTACTTACTATTTTCATTTTTTTCCATCTTTGACTGTGAACACACATTCTCTTTTATATGTTAACGGTGCCGGGGGTCTGAATTAGGTTATACATCCTTCTCTTTTTTTTCTATCCATCATTTCTTTTTCAAACTCTACTTTGCTTTTTTCTTTTACATTGTAATTATAGCTGCCTTCATTTTTTATGACCATTAGCAATTTAGATTCAAAATTAATGGAAAGTTGAGCCTAGACATGTCTGAATTGATGGACTTACATCTTCTTAGTCCACTTTATTGTCAATCAAACCATACAAAAAAGTACATTACACAGCCGACTGAAATTGTGTTTCTCCCTTACTCCAAAGTGGGGTTTAAAACTAAACATTAGACTAAACGTATAGATAGACACATGATAATCAGTGAGCTTACAGTAACCAGACTATCCTACTCATATTCATCAAGGGCAAAAGCGCTAGATGGATTGCGTGCGTCTTGCTGTGGGTTTAACAGGCGCATGCGCTCGGTGCCATATTGATAGATCAGCCAGAGCCTGTCTTTGTGATGCTGTGCGGTTTGTGGGAGTTTTAACAAGCGCAAACAGTTGATAAATCAGCCCCATAGTCTCTGAATAAGATTTATAATCTCAAACCTTCTGCTTTTACTCTATGATATGATTCTCAAAACAAGTTTGAAAATTATTTTTGCCTGGAAACAAGATTGCTGGACTTGGATTGACAGTTTTTGCAGTGTCGTCCAAGGGATCACTCAGCAACTTAGTGAGTTTGTTCAGTCATATAAAGAATCAGAGGGAACAGTGGTTCTGTGGCAGTTGTATCGTTTATGTCTACTGTTGTTTCTTTGTTGGTTACCAATGACCTGAGTAGACAAATTCGGTGCCAGTCCGCCACTGACCGAGCAGTTGGACCTCCTGCACCAGACGTACACCCGTGATTAGATGGATGTTCTTAACAGGGGTGGCCAGTCTGGTTTAGATTGACAGAGTGAGATAATGTCAGTGCGCCGTTCTTTTTAGAAGGCCACAGCTGCAGAGGGAAGCCCTCCTTATTTTAGCGCTTTAACCACTGATGTGCACAGAGGTGTCTGTTTCATTCCCTCTGAAACTCATTGCTTAAAATTTTCAAACAGTAATCAAATTATTTGAGTCAGAGTTTTGCATGATTTAACCATGCTTTTTTCTAAAAGAGAAGGAAACCTTTCCCCCTGAAGCAAAATATGAGGTGGATGAGCCGAAACCATATTTTGAAAACAGTAGGGTTTGTTCTCTTTGTTTATCGCTATATATATATATATATATATATACATATATCCTATTTTCTATTATTCTTTGAATACACCTTAATGTTGTGAGTTCAGTGCTTTGTGAATTTTGAGAAAAAGCATAAGATCCTTGTTTTATGAACCATCCCATTCCGAGGTTAAAGAAAGTATGATTTCTAGTTTCTACACCTCTCCTTTTGGCTGGAGAGTTTTGTGTTTTTTCTGTAATTTAAGCGTTCCGTGAACTCTGTATCACAACGATTATTTTTTTCATTGTAGTTAAGTAGATGATCGTAAACACACGCGCACGAAGTACGCCTTTCAATATAAATGCACTAACTGGATGTGTTTAATTTTAGAGTTTATTTAAAGTGAATTTTAAAGGTAATAAAAATGTAATTATAGCTTAAATGTTTAATTATAGTTTGTTAAAGTTTAATTAGAGTTTAAAGGTATTTATAGTTTAATTATAGTTTATTTAAAAATGATTAAAGTTTAAATGTTTTAAAGTTACCTATAGAGTTTAAATGTTTTAAAGTTTAATACAATTTTATTTAAAAATGATTAAAGTTTAAATGTTTTAAAGTTTACTTATAGAGTTTTATTTAAACGGAGGCGGTTGTCACCTTTTCTCTTTTTGGCCGGGTACAGAAGAATTACAACGCCGCTCCCCTGTCCGGGTTCATATGGCTTGTCCCGTTGCTTTTCTGAAGAAAAGCAACTGGTAACACTAGCCCCCCCTCCCCCCCTCCCCCTCACTAGGGGTTATAAAGCATATTTTGCCACGCCCTTTTTAAGTGACCCCGCCCATTTTAATCCATCAAACTCAATACTATTTTGGCAGAATATGCAGCTAGATCTTTCTTCTGTTGATCAATAGATGTGTGGTGCGATAAAAAAATTATCACAAAAAAATGTCCTTCCTTAGTTTATTACTATGGTCATTATTTACGGTCATTTTAAAGGTTGGAAATAGAGCAAGAACACGAAAGTGACATCTAGTTTGTCTAAGGGCCCAGTGAGGAATATATATTAGAGAAGCTTATCTGACACTTAATGTTGGGCAAGTTAGCAAGTGAGTTAGCTTACCGGTCCAGGAAGTAAGCTGCCTTTTCCGCGGGTTTGATGCCCTGGAAATGTTTTATGTGGGTCCATCTAGTGAAGGATTAATCTAAAACCACAGTATCTGTCAACCCGCAATGGTGGCCTCTAGTGGCTGATAGATGTAAAGATAACGTAATTGTTGTGCCTGTTAAAACTTACATTTTATTATAATTATATATTTTTAAGGAAATGTCGTACTTTCATTCTGCAGCCCTCTAAAAACCCCATTTTAAAAATAAATTTGGGTTTTTATGAAAATGTTCCACATTCAAGCTTTAAGTCGGTAACTTAATGTAAAAATAATGAACAAAATTAACAACACAGGGATTGCTATGTTCAGCAACTTTGTTGTGATGGGAGATAAGCAGCTCCCCTGGCACACTGTGAACTAGTGCTGTTATCATGTTTGCACGATGACCGGAACCACACAACCAGGCCACGCTGCTAACAGCAACGTTACACGTTACTGACTTGTAGTTACCTATAATTATAGAAAACAATCCATATAACTTTTAAATATGCTGTTTTACTATAGTGTCCACCACGGCAAGACTCGTTGTCACCAAATGTGAATTCTATTGTAATCTCTTGTGTGAAAGAAGAAGCTGTTGGCTTCAAACCCAACATTTAGAAGATGAACCATTTAATGAGGATATTAGTCAATAAAATTGGCCTTTTGTGTTTTTTATTTGGAGAGACGTTTAACATTAGTTGTGTTGAGCTATTGTATTAATGCTGTATTGTATTATTAATACTGTATACTGTATTGTTTAGTGGAAGCAGCAGTTTGTATATTTTGCAAATAAACAATGTGAAGAGCGGTTCAAATATTGTTAATATTAATAGAGTAAGGACATATGAAAACTGACACAAAAGGCGTGCAAGTGCTGCCCCCCTTGATCTGATATGCTCCAGCATATCATTACAGATATTTCGTATAGCATCAGATTTGTGTAAAAAGTCGGGAGAGCAATTTCCTTTATAGCGCACTTAAAATCCACTTGCACAAGCAATTTCCTAAACCAGAATGCGCCTCACCGTAAGAATATGGCAAGCAGTCAGCATGAAATATTAGGCATATATTAATGTGTTGCTTTGATCCGTAAGTCAAGGGATGCTCCTTTTTTCTTATTTCCTTTGCCAGAAGAAGCAAAGCAGCCTCAAAGCATCACTGAGCTACTGTTGTTAACACATTGTAAATCGCAACACGCGGTGACGTGAATAACGCAATAGTGTATAATATGTATGGTGGCATTTTAGGCATAATTTATGTAAAAAAGTTTCTCTTATCAGTTCTCAGCCACTAGATTTTTGGAGATTTGAAACCAGTCAGTACTATGCAAATGCAAACACAACCAAAAGATCCCTGATCTTTTGGAAATGGCAGAAAGCATATGCATCTACCATTCTGTTGTTGTATCAAACACCCCCAGTTTATCCATAACGTTTGGTATGACATTCAGATCACTTTACTCGTTATTTTTCTACAATAAAACATCCATCATCATTAACTGACAATTGATTATATGTTGGAAAAGATTTGATTACACATACACATATAGACCTGGTCGTGTCTGCAGTGTACAGGTTGATTAAAATAACCTAAAATATAGTGGCTGAGCACTAACGACAGATTCTTGATGATAAAATACTCATAAAACACCACCACATGTTATTTACACCACGGCGTAAAAAAAGCGTATCCCTTAATACACAGATCAAAGCAAAACTTTAAAGGCACAGTGTGTAATTTTTGGCCAGTAGGGGGCAGTGCATACCTAAATTATCACAAGCTTGCGGTATCTGTGTCTTCGAGTAAGAAACTCAACAACGGTGGTCCAACTAGTCCTGTTTTCAAACGCTTAATTCCCTGAGAATTATCTATTTGCAGCAACATGACAAGCACATCAGTCTCTCTTTCATCGCTTGAAACTAGCGAAAAGGTAAAAATGTATTTATGGCGAAAAAATTTTGCATTTCGAGGGGAAATCAATGTTTTAACAACGGCCGTGTTCCGTGCGCTTTGTCCGTCCAGGTCTGCAATATTTTGCAATTAATGTGCTTTACATAATTATTATTACATAATATTTTAATGCCTATTTTCAAAGATGTACTACAAAAACTACACACTGTCACTTTAATATTAATCTTTTTTTGATGCCCACGACTTGCCATAGGATCCCGTAATTTCGAAGTTAAAACAGCGTGTTATTCGGCTTGTTTTTGATACCAATGGCTTGCCATACTCCTGTCTCGCAATGAAGGCGTCGCTGATGCGAGTGGATTTTATTAACGTGATAGAGGAAACTGTTCTCCCAACTTTTGACACAAATTTGATGCCATGTGAATGAGACACGCAGAGCAAAGGTGTAAAAAAGTAACTGAGTGGATGGGGGCCAAAGTCCATCCATTTGAAAACTGTCCAAGTAAAAGGTGGCATCCAAACACTGAATATTGAGACAAAAATGAAAGATAATGACACATTAGGAACAGCAGAGATGGCAAATAAAGAGCAGCTGCAGGGACCACAGTCAACAAAAAAGCACAGACCAAAAAACAGCAAACATTCATGACGAGATCAACACCAGCATGTGAAAGCACACATCGCTTGCGAACATTAATCAAGGGCGACAGCCGTGAGGGTGGCCCTCTGTCAGGTCTTTTAGAATGTCCCCACTGACCTTTTTACCATCATCATCTTCATCATCATCGTCTTCCTCACTCTCAGCCTCCATGTCTGTTAAAATTAAATAAGTTGCCATCATCTCTTTGTCCCTCCTCATTTGTACAGAAGAAGCATAATGAAACATGACTCTGTGGAAGTAAAGGAGCTGACTGTCTACGGGGCACATCAGTCACCATCAGCGGCTGGATGTGCTGTGTCACTGCAAAGGGTATATCTCAATAGCTTAGTTAAAGTCAACACAGAGCTCTCAATGAAAAACTACACAACTTTCAAAAGTATTCAGACCCCTTGAACTTGCCAACATTTCGTCAGACCAAGCCCTTTGCTATGAACTGCAGTGTATTTCATTAGGATTTATGTCATATTGGGTTCTAAATTTCTATGACTATTTCATTGGATTTCAGTTGTGTTTATTGTATGAACACGGAATGTTTCATGTTTTGTCTGGTCAACTAAATTTAATTTGTAAATATACATCCTCCCCTGCCATTTCAACTTGCAACACATCCCCAAAAAAGTTTTGGGCAGGAGCAATTTAGGGCTGTAATCAAGTAAATTGGTTAAATCATGAGTGATTTGAAACAGGTGATTTTATTATGATTTGGTAGAAAAGTAGCATCTGAGAAAGGTTTAATCCTTTCGTAGCAAAGATGGGCTGAGGATCGCCAGTTTGCCAACAAATACGTGAGAAAATTATTGAAATGTTTAAAAACAATGTTCCTCAAAGAAAGATAACATAATTAATTTCATATAAATAAAAGATTCAAGGAATTTGGATGGATTTCAGTGCATAAAGGACAAGAGTGCGAGCCTAATCTGAACGACAGTAATCCCCGATTCATCAGCCCCACACTGCATCAAGAATCATCATCGAGCTATAAGTGATATCACCACATTGGCTCAGGATTCATGTGGCAAAGCTTTTTCAAGTACCACAATACGTTGTTTCATCCACCAGTGGTACTTAAAACACGCCTGTGCCAAAAGGCAGCCCGATGTTAACAGTGTCTAGGAGCACCATTTGCAATTGATTATCACAAATGTTTACTGTGGTCAGTTGAATCAGTATTTCTGGTATTTTTTGGGAGAAATGGACGCCGTGTGCTCCGGACAAAGAAGAGAAGGATCATCCAGACTCTTACTAGCAACAAGTCCAAAAGCCAGGATCTGTAATGGTATGGGGTTGTGTCGGTGCCTTAGCAAAGGAAACTTGGTGATGGCACCATTAATGCTGAAAATAATACAGAGATTTTTGAGAACAATATGCTGCCTTCAAGAAGACACCATTTCCATGCATATTTCAAGAAGACAATTCAAAACCACATTCAGCACGTGTTCCAAAGTACTGGCTGCAGAGGAAGAGGGTATGGGTACTTGACTGACCTATATGCAGTCCCAATCTATCTCCAGTAGAGAATGTGTGTCACATTTTAAAGTACAAAAGGCCACAATGAAGATTGTGTATTGTTGCCAGCCTTAAGACTTGTTTGCAATAAGAAAGGGGAAAAAATGCTAGCGAAACACGTTATCACTACCTAAATGTCTAATCTCCAAAGTGTTGTGAAAAGGAATTACAACATTACAACGTGGGTAATGTTTTAGTGTTCCAACTTTTTCTGAAATGTTTTGCAAGAAGCAACATATTAATGTTTATTTTGGAAAAAATAAAAATAAATGAGGAATTCTTTAAATATTGCACTGCTGTATTGGTTTCAATGTAATAGAGGTCAAAGATCATATATTTTTAAAAAAAATTCATTTTGATTTCTATTTAAACATACAACTTTTAAGTTCCTCTTTTGCTTCAACAAATGTCTGTTTGAATACATCAGAAACAGACAGAAATAGTTTTGAAAAGCAAGAGCTTAAAAAAAACAGCATCCAGGCCAAAGACAACAAATTAAAGCTATAACCGAACACATCTAGTTCATGTCAGAGAGCTGCCAAAAAATAGCTATTTTTAGGTGGTAGTTAATCCTTTTTGGGCTTCCCTCACTGGTGAAACAATGAGCTGGTTTCACTTAGTGGATCAGATCAGCAGCAGTCATATGTTATAAGTTTTCCCACTTAAAAAGATGAGAGAGGTCTGTAATTTTCAGAATAAGAAACAAAATGAGGAGAAAAAAAACATCTAGAATATCATATGGTCTATTTTTAAATAATTGATTTTCAAATTATGGTGTAAAATCAGTATTTGCTTAATAACAAAAGTTAATCTCAATCGTTTGTTATATACACTTGCAATGAGAGAGGTCAAACGTTTTCTGTAAGTCTTCACAAGGTTTTCACAAACTATTACTGGTATTTATTCCCATTCTTTCATGCAAATCTCCTCTAGAACTGTGATGTTTTGGGGCTGTCGCTGGGCAACCCCGACCTTAAACTCCCTCCAAAGATTTTCTGTTGGGTTGGGCAAATCCAGGACCATGAAATGCTTCTAACCAAGACCCTCCTTTATTTACTGGGCAGTGTGTTTGGGATTATTGTCATGCTAAAAATACCCAGCCACGTTTCATCTTGAATGTCCTTGCTGATGAAAAGAGTTTTTCACTCAAAATGTCTCAATATGTGGACCCAGTCATTCTTTCCTTTACACGGATTAATCATCCCGGTCCATTTGCAGAAAAACAGCCCTAAAGCATGATGCTTCCACCCCCATGCTTCTAGTAAGTATGGTGTTCTTTACTCAGCATTCTTTCTCCTCCAAACATGACAAGTAGAAGTAGTAAACAAGTAGTTTACCAAAAAAATTCTATTTTGGGTTCATCTGACCATATGAAATTCTTCCAATCCTCTTCTGAATCATCCAGATGTTCTCTTGCATACTTTAGATGTACTTACCTAAAGAAGGGTACACTTCTGGCACTGTAGGATTAAGGTCCCTGGTAGTGTAGTGTGTTACTGATGCCTTTGTTATTTTGGTCCCAGCTCTCTTCATTCACTATGTCCCGCCGTGTGGTTGTGGGATTTTTATTCACCATGTTTGTGATTATTTTGACCCCACTGGGTGGGATCTTGTGTTGAGCCCCAGATTTTTTCTAATCATTGTTCCCACAGCTGATTTCTTCACACCAAGCTGGTTATCTATTTCAGATTCAGTCTTCCCAGCCTAGCCCAGGTCTACAGTTTCTAGTGCCCTTTGATAGCTTTTTGGTCTTAGCCAGAGGAGTGTGACTGTGTAAGATTGTGTTGCGATTCTGGTCCAACATCCGGAGTCTCGGGGGGGGTGAAGCGGTCTGCCACCAACACTGTCTACAGTGGGGGTGGTGCGCTGCTGACTTCAACACGCGACATCTTGGTTCGGTGGGTGGAATACTTCGAAGACCTTCTCAATCCCACCGGCACGCCTTCCTGTTTGAAAGCAGGGTCTGGGGACTTTGGGACGGGCTCTCCAATCTCTGATGCTGAGGTCACCGAGGTTGTTAAAAAGCTCCTAGGTGGCAGGGCTCCGGGGGTGGATGAGATTTGCCTGGAGTTCCTCAAGGTTCTGGATGTTGTAGGGCTGTGTTGGTTGCAATATTGTGTGGACATCGGGGGCAGTTCCCTTGGATTGGCAGACTGCGGTGGTGGTCCCCCTCTTTAAAAAGGGGGACCACAGGGTGTGTTCCGACTACAGGGGGATCACACTCCTGAGCCTCCCTGGTAAGGTCAATTCAGGGGTTCTGGAGAGGAGGATCCGACGAATAGTCGAACCTTGGATTCAGGAGGAACAATGTGGTTTTCGTCCTGGCATGTGGAACACCGGACCAGCTCTACACCCTCAGTTTGGTCTGGAGGGTGCGTGGGAGTAGTGTTTTGTGGACTTGGAGAAGGCGTTCGACCCTGTCCCTCGGGGGAATCCTGTGGGGGGTACTCTAACCCTTTGATACGGGCTATTAGCTCCCTGTATGACCGGTGTCATAGTTTGGTTCAGACTGTCTGCAGTAAGTCAGATTCGTTTCCAGTTAGAGTTGGATTCCGCCAAGGTTGCCATTTGTCACCGATCCAGTTCATAACATTCATGGACAGGATTTCGAGGCGCAGCCAACGTGTTGACGGGATTTGTTTTGGTGGCCTCAGGATCGGGTCTCTGCTTTTTGCAGATGATGTGGTGCTGTTGGCCTCATTGGAACGTGATCTACAGCTTTCGCTGGAACTGTTCGCAGCCGAGTGTGAAGCGGCTGGGATGAGGATCAGCACCTCCAAATCCAAGACCACGGTCTTGAGCAGGAAAAGGATAGGGTGCCCTCTTTGGGTCCTTCCTCAAGTGGAGTTTACGTATCTGGGGGTCTTGTTCACGAATGAGGGAAAAATGGAGCGAGAGATCAATCGAGAGATTGGTAAGACATCTGCAGTTATGCGGGCGCTGTACCGGTCTGCCACGGTGAAGAGAGAGCTGAGCCGAAAGGCAAAGCTCTCGATTTACCGGTCGATCTTCGTTCCTACCCTCATCTATGGTCACAAACTTTAGGTGGTAACCGAAAGAACGAGATCACGGATACAGGCAGTTGAAATGAGTTTCCTCCACAGGGTGGCTGGGTTCTCCCTTAGAGATAGGGTGAGAAGCTTGGTCATCCGGAGGGAGCTCAGAGTAGAGAACGCTGCTCCCCCAAATCGAAAGGAGCAAGTTGAGGTGGCAATTCAGTCCCTCCAGCTGTCTGGCCCCCCGCTGGAGGGACTATGTCTCCCGGCTTGCCTGGGAGCGCCTCAGGATTCCTCCCGAGGAACTGGCCCAAGTGGCCGGGGAGAGGGAAGTCTGGGTCTCCTTGCTTAAGCTACTGCCCCCGCGAACCCGACCCCGGATAAGCGGAAGAAGATGGATCGATGGAAGGCGAGTTTTTTTCTAAATTGGCATGTTTCAAATAGGAAAATTTATTTTCACAACTTCAATGTGTGCAATTTCATGAATACTGGAAACACAGCTACTATTTAATAATAATGTCGATTTTTGGTGGAAGACTCGGATAAAAAAAGTTTTTATTTAGTTATTATTCGTATATCCATCAAGTATTGTTGAATAATTACAGAAGATTATTTTACATAAAATCAGAATGCATGGAAATAGCTGGACGATTATTTTAAAAAGTCCGCAGATAAAGCCTGTCAATCAGTGCTTTAAAATTCAAATCTTTGTTTTATTATATTATCAGGTTTAATTTTGTAAAGTCACGTAAGTTGCGAGCACAGCTGAGCAGAGACAGAGTTCCTGGGTGTTCACCTGAACAATAAACTGGACTGGAATCACAACACTGATGCTCTTTACAGAAGAGGTCAGAGCAGACTCTACCTAATGAAGAGAGTGATGCTTAAGGCTGCATCCTTGGTGCATGAAGGAGCGTTTTTGCAGGTCCTTCCTCCCTGCAGCATTCAGACTCTAAAACCAGAAATGCTTCCAAAAAACCTTATAATGTTCACATCTCTGCTGTAAATTGCAATGTCTAGCTCACTTAACTAAAAATGTTTCTGCTGTTATTTATACATCTTTTTCAAAGTTTTGTATTATTTTTAACTTTTTGCAAATAATATATTTACTTTTCTAACACACAACTAAAACACACACATTCTGTAACTCTTTTCTGTTTGTATATTATCCTGTTAAGTTGCTAAGCCAAATATAAGTATTCCACTATTTCTAATAACTGTGCAGTACTACGTTTTGTAAATTTGGTCCTTATGTACTGGTATTATTGTTAATTGTTTTTTTAAAAATACTTTTCCTGTGTAAATCTAAATGCTTCCATCATCCATCATTTTACTGGTGTTACAGTCTAATTTACCCTTTATGGGACAATAAAAGATTATTCTATTCATAACTGTTTTTTACCCACTAATATTATTGCTAATAACCAAGCCAGCATACCCATTGTATAGCACTGAATAAATGGTTAATTAGCCAATAAGGCAAGGTGAAATTGAATGTAAGAGAATAATTAATCACTCAAAAGAAGTCTGAAAATATTGCCTCCCTCACTTCTGAGAAAATATGATTATGTCCTGGCTACAAGCCTTGTAGGGGACGAAGCCCACGTAGAAAAATGTTTTCTGGGAATATGAGTCCAATATCCACATTTTCAGCCAACATAAAAATTGATGTGCACATGTTGAAACAGGTGGTAGCAGCATCATGCCGGGATGTTTTTCTGTAGTTGATGGATCCAAAGATTGCAAAATTTTAGAGGGAAACTTGACAAACTCACCAGATCACAATAGAATAAGTTAGATGGCCTAGTCAAAGATCAAATCTTAATTCAACTTTGAAATCTGCGACAATATTTTTTATCCAGTCTGACAGAGCTGTTTTTTTTCAAAAATGAAGTTAAAAACTGTCTTTAATAAAATCCCAATGAAATACATTGAAGGTGCTGGTTGTAACGCACAATGCAAAAATATTTTCTCACAAAATGATGAGCGAATACTTTTGCAATTTTGTGCCACAGCTGCAAGAACTGTGAGCAGGGTCGGTCAGTTTGACTTCGACCGTAGATAATATATACAGAAACAGACCATAAGACAGCAGGAATGATCGATACCTGAGGAAAAACTGAAAGATCAGAGCAGATACCTGATGGCTAAACAAAAATGTTTTTCTTTCATCTGAAGTGCTCTATGAGAAGGACTCCAGGTCTTCTTCTCAAACCTGGCTGGGATCTTCAGTCCCAGACCTGTTTTCAGGACCTGGACACCAGACACGTCAATATGGCCTTTTAATTTACCTCTGCACTTCTTCTTAATTGCCGTTCAGCTCTCCTGATCTCATTTGGGATGTCTGGCTCATTACTGAGGCTTCTCTGATGAGATGCAGGAGTATGAATGTAAAGACATCTGAGGGCCATTCCAATGAAAAGTTAAGATAAATACACATTAACCCTGTGAAAGCAGTTATTTATGGAAAAAATACATGGAAGTGCTTTCTGTCTCTCCATTCTCAGACAGCTCCATCACTAAACCTTTTCAAATGATACCAGTGACTCGTTTTTATGAGGACATGCGGCTGCTGAATGTGAAAACATATAAGCAGATTGGTACAAAAAGCATTTTAATTTGAATCCTGAAGGCTCTGACATTTTTTGTCGTCCTGCAGCTGATGAAGCCTCCAAAAATCCGAAAGTCCTTTTTTTATGGTTGTCACAGCTGAACATGTTACATGTGGATTTCTGAGTCTATTGTCTTTGTGTCATACCTCCTGTGTTGTTGCTAGGAGACACTGGTTCATTGCTCTGATTGGCAGGCTGGTCAATTAGCCTCTTGGTGTCAGCGGTATTGGCGGGTTTGTGTGATTTCTTGTTTTTGATGAGGATTTTGCCCATCAGCTCCTGAGGACTGGGCAGGGGGACGCCAGCCTCCAGCTGCAGACACACAACGTGTGAAACAAGCGAGAACAGCATTTAGTGAGGGTTACTTTCAAAACCGCAGCATGAAGTTATACAGCGTTCTGTATTTCCTACAGGGTATTTGTCCAGAGGATCAATCAGCAGCGCTTCTCCAAAAATAGATCGGCAATATTCTGCCATTTTTGCCTGCTGTTTCAAGCTGGAAAACACACAAGATAGACATATTCATTAATCTCTTTATTCATTTGTTTAATCTGGATTAAGAGATATTTTGAATAGACAGAAAACTACATTCACCAGCCACTTTATAGGAACACCTGTTCAAAAGCAAAGTGAATCAATTAAGGAAGACTATATTTAAACTAAAGTAAAAGTAATTGTTGTCGTCGTTCATTTCATCCAAGTATCTTTAAGTGGTGGACCATAACTCAGAGTCACACGTGAATCCCTAGAGTTTGATTCCCAAGTGCAAGGTCAAGTCACATAGGATTTGTCCTAGTCAAGTCTCTATGTAATGTAACAAGCGAACATTAGTATCGACTACATGTGGATTCCAACAATAGCAATTTCAAATGTGAAAGTCCAAGTCCTAACGTTGCAAATCCAAATGCAAGTCATGAGGGTGCTGCTCAAGTCAAGTCCCAAGTCCCCTCAAGGTGACTCAAGTCAGGACTTGAGTACTCCATCCCTGCTGAATGGTGGTGTTGTAGGCAGAAAGGATCTCCAGTAGCAGTCAGTCTCACAATTAATCTAAAGAGGCCTCTGACTGAAGACTGTTGTTGTATAACATTTATTATGACTGTCATGCTGACAACTCCACTTCTAGGCAGCAGAGACAACATACACAATAACATGTCCTGCATGTCACCATCAGATATCTGCTAATCAACCTCATTTGCTTTTGCCACTCTTCTATAAATCTCTGTCTGGCCATATGGTTAGAAAGCTGTGCAGAGCGACATTAGAGTCAGGGATATGATCAAATGATCTGTTAATCATATCGGAGTATCTCTATGCAATTTGGCATTATGGTGAAGGACAATTGCTGACTTTAAAAGGGAGCATCAGGACAGAGAGGAAGAGCGATTTAAAATTCTTCAGTGGTTGCTGCTGGGGATGAACCGATACGGGTATCTGGTATCGGCCCTGATACCGTCTAATGTACATGTATCAGTATCAGTTAAACTTAACCGATTACATGAACCGATACTCAAAATGTTAAAAATCTGCAATAAATTCACCAAAAAAAGACATTTTCACTTGAAATTTTATGTTTGTGAAATTTAATATTTTTACATCTGTTATTTTGTCTTAGTTATGTTTAGTTAGTAAAGTATGGTGCCTTTAGTCTCGTAAGATGGAAGTTATACAGTTTATTAATTCAACAATAGTATTGGGACTGAAAAAGTCGGTCATTGCCCCCCTAGTTGCTGCTACTATACAGGCTTTTCTTATTGTAGTACTGCAGAAACTGCTGACTTACTTAGATTTTCACACCAAATCACCTGTCAGATTTACAGAGAGTTTTCAGAAAAAACAACAACAAAATAACTCTCTCTCGTGGGGTAGTTGTTGGAATGACAATGCCTTATTGCTGTCAGAGGTCTGAGGGCAACAGGCAGACTGGTTTGAGATGACAACAATGCCAACAGTGGCTGAATAAGAGCTCTATCGTCAGTGAGGACACAGCGTACTAAACCATGATCGGTTGCAGCAACATGAGACCCCACCAGGTCTCCACTAATGTCAGCTAAGAATAGGAAATTGAGCCTACAATTCAAACAGGCTCACTTAAATCAGAGGTCTCGTGCCTGGTCTCATGATTTTGAATAATAGCTGAAACATTCAGATGGTGGGGTCAGAACTTGGTGTGAACAACTTGAAAGCCGTGATAGGAGTATTTCAAAGTAACGTTAATTAGTCTATACAATGCATCTAGGGAATATATCATGTAGGGATCATTAGAGTGCATAAACAGACATCAGTGACTGACGTTTATCCATCCTCCCTCAGCAAGGTGTCTTGGTATGGTAGATGTTATCTTGGTACACTTTAGGTCCCTCATTACCAAATGGGTACAGTTAAAACCATTCAACCATAAATGAGCATGTATAGCATGACAAGCAGTTCAGTGTAATCCAATGGCAAACATCTGTTATGTTTTCTGACCCCCCCTGTTGGATTTATGTCATAAAGAAAAAAGAAAAAAGTTACTAATGAGTTTGGTATGGGCAAGGTGTACCTAACAATGTGGCCAGTGAGTTTATGCATAATATATAAAGTCCTTACGAGTCCACGTGGTTTTCAAATGAAAGTATGACAGGAAATGGTGACGTCTTAAAGGCGCATTCTGCGATGGCTTCAATCACCTCCTACAAAATAAAAGGGGAAAAAAATATTTTTTATGGTTGAAACCAGGGTTACTCTGAGGTGAAAATATGGAAAGTCTATAAGGTATATATGCAAACCTAGGAGGAAAATAGTCTTAGATGTTCTTCAGAGAAATTGACTCAGTGAATTTATAAACCCATTTGTTTAAGACATTTTGAAACCAGCCAGCTTTAGTCATTGCCCAGGAACAAGAGATGGGACTAAAACTTAGATAAAAAGTCAATCGCATACTTGCTGCGGCCAACAACAAGCTTTTAGGGGTAATTCTGGCAGGCTATTTGATTACTTGACAAAATTGCAAAATTAATGAAATTCCAAAAGTGGCAGTCGTAATTTAATTATCTGGCCTGTACTCATTGTGCGGTGCTTTTTAAAAGCATTCATATTACTACTTCCACGTTTTGTCATGCTACAACCCAAATGTATTTTATAAGAATTTAAGGAGTTCTCATGAATTTCACCTGAAACACAAAAGGTAATGCATACCGATAATTGTAATAGGAAAGGAAAATGAAATGTGTTTTTTAAAATGTTTTAGAAATCAAAATCCAAAAATCATGGCTTGGATTTATATTCAGGGACCAACATTTGATATTTTGTAAAAACACCTTTTACTAACATTTCTTTGGGGTATATTTGTTTCATTTTCTGTTAGATTGGAGACAGAGCATTAATTTTCAAATCAGTTTATAAATTCCTTAGTAGGAATTAGGACTAGCTCTTTGACTAGCAAATCCAAACTACTCCACTGTGTTTCTTGCTCTATGTGTTTTGCTACTTCTAATTTTTTTTCTTACAGGATTGCCGTGCATTAAGGTCCATTCACCTTCTCTTAAATCTAGATCAGTTTCCTTGTCCCTAGCTGATGCCACAAACACACATTTCACTGCAGAGACTATGTGTTTTATCATACAACGTTAGTTTTCCAACCTGCATAAAATTCACCCTAATCTTAGGCTACGTCCACACTAAGCCGATAAGGTTATACGGGGAGTTAGACACCTAATGTTATCCACTCAACACGAGCATTTACGCCCCGTTTAAGGTCCCATGATTGCGCAATCCCATACCGACCTGTGCAAATACTGGGCATGCGCGAAAAGACGCACGAAACACGCGTATAATCTACGTGACGCCAGCGCCTACATAATATATACAAGAAGCTCTACAGCACAGTACATATCTGCTTGTCCCGTTAACCGAAGAGAACAACTGCTGCTCAGAAGAAGAGAGTTTTTGGTGTGGACAGACGACGAGATCGATTTATTACTCTTCGCTGTTGTCTTTGTCTGTAGGGTCGTATTGTTATTGACGCAGCACTCATTGCATTGTACACTTCCTTTCATTATCCGGGGAAGCTGTCCACACTAGCTCGTTTAGCCGTTGAATTAAGATTTACACGGCTCTCTTACCCGGCTAATAGTTATCTGGCCACAGACCTTAAACGCCGCCAGGTTAGTCTGGACGATAGGGGGGTGTAGACTAAATAATTATACGTTTAAGGCATTATCCAGCTTAGTGTGGACGTGGCCTTATTTTGGGGACTTAACACAAATGCCTACCAGGGAACCTTTAAAAACCAATAATTATTTCCTTTCAACCACACAGTTATGTACTAACTTCTGAAGTTTCATTATCTAAAATCACATTTAAACACATCACCCTGTATTTTTACTGTAACAAAATGTGTAAAAGTTCATCTGATATAAAGGCACTGTAAGTAAAGTACTCAAATTGTCAACTGGGTACAGCTTAAGGCTTTGGGTAGGGCATATTAGCCTGCTTTGCTAATTAACAAACCCGCTCTGATGTGTCTTTGAGATCATTGTCCTGTTGGAACTCCATGTGCAATGTACCCATACGTCTGGTACCCAGACCTCTGGCAGCGAAGCAAACCTTCAGTATGATACATAGTTATAGTCAAGTCCAAGTCACACTTGAGTCCATAGTGGTTGAGTCCAAGTTAGGATTAGTCAAAGTTGAGTCCAAGTCAAGTCATTTTAATCTAGGGACAAGTCGAAAATATTAGAGCAGGGTGTAGATTTTAAAGGAATACTTAACACCTAATTAAAAAACATGTATTTTGCCATTTTCGCAGAGTTAGATACGTGAGAAAAAAACATTTCGTAACAAGCCCAGTCATTTTCCTGAATGTCTGTTTGCAGTCTGTTTACCGAAACCATTGTAAATTAATGGGAACTACTAGCAAGCTAGACCATTCAATAATTTATGCAAAAGCAAAAAGACTGCTGCCAGATTAGGAGAATGAGGGGGCAGGTTACAAAATGTTTTTTTCTCAATTATCTAACTCTGTGGAAGATGGCAACAGACGCCCTTTTACATAGGGGTGAAATATCTCTTTAAAACCACAACAATGTGGACCCATGATTCTAAAACTGTAGTACGTCTACCACCATTTTTTTTAATGGACCAGGTTTTTGTCCCTTGTCCCCCCCCCCCCCATTTTTTAACACCCAGTGTCACTACCTAAGTGCAGTACTCGCTCTGCCAACCCCTGGGGGGCCCTGCACAAGCCTACTTCTTGCCTGAGGAGTGAGCAGGCCCTTCTTTTCACCTGAAGGAGCAGGGTTTCCCCAGCTGGGCATAGCGCGTGGAAGAATTACGTTATTCCAGCCAGATCCTCCCCAACCCTTCAGGCGCCCTTCAGCCAGGAGAAGGCCAGGACTGGTGCATGTTTTTGTGGGAGTAGACATGGTTTACTTAATTTTAAGGAGGGAGCCCACTAATGCACGGGGAGAACATGCAAACTCCATGCAGAAAGACCTGGGCCGGGATAGGAACCCACAAGCTTCTCGCTAGAAGAATAATAAAACAATTGAATTAATTCCAATTTAATATGGCTGACCGGTTAGCGCGCATGACTCTCACCCGGGAGTCGTGGGATCAAATCCCGCCCGGGCCCTCGTTGTGTACCTTGCCATATTTGGCGTTGCTGGCAGGATCCATGTGTTACTGGTAATAAGTCCATGGATTCAAAATTGGTGGCACTCTACGCGGGAGCACGAGGACATGCTTGTGATAAGAGGGGGAGAGATGTGACAGTGTGGAGGTCCTGTGACTATTGCTCCGTTTGATCATGTGCCCTGGCTGCTTGGCCACAGGGAAATCCCTTTGACTGACTGGTTAGCGCGCATGACTCTCACCCGGGAGTTGTGGAATTGAATCCCGCCCGGGCCTTGCCACACCTGGTATGAGGGGACCGCTGCCACACTTGCCACGGCGCTTTTCTAATATTTTTCTACTATTTTCTATTATGTCACATTCAATTAAGTCACATTCAAGTGTGTTCCAGGTTCGAGCCAGACCAGCAGGGAAACTTGCTAATTAATGTAGTGCTAACTACAATTAGCAATCGAAGCCAATAAAAAAAAGAAGATTATACAATACTGTGTGTGTACTTGTCGTTTTGTCCAACTAATTCCTCTCAACTGAGTATGTCAGTTTGGCAGCAGATAGCTGAAACTCGTACAAATTTCAGTGTTCCAACAGGATAATGACAACAAGAACAAATTTAGAAAACAATTTTCTGAATGCTGCAAGGATGCTTATATGAATTAACATTGACTTCAGCCCAGTTATAAATGTGCACAATATTCTTAAATGTGAAATGTCTTCAAATTACAAATCAAGAGAAGTTAATGATTAATGGGGGTACGGCAGTCAAGAAACATGTACATTGGCAACTTTTAAAATGTAGATTTTATCTTATGGTTTAAAATAATGACTAACGCACCTTAAAGGAGATTTCAGAGGTCATGGTGAACCCGTGGGTAATGACAGGCTCCTCCTCAGCTGTCCTTCCTTTCCACACGTCTAATTCCACACAGCGACAACCAGCCAGTAAAACCTGCCGATACATCTCCACTGAGGAGCTTCCTGCCAGCTGGCCCGCTGAAACACACACCACAGGAATAAATACATGATAAACTGACAGATAGTCATTGGGTCTATGGTGTCTTGATCTGTGTCCACCCTGCCCCCCATTAATCATATCTGGAGTGCTGCTTCCAGGTTTTGTTTGTATTTACACAATGTCAAAAGATGAGGAACATGATGCAGTTTGAAAATTCTAGAGAACATTTCCTGCTGGTATAGTTTTCTTCCTGTTCTTTTAATCATTGTTTTCAAATTTCTGTTGTCCTTAGCTTTACCCCTTTTTTTCTTCTTTGTCTGTATTTCTCCTTATAGTTGTCGGGACATATCAAATGTGTTGTTTTAACTAGACGAAGCCTCTGGTGCCAATACTTTTTTTTTTTGTGTGGAAATTATAGATTTGTGTTTGGTGTGCCATAAAATGTGGCATCAATTAAGACTTATGTTAGGAATATCAGAAACACTGAATACACTGCAAAAGTTTGGAAAAACTTTTTGGGATAAACCTAATTTAACTACTTCTGACCAATTATTTAAGTCTGTTCAACTATTGTCTTTTTCAGTATGAAAGCATAACCTAGCTAAAGCCAGATCTATGTGTAGTCCCACAACAAAGAAATCATCTCTAGTTCTCCTAAAACAGATTCAATGATCAAATCCCACAAAGACAATAGACTCAGAAAACCACATGTTCAGCTGTGACCATAGTCAATTCTGTTCTAATTAGTGAGCCAGTTGTGCCATATTTCCAGTCGTGGCAGATGACCGCTCGTACTGAGGCCGGTTCTGCTGGAGGGGTTGGTTTGGTTGGAGTCTGCACGAATTGGGGACAACCTCATGTCAAAGACTTGACGCAAGCTGCTGTGATCCTAAATAGAAACCTTTTTACCTGGTTAGATTGTTTGTATAGATGCATTGGAATGAGCTTACCTGTTAAGTGCCTTGTGATGGCATCTGTTGTGAATGGCCTCTATATAAATAAACTAAATTGAAACTTAATTAAATTGGTACGGCAGGGGTCGATGCGCTACAACATTGTACAACCAACCTCTACCACAACACTCTTGGGCCCCCTTTAATTGTAGCGCCATAAGACAATGGTACGGTGAGGCATCACACTACAGTCCATTGTTTGAGGAACATAAAAATGTCACTGTGTGTGACAAGCACAAGACATACAGTAATAGTGTGTTACGTTTGTCATTGCACTCATATGATAGAATACCAAGGATTTGGGTTTCACTCAGGGGTCACATTAGCTGTTTATTTGACCTTTTTTGGGGGGGTTTCTTTTAAACAGTGACAGAAAAGCCTGAATGCCATCAGCGATTTTGTCAAATTGCAATTCACACTCCTGACCACTTGACATTTTCAACTTTATGCCTAGAGTTCAGGTAACTGAATCAATCAGAAAGAGATGAGAGCATCTGAGCATCTCCGACCTGGACACTGTACCCAATGCATCTTGCTATCTGGGAGGTGACCGCACACTGAAGGATTACGGAGGCATGGAGTACACCTGTGACTGGACCATACACAGACCAGTGGTGACTGCTGTAGCTTAACCACTGATGCAAAAAGAACACATGATACGAGATTTCCTCCCACTGAAAAATGCTCTCGTTCAGGGAGTCTTGCTGAATTATGATTTCAGAACTGTCTGAGGTGCCACTTGTAAAACCACTCTCCTGTGTGGCAACAGAGTGCGGATTCAGCCTCAATTAAACAAAAGTGAGAGCGCAGTTCAGCTCCATGTGGAGCATTCAGGCCTCAGCAGGGGAAACGTTAATGATGAATACATGTAGTCCATTAATGTGCTCGATGTATGACTACATGATGTCTCTCTTCAGTTTGTTCGGATTGAATATTCTTTAAAATTAATTAAAATGAAATTCCACTGAAAAAGCCATTATTATCATTAAAAAACATTGATGGGTAAAAATAGATTATGATGTATGTTTTTGACCCAGAGTCCTGTCGATGGAAAGGCTCTCCTGAATACGCTGGACCGTTAAATAGTGAACCAAACCACATCGACAGGTAGCAAACATGTCATTCAAAACCAGGCTTTAGATTGTATGATAGCTAAAGCTGTGATAATGTGCTGTAAGCAGATCTTTAATGATTCACACATTACTTATTGGCTTTCCCATCCAAGTTTGGCTTTATGTTTTAACACAGACAATTTTTTTGGTGTGGTTGTTGTGTCCCTGAACCTTCCCTACCTGTAAGGTAGGTATTATGTGATGAGTTGACAAAATAGTGAGACAAGGGGAAGCTCATGTCTTCAGACTGATCCAGTTTCTCGGGAGGAATGACTCCGTTCTCTTCGCTTGACAGATAACTAGAGAAAGCCTGGAGAGAGAACACGCCTAAAGACAACATACATACAAAAACACAATGTCACATGACAAAAGTAAGAAACAATCTGCATTTAGAATAACCTTAAAGCTACACTCTGTTACACACTAGACATAAAATGTTGTCGATGTCTTTTATGTGAGTCTGAGAGACTTAGAAGTTTTTCCCATCATTATTTTGACTCTTTTGGTGTTGTACTTTTGAATTTTGTGATTGGCATAAAAGTCCTGTTTCACTCGTATGATGTTCTAACATCTACTGGAGTGAATGTATCACAACCTAAAATTAAAAAAAAGTTTTTTTAATGTTTTTTAATAGTCTAACTACATTTTAAACAAATAGCAAAGCTAAAAAACAAAGATGATGATTTTTGTTGTTGTTTCCCTGCTAGTCAGGAGGCTATAGGACCCAACGACTTGTCATGGGCTAAACCTTGCACTTGAACTGGAACACTCAGGATTCAAGTGTGACTTGTACTCGAGAGATGCTGACTTGACTACAACACTGCTTAGAACTGCTTAGAGTTTATTCCGTTTTCATCTGTTTAACCAGAACTTTGACCCAGTTCTTCGAAATAATGAAATTGTAAAAACGATTACAATCATCTTTGTGGTTTCTAATAACTAATGCTGTGTCAAGAAATCTCCAGGCAGAAATTCAAAACTTCCACCTGTTTAACTCGCTAGTAAATTTTATTTTGTCATATGTTTCAACCATATTTCAATTACTTGGAATTTAGAAGGCATGTGATGTGCATACCTTGCTTTAACTTGTCCTGGTCATGTTGGTACCGCTCCATCAGATTGTGTGTTTGTGCAGGGCGAAGAGGGGGATAAAGAATTTCATTGAGCCTTGGGTCTCTCTGCTTGTTGTTGATGAACTCGGTCATCTGATCGACAGACATTCCCCCACCTTCACCTCCTCTGCAGAAAGGAGCGTCATCAGTTTAGCACACAGCACCAACAATGAGTTAGAAAGGTCAAAAATTTTCAAATCATCAAGAACTAATCTCATATTACAAATTCACTAGCAAGGACCACGTCACAGATTGAGAATTTTAAAATTTTATTGAAGGGGAGAATTGAATGGTCTGAGGAGGGGCATCGTCGGAGACCCAGGGAAAGACTCAGTGTGGGGGTGCAGTCTTGGAGAAATCATCTTTCCGAGCCTGCTCAGGACCCCCCTCAGACAAAGCCTATACGATGTACATGGCGCCGAGAAAGTCATCTCAAGGCCCTTTACGACAAAAGTCATCGCAATCCAATCAGTTAAAAGTTTGTCTAAGTAAGGAATCCCAGCAGATTGCCGAGTCGTCAACATGGGATTGAGCAATTCCTCAGCAATCCCTCGTACTGAGCAAACATGTAACGACTGTGGAGAGGAAAAACTCCACTTTAACAGAAGAAACCTCTGGCAGAACAAGCGGTCATCTGCCGCGACCGTCTGGGGGTCTGTGAAGACAGAAGAGAGAGCATGGAGGACGCTCGGTCATCATTTGGACCGATCCCCCCGACATGGCAGGATACCAGACCGGATGGAGCTTCGTTCTCCAACAGTCCGAGTCCACGACGGAACATCTGCGGGAACAGCTCGGAACCTTAAAAAGAGGTTAGAAGAGGTATTACAGGAGTGAACAGGGGCACGGAACATGGAGGCTGTGTCCGATGGACGCTGCTACAGTAGTAGCAGTTTAAAAGTTCTCATTCAGAGTAAACGCCGGACGAATGGCGTGCCCTTTCCAGCCCATTAACAGCAGACTTCCCTCCAAATCCCAGTGGCCGGAGTGGCCTCCCTCTTTCTCGTGGGAGTGTCAAAGTTTTACTGCAACTCCACCCATTAATTGAAATACAGAGTATGACCAGGAGATGGCGCTTCTCTCACAGAATTCTCATCGATATGATGTTATTATCAGTATGCACGTCCACTGCAGAAAAAGCCGAGCTGGTTGCGCAAACCATTTTGGATGTAACAACACAAACTGCTCACTTTTTTGTAATTAACCTGCTTCTTCTATTGTCAAAGTTTATCATAGGCTCCATAAACTTAAGTTCTCCTAACACAGGCCAAACTTCACCAAATGAGTTCTGTAAAATATTATAACAAGTAGCCTTAAACGTTATATTTGTAAACAATTTGATTTATTTCTATGAACCTAAAGTATATCTTTTTTTTAAAACTAATGTACTTTCCTTTAATTTTGTGATAAACTCGTGGTTTTTTATGTTATTGTTGTTGGATGAAAATGACAGAGTTCCACAACGCAAAACAACGTAATAGCCTATTTATAATATTTATGCAATCACATGACTATTCGGCTCACCACGGAATGTTTGCAACACCAGAATAGACCTGGTTACATACTGTAGCAATGGGGAGCAAAGCTTGGTGGGGGGATGCTTGAAGATGGTAATGAGTTACACAACGCAAAAACAACGTAATAGCGTATTTATCATATTTATCAATTTATATATTTTATAATAAATTCTTAATTACGTTGTTGTGTATATTATATATTAATATAATCATATAACAACTCACAATAACAACAGAATAGACATGGTTACATGCTGTAGGGATGGTCACGAAAGCTTGGTGGGGGGATGCTTGGAGATGGTAATGTTCTTTAGGAGGTGTGAATGATCTGGAGTCTATGGTGTGTTGTTAAGTTGGGGGATGCATTCAGGATGATCATCAGCGAGTACAATAGGTTACCCAGACAGTGTTGTGTGACTATTATATGTGTGAATGGGTAAGCCCTGTTCAGAAAATTTCTGCCTTTTAGGCCCAACGTTACATTACAAGTTCCTAAAATCTTACAAAAGTATATATATATATATATACATATATATATATAGCGGCAAAATTATTTTTAGACTTTGATATATCCTTTCAATCCTATGAACAGTCAACGTTTCATCTAGTAAGAAAGCAGAGGCTGTGTCCGAATCCAGCGGCTGGATCCTTCGAAGGACCCGGTCTACTCGGTCTACATGGGCTGGGTCCTTCGTGGACACGGTAGACCGAATGTTAACGGCTGTGAATTTGGACGGTCTAGCCTTCAGTTGAATTCCCGCCCCCACTTTGCCGAACGTCCTGTCTCCTAGCAACCGCGATCACGCTAAACCAGCTGGTAAAGCAAGAAATATTTCCCAGTATTTTACTCACCTTTTTTACTCTAGAGGAACAACAAGTTTTACTGTCTGCACAAATGTTTTATATTTCTGGCTGAGAGGTGATCATATCAAGATAATTTTATTTAATCCAGGTTAATACTTAAGACATCTACTCTCATGATAATTTCTGTAATTGAATGACTAGTGATCAAATGTACAAATTTGTAATATTAAATTTTTTATATTCATTTTATCTGTAAAAAATCTTTGTGAGCTTAAAATTATATATGCCTTTTAGATCAAAACAGCATTTTCTAATTTGATTTTATACATCTATGATTTTTTTTTTACCAAGCATATTCCAAATTGGCTCTTCCTAAATAAACTGAATTGTTTTTTGTAAACAACCACTGCAACAACAACTAACATTGTGTTTTAACAAAACTGCAGGTCATAACACTTTTCTCCACAGCTGCCTCTTGGGATGTGCTTCAAGATGAAGCTGCTGGAGGTCTGTGGGGCTCTCTGGTTGGAAAAACTTGTCTTTTGTGCAGGTCGACTTAAGCAACCTGTAAACCCTGATGATGGATGCAGTGGACAGCATGACAAAGCTGCTCTGAACTCTCTCTACAGACCAACCTGTATGATGTTCCCCTCGTCAACCAGAAAATATTAAAAAATATCAATTCAACTGATCCAGCAACACTGCCCGTTTGTTCTGATTAAGCTTAAATAGGTAATTTATATAGATATAAATAACTGCAAAAAAACTTATCCTAATGCCAATATGTTGTTATTTTAAACTGTTCAACGTAAGCTTCTTTAAAAACACTAATACAACTTTTAATGAAATGACTTCATGATATTTAACATTTTTAGAAATTCATTTATTCACAACCATTGAACACCTAAATAAAAAATGTGACAAAAACATGAATGAAAAAGAAAAACAGTCCATCCATTCGGTCCCTGCTCTCCTCTCCAGTATCCCTTTGCTGCTTCATATCCTAAACAAGAAGACAATAAACACAGTTTACAAAAAGAGCAACACAACAACATTTATGAAATCTATATTTGTTAAAGTGATCAGTCATAAATTATGTTATTTGCGCTGTAGCAAATATACATACAGTAGGTTTATTTTTTTCTCTCAATTTTTTTTTCCGGCAAGGGATTAATTTCTCCTGCAGATACATCTCCTCCTGAATTTTCCTCATTAGATAGAAAATAAATACCAGAGGAACGTGACAACTGTATTGATTTAAGAATGTAGAACTATAGTTTTCACAGCAGATCACAGGTTCTGTGTTGTATGAGGCTCAATAAGAGTCCTCTAGCATAAGCTGTGTAACTGGATTTAATCTTCAACCTCCAAGCCACCGTGCCCCGATTTTTACTCGGTAAAGAGGTAATAATTTCTCCTAAGAGGAGTTGACTTTTTACTTAATTTACCAAAGCAGAAAGTGGCTGTGTAAAGATGAAGAAACTTTTACACTACCATACAAGCTCGTTTACGAGCGATGCTTTACAAAAAAATATTAAAATACATGTCTAAGCCAAGAATAAAAGGCAAACAACACAACCGCTATAAGATTTTAATTTTTGAACCGCCAGATTTTAATATACTTACATCTAAAACTGTGCTCCTCTCTCGCTTCGCCTGCCGCTTCGTCTGCCGTGTTGCTGGAAGTAAATTCTCCCGTTCAGCCCGCAATGAATCTTGGGATATGTGGACCAGCGAAGGATACTTATAGTTTACTCCATTTAATATGTACAAGAGCTGGGGAAAGATGACAAACTGGAGCGGCTCAAACGGAAAAAGTCCACTGCCTCAAATTATAAAGGAGCGGGTCCATCAACAGGTTTCAAAGCGCTTCCCTAACCTGTCTGGGGACCATTGGCAAAGAGTCAGAAACAAAATAAATGAGAGACTGAGAAGTCCCCGCAAGACTGACCCTGAGGCACAGCGCCTTGGCTATTGCCGTTAACAAAAACGTTAAAAATGTGATTTTTTTTTTTTTGGTTTGCTGTGTTGTGTGAAATTTGCTAGTTTAAATAAAAATGGAAGAAAAAAAAGTTATAGCTTCACAGTTTCATTTATTATTAATGGTAGATGACCATTATTAGTCACAGGTAAATCACATCTGTGAATCACACGTTGATTCAGAGTAGAGCTGTAATCTGGCCTTAAAAGTTGGAGACTGACTGGATGAAAATTGCGCTAGTGGACAAACTGTTTAAAAAAACAAACAAAAAACTATCAGGTTTTTAAGTGGTTGGGAAAAAACTGTAATTTATAAATATTACCCCGGCTACAAAGACTCATATGTCTATATAGTACTTTCCTGCAGGACTACGAATCCATGCGTTAGAAAAACTGACACCTGTTTTCAATTTACCGGACAAATGTTTGAAACTCCGGTCAAAAGGATCTGTTACCTGAAACTTAAAATTATAAATGAATAAGAACCACTTGATTCTGTTGCGTAAAAGTCTGTCTCGCCTGTGTGAGTCTCTGTGTGCGCTCTCACCGCTTGCTCTAGATTTCAGGAGATTTTGTCTGACTTGTGGCCATCAGGGAGCTGCTATATAAATGCAGGAGACTTCTGCAACTTGAAACTTGGGATAATAGTGCATTTATCATCTCAGATATTTTCTGTGATCCCCCCACTCAACCACCCCCCCCCCTTTCTGTGAGAGCGCAACGCAGCAGTCGAAGCATGTTTTCTGTTTTGATCTGAGAGGAGTGGGTCTTCCACATCGTGACACATGCAGTGTGCCTGCAACATCTTAACAGGTATTGTCGGAATAATGTTAGTGGCCCACTGCAGCACTTTATTACAGTATAAATGATCGCGCTGAGATGATCAGCTGACCACTAAAGCCCGTCCTGAGACCGTGGACAATGATAGAAATTAAGCCCGAACCTGGCCAGGTTCCCTAACCCTATGAAACCCAAAAAGTAGGCTAATTGCCTACAGTACTGTATCTGGGTATAAGACTACAGTGGTAGGCTATTTGAACCCTGAGTTTCTGAGTTACATTCCAACTTAGGCTACATACAAACCAGCAAACCATTGAGGAACAGATAGGGGAACATTTTTTAATGACATTTATATAGGCTACCCTGAGTCTGATACATCAATAAATCATTAACATTAAAATCACTGCTCCTCCCCGTGGACAAAAGAGGCATTGCAGCTGGTTTTCACTCAGGCTCCTTGGGGGCGAGGCCTCACTGAAGACGTCATAGCGGGGGATTACATTACCACCACGGACCTGTCAGGGACCTTTGACGGATCAGGCACGTACCAGTCAAGGGCCAGTCAAGGAAACATTAGAACTTTTAAACTGCTACTACTGTAAGAAAGGGGGAAGGGTCGAAGGGGCGGGTCCGCAGGTACCCGGAAGAGAAAAAATGGGTCGGCAGGTACCCGTAGGAGAAAAGCGGGTCGGCAGGTACCCGGAAGAGAAAAGCGGGTCAGCAGGTACCCGTAGGAGGAAAGCGGGTCGGCAGGTACCCGGAAGAGAAGAAGCAGTCGGCAGGTACCCAGAAGAGAAGAAGCGAGTCGGCAGGTACCCGGAAGAGACAGGCGGGTCGGCAGGTACCCGGAAGAGACAAGCGGGTCGGCAGGTACGCGGAAGAGACAAGCGGGTCGGCATGTACCCGGAGCCTAGAGGGAGGGGAAGGGAGGGGCAAAACGATCGAGGCAAATGGGGGATGAAGGGCAAGCAGAGTTTATAAATGTATCGTGATGTGATTAGAGTTGTAGAGCAGGTGCGGGGTGCCTGATGAATTGGATTAAGTCTAACTAGGATGTACGAAGCGGATCTGAAACGTGGTCCCCGCTCCTGAACCTAAGTCAACATGTTGACTCCATTTCCCAATTTAACTGGTATTTAGGGTTAGCATGTTTGATGATTATTAGACATTTTCTAGACTAAGAAGATGAGTAAGAAGATCATGATTTTCCTACTGCAGTTTGAAGATGTTGAGGAGCTCAGGACGAGGACACAGACTATCCAAAAAGTTCCTGTAAACGTCAAGGGTGAAGTCCTCCAGTTTGATGCTATCACCCTGTTTAATTGAAGAAGACAGGCAAATGAGTTTAATCGTCACATCAAGGAAGAGAAAGAGCTAAAGTCAGATGTTTTTTTTTCTTTCTGGATCTATAGATATTTGTGTTTTTGGTTTTTAGATGTGTCTCTATTTGGATTCTTCTGGATTGTTTAGTATTCCCAGTAAGGTCTTTCCATTTCAGTGTATCATGTTGTGTAGAATTTCTTGGTTCTCTATGGTGTTCTGCTCTTTGTATATTTAGTTTAGACTCATATTTTACAGTAAGTCATTTACCTTTGGTTAGTAGAGCATTTTTCTGTTTTTGTTCAGCTTTACCCGGATTAAAGGATTAATTGGGTGACTGTGGCTCAGTAGAGTAGTTGTCTTGCATTTGGAGGGTCGTAGGTCCGATTCCAGCTTGCTAAATGTGGCTCCAGTGTAAAGCGCTATATAAATTCAGTCCATTGACCATTTAATTACTTTTGTCTCTCATGCCACACATGTCTTAAGCCTAATTTATACTTCTCAGTCTACATCAAAACAGACTTACGCAGTGCCATTATCTCTCAACACAAGGCCTCTCCGTTACCTACGCAAGGACGGAGTGAAGCCCAATTTTCCAACTAGCCATCTCTGTCAACAGAGAACGTATGGCTGTGATTGGTCAGCTCAAAAACAGCCAGAGATCGTTTCACCAGAACGGTGCTCTATAGTCGATGCAATCAGCAGTCACTACAGTGTTTGGGTACTACATATTTTATATTGAAAGAACAATTTATCTAATCTGGTGTTTTGTTGATTTTTAGCAATAGGAGGTGTAGAGGAACAATAAAACAGACTGCTGTGTTTGTTTACATGTGTTCTTAATGTATTCTATGAGCTGCAATTCTAGTAAAAATCTTTACAGCTCATTGAAAACGCACTTTCTGCCGTCCATTTCTCATTGAGGGGGGAATGCGTTCACAAGCTGAAGAAAATTGCTTTGCAGCACAAAAAATATCAATGAAGGACTATACAGTAAATGTCTCTATGTATACATCTCAATCTGGATGCAAAGGAAAGGGTGTAAACTAGGGTTTACAGCCCTTTAATAAAATCTCTGTTTCATCATCTCCCCAACATTTCTCCTTCATTTGCCTGTTTTCAATATCTGTTTTCTCCATGCTGGTTCATAATGTTCTAGCTACCTGTATTTGGCTCTCTAATTTCAGTAAATTTTATAATTAAACAATTTTCTGTCTTCACTTTGCTTGCCACAAGGACCACAAAATAATCTTCCCTCACTAAGGAATTGGGTACATTAAAATTGGTACTGAGAGTGCATATTTATAGGATTGCTGATTGGTGATTGCCTGGATAAGGTGTGGAAGGAAACCCTGTGCTCCCCTCCTTTGGCCTGCTGGTACTGCCCTTACCAAACTTTTTTTGGACCTCTCTACCTACAGTCTCACTGTACCCCAGAGCCTCAGCCAACCTCGGTTGATGATTATTCCCCTTTTCACCTAACCCTTGCCAGATTTGATGTCTTAGCTGCCGTCAAGGCATGAGGGTCCTATTTCAACACAAAACAGGACAATTTAAGAGGTGGTGGGTTCTTGTACGAATTATGCCATTTACAAGCCCCTCCTTCTTCAATCCCTAACATGTAAACATATATTTAATATACACAATGAGGAACTCACAAGAGTAAGAAGTGATTTATAGTTTGTTTATGAAAAAGCTAAAGATCCCGTTTTTGTGGAAATTTCACTAAATCAAAGCTGTGTTTTGAAAAATCTAAGGTTTCAGAAACAATCTGTTTTTGAGAATTTAAATTGAGTTCAGGACAATTCATTCCAGTTTTGAATGTGTTTTAATATGGGCTCTTTAGGAATGTCCATGATGGTCCTAACACCCCAGATGAAATGTTTTATTGCTGGTTTCTTAAACCCCTATTTCTGCTTTAATCCAGGTTTATCCAAACGATTTTAGATTTTGAACCACACAGGAACAAATGAAGTCCAGACCCATTAACAGAACTGTAAAGTACTCATGTAATTTAGTACCAATGGGGTATGACAGCCTGTCAATGTGCAGGGTTGCATATAAACCCATTTGGCGCTGCACAGCTCCTAACCCATGACCAATTGGTGCAGACACACAGACATATTTAATTTTATGCACTGAGTACAGGTAACTAAATGAATTATTTTTAAAGATTCCAATGAGTGCATCCGATTTCATTTTTAAAAAATCATAGTAGTTCTCTGTTAAGTTTGTTTTTATTTAATATTAGCATCAACCATATTTAAAATAAATGAAAAATAAACACCATTGTTACCATGTTATTTTAAAGATTGAAAATAGATTCTGACGATGATCCCATCAGTCAAAATGACAAACAAAAATGTCTTGCAGGATGTCTTCTTGATGGAATTTTTAAAATCCTTTTAACTTGCTTTATATCTCAAGTTTTTTTCACGACCCGGTCAAAAAGGTGGCTGTCCTTTTACCCTCTGTTGCGCGAAGGCGTAACTTTTATTCAAAAATAGAGCAAAAGAGAGCCTTTCAAAACAGGCTTAATAAGCAACTTTCAGGTCATTAGCAGCAGTGGTGAGCTAGTTACAGTATTTACACAGTGCTAAAAAGCGGATAGCATTTTTTTCTGATACCGTTTCTGCTTACTACTGGGTAATCACACTTTCTAAGCGGGGGAGCTAATCCTCACCCTCATAAATCACATCTAGACATAGTGTTGAAAGCAACGTCTGAAAGAAGCTGTTGCCTTTCAGTGATACATTTACCAAGCTGTGGTTCTCTGGAGAAGTAGTGTTAAAGTTTTGGAGTGGCCTAGTCAGAGTCCTGACTTAAATCTGATTGAGGGCCTTTGGAGGGAACTGAAGATTATGGCAATAGCACAGAGGCCGGACAATAGAGAACTTGGGCTCCTCATCAAAGATAAATAGTCAATAAAACATGGTGGTGATCTGCTGGTATAAAAAGGGTTTGACTGCTGTAACCCCAACACAGAGTTTTCCATCAGTGATTGAACACAATGAATTTTTTAATGAATTTTATTAGTCCATTGCAGTGCTACACAGAGACACACACTCCTTAGGCAGTTTAGAGAGAACAGTTAAGCTAATGTTTCTGGACTGTTTTTTTGTTGTTTTATCTTGCCTCAATCTCTATCGAAAACACCACTTTTGGTTGAAAGAAAATAATTTCCTATTTAAATCTAAAGGGTGTAAATAATGAAAGTATGTCGTACAACCCAAGCTTGGGTATACCAACTTTCTCTGAAAGGGTGCTACATTCACTGTTGTTTGCTGTTTGCTGCATATTGTTCTAATCACAACTTATGCTCACCCGTCCATACGGCAGTTTGCAGCTCTCGAGGGCATTCTCAATTCTCTTTCTGTCTGATGATAACAGCCGACCAACGCTGCAACAGGACGGTCTCAGTTAGAAAACCTTACAACCAAAATGTGTTAAATAAATCTCAATGAAGACTCTTCTACTTTGACATATCCTCCTTATCTGATAAATGTCTTCTTCACTTCTTTCTGAATTTCCAGACCTCTTGACTCCCCCAGAACTCAGTCCCTACCATTTTAACTGACCTTAATTTGCTTCTAAAAAGCAGCTTTCCTTCATAAATCTCTCATGCATCTCATACTCTGGCACTGATTGGTTACCAGGTCAGTGCTGAATTAGGTACCTCCATGTGAATACTGCCCCTGTTTTTGCTTCCCCAAGTGCACATGGAATTAGGTTTATTCTTGGAAGCAAGGGACACTAAAGAGCAAAGTTTAAATTTGGGAGTGTCTCTGCAGAGTTTCACAGGCTATTTCTTAACATTTACAAGCGTCTGAGCCTAAAACCTGATGTTCAGATAGAGACACTGACTGTGAAGATGAGGAGGCAGATCATAAAGAGGATCTTACTTTTTCACAGGAATTTTTCCTTCTGCATTGAGCTGAAGAGTTAGTCTGACGTACCTGAAACGGAAAGAAAATATTTTAGATTTTTTTTTTTCACATTTTGTTACGTTACAACTGTGGATGTACTGATACCACGATCTGATGTACTTGGACTCGTTAAAAGTTCGATAGTATGAAGCAATACCAATTTATTTCATGCAACTCCCTTGCATGAAGTGGAAAATGTGGAAAATCTGCGATAATTTCACAGAAAATGTTTAACCCTCACATGAAATTTTAGTTTTTTGTTCATTTTTATGATTCACCATCATTTATTGTAACAAGAAGAGAACAAAATAAAACCTGCCTTTCAATTCATTGCATTTTCTGTTTAGTAGAAGTATATGCATTGTTACGCTGTATACTACTCAACTGACGTTGAAAAAAGTGATTAAAAAATGTCTGAAAAATCCTCCTCTTTTTATTTTGACATTTAGTAAATAGAAATAATTGTAATTGACCTATTAACCATTTCCTGAAAATTTTATCTCAATCTGTCTATGACTTTTTGAGTCCTGTTGCCATCTAACAGACATAAAAACCAACACACTAACCTTGGTAAAAACATAACCTCCTCAGCAGAGGTAATGAAAAAGAGAACTGTTGAAAAAAATAACATAAAAGTCTATGCAGGTTTGTACATTTTAGCTAGATTGGAGACTTTGCCCACTCACGTGTGGGTTTGTGTGTACGTGTTTTAATATCTCCGTGGGGACCAAAAATCAGGATTTACTATCCTCGTGGGGACCGACAGCTTTTGTGGGGACCAAAATCCCGGGCCCCACAACTTTGAAGGCATTTTTGAGGCTCAAAATGTGGTTTTAGTGTGAGGATTACAAATAGGGTAAGGGTCAGGGTTAGGCATTCATTTGTGATGGTTAGTTTTAGGGTAAGGGGCTACGGAAAGTTTAATGTCAATGAGAAGTCACAAAGACAGTAAAAGAAACCTGTGCATGTGTGTGTGTTCCCATCCAGCCTTACGCTTTCAGAAGACTGTGGTCTCTGTTGAGATTGTGGCTCAGCAGGTTGGTAGCCAAAGTAAACAGTTCCTCACACCACATCTGAAAAACATAATAAAACCATATTATTATTATCTTAATCATCCAAAACATCATGCTCATCTCTGACTGTCACAAAACAGAAACTAACTTATATACAATGATAAAATCAGAAAGAGTAATCGAAACTGTACTAACAGTTAAAATCCAAATATACATTACAGAAGCCGGTCAAAAGTTTTCTAAAAAAAAAATTCTTCACCTATTTTATGAATGAGTCAACAGAGTCATCCTTACGGAGAGGTGTTGGCAAGACATTTCTTTCGTTTTGGAGCCACCACCTGAAAAAACAGACTTTTTTTTTTTTACCTTGGCTTCATCCTCCTGTGAAGCGATGAAGTTAAGTTGGCTGACGTTGACCAGGTCTGAGGCCGTGACCACGGTAACCATGCGGTTCTCCAGCCGACCAACGAGGTTCCCTACATCCAGCAGCTCCCGAAGCTTGGCTTCCTGTTAAAGTGCATCAAAATTAAGAAATGTTCACTGTAACCAATTCATGCCGATGATACCTGAACTGGGCAAAAATGATTGGTTTTAGAAAGATCAATGTAAACAGCTGAGCAATAAAGATCTTTAAAATCACCAATTAATTAAATTCATTGGACAATTACACTGTAAAATTTGATTTTTGTTTTTTTCTAAAATTTTTATTAGATTTCTAAAAGAGGCACATCTATTTTGAAAAGTCTAGACAAAAGACGTCAAGAGATACTAGGAACTTTAGTCCTAGAAGAAGAAGACGCCAAAATGTAAAAGAGATCAAAGAAAATTTAGCCTACAAGTAAATAAATTCAACTATATTTAAAACACTAAAAGGGTATGCAAATTTTAAGAATTAACACAAACAAGGTATCAAGTATGATAAAAATGTATGATTGAAACATTAACTTTTAAGCTAGGTTAGTGTAAGCCTAACTGGGTGAGGTCACATTACAAAGAATACACAAAGGTAAATCATATTAGACATTTTGCCCAGGACAAAGGCTAAGCTGGGAGGAAATAAACAACTGATGGTACCTTGGGAGGTTTGGTGCTTCTACCAGTTCTGACATCTTTCACCAAAGTCAGGTCCAACAACTCTGTGTCCTGTTGATCAAACAACCAAACAAATTAGTCACAGGTTTTTCAACAAAACTAGTTTAAAAATTTGGTGTTTTTTTTAAAGAGAGGAAATCTAATCCCATCATGTGAACAGCAATCATTTGGTTTATTTAACCTTACGTAAAAAAATTAAATGGTGGTAATTTTTCAGTCATATTTGTGTCAATGTTGTTTATTCATTTATAAATGTCCCTGATTTAGATCTTTTTATTTTGTGAATTTAATAATTAGCTCCGAACTTAACATTTAGCTTGTCAACTAAATATTTACTATACAAACTCCATATTCAACTTCAAACCTAGGTAGCAAAATATAAACTAGCTACCTAAATAGCCTATTTAGCTTCGAAGCAGACATTAAGCTCAGAGCTAACCCTTAAATAGACCAATAAGGGAAAATAACCACAAGTCGAGCTGCTGCCATTACTGCAATGACAGCTCCCAGTCAGGCAGCTATACGTCCTGTTTGTGAAGCAGGCATTTAAATATAGGCAACAAGAAATTAACCTTTTCACTTTAGCGAAAATGTATAGGAGGGCTATTAGAATGTGTGCAGTCATAGGCTGTTCTAATAACAGAAGAAAACTACAGATTTGGGAAAAAAAATGCTATGAGAAATGCACAGGCCCTTAACAATGATTGTCCACGTTGTAGACCCTACTGTATGCATAATTTTCCTGGGGTTCCAGAGAACCAAGCTGTTTGCCACAAGTGGAAAAAAGAGCATAAACGGAAAGCATTTTGTTTCAAATAAAAACAGCACAAGTACTTTTCATCATGCCGCAGTAACCTAGTAACCTAGCTATCACTGCTGGCTAACGTTAGCTATTTGATGTTAACACTGTGCAACTCGTATCAGTCAAGATGATATCTGCAAGTTAACCCCAGGGCTTTGAAAATACTCTTGTCTGTTATTACGGTCAGGTGTCTTAAAGTTTATAAAAAAATATGGTAGTTCAGCTTTATTGGGCTTCACTCACTGTTGAGACAATGTGTTGGTTTCCCTAAGTTGAATCAGATCAGTGGCATATTCTGAATGGTGAAACTCTACATATAAACATAACCACTGTCATTTATCCAGTGCTTGAAATAATTACTGATTCCACTAAGGACTAATATTAGACGTAGATAACAATGCATTTAGAAGCTGTTAATTATGTTGCTGAGTTATACAATTTATTGCTAACTGAAAGTACCAACAGAAGTTAAACAGGCCGTGATCATCTGGGCTTGGTGAGATCAGTTGTTGGTCATCTTTTCTCAATGGACTATGGAAAATCTAGTACCAACATATTTCAAACAAAACTATATGTAATTTATTTTATTTATTGTGTATTTATTAAATGCTTTAGTGCATGGAACTGTACTTTAATGGATTAATTTTGAATATTCAGATAGGGAATGTAATATTTTCAACAAAAGTGTAAGTTTACAGTTGGTTGCATGAAGCAATCTTATAGATAGCCCTAGCTTGCCTGGAGAGTTCATAATATATATATTCAAACAGCCAATGATAGCAAGTCCTACCAAAATAGATTTGTCACATCCAGTTTCAGTTTATTTTATGATGACTTTAACCTGGGCTTTCCACCGGACGCACAAGCGACACATTACTGGAGCAGCATGTTTCACTCGCGTATTTGGCTACTTCGCTCTTTCTACCAGGGGCGTATGAATCACATAGTAGCAGGGAAATAGCTGTCACTGAGAGAGCACGAAACAGTATTTATCTTGGTAAGTTCATTGTATTTTAATTAAAACTTCAAGGCCCATTTATTTTAGTTTGCATAACTGAAAATGGAGAATATAGAATGGGGGGAAAATCATATTTATAACAGCATTAAGTGACCATCTTGCCCCAAAACAGCAGATACATCACTCCATGCTTTATCCTTCCTGCCGGTGTCTTTATAAAAAGTGTGACTGCTTCTCCACTTCAATGATCAACCGTTCGTTGTCATGATGAAACACAAATGAGCCCTTCCTGCCAGGTACTGACTTCTTACCGGGCCGCACAGGTAGTGACCTTCTTTAAAGTGAAGCAACCGTAAGTAGCTTGGTTCTTTTACTTTGAAAATTTCCGGATGCCGAGCCATCTCATTTCCTGTCTTCCCCTATCCAAAATGTCAAAATTTTACACGTTTCTGGGCGTGACTAGTTTTTACTGTAACTCCTCCCACTCATTGAAATACAGAACATGCCCAGGAGATGGCGCTTCTCGCACAATCTATAGTACACACCACCAGAGGCGGCATTTAAAGCGCCACCTCTGGCGGTGTGTTGAATTTCACATAATTCATACTGTAGAACCAAGAGCACATAGCCTACATGTGATTTAAAAAGTGAAATTATAACAGACCTAGATACTGGAGATTCGCTGGCCACTGTTTTATCTAGAGATAAATTATTGAAGCTAATACCTCCTGTCAAATCTTTTATCACAATTTATTTACTGTAAATCGACATATAAAGAGGAAAACTAAGCCTTTTGGAAGGTTTCTGCAGTTGCAGGAATTAATTTCCCACCTTCGACCAGGGAATTAGCATTATTATTGCTCAACCTTTTGCTTTGCAGTAATGGGCCATTGGTCACCCATTGTCACACAAGTCACATAGGCTACAGAGCCTGCCTAAAATGCAGATGGTTGTTGAACTTCGATTTGTGTTTGTTGTCAGAGCTTAAATCATATGTTCAGACACAAACTTCTAGAAGTATTCCAGTTGTTTAAGAAGGGACATTACATCTTCTGTGAGAGCTGGACCGAAGAGAATATTATTGGGACCAAGATAAATATAATATGTACCAGCCATGGAGAACAGTGTGTGTTTTTTTGGTTGTCCACACTGTCAGTTTGGCTTCAAAAGTAAACATTGTACTGATGTGTATATGCTCTGTAAGTAGCTGTACAAAACATAATTCCACCATGTTTATGTGCTTCCTGGATGCCTCTAAAGCCTTTGACCAGATTAATCACGGGAAGTTGTTTAGAAAGCTACAAGAGCTAGGGGTTCCCTCTTATTTAATACGTATTCTACACTACTGGTACACCCACCAAACATTGCAAGTAAGATGGGGATGACATACTTAAGTTTTCTGCAGCACGGTAAGACATATTTTTTTCTATTTTTTAATTAGAATTTTTAGTATATGTTTTTAAATTCACTGTAAGCATAGTATTTTTTTTAAATATCTGCAATCAGTTGAAGCGGGATCATCACTTTCTTCTGATGGTAAGCGGAGCTAAAGCTGTGCTCGTGTAGAACCGGTGCCGAATAGTCATGTGACTCTCCATAAAGTTGCCCCAACCAAACAAAACTATGATTTGTGTATCAATGTATTTTCCCAAAATAAAAAAAACGAGCACAATGTCACTATAGGAGGAGAAGTAGCATTTTTCCTAAATATTATTGTGTAAAAATAAAAATTACTGCGTATTAAAATTACTGTTAAAATAGGCTACAATTAATGTTACAGTTTACTCAAGTAAATGTAACTCTTGAAACACTATCTCTAAACACATTATGACACTCACACAAGCGGGCACACAATTTGATTATTGACCCCTGGTTTAGACTACTTAGAGCAGAGCATTAAAATCACTGCTCCTCGCCGTGGACAAAACAGACATTGCAGCTGGACTTCAGTCAGGCTCCTTGGGGGCGGGGCCTCACTGATACGTCATAGCGGGGGGATTACATTACCACCACGGACCTGTCATGGACCTGTGAAGGACCAGCCAAGGGCTGTCAAGGACCCATCTTGAAAACAGGAGAACTTTTATACCGCCACTACTGTATGTGACCTTCCATCTATTCACAGCTCCTCAACCTCTGATAAACTGGTTTCTTACTATAATGCTCCCTAACCTTTTCAACACATTTGCTCCTGTCAAACACCGATCTGTCTCATTTTCTCTCAGCTTCATGTTGTATTCTCAGTCTACGTCATCTAAAAGCCAAAGGACACCAACTAGAACAGTTTTTCTCAACTGGGGGTCTGCAGACCCCTTGTCTTCAATGGTGGTATTGCAAGGGGTCCTTGATAAAAAAAATTTTTTTTAAAGATCCTCCGACATGTATAGAAATAGAGTAGTATTTTAATCAGATTTGACTGAGACCCATGTCTACCTAAACTACAGAAGGTAACGCAATCTTCTTTTTCTCTTTCACAAGTGTCATTTACTGTACAGGTCCTGGTCATAAAATTAGAATATCCTGAAAAAGATTATTTATTTCAGTAGTTGTATTTAAAAAGTGAAATTTGCATATTAGATCAATTTATTACTAACATACTGATATATTTCAAATGTTTTAATTTTTATGATTATAACTGACAACCAATGAAAGTCCCAAATTCATTATCTCAGAAAATTTGAATATTGTGAAAATGTTCAATATTAAAGACACCTTTATACAGTAGTTTTCGGAAATATGTATGTAATAAAAAGATTTTTTAATACAGTACTGTCAGAAATATGTGACATATAATGTTACATACATACTTCTGAAAAATATTGTAAAAAGTGTTTCGTTATTATATGAAAGTTACTGCATCTATTTTATTTTAGACGCTTTTGCATAAATATCCTGTTCTGTTGGATTTTTCTGGAAATTTCCTAGATATGCTAAGGAGCTACAACTGATTTGGCTGAAAGAGTATGTGTAACATTTAAAAAGCAGTTTCTGCTTTGTATTGATACATTGACCGGGGGGGAGATGTATGGCTGGATACTGCATACTACTCAGGTTTAATAAGTTCCAACGAAGGTAACTCAAACTCTCTCTTTTTACTGTTTAGCAAAATTTCAAAGCCTACAGACTCATTCCCCTCTTATATGTACTCTGACTTTTGTAACTCCCTCTGATTCTTAGTGTGATCAGGTGTAAATTTGTGATGAAACGTTAGACCTCGTTGCATTAACATTGTGCTTAGTTACAGAGCAAAGCTACACTAACGCACGTTAAGTTCTGGTACTAAATGCAACACAGAAGTGTTTCAATGTGCTATGGTTTGATCAGATTAGTAGGTATTGCGTGTGAAATCACAGTATCAGTAGAATTTAATGCTATGCTGGATAATACTGTATATTTGCGTCAGGTCTCAGTGTGTGTGCTTTACCTTGTTCTGGTCGGTCCAGAAGAGGTAAAATCCATGAGGATCCACATGTAGAGTCACTGGAGTGACTGTTGATAAATCCTGGAAAGATACAAAGAGTCTGAAGAGGAAAAGTTCTAAAGAAAGCTACTTTCAAGAAACCCAACAAAAACACTTGAGATGGTAAATTTCTCATCTCATAGTTCGCTTCTTACTACTATGTAAATAATGTAATCATTTACACCTGTTCTGATGACACAAAACAGTGATGAGTCGGAATAAACTTGCGAGGAAGTACTCATCAGAGTGCATTGATGTTCAGCAGGCAACTCCATAAAAGCTTAAGCTTTTAATTGGCCCCGGGGTAGAATTATGCTGTATGCAATCTAGCTGTATGCAAACAGAAACAACACTGATCGAAACATGATGATGAACACAAATATAACTTTTTATCATAAATACTTAAATAAAATTAGGTAAGGTGTTGCACAAGAATGAAAGGTTGTCTTTATGTCTTCATGATGATATCATCTTTCATTAATAAAAGCATTTTACATAGAGTTGTTTTCAAATTAATCAAAGCATCAAGCTGATCATTATGGAGAAAAAGCAAAAAAATAATAATAATAATAATTCACCAGCTCATATTCCATAGCATTTTACATGTATGCCTGGTGTTTATTGGGCATCTGGAAGCGCTGCCCAGCTGACTGCTTGTTTGAACACACAGTGGGATGTCACATCTTGTTCCTAATCTCTTACTGCAATAATTTATTTGTGCCGCTCATGGTGGCAGCATGTTGCAGTAGCAACATGATAGGTCTGATTTGTTCTTTTTCATATATTTGATTCATACTGTAATTATTTTGGTTTAGGCGTTGTGTGTTTAGACAGTTACTACCTCTGGTTTATGATGCCTCAGAGAATTTTTGCCATAACTTTTTTTTTGTTCTAAACTTTCAAACAGTTGTTATGATATGTAGCCACGGCAACACATAATCTCCTAAATTAAAATAATAACTGAATTAAGACCCCAAATCCCAGAGAAGTTGAAAAGGAGGCAACATGGATGCAGAGCAGGATCACAGAGGAGAGAGGAGGAGGAAGTTCAAATCATGCGTTTTATTGATCATAATGGCCAAGAATTACATCCCCGACTCCAACGTCGCTCTGCCCGACTTTCTAACCGTACGCGAGACAGAGATTTAAAGGGGAGTGGCAAAAGCAAACCAGGTTGTGTTACTTTGGAATATCGTCTCTGCCTCCCAGATATTGAGCTGTTGGTGTGTCATGACAGTCATGGGACTGTCATACAACATCAAACCCTTACATAAAAAACACATGGTTTCACATGGGCAAAATAACATGAGTACATTTGAAAAACCTTTTAGACCCATATGAAAATCACACGTAAAAATATGATAAAAACATCTGATATATGAAAAATGTGACCACCTGAGGCGACTGTGGCTCGCTGGCTAGTTGGCTTGTAATCGAAGGGCTACATTTTTGATTCCGGCTTCTTTTTGTCATATGTCAATGTGACCCTGGGCAAGGCACTTAACCCCAAGTTGCCTTCCGAGCTCCGTATCAGGGTGTGACTGTGAGCGCGTTTTGGAGTACGAATGGTTGAATGTGAAAATACATACCTCCACACTTGTCACTATTCAGTGAAAATTACTATTTTTGAAGTCAAAAATGCAGTTCACTTGAATCGTATAGAACCAAAGATTTTTTTTTTTATTTTGAGGGGAAGTGTCGGCCGGTTTTAGTCGACCTCTCAGTTCGCAGAGAAATAGGGGGAAACCATCTTGTCTGCAAAACGTCTTTGTTGTATCACGCATCTTTATTTAACAAATCGGTTACTAAAACAGCATGACTCTGTGTTTCAACACGCTTTTTTTCCCTGTTTATGGTCTTCAATGATTGTTTGGAGATAAGTATTACCTGTCAGTTTATATGCTATGTGACTTAGTGTTCTGTGTCTTATGTTAATTGAAAGCTTGTTCTGCTTGTTAGCTTCAGCTAAACTCAGTGTTTTAAAGTGTTCATGACACAAAATTTTAACTGACATAAAATAAAAATATATACATCCTACTTAAGATTTTGGTTCAGTTCAATTCATAACATGACTGTAACTGAACAACAGCGAAATGAAAAGTTAGTTTTCTTGCCACACTGTGTGAACCCTAATCCCGCTCCCATTGACTTTATGACCATCACCGCCTGTATCCACTTTCCCTTTCCTTCAGTCCCGCTTGCTTGCGCAACATCTGTGTTCAAACCTGCCCGCTCCCACCTCCCCATAAACTTACAGGCCAAGTTAAAAAAAGTTTATGTACACCTTTTTATTTGAAAAGATGAATAAATAACAAAATTTGTGCTTTAAATTACACTGCTGATGCCAAGACTGCAAACTGTGATTACAGTAAGAATATCAAAGTTAATAAATGTGGTAATATCACAGTATCACATAATTTGAACGAACGTTTATAGATAACTGAAAACCCTGAGAAACATTAGAAACACAACTGAACTTGTTATTGCCTACAATAATATACTGGCTCAGAACCAGGGGATGGTTTTGGTCAGCAGCTGCAGTTTGTCTCTAGTCCAGTTTTTAGCTTTGTTTAATATGCTAGACCATATGGCACTTAAATTAAGGGGAACTTCCTTTTTTTATTTGCACTCGCTGTTAAATGATGTTTTTCATTTAAAGGGTTGTATTTCTTTTATTTTTCTCTTAGTCTACATAAGAAAAAAAAATTACATATTAAAATCACAACAACAAAAATATTACGCCCCCCAAACAGGATTTTAGTTATCAGCTTTTTCATACCTTGTGAGTTTGCAGATATGTTTCTAATTTCAGTCCATTTACCTGGGTTTTGCACACATTTTCCATATGAATTTGGAACATTTTACTGGTAAGAAAATGTAAAACCCATGAACATTGACATGTAAAGCCCATAGGATACCATGTAAACTACATGTAAAACGTTACTTTCCACCCAAAACCTACATGTAGAAAAACTCTGTGAGATAGTAAATCTGCCAAAAGTCTAATCTGTGCATCTCTCTTTTGTAGCCAATTGAGATTAATTGTATTGATGATCTTTGGGAATTGAGTAAATTATTGATAATGTTATTTGAAAAGGTCATGTTATTTGCTTTTGGAGCCTTTTACCAAATTACAAATCCGCCTAGATGAGGTAAAATAAAAACTGTTGGAAAACCTGACATCTGATTGTGACTCGATGTAGAAACAGACTCACTGTTTTCTTTGCTCTGCTGCTCATTGTGCTCGATTGCTATAATAATCGATACCAAATACTTCAGTAAACTGATGTATGTATGTGTATGTATGTATATATATATATATATATATATATATATATATATATATATATACAAACAGCACTCTTCATATCAATTTAGGATGTTGCTAGCCATACCAGTTTCCATAGCAACTGGACAACACGTTTCTTATTGTCAAGACTATATACTTCAGCATACCAAAACACAGTCATGCGTAGCTCTACAAATATCCACACTTACATGGCTGATGGTGCTCATTGAGGTTGTTGGAATATTTGTAGATATGTGTTAATACACATCTACAACATGAACACACACACATATACACACACCACAAACACACACACACTCAGAGACATGTCAAAGCATTCTGCACCAACAGGTGGTCAAACAGTATCTGACTGCAAATGCACGTAACAGCATCTCAGCTCTGCTGGCATCTCATCAGCAGGTACTTACTGCCAAAGCTCAATCAACAAATGAACAGTAAATACATCTGACAACATGGTACATTTCCTCATCTTCCTCCTCATTTTCTCAAACTCCAAATTAATTCAGCTGGACTGGATTCAATGACATTCCTGAGCCATTTGCACCACTTGCACAATGAAAACACAGTAGTCAATTTAAAGACTTGTGGCAGTTGGTAAATTGGACAGTTAAGGAATCCTTACCTCATCCCATTTAATGAAGTTGCTGCCATTCCTCAGGGTTTGTGAGACACGGGGAGGCTGGAGTTTCAGTGCATGGACCCCCGGCTGAGCACTCGCCATGGCTTCACACACATTAAAACACACACACTGCACGCCCTGGAGATGCTCAGAGTCAAACACCAGGATGATGCGTCTCAACCAAGGCAAACTCTTCAGAAGTCAGGCACTCTGCTGCATCAGCATCCTCTACACCTCTCACTCCTTCTTTTGATTATTTCAGTCCTATTTCTGCGCTCCCCCTCTTTCTCTCTCTCTCTGTTTGCTCTGCCTCTCCTTCCTCACACCTCTCTCTTTCTTATCCCTCCTCTTCCTCCCTCCCTCCCTGGGCACGTCTTCCCCTCTCTCCTCTGTTGGTGCTGCATCTCCCGGAGAGACAGACTGAAACAGATGCTTCGGTGGGAGACAGGATGCATGCGGGGAAGCGAGCGTGTGCACGTTCTGCCTCCACAAATTGACTCATCTGCGACATGCGCACAATGGCAGCTTCCCACAGATGGGGGAGGGATAAGAGACGGGTGGGGGTGGGGGGGTGGGGGCTGTGGCAAGAAGGTAGAACGAAAGGGGGAGGCAAGACAGTAGAACGAAAGCAAGAAGATTGTGAAAGAAAAGAGGATAGAAGTGAAAAGAAAAAACAAGGATAATGTTTTAAGACACCTTAAAGTATGTTTCCTCAAGTGTGCAGACATGCACCATCCCATCCATATGCGATTTGTTTACCACATGCATTAATCCGGTTCTAGAATGGCTTTCTTTCCTCCAGGAAGGCTGTCCATCATCTTTTGACATGGAGCTTGTAGACATGGGTTTGTTCATGGTGAACATTAATGAGCTTTGTCACAGATGGTGTATAAAAACCAAAACCTCGGAATGTCACACAGAGTTGGGAAAGATTCAGCTGACAGCAGGTTTTAGTACTACTGAGTTCTCTTTTGTTCAGTTTTCTTAATCATAAGGAAGAACTGGTTTGATGTTACAGTATACAGTGTTAAATGTTTCAGATCACTAAACAAATATAGCAGACAAAAATAAACTGAGTAAATTTACAAGCTGTTTTTGAAGGATGGTGTCATTCGTTAAAGGAAAAAAGAACAAGGTCAGTAAATTAATCTGCCCCTGTATGAAATCTTAACTACTGCGCCAGACTTCAAGTGGACATGTTATGGAAATTTCAATTGGAATAGACAGCAGGTGGAAATTATAGCCAAATGTCAAAACTACCCCCAAAAAAAGGAGTAGTTTTGCAGGTATGACCACATATAACTTCCCAGTTCCCATGCTTTTTGGCTGATGTTTTGGTAACTTTTGAATGCTGGTGGTGCTTTCACTCTCTGGTTCAGACAGTCTTTACAACTTCTGATCACTTTAATTTAAGAAATATTCCCTGATTTTAAAACTTTGGCTGAATTGGGCTTTTTAATCCCCATCTCCAGTTCGGCAGCAGAGAGCAGATTCAGCCTCCATAACATCTTCTAAAACCCCATGAGAAGTCATCTGTGTGAGGCAAAAGTCCAAAACCTCCTGATAATAACCTCTGTAGCAATCCCACTATTTGATTAAACACACATTTCACATTTAATTTCATTATTTATATCAAGTTACTTGGGATCTATAAGTGTTTTCTGTCATTGTGGGGAGAAAAAAGTTAAATGTATTCATCTGCCTAATGTTAGTTGTTCAACCCATTCAGATTGGGTATTAACTCTTGAGGCGCCGGGGTTTTTTCTATAAAATACTAAATTTTGATATCGCTAGTTCAAAATGTTGTAGTTTTAATATGGTTATAGATAAAGCTATACTGTAAATGTCAAAAATCTTCAGCATGATCCAAAGTTTGTGATGGGAACAAACTCACACATCTAATTAGATATTATGAGATCATCAGGCATTGGCAATTTTAGTTTAAAATTTACTTTATTTAGAAAATTAAAATAATAATATTCAATGTAGGCCTATGTATTTTCTACATATGTATTTTTAGTATTTATGGAATTTTTTTCAAGAATAAGTGGACATATCTGTTTACTTCCTTTGTTATGAGCCTCCATTAGTCTATTCACTACATAAAACAGAATAGAAATTATTGGGCTCAGAATTTTACACAGCCATCTCCAAAATAACCAACAGGGTCATCAAATTGTCTGATCCACCATTGATGATCTTCATCAAACTTTTCCTCATACCTCCCCATCTCGTCATTGTCATCTGCAGCGGGAAAGTAAATTTAACCTCTGTTTACCAGCTTATCAGCAGTCTGATTTCTCTTTTTTTCTACCGCGCCTATTACTATTTCCACAGATTTTTACATTCCTGCTTCTTCTGGATTAGCATTCTTATGACCACCCTACTACCCGATCACATACCCTTCTCTCAGCGGGAGAACGTGATAAACAGCATCGCACCTGCTGCTGCTGTGGACCATAATGGCGAACGGGACCGGCTGCTGCTGTGCGTTACTTAAGTTTGTAGGGGGTTTACATAATTCACCCATGGAACCTCTGTAAAGGGCTGCAGGGGGACTTCCAGGGGTGAGGGACTGTTTTTCCGGTTGGGAGAGGTTTTGAGTTAGTGTGTGTTAGCGAGTAAAAGAGGTAGCAGCTTGTTCTCTGTATTCTTCAGATTTGCAAGATTAATGTCATTAAAACGGTTGCCTCCTTTGTTCGACACTCCGCCTCCGACTCCAGTTCTTAACCACTACAGTGGTGACCCCGATGTCAGTCCTAATGAAGTTTCCGGGACTGCACAAAATACCGACCAGGACGCAATGGCTAGCTCAGCTTCTAACGGAGTTTTGGGAAACTTCTGCGGCGACGTTATTTGCTCAGGCGGAGGCTCAATTCACCCTCCGTGGGATAACAGACGACGCCACACACTATTACCACGTTGTAGCAGCGCTTGGGAGTTCAACGGTGGCCAGAGCTGTGAGTTTTATTACGTCTCCTCCAGCCCAGGACAAGTATGTGGGGCTTAAGACTTATCTGCTAAAAATGTTCGAGCTGTCGCGCTCTGAGAGAGCTAGACGCCTGCTCGCTATGCAGGGCCTGGAGGACAGTAAACCGTCTGAGCACATGCAGCTGATGCTAAACCTGCTGGGCACGGAAGAACCAAACTTTCTCTTCAAAGAGTTGTTTCGCTCAGTAGTGGCCGCGAGTGCAGGCTGTTTATCAAAGACACCATCTCGGGATGCAGATTCCTCTGCGACACCGGCGAACACAGGAGCGTGCTGCCGGCCACGGTGGAGGACACGGCCGGGGGTTCGCATGGCCCTCCATTAACCTCCACTAACAACACCCCGATACGGACGTACGGAACTAAGTCCGTGGATGTTTGTTTCGGGGGTCAAAGGTTTTCATGGGACTTTGTCACCGCTGACATCTCCTTCCCACTCCTGGGCGCAGATTTTCTGTGTGCGCATGGATTGCTCGTGGACGTTAGAAATGGGCGCCTGGTGGACGCTTTGACCTTCAACTCGTTTGCATGTGTCCACGATCAAGGTTCTTATGAAGCTCACTCTCTGTCGGTGACAAGTATCAACAACTTCTCGGTGAGTTCCCCAGCCTAACGCAGCCCACCTTCTCAGCCGAAACAGCACGGGGTCGAACATTACATCGTGACTAAAGGCCCCCCTATTCATACCAAGGCCCGGCGGCTCAATCAGGAGATGCTGGCGATTGCTAAGGTGGAGTTTGCTAATATGGAGCGCCTCGGTGTCATTCGCCGTTCCGACACTGGGCCCGTGGGCCTCACCCCTTCACATGGTTCCGAAACAGGACGGTGGCTGAGACCCCTACGGGGATCACAGGCGCCTCAATGATGCAACGACACCTCATCGCTACCCTGTCCCTCACATTCAGGACTTCTCTGCGCTTTTAGCAGGGCAGCGCCTGTTCTCTAAGGTGGACCTAGTATGAGGCTACCATCAGGTTCCAGTACACCCAGCGGACGTCCCGAAGACAGCGGTGGTGACGCTGTTTGGATTGTTTGAGTTCTTCAGGATCTCCTTCGGACTGAAAAATGCGGCTCAGTCCTTTCAACGCTTGATGGACTCCGCATTGAGAGATATGCCCTTCATCTTTGTTTACTTGGATGATTTCCTGGTCGCCAGTTCATTGGAGGAGGAAGATATGTTACAACTCAGGGCCCTTTTCACTAGGCTGGATCAACATGGGCTGATAATTAACCCGGCGAAATGTGTCTTCGGAGTGCCGTCCATCCACTTCCTCGTACACCTGATCAACAGCGAAGGGGCCACGCCATTGCCGTCTAAGGTAGAGGCAGTTTCTGCCTTTCCCCGCCCAAGCACGCATGGGGACTCCGGGAGTTCCTTGGGATGGTTACCTTCTACCACCGCTTTATACGCAGAGCAGCCCACATCATGCACTCACTATATGAGGCCCTTAAAGGCAAGAAACCTAACGAGACCATCAACTGGATGGAGGAGAGCGTTAAGGCGTTTGACAGGACGAAAAATGCGCTGTGTCCGGCCACGTTATTGGTCCACCCAGTCCCTGGAGCACCTCACAACTGATGCATCTGGCTACGCAGTGGGAGCCATATTGGAGCAGCGGGTCGACAACACCTGGCAACCTTTGGACTTTTTCAGCTACCAACTGACCCCCAGAGAACGGAGATACAGCGCTTTCGATAGAGAGCTGTTGGCGGTCTGGCTAGCTATACGCCATTTCCGCTTCTCCCTGGATGGCCGTGTGTTTACGGTGTTTGTAGATCATAAACCACTCACCTTCTCCATGTTAAAGGTGGCCGAACCGTGGTCTGCGCGCCAACAACGTCAGTTGTCCTTCATCTCAGAGTACACCACGGACATCAGACACATCTCCGTGAAGTCCAACGTGGTAGTGGACTGTCTTTCCAGTGGCACCATCGGAACAGTGCAGCTGGGCCTCGACTTCTCCAGCATGGGTGCTGACCAGGCCGCAGATCGGGAGATCCAGGCGCTCAGAGGTTCTGACACAGGCCTGCACTTTAAGGAAGTTGCAGTCGGGGACTCAGGGACCATGTTGTGGTGTGATCTCTCCACAGGACTTCCTAGGCCACTGGTTTCGGCAGGCTGGCCGTGAACCGTTTTTGACACGGTGCGCGGCCTTTCACACCCTGGCAGGAAGGCGTCCACCAAGCTAGTGGCCCAGAGGTTCGTCTGGAAAAGGTTGACACCCCCTCGCCCCTTGTTAACTACACCAGTTCATAAAGTTATTTTGTACCCCACTGTCTAGACGTGGTTCAGTGTTCACAGTTGTTTCTGTGAAGCGTAAACTCCCTTTATTTGTAGTAAATTCATCTATTGGGTTTCTTCATAGATAATATCTACATGAATTAAAAAAAAATGCAAATAATGCAGAAAATGCAATGCTACTTGACACGCTATTGGCAATCCAGAAGCACTAATCACTTTGCTCAGCACTGATTGGTCGAACCCCTGACAGCAGAGATAAGGAAGATCATGGATGATGGCTGCGAAAGTAATGTTCCAAAGGTTTCCACTTGTGCATATTAATGTACTGTATTTGGTATTTGAAATATTAAAAATGCAGTTATCATTATTTTTAGATGGACTCTCAAGTATTCACAGATTTTAGCTTTCACAGGCAGCTGTGGTCCCTGACACCTATGAACATTGGGGGTCCATTGAATTTCAATGGCATTACAGCTTTAAGTTTTTTGGGGTGTGTTTCAACAAGTTTTACTAAATCATTCATAATAAAATCTTTCTTTATTCTTCACATAATCCATCACACTTGCATAGGTCTGTGCTGTCAAATCTATATGAAATGCACTCAGTTCTGTATTATTTGTAATCTGGACAAATGTGAAAATGTTGTATGGAGTCAGAAGGTCCTGAGTTTAGACCCCAGCTAGGTTTTGTCTGTGTTGAAAGAAAGTTTTCCACCCAGTGAACTCAATATGAACCTTGCCACACATCCATGAATTGTCTCGGATTGCTCTTGTTTCCTCCCACTGTCCATAAACACATTGTTTGGTCAATATGTTGAGACCTAATGTTGGAGTTACATAAGTTAACTACAAGCTCCGCACAGCTACTCTACCAGGCCATTTCTGAGTACATACCTAAGACTGGTACTTGGTCCACGCAGCGTAGTGGAGACTCTAACACGCCTAAAAGGTCTAGCAAATTTACCCTGAAGTTCTAATAATGGAAAAGCGCCTATTAAAGGGAAGGGGTTTGGTTTATGGAACATTCTTAGTATGTTCTGAACCCAAAACAGAAACCAGAGATAGTTCTTTATTGACAACAACAATACTGGTGAGAAAGAGTGAGAATGAACTGACCAGCTTCTCAGGGACAGCTTTCAGGTCAGACTCTTCAAAAAAACAGGCTGATAGGTGACGGTTAAGGCAGCATGGAAGTGAAGTTCAAACAGGTAGAAAAGGTTTACCCATCAGAAGTGAAACTTTCCCCATCTGAGACTCATACTTGCACAGCTCAATCCTTCGCCACAGCACTTTATCCAGTGTGAAGTCTGGACTTTCATTGGATCAGTGCAACAGTTAGCCAGTATAGCCAGCTTCAGCACCAGAACCTCCGACTCTTAATTATTAAAGGGGGTTGGACTTGATGAGAAATTATAAAATTATTCAGCAGTTTGTGCTACTTTACCCGTAATTCTGATTTAAACACCAATGGTATGTGCATTTTTAATTACTTTTTTTTTATTTTTTGCTCACAACCTTTTGTTTTTTTATCCACTTGAGATTTAAATTAAATAATTTGAGAATTTGGCAAAGACCAGATACATTGGAGCATTGTAGTTTATGATAAATAACTCATTATTAGTTCTAGGATTAAGATTGTGTACTTTTTGTTTCATAATGGTTGCATTTACTCATATCTTTTCTCATGAACAGGACACCAGGAGGAAGATATGGAGCCCAGCAGGTGTCGGGTGTATAATTCATTTTGAGGTATAAGAATCCGTACCCACAGTCGCCCTTAAATAAATTACTTTTGGAAGGAGTAATCAGTATTCAGTAATCAGATGACTATTTCTAAGTAACTGTTGCAACAGTAGTTGGGACAAAACTGTGATTTTATAGCCTACTTTCCTGTAGGAACCCAAATCCATGTATGATTTAATAAACCAAGGCTACGGAGTCTGAATCTGTGCGCACAGTTTTATGAACTAATGCGTTCAGACCACAGGCTTTGTCAGCGTCATCAACGTCAAGATTACATGTTAAGTCTATGGTGGAGGCCGTTGGAGGAGGTTGCGGTCTCTGCGGCACTTTCTGAGCATTGGCTCTGTCAGCTTTTCAAGCTTTTCCTGCGTTTCAAGCTTCAAAGCTCATAATGCTAGCCAGAAGTTCAGCTAGTTGGTCCTAATGCTCTTGACGCACCACGGTAACCAATCAGAGCGACTCACTGTAGTGACATTGCCCAACGTCGACGCTGCCTAGCCAACCGCGATCCGCGAGTGCTTAAAACAAGCTTTGTGAGCTTGAGCTTAAAGATGTATCTTCTATGTATATGTGTAGCAATAGTCGCTTTATGAACATTGCTTGAAGCAGACAAAGCTTGCAGTGTGAACGCACCATAAGGGTACGGTTTCTTACACCTGCCAGGCTCTGTAGGAAGGCTTTTTAACGGGACATATTGTATGTATAATAGGTGTATGGTCTGTGTAAAACAGCTTTAATGAAGATAATGAAGGCTCTGTCACTTTTATGTAAATTGGTGGTTGCAGACCTGGCCCACCCATCTTGTTGCTAGGTTGCGGGTTAACCACACATGAGAATTGGATTGATATTGATAGGTGAGGGGCGGTTATGTGTAAATTTTGCCTATTTTGACATAACAATAAGGCACTTTTTCAACCAGATTGTAGATGCACAAGATTTCTAACAGAAAAAAAGGATTGGTGGCTAGTTTTCATTCTTGTTTGGAGTGTTTATGGAGGCAGCAGTGACACAAATGACAACAAAAAAGGTTGAAAGTGGCATTGTCATGATATCTCCTCTTTGAATAACACTTCACCATGACGTTCGACATCCGACAGTTAGGATATGAAAGGCACCTGCCTTTCATATCCTAACTGTCGGATGTTGAACGTCATGATGATGGGGAAAGAAATCAAATTAACTCAATTAACATAGAAAGTGAACCAGATCCCTAGAAATACTCTTACAACTAGTAATAAAAAAATCTAAAGTAGCCCATATAGTTTAAGGAAATTTCTTGCTGCATAATGCACATGCATATAGATTCCAAATGGAGACTAGGCCAAGCCTCCCTGTACTTGACACCGAGTGAACTCTGTGTGTAAATTAGTGTACGTGCTGTGAAATGTTTTGGAATTTTAGAAAACATGTCATGTTGTCAGAATAGCTTTTTGTGTCAGTATGACACATCATACATGTTCCACACCCTTAAGATGCCACATACCCGTTTGACTTTAACCTGAAGCATTGGCAAGCATTGATTTCAGCACGCCTGATGTATAACTCACAACGTAATGACCTGAATACTTACACAGCGCATTACGCATCGACACTGTATGACAAACTGATGCAGAGGCCCGCTTTACCAGCCTGCTGCCTCCTACACACTCACACTTGAGTACATGAAAAGACACGTGCAGAGAAACTCGTGTTGCCATGATACTGAGAGCTTGTACCTGATGCAGTTAAAACAGTGCAAAAGGCAATTGTTTTTTTTGTTTGATTTTTTTTATATACAGAATTAACAACCCAGAGAATCTGGGTTTTAACAGCAGCTGTTGGATATGGAATATGTTTCTTTTGGTAGCAAAATGCAGGAAATGTAGACTTAAATATGCAGTTAGGCTTTAGGTAAGCTTCAGATCTCTATCTAAGACCAGCATGAGTTCCCCCAGAACTGGTGCTGTTCCATTCTCTCTGTTTTTCTTCTAACTGATGTCAGTTATTTGTTTTTTGTGTTCTCCCGGTGCTAACTTGTGTTTAGCTTTGTTGAATTTTATTCTGACATTTAAAGGACAACTAAACACCAAATGAACTTTTTGTAGCTTATAAACTGCATAAATATGCTTCTTATAGTTCTCTCTACATGTCCTGCTCCCTTTTTCGACATTTGAGTGCAAATTAGATAAAATCTCACTTTTGAGCCTAAAACCGTCTGTGTGGTGCCATCTGTGCATTTCCGGTTGCACTACATTTGAATTTCATTCCTGTCCTCCCCATTTGCTCAGAAGTTTGTGTGACGAGATTTGGAGGTGTGTGACGTCCGTCGCTCTGCCGCTGGGGTATAAAAGCAGTCAAGGCTCGCATACTCCCTGTAGCGAGTTGGAGTTGGAATAGTGAGCGAGCGTTTTGCATCGATTTTCAGGTTAGCAAGTTATCATTAGCATAGTATTTAGTTAGTTCTTAGGGTTTCTAGTGTAGCTACTTTTCTTTTTAGTACGGCTCTGTATAAGAGGGGGGAACTCGGCCACACCTCCGTAGCGAGGCGCTATGAACTGCTTGCAGCAAAAAACTTGAGTGCTCCGTTATGCAGATGGTTCCTTCCCCAGTTGTCCTTTGTTCAATCCAATGCCAGTTCCCCCCTCTTATACAGAGCAGTTTATAAGCTACAAAAAGTTGATTTGTTGTTTAGTTGTCCTTTAAGCTTGGTTTATGCTTGCCGCGTCCGCGAGGTCTGCACGGCTTCACGCAGCCAAATTATTAGTGATGTGTCGTTCGTGAACGATTCGTTCAAAATGAACAAATCTTTTATACGACCCGAGAGTAACGAGTCCTCTCAGTGAGTGATTCGTTTATTGTCATGCAGTACCTTCTCTTGCCACATGTCAGCAGCTGCATGAGCTCAGTCAGCAGCAAGACAGGAAACAGAAATGATTCGTTCATGACTCACTCAGCTGCTGCATCCGTTTTCAGGTCCCAGATCTTTTGTCATGTGACAGCCAGACTGCTCAGGCTGTGTGTGGCGAGCAGCAAGTACTACAGTTCGCTCACGATTCGTTCATATACGGATCGTGACGGATCATTCTTACTCATTCGTATCGTGAAAACTGTGGCTCAGCTTGCTACGTGCTGTGGAGCGGACTGAGAGATGAACAAGGAAATGAATGATGTCTGATATCTTATGTTCCTTTATTTGTCATTCGACACCCGATGTATATTATTTATTCATTAAATCATAATTATTTAGTGGACTTCAATTCTTGTAGCTGTGTTATTGTGTGTATAATTTAAAGTGTGTTAGTAAATAAATACTTTTGAAAATTATATCAGCATATTGATTAAATAATAATTATATAATGATGTTAATAACAACAAACAATTAATAATAGTAGTAATAATAATAATAATGTAAAATTTTGTAAACAATAAACGCACCATGTAAACATAGGGAACTTATTAATTATTCCTTTTTGTTTTAATTGTATCACTAATTGTCAAAATTAGTTTACACTCACTCTTCCTCTACCCAGCTGTAATGTGACCAACAGTTCGGACTGAACGGATCTCCTCGTTCATCGTTCACAGCTCAGGCTGTAGAGCTGTAATGTGACCAACAGTTCGGACTGAACGGATCTCCTCGTTCATCGTTCACAGCTCAGGGTGTAGAGCTGTAATGTGACCAACAGTTCGGACTGAACGGATCTCCTCGTTCATCGTTCACAGCTCAGGCTGTAGAGCTGTAATGTGACCGACAGTTCGGACTGAACGGATCTCCTCGTTCATCGTTCACAGCTCAGGGTGTAGAGCTGTAATGTGACCGACAGTTCGGACTGAACGGATCTCCTCGTTCATCGTTCACAGCTCAGGGTGTACTGTGTGTGGAGTAGTAGATTCGTTCATTTGTCACGTGACACCTACCTAGTCACTGTCGCGTTGTTAAACAATGATGGCAGCGTGGACACAAATAACTTTATTGTGGTGTGTATATGCTTTCCTAGGTTTTCGAATTGCTTGTGGCATTTTGTTTTTTATTGTCAGGTGAAACAAAACATGTTGCCTTCTGTATTGTAGTGGAGAATTGAGCTGTGAGCCGGGAAGGAGGAGGGGTGAATGAGTCGTTCAGCTCGTTTGAGCTGTGAGCCGGGAGTGAGCGATTTGTTCACGCTAGCAATTCAGCACCAGACATTGCAAGCTAGCTTCGGTTAGCTCTCGGAAAGGAAGGGGTGAGTAACTCAATGTGCTGTTAGCATGTTAGCAGAGCTATACTACTGTGAACTAATGAGCTATTCTCGTGATGTGAGTTTTGTACTCAGGGTTTTTCTTCCAGTCCAGAGCAGAAATGTTTTTTTACTGGGTGTTCCCCCCCCACAAATTTAATTATAAACTATAAATATTTCTACTAATGAAATTAGTTGCTAAGAGTAACAGGAATGAGTCGGTAAATGGGTCACTTGGGGTTGTGAATTATGATTCGTTGGAGAACCGCTGCCTTGTTTACTACGACCCCCACAAGAGGGCAACAACGCCACCTGCTGTTAAAATGAACTAAATGATTCGTTCAAGATTCGTTCAATTTAATGTTCGAGAGTAAATGATCCGAGTCAGTAAAAAGAGTCGGTCTTCCCATCACTACAAATTATGTCATTTCAGCAACCACGCCTCTCCGCGCAGCCTCCTCCCGCCCCGAAATTTCCGCACTAGGAAAATTTGTAACTACGCGGTCCCGCGCGGAAAAACATGGCGGACTGGCAAGAGCTCATATTGCCGGAGGTTCGTAAATAAACATCTTTATGATTCGGCCGATAGAGATCACTGTGATCAACTGTTTTTTTAATGGAAGAGAGGACAGTCTCCTTTTTCGTCTTTTTTCCTAAGTAAACAGCATAAAAGTTCGGCTTTGTTTAAGCTCACGGGTATCACCATCTTGTAAACAACTGTGATTCAACTTTATTTGGAAAAATAGGACCCACTATATAAAAAAAACTGTTCTTATGAACTCCTATGCTGACGGAGGACTTAATGTGTTAGATTTTAACACTCTGAATAATACATTCAAAATAAATTGGTTAAAACATCTAATCAATAATCCTACCTCCATTTGGAATATAATACCTATGTACATGTTGTCCAAATTAGGTGGGGCACATTTTTTCCTTACATGTAATTTTAATATTGACAAAATACCTATAAAAATGTCTGCTTTTCTGTAGGTAAATCTTTCCTGATTGACCTTAAAAGTCAGTTGAGACTGACATTAATTTTAGTTATTTGTCCCTGCTGACCAGGGGGAGCTTGTCACTATTAATAACTGTATATGAACCATTATTAATATTACTGATAAATAAGCCATTTATTGTGCATCGGTGATTTAAATTGTTCTTTTGTCATTAAGAAAGGTGCAATTGTATGTGAGAGGATGATAAATCACAGACACCGTTTAAATTGACCAAGACCCCTCTTTGCCCCCCCAATCAAAATTGTCTGGAGCCACCACTGTGGACAGATAAAAACATTCACTGTAATATTCTTTCAAACTAACACCAGTCATGGTGATGTGGTATAAAACTACCCTGAAATTAGTCTTTTTTTTTTCATTGAGGTCATTGCGTCTAACATTATAGTTTATTCATTTAAAAAAAACATTGGAATAATATCAATAACCTACACAGTGAATCCTGAGAACTTTCACCTTTCATAAATGTTGTTGTTTTACACATTTACCTCTTCGATCGCTGCCTGGGATGAAAGAGAGTCTGATGTGCTCATCATTTTGCTGATCAATTGGTTTAATTGTTTAACATAGTTTGTCTTTTTTTTTTACAGCTAAAATATGAGTTATAAATCCAAACAGCCATTTTAAAGCTTAGTTCTGAAAGTGTTAATGCAGTTTTTTCCTAGTAAACTGTTAATCACCCAGTGTTAAGTCATTCATTTAAAATTGAATGGTACATGCCGAACCGAGAATTTAATTCGCACGATTACAGCCCTACAAATAAGGATTTTTGGCATCCATTTTTGTGCAAGTTGTCCATCTTAAAAAGATGAGAGAGGTCTGTAATTTTCCTCATTGGTACATTTCAACTGTGAGAGACAAAATGTAAAAAATAATAATAATCCTGGAAATCATATTTTATGATTTTTCAGTTCAGTTTCAGGCAATTTGCTGCATGTCTTTACCTTCCATCTTCAATCTCTTTCTGGTCAGACTGCTGTTCATCAATAACACACAAAAAACAATAAAAGACTCTACACAATTATATCGCTAATTTGTGTATTTGTGACTTAAAAGCAGAGTAATTTGTAAGTACTGTGAACAAATGGGAATGTTTCTATTCGTTTTACACTCTCATGTAGGGATTTGGACACATCTAGAATATTTTGCTGGATATGATTTTGTTTCTCCCTCTTTAAAGACTCTATTCTTGACATATCGTCTGGTCTCTGCGCTGTCACAATAGATGATGATCAGAATGCCACAAATAAGACACGGCTTGTTAAATTAAAGCCAGGATTCCTCCAAGGATATGCCATGTACATCACTGCGCACTAGCAGGACTCGTCTAAGAAACAAATCCAAAATATTCCCATGCGTGCACTCACACACAAATCAAGACGCTCCTGCTGCCCACACACTGGCATTCACACGGACAGAAGCAGAGGCGCACATGTGCACACGCAAACAGGCGCATGCATTAACACACACCAACATTTGCACACACCCTAGCCTTTACCAGCGGATGGATCTCCGTGCTGGGAGCTTATATAAGGGGGAGTGGGAGGCTGAAAGCTATTTGAGGACCTGAAAAGATGTAAGTTTTTGTGTGTGTATGGCTACAGTACCCGTATGGATTTTTACCGGTGCTGCTTTGTGAGTGTAGGCCCACTCTAAGGTCTATAAGCACTCTGATTCAGTGGGGTTTCGTAAACAGTCAAGTTTGAAGAGAAGCTGGACTCTGAAACTCTGGCACCTCTAAAGGTCCATGAACATACGTGTTCAGTCACACCCAGGAGTTGCCTGCACACACATTCAAATAGCAACACTCACATGAGTCTGCGTAGCAACTGGAGAAAATACCCAAATGTTGGCCTGTTCCACAGACAGATTAAGTTCATCCAGATGGTGGGTTAGCCGCATCCTTCACAGCTCTGATAACAGGCTTTCCAAAACCTTTTAATTGTAGTTGTCGTAGAAAAGTCTTCCTTTACATTGAACCTCCTTTGTTTAAACTAGGGACACTGCCACATTTGTCTTACCTTGAATGAGAACAAAACAAAGGAGATAATTGTAGTAAATCTACAGGAAACAGGGTAAGTCAAACACTGTTTCTATCATGGATGAAGAAGTGGAGGTGGTTGAGGAGTACAAATACCTCAAAGTTCACCTGTATAAACTCAACTGTGAAACCGTCCACAAGAAGGGACAGAGCAGACAGCACTTTTTGAGGAAGCTTAGGTCTTTCAAGGTTTACAGCAAGATGCTGCAGATAAATGATGTCCACTGGAGATAGACACCATACTCCGCTGATGAATCTGCAAGTACAAGTGACTTTAGAGTAGGGCTGTGAAATATATAAATTACACAGAACAAAAAGTTGACTCTGAAATCAGGTCAAGTCTGAGTCTTGAAATAAAAGCAAGTTTTAAAAGATTAATTCTGTCATTTGTCATTTCTTTTTAAGACTAGAAAATGATAAAGAAAATATTAAAAATGGAATCTGGCATGATGAAAAATGAAGATTTTGTTTAAATCCACATTGATCAGCCCCAGACTCCTTTTATTTTTCCAAAACAGTTTGCATAATGTCCAGTGTCAGGTTCCTTCAAAAGGAACCATAGAATGTTACATGCTAACAAAAAGTTTATATTTTTGTATATCGACAGTCATAAAAATATGACTTTGATAGAATTTTTGTAAATATTGTCCAGCCGTAGTTTACATGATAGACCGATGGCTCCATTTATCACTGTCATAATAAAGGATCTATTCTATTTTATTCTCATTTTTAGGCTGGAGTGGGCACAGTCACCTTATTTTAAGCTTTCTTTTTTAGTCTCACAAAGTCTCTTGAGACCGTGTTCAGCCGAGTCAAGCTTTGGAGGAGATAGGGTTCGTCTAACTTGATGCAAGAACGACTGAAGGCAGGGAGCGGTAGCTGGAGGGAGGTGCTGACATAAGCATACAGATCTAAAGTTTGTTTTAGTGTGATTCAGCCTGACTTTGGGTTTTGAAGAGCAAGTGCTGTCAAATGGGAAGGCATCCCCCAACCTGCTCCATCACTAAAATCAACCAAATCAGGGTTTTTTTTCCTTCTTTTTTTTTTTTTTACTGGCAATTATTTAAGAAGCTTAAAATCTAGCCTGGGATTATAAAAACACACATGCACCTCGGAAATCAGTATTTAAAGTGTGCTGTGTTGAGAGTGAGAGCACCAAAATGCTCCTCAGGAATATTCATGCTCACAGAACCGGGCAGCAATAAAAAACCCATAAAGAACTACTGAAAAACGGCAGAAGAAAACATGTTTTTCCACAACTTGAATTTGGATTAGAAACCCATCAAGGTGTTTTGACTGCTTGCTTTTATCTCTCTTGAAATCCAGCATTTTCACCATTGAGTTTCAGCTGTGCAGCTTCTCACTATGTCAGTATGGCTGATCTTATTTTACTGACAGACTTAAATTTATTTTTCTTACTATCTGGTCCTAAAGAATTCTGGGAAAGCCTCAAAGGACTAATGGGATCAAAACGGCTCTATTGGGAGTGATTCACAAACTAGCGACTTGCTCTGTCAAGGGTAAATCCCTTTTTAATTTCATTTGAGTAATTTCCAACTGACCTGATGGCTTCTACCAGGGGCGATTCTAGGATCAGATTAGGGGTGCTCAGCAGCCAGATAGCTCTCCAGCCGGGCAAGATAAATTTTAGCACACACAACAGGAAATATAATGTTAATGGACATCCAGTCAGTATGGACTAGTCAGTAGCTCCTTAATTTTATAATATGCTCGTGTCTTAAAATCCACAAGCAACAGCACAACTCAACTTAGATTGTGCGGTAAAAACAGGAAAGTTTCTGCCTTCTGCTGATTTGCTGAAGATGCACCTCTTCGCAGCAGACTCCAGCTGGCCTGTGTACCCGATGCAAGTACGTGTATGACACATTTAAAGACGGCTCAGCGAATACATTATCGTATAAAAATGGATAAAAAATGTATTTGCTGTGTTTTCTTATTTAAATATTATAGTTTAAACAAGTACTGTTGCTGTTTTTACACTTTTTTAGTTGTTTTTTGTTTTTTAAAGTATTAGGCCTATACACTTATATAAATACTTCTCCAACTTTAGGGGGTGCTTTGACTTAGTTTGGGACACCCCCAAAAATGGGCTAAAAACACCTATGGCTTCTGCAGAGATTAAGAATCAAACAGAATGCAACCGTATAACAGAATAAGAAGCTTCTAAGGTCCTTTTTATACCTGATAGTCTGGTATATACTTGGTTCAATTAAAAATTCCAACATTGCTTTTTTTTAGCTGCCGCAGGTGCATTCATGCTACACTTTGTGAAATGAAACAACATTGTTGACCAACAAGTTTATCTCTCTGCCTTTGGTGGTTCTGCATCAAGAACCGTTGCTTTGCGGGACACTTCCTGTTGTTTTAAATGTAAACAAACATGGATAGGCATCAGATTTTAAGGATTTTAGGATTGTTCAGTTTTCCATGGTTTATGTTCCAGGAAAATATTTTGCAGTATATGCTGAACATGAGCAAAGAATGAGGCAATGTTGTTTTTTCATGGTTGTTTTGGTTTTATTTATCCAGAGTCTCCTGTGCTATAGTCCATTTCCTTCATTTGGAGTGGTCCTGTTCTGCTCGGTATTCACATGTGCAATCTAAACACACCAGGCTTCACTTTGACAAAGCCAAGATCTCGGCTTTTAGGCAGACAAGAGTTCGCTGTTTTGGTCCGCATCAGATTTCAATTGCATATTCACACCAATGAGATACCAAAGCACGGCTGAGCAATTTCTACCTCCGGTGCTTTTAAAAACGTTTGGGGACACCTGCAGCTCAGGAAACAGGGATGCAGGGAAATGGAGTTCCAATAAAAAAGGCGAGGAAAAATAGGGAAAGGCCTACTGAAAAGAAAGAAAAATAAATTTTCTTTTCTAATAAGCAGGTAATGTAAAAAAGTGCAAGCATTTTATTTGTATATTTAATATGTTTTTTGTCATTTTATTTCTTAGTAATCAGTCAAGGTAACAAAATAAAATGACAAAAATAAAAATCTGATCCACTGCAATTTATATTGTAAAATATGTTGGGCACAGCTGTGGCAGCAAGTTCATTTGCTGCATTTCAGTAAATGCAAATACTGAGCATGGAGTATGCAGGCTTTGGTTCAGCTTCTTCATCCCTCACTAACAGCAGTTACATCTAAGCTGCTCCCACAGCTTGCTTCACACATCTCACTCTACTCTGCTCACACCCACTAAGGACTTTCACAAAATCCCACTAGCAACACCCACATCCACTGAGCACCCAGATCCCCTACCCTCATCACCACTTCTATAGGGTTCCAAACGTATGGGGTTCCAAATGTGCCAAAAATGGTTGTCTATGTTCATACGCACACTGCACATGTCAAATCAACATGAAAGTTTGTATTTGAGAGCGTCTATGTATCTGGCAAAAGTACTTCTGCCCTTACAAATTTACATTTGACTACTACATTACCTATGTAAATGACTAACTTGACCAAACATTTAGCCTTTTCAGTTTTATTTAATCATGTAATTGCTGTAGTCTTATGTCATTCTGTCGTTAGAACCTGTCGTTTCCCTTGCTGTTATGAACTATCATTTCCCTTGCTGTTGTAACCTGTCGTTTCCCCCGCTGTTGTAAACTGTCGTAGAAACAAACACCTTTGCTTCAGTTTTTCACAAATAACATAAAATCAAACTTTATTTATATACCACAACAGCTACTTAATATTTATCATTTACTGAATGAGGTAGCCTTTAGCTGGAGCTCAAACATCAAGTATGGCATTCAATGCTACATAGGACTACAGATTCAAGTAGACCAATGCCCCATAAGATTTTTTTTTTTGGGGGGGGGGGGGGGGGGGTTCAAACTGTATCCATACTGTAAATCATTATTTTTTTATCTGATTTTTTTTGGAAAACGAGATGTAAGTATGATGTGCTACAATTAATCTGCTCTACCAAAAAAAAAAATTATGTGAAAAAATGATCACAGTACACCCATTCTCACTCACTATCCAACACACAGATTCTGGTTAGACCTTAGGTCAAAATCATAGACCTAATACATTTTGAAGATACAACAAAACAAAACAATTTACCAATAGAATATGGATTAAATGACTAATATGAGATAAAACTAGCATAAATCAAAGACTTATTTTGAAATACCAGTTCTCAAACTGGAAGTACTGGGTTGAATTCTTCCCAGCCTCTAAAAAATAGGTGAGGCAAGACTTCGCATAAAGATTCATTTCTGCTGTAACGTCAAACATACAAAGATGGACACAGGTACAAGCTAAGAACATACTGAAAGGGGGAAATGTGGACGGATAAGACGGACAGGCAACAGAGGAAGACTACTGTGATAAAAGGAGAAACAACAGGTTACAACAGCAAGGCAAAAAACAGGTTACAACAGCAAGGCAAACGACAGGTTACAACAGCAAGGCAAACGACAGGTTACAACAGCAAGGCAAACGACAGGTTACAACAGCAAGGGAAACGACAGGTTACAACAGCAAGCAATAGACGCTCTCAAATGCAAACTTTCATGTTGATTTGACATGTGCAGTGTGCATATGAACATGGACAAACATTTTTGGCACATTTGGAACACCATACAGCAAGGCTGAATGTTCCTTCTTTTTTGTTAAAGAAATTAACACCAGTGAGTTTTCACATGCCATAATATTCTCCAGCTGAAGAGAAACTAGGTAGGCCTAGGTTTGTCAGAACGAACTTCCAGATTACTGCAAAGCTGCTGAAGCGGAGCTGTTTAAAATCAAGGATAAAAAACATCAGTTTAGAGCTGCTTTTAATAAATTAATAATAAATGAAATATCCTAACACTAGTATGTTTTGTCTTCTATGAAGTGTTTTCAGTTTTTATTGCTGCTTTAATTTTTTATCCCCTAATTATATAGAGCACTTTGACCTGCCTTGTTGCCGAAGGCGTGCTATACCAATAAAAGTGCCTCACCTTCAAGATATTAACATTTCTTTCATCCTTTTAGTTCTTCCTAGTGCCATAGTTTAAAAGTTGTGATGAGAACTTTGTGTGACATTCCATCAGTTTTCTTTGTGGAGGAATTATGTTTAATAAATCTATAAACATTGATTAATCCAATTAGCTAAATAGATTACAGGCATGTCTCAAAGACATAAAAACCTGGATGACTAAACTTTCTGCTTTTAAATTCATACAAGACAGAAGTTTTTGTATTTGGACCACAAGCTTTAAAAAGGAAACTGCTAAGTCAATCACTTCATCTGGATGGCATTAAACTGGCCCCTGGTAATAGTGTAAAGAACCTTGGTGTAATTTTTGACTAAGACATGATATTAAAATCCCATATTAAACAGGAATTCAAGATTTCTCTATTTCAGCCCCAAAATTTTGCTGAAATTAGAAACATCCTGTCAATTAGTAATGCTGAGAAACTAGTCGTCTCATTTGTTACTTCAAGGCTGGACTACTGTAATTAATTATTATCAGAAAGCCAATTGAAAGCATTTTACTTACTGCCATTTAACGTTGTTATTGACAACTACTTTAGGTTGTCAGTTTTATTCATCTTTATCAATAAATCAACAAAACTTTACAAAATTAATTCAAAACCACAATGAATAATCAGAATGAATGTTATCTCCTGATGATGCTGTTCGAAGAACAGAAAATTTACTGCATGTGAGGCAATTTATTGCCTCAAAAATGCACTAGAACTACTAACACTTTAGGTTGAAATTAAGAACAACCTTAATATTTGAAAAGTTAAATGAGCTGTAATAAGATCATGCAAGGGTAGCGGACTACAACAAACGTCCAAGTCACTTATGGTTTCTCAAACATGCCCCTAAGCACCCTGGGAAACATGATAATTAGGTCACTCTGTAGTATGAGGTACTTGCTTTTAGGAAATAACAAAAACTTGAACACTTATGGTGCTTTTAGACCGTACACTTTGTCTGCGTCAAGCAACAAACCTAACATCCTCCATGTCCTGTTGTAAACTTTTTACTTTCTTATAGAAGGTACTCTTACATCAGTTCTTTTTGTGTCTCTTCTCGGTCTTCTCAGACCCCAGACGGTCGTGGCAGATGACCACTTGTAGTGAGCCAGGTTCTGACTGAGGTTTCTTCCTTCTAAAGGGGAGTTTTTCCTCTCCACTGTCACTATATGCTTGCTCAGTATGAGGGATTACTGTGGTTGGAGTCTGCATGTTCCAGGCACAACCTCCCGTCAATGACTCAACACAATGTGCTGGGATTCCTTAAATAGAAAACATAACTGATTGGAATGTTTTTGGAGTTGGAATTAAATGACGTTTCTGTGCCTTGATAAATCTTTTGTGAATTGGCGCTATATAAATTCATTCATGAATTCATTTCTAAGAATGTTTTGAAGTTAAAACTACTGGGTCATTAGTCAACTTGGAGATCTCTTTTGTTAAAAGCTATATTTCTATTCAATTATTTCCATTAATAAGTTTCTTTTTTTTTGTTGATTTACCACTGTTTGTCCCTTTATTCAGGTTCTGTTCCTAGAACAGTTTATGGGAGGAGCTGGACCAGCACATCCTTGGTATATGTGCATGGTCATTGGGCTTTACAAAGTTTCTGTATTTCTTGTATAGCACCTTTTTTCTTTATTATTCTTTTGAGTTGTATTGTATGACGTTTTTATTTTGTACATCAATGTAGACAGACCTGTAAATTAAGAGCAGGGGACTGCAACTCCAGTCCTCAAGGTCCGGTGTCATGGAACTTTTAGAAGTGCCCCAGGTCCAACACACCCGCTGCTTATTCACCTCCTCAGTATGCAGTAAGTTCTCCAGAATCCTGCTATCGACCTGATTATTTGACTCAGGTGTGTTGAAGCAGAGACACACCTAAAAGCTGCAGGACACCAGACCTTGAGGACTGGAATTGCAGACCCCTGGTACAGACTGAGTAGGTACAGACTGAGTAGGTCCAGGTGTGTTGTCAAATTTTGCTTAAAGCCCATATGATTGTGGCAACAGTGTTAAGATAGCAGAAATAAATATCAAATTAACCCATCCAGGCTTGCTGCTGGGGTCTCTATACCATCTTCTGAGGCACAGTGAAATTTATCAGGATGAGGAGGCCAGGGCTCAGGAGACTTTATTTAAGCCTGACTAAATGGCTCAGCTGTCAGATTTCTGTCTTAGGATGAAGTATGGGTTTACTCATCCAATGAAGACGGACACACCAAAGCAGATTTTGTTTCCTTTTTTAAATCACAAATCACTGGTTTAGACAACTGCTGTTGAGACAATCTGGTGGACGTTGCATCCTGCTGATTGGGGAAAAAAATGAAAACAGAAAAAAACCATAGAATCTCTTGGCTGCAGGTTGACGTGTGTCTCAGGGTGTGGGTGGAGGGTCTATTTTTATCTATGTTTGCAGTCTTTTTCCTCCATGCATGTGGCTCTGGACGTGCCCGGTGGCAGAGCTGCCGTTTCAGTATCCCTGCGCCGAACCATCTGCGGCTTCACTTGTTTTCTCTGCGTCATTGCCATGGCGACCCCATGAAGGCTTGTCACAGCTACTTGTCTTCAGAACTCCTGGCAATGGTCCATCTGCCTGTCTGTTCTATATTCAGATCGAATTATAAGTGTCCCTGCAGAAACTGCTTCTGTTCTCTTTGTTCTGATTCCTGGGAGCGTCTAGAAGGCACTAGCCTCACGGAGATCTGGTGTTCAACACCTGAACAGTCTTCCGGCCGTAATGCCAGTAGCTGTATCCTGATGCCGCAGTGGTCACAGCTGTAATATACCTGCAACATCGTAAAGAAGATATTTTTACCTAAAATTAAAGTCCAAATCAAACATTATGACAGGCTAAATTAGCTTTTTATATCTTGGTTAGAAGAGCTTGTAAAGTCAGTGAAGATTCATTAATAACATCTGTTATACCCAGTTATCTTGATACACTACTGCCCCTAGCGGTAGTCAGTTGTCAGTTCCATGCAGAGCAGGACAGGCCAAACCAGCTGAAATGTTCCAATTTCAAGTGCAATCGTTGAATGGCATTTTTATCTGTGTAGTTCTCTGTTCAGTTTAAAAATTATTTTAAATGAATAAAATAAGGCTAATTGAATGTTATTTTAAAAACTGATGGGTAAAAATACATAACTTGATTTTTTTTTACCCATCAGTCAAAATGATGGACAACAAAAATAAAAATATAGCCAGACCTCTGGTTAACGTGTTAATCTGAATAAAACATAGGACACAATGTAACATATTGAGTCTTCAGCTCCGTCTGATCTGAACAAGCAGGTTTCTTGTTGTATTTCCCCCGAAACGACGAAGACTAAGACTTCAACAGGACGTGGTGTGTGATGTTTACCATAAGCACTGCAGCAGGACGCTGTCAGTGTACTGGAAGACCGGAGCGGCCAGAGAGGCAGCAACCAGGCACAGCTGGATGGCCGTGTTCACCTGGACAAACAACCATAAAGCATCAGGAGGGAAGAACATAACTTCTCTTCTCAGTCTTAATCAAGAACAATGTTTATTGGTCTACATTTAGAAAACTACTTTTTAATTCCTAAATGCATAGCCACACTACAACCACTCTGTTTAATCTGACAGTGACTTGAGAAGTGCTACTGAAAGATTTGCTCACTATAGATATGAATATGTCATATGTTTATGTGGGGCAACAACTGTAATGAGCCACAAATAAGACCTGGGCGCAGAAGTTGGAAATGAAGGATTTCCCCAAGCAATGCAACATCAGACTTTTACATACAGTTGAAAGAACAAGTTTACATAAACAAAATAAAGACTTTTTTCCCCCTTCCTCAAGTAAAATCAGACAAAAAAATTGTATAGGTCAGTTATAATAACATACATTATTGTTTACTAAATGCCACAATACTAAGAGAGAGAATATGTCAGAGATGTATTTATTCCATTAGCAATTTGAGCTTCCATGTTGCTCACATGGAGTGTGTATATTTCAGCTTGTATTTAAAATGTTGATCCTGTAGAGAAAAACTCCATAATTTATTTAAAAAATGTTTGCACCAAACTATATGTATTTTTTGATGTAAGTTCATTCTGCTTTAAAAAACAAAACACAAAAATTACTTTTGTATTCATTCCAATGACGAGAGTAAGTAAACTTCTCTTATGCATTTGAAGAGCTAGGGTTATTCCATCATGTGAAAGGACATATTGGAAGTACACCGCTTATTTAAAACCGCAAATTTCCATAAACACATGAATATGTTGTAATACTAAAACACAACATTTCAGAATCAAAATTTGCTAAAGTGGCTGAAAAGAGACACACAGTTGTTTTTGGGGGAGCCTTTCAGCCTTCCTATTAACTTCATATCAATGGAGATTTGTTTTGTGTTTGTAAAAAAAAATTAATTAGCCATGGAAGTGTTTTTTTTTTAATTAGCCATAGAGGTGTCACCTCTCTCTCCATGGTTGCATCCACCAGCATATCTGCAGATCCTTCTACCGCTGCTGAACAAAAGCAGCTGTCCTGTAACTTCACCTTCAGACGGTGCAGCTGTAGTATTCTAGAAATTACAGCCATCTTGAAAAATTACAAACTTTCCACAAATTTTCCAGCAGAAGTGATATCAAGTGTTCCAAAAGCCACAGAATCTTCCCACCAATGACCTGACATTGCTTTAGTTGTTCTTCAAGGTTCTGTACAGCTATCTCAGGAAAACACTTTTCATGATGTTGGGTCTGTATGTGGATGTGACAGGAGCCTGGACGTTGCTTTCCTTGAGCGCTCCGTGATTTTCCTGTGCTGAGTTACTAATACGGGTACACTGTGAGTTTTGTACTAGTTGATTGTAAGTTTCCTGTATGTTTTGTCTTTATTAGTGAGCTAAATTGTTAGTATGTAGAAGTCTTGGTTCCTCTCTGTTAGTTTGATAGTAGGTGTTGGTGTCCTAGGCCTTGTGGGTTTGCACTCGCGGAGCGAGCAGAAGCTAACTCACTGATAAGAGCCACAAGGTTTCTTTGTTAGAAAGGAACACAGGCCTCTTGCTTCAAGTTAAACAATAAGTCATAAAACGGGATCATAAAACTTCCCCCCATTCTTTTCGACGAGCTGCGCGTTGAGCGCCTCTATGCATGCACGCGAGGGGCTGCGTAAGAAATCAGTAGGAGGTGCCCCGTGACGTGCCTAAGTGACCTCATCGCTGGCCGCCATATTACTCAGGTATACGGTAGCCTTGACAGAACCGTTTGGTATAAGTAGTGTTTTTATTTTAGTTTTGTTTTTAGAATAAATTCGTTAAATTGTATCAAATCTCTGGTTTCTTTTATTCTGAGTGTGTGTGTGTGAATTATTGTAAAGAATTAATTTCCTTCAGATAGGATCTTTCTGGTGTGATCACTAATAATTAATCATTATAATTGAGATTACTTGTTGATAATTCCCTTTTGATTATATATATTTTGTTTCTAGCCCAGAGGCTAGAATGGTGCCCCGATTAAATGATTTAAAGAATAATTAACTAATAATTTACAATTATTAGTTAATATTTCTCAGCAACACCAGATAGATCATAACAATTATTAAATAATTATTTTTAACTGATAATTCCCCTACAATGATAAGGCCTTAAGTATAGCAAAGCAAGGTTTAAGGCATCCTTACAAAGAACAAAAGAATTATACGGCTGGAAATCACATATTTTGTTTCTAACGGCAGCCGCACAAACGTCCTAAGAAGGCTGTCAGTAACTATGCTGACCTCCAATGGTTTGTAGGAAGTCCAGATTTCGTTGCTGCTTACACTATGAGATCAGTGAATTTCTCTGTCATCTCGAGTCACAGTGGCAGAAAACATGTCAGGATTCTTATCAGGAATAATAATAATAATAATTCTCTCCTATCTTACTTGGGCCAGACCTGAAGCTTTAAGATGGCTGACAGATTAGGACTCACCTTGCTGAAGGTGGTGGGTTGTAGCTGAGCTGTAGTGTAGCAGGGGTTAAAAAACTTACTAAGGGTCACCTGCACAACAGAACAAAGACGACATTAGAAAGAGAAAATAAAGCACATCAGTCACTGTAATCAAAGCTACTTTAAGAGACAAAATTGATTTTCCATGGAAACAATGATACGTTCTGCATATAGAACATGACATGTGAACACAGGAAACAACAGAACCACTTGTTAAACAGACGAACGTAGCAGCAGCTGGCAGAACCGGCCCAAATTGAACAGGCTGGACCATTTATAGCAGAGCGTTTCTCACCGGTGGGGGTACGGTCTTGTATCTGACCCAGAAGACTGCAGTTATCAAACCAATGTCTCTAAAAATGACAAGAGCCGTCAGCGGAGCTGAAACAGAAGACAGCGGGTTAACCAGACTTGTAGTATGTTGGTGAATCAGAGATTGATAGAGGAAGGATTAAGAAAGGCACAGTGAGTTTTATACCTGGGATAAGTTCAGCGTAGGTCAGACTCGCATATAAAACACTGATGAGGATCTTGTCAGCCAGCGGGTCCAGAGCGCTACCCAGAGCGGACTTCTGAGTGGGCCATGTTCTAGCAATGAAACCGTCCAGCTAGGCAGACACAGACACACAGAGACATCGATAAAAGATGCAGCGTGGAATAACAAATCAACCTGCTTCATGTTGTCAGATGGGTTCTGTTGGAAGGGATTTTGTTTGATCAAACAGCTTCTGGCAGGAAACAAAACTGAATTCAGTTTAGTAGTGGGCAATATAAAAGGTATACGGTAGAGATGATAGAAACTCAGCCATAGGTAGAGATGATGACTATACCACCCAACAGTAATTATGCATTTTGATGATATCATCAAGCTGTGCCTACGTACTTTTTAACAGGTATGCATGGAAGATTAGTGTTTGTCTTTACACTAGATATTTCAAGTTTAGAAATGTGTCGTTTTCATTTAAAAGAAAATAAACCTGATTAATTTAGAATCATTTTTAGTTCAAATTTGTGCAGGTTTCCTTTTGTACAATATTAAATTCATAAATAAGTAACCAGAAAAACAGCACGTTTGAATTTTGCTTTTATTTCATGTAAAATATCTTCACCTTCATTTATTTTAAAATAATGTTTGTGTATCATTATTTTGGAATAAGATTTGAATATTGTTTCGCACAATAAAGTTTTTTTCACTGGAATACTAAAGCTTTTGAAAGTTGTTCAGCTGCAATGTTTGCAAATGCTTGGAAAGTGAGAATGCTCATTAGTGTTGATTTTGACATATATAAAGAAGAATATAGATTAGGGCTGAGTTGAAAAATTAAATACATATAAAACAAATATACAAAATTGATTCTCATAAAAATTATTCAAATCGAATCATGTTTAAAAAATCATTTTAGTTATTTTTCATAGTTTGCTCTTTTTTACAGCTAAACTAGGAAACATAAATCCAGACAGTAGTTTTAAGGTTTAGTTCTGAAAGTGTTAATACAGTTTTTTCCCTGGTAAACTGTTACTCACCCAGTGTTCTGTCATTGAATTACAGTCAAATAATTAAGATAAAAGCTTAAAAAACTTTAACAGCACTGCCCCATATCTATGTTGAACTGGATCAGAGTGAATTGTATCTTGATAATCAATTCTAACTCTTAAGAATTGGTATAGAATCGGTTCTTGAAATTTGAATTGATACCCAGCCGTAATGTCAAAGCTTTTAAGAGCACTTCAGGTTCAGGAAAACAGAAAGAAAACGAGCAATCTCAAGAGTCGATAGCATTTACACACCGGAAGGGTTCAGCTTTCTCTTTCTCTAATCTGACTGGCATAAACAAGACCCATTAGTAAGAGACAAAGCCTAATGGAAACACAAGTGTACATTACCAGGTCAGTGGCTCCAGCCAAAGTGAAGAGAGCCAGGCTGAGGTCAAAGTGCTGCTGGGTGATCAGATAACCCAGATATGGAGCCAGCAAAATCCGGCAGACACAGAGCAGGTTGGGGACGGTCCATGGGTTCTCATACTGCAGACAGAGAGGTTAGATGCGGGTTACAGTCGGGGGAGTTTACGGATTAAACACAGAAAGAAGGAAAATGCTTTTCCTGGAGCAAATATCTTCCTTTCATTTATCTACACTGGCTTATCTGTGGGCTGTGGATGGAACATGTTTGTTTAATCATTTTCCATTACTTAAAAGTTGCTTTTAACCAGGCGGATGGAAGTTAAGGAAGTGATTATTATAGGAAGCTGATTGATGTCACAGAGAAACAACGAAATATAACGGCTAAAATGGAAAATCCCCATGCTTTCCTGCAACATGAGCCAAGCTTTAACCTCAGTATGAAGCTTTAGTGAACTGCTCAGATCCTGATAGGTGGGGACTTGGCTTTGTCCCCCTTTATAGAAGACATAAAATGCAATATTATAGGTTTTTAAAACGTGAATGAAAGTGTTTTTACCCAATTAGTGGGTGGAGAATCAGATCACCCAAAGGAAGTCCACAGACTTGTTACCTGTCACTTCAAAATATCTGTTAGATTTTGGTGATCGATTAGATTTGTTGAGATTGCTCTCCTTTACTGCTCTGATTGTTTTTATCTACAGAGAGCTCAGAAATGTAAAACAAATTCCCATACAACAAACTTCTCTTACTTCAGATTATGTTCTGGTAAACAGCATGAAAGATGTGTGGTACCCAACTTTTGACCTCACTTCCACCACAGACATGAGCTGCATTTAGAAATCTCTAACTGATAATTGCTGTATTAAAAGCAGCCATTTTGGTTTTCTGGAACCATTAAGCCAGTCGACATGATTGTATCAATGAGTAAAACTGTTGTCCTCCTTAAGTCTGGTTCAAATCTCAGTGTCAACAGAGTAAACTTCAATCCTCTCATTATTCTAGTCAGAGAGGCTCTGTCTCCAAGACGCCACTTTAAAAGCAGATGTTAAACATGAACAAAATCTAGCAGCAATAATTAGTAAAGTGATGAATAATAATCTACGACAATGTAGGAGTCAACATTTTGGGTGTGTAGAGCTTGACGGATGATGATCTGGGGTCATCAAAGGAGGTCAGCTGGTTCCCATGCAGGCCAGGAGGTCAAAACATCTGTATTTCACTCCTCATGATGTGGAGTGTTTGTAAGTCACCTTAGTATCAAAATAGAGTTTTATTTCCAGTATCCAGGTTGAATTTTTAGTATGGTGACAATCATGGGGAGTCAGCATTGAGGCAGCCTTAAGGGGTCTTCTTTCAGCAATAACTCCAGCAAATTCAGTAGCCACTGCAACAGAATCTATTCCAACTCACATAATCTGGGTTTAAAGTAGATAAAAAACATAATGCAAGAATGGTAAAGTTCCTAAAAATCAATAAAGAGAAACTTATAGGTCAGGAGATTATGAGGTGTAAGAAAAAGTTATGGACTTATTCATCTGTCTGTCATCATAGCAGGTTCAGGAGGGGAGGAACCATCATCAGGGGTTATTGGGTCAACCTGGTCAGGGAAAATCAATGGTTTAGTCTGCCTGGTCAGCAGCTAGACGGCATATAGCCACAAGAAAAACCACATAACTACTTGAAATGTATTTCAAATAAAGAAAAACATGTTATTTAGGTTCTTCTTCCCACATCACTGCTCTTAGCAGTAATTTCATCCTTACTGTCTATCTACTCATGGGAATCCACATGCTTCCTGCGCTGGTCACTTTTGCTGCTGCTACATCTAAACTTCCCCTCTGTGGAACAATAAAGGATGTTCTATTTATCTTGTCACTGATTGTTAAATTGTCAAAGTTCAGTTTGAACCCTGGATCTTCTTCCTACGAAGCGACTGGAATAATTTCACAATCCAGTATTAATTCACAGACAGATAGGAAATTAGGTCAAATACAGACAAGAAATAAAAGGATCTATGTTCCTTTACCCAATATTGCACTTATTTTATAAATTATATATATTTAAAGTTTTATAGGTTACAAATGAGTAGAGGTCAGCCACATCAGAATGTCCTCATTTACCAAAGTCGATAATTATGTACTAAATAGCACAATCTAATCATAACGCTCAGTTTTCATCTACCCCATAATAGCATACAAATCTAACCCATTTTGAAACATATTTGGTAAGTTAAACCCTCTCATAACCCAGAAAATGACATCACAAAGGTGGTTTCCTGCTCATTCTATAAGAAGAGGGGTAAGTAGCAGCAAACTTTCCCAACTTATATTTTGTTTTTAATCATACTGACATCAAGCTCAAATCGTTCAACCCTGTTACATGAAAACAAAAAATCAAAACAAAAATATGACTGATTTTGAAAAAGCAAATGACTGTCTTGAAAAATATAATTTCAAGTTATTCCTCATGCTGTATGCTTCTCCAAACTCTAGCTAATGAGGATTTAGTGGCTACTTTTACCTGAAATCTTCAACCCCATAATAACAATAATACTATTTAAAACTATTAAAATAGCAAAACTATTCAGAAAAGTGTATAAGATTTCATGGCTAACGTGAAAAAACCTAATTTCTCTCAGGTACAAATACTCAATCAGATGCAATGTTCAGAAAGAGTTAAATATTAGATTTTTCTGTAATCAGAGACCCCAAAGTGCACCGAATTATGAGAACGACCCAATTATAGCATAATTTTATCCCCAACATAGTGCCACTTACTATTACAGTGTTATAAGCTGTTGTTGCATTTGGGTTTATGCACAATATGAAGGGGTGGCGGTGTCGTGTAATTCGGCCTTTCCTTCTTTAAAATGCTTCGTTGACATTGGTTATACTGTATTAGCCATCTGTGTACCAAACTGCAGTCTTTACAGGACTTCTCTGACACCAGTTTGGACTCACCAGCTCTTTGAACTTGAACAGTCCCTGTCCCTGTACTGTGTCCCTATCCGATGCTGCGGACGTATCAGGCTCCTCCTCGGTCTTTTTGCTACACAGTCCTTGAGCTCTAGGTAGCAACAGCGGTCTCAAACCGGCCGCGGACCTCTCAAGACCTCTTCGGTGCACAAGCACGGATACTTGCGCGAGTCCAGACTGTTTCACTCGTTGGATGCACGAGCCTCGGCAGTCCGTCCATTTAAGTTTGAAGAGCCACGAACCACTAAGCCGAGGCTGTGTGAGCCTCGCTTTCACCGTGGCAGGTGGCTGTCCGAGCAGCCATTTTGGGGGCACGAGCCGACACACACCCGCGCAGCGCCCAGGAATGCTCACTGCTTTGAGAAACCACCGAACAGAAATCCGGCCCAAACACGTAGTTATCATCTTCCCGAGGCTTGCACCATTACTACCAGGCTGCATGTGTGTTATTTCCCCGGGTAGTCATAGTGGGTACCGGTCCCGTTCAGAGTCCCTGCGAGGACAAGGCTACCACCTTACCGGAAACGCATACTGCAAAGGATGTCGTAAAACATACTAGGTGTGTTTCAAAATAAGTTTGGGGGGGAAATACACACACCATTTGTTTTCTTTTTTTAAATCACAATTTTACTAAATCTGAGACTGCATTGTAGAGGTGTGGACTTGAATCACATGACTTGGACTCACTCATTAATTTTGTTACTTGACTTAAATATATTTTTTAAAGACTTTTGACTTGTACTTCCAGACTAATTATTTGGGACTTGAACCTATTTAGTTGAAAATACTTGATATTTTACCAAATATTAAAATTATTTTTAAATTGCACTTTTATGTTATTTCACTCATAACATTGATCTTGTCTCAACAAAGTAAGGCATAAGTAAGGCCCTGTCCACATGTAGCTGGGTATCTCACAAAACGGAGATATTTTTCTACGGTTTGGCCTGTATTCCACACGTAACCTGAGCTTTCGAGACCAAAAAGGAATCTTTTCAAAGACTCCTACGGAAGGTATTGAATTCACTTGGAAAAAAAATAAACAAGCTCTGTTTTTCTGAATTAATTAGATACGTTTAGAAAATAAAAATAAATTCTGTTCTGTTTTTCTGAATTAATGAGAAGTTTTAAAAAATAAAAATAAATACTGCTCTGTTTTTCTGAATTAATGAGAAGTTTTAAATAAAAAAATTAATACTGCTCTGTTTTTCTGAATTAACTACATAACTTTTCAAAGAAAAGAAAAAACAAACAAAAAAAAACTCTGTTTTTTATCTGCTATTAGTAGCCTTCAGCTCACCCGTCCTTGTGTGCTGATATGAGATACTCTGGGCAGGTACCGTTTAATACCGAAAAGGTTTGTAAATAATACTTTCGCTACATTGGAGCCTTCTTTCTTTGACAGTAGAGCTCAGTTGTGAAGTTAGAAGTGAGCGCAGCTAACCAAGTTATAATAGGCATGGTTTAGTTTATAGTTAAGCTCATGTTTGCTAGCCTGTTACCTTGCTGTGTGACGGGAAGGCAGAGGGGATGAGGGGTCTTCTGGTTGATTCGCACGACAGCTTATAGTCTTCGGACAAAGCTTTGCATGTGAAGTTGTGAACATTACACTAAAATGGTGCGAATACTGTTTGGTGGTACTGTAATCATTCTCATAGGTGAGGGGAGAAAATCGGCATCCTTAACAGGTCGTTGTAAAGACTGTTATATGTAGCCTACTGCTATTCTTCAAATAATAGCAATTCTTTAAATTCGCCACATGTTTTAACAACACCAATAGAAAAATAAACATATACTCAAAGATTAACTTCTAGTGCTTATTTTTGAAGTAATATCGCATTAGATAACTGTGATCCCTATTACATACTTACTGTAGATCTTTGTAGTGTTTTTGTCATATATCAGACTGTTATGTATTTCGGTTTTTCTCTTTGGAAAACAAATACTGCCAAACAATTTTAACGTTTATTATGGAATCTTTGTTCCGGCATGCTCTTTTAAAGTGTGTTTTGGTTAAACCCAAACTTTTTCCAGCAAAACTGATACATCTTTGGAACAATCAAGAGTCCGGAGCACACAGCTTTAGTTACAGTTGGTAAAAGTTTGCTAAAGCACAATCCCTGGAACCTTGCTCCATTGTCTCATTACAGCAAGCACAAAACCTCCGCTTCAAGTACAATTTGCAAAACCTTGGACTTCTCTTGCAAAATCAAACTTTCGCCTCAAAACAGTTTTACCTGTGCCCAGAAACAAACACTGCTCTCAAATATGAAGCAAATTGGTCAAAATTACATACAGTATAAAGCAGTCAGTAAAAAATACACCAAAAAAATAGAAAACACATTGTTCAAAAACATATAGTTCTCAGGGAGAAGTACATTTTTAATCTCAAAACAATTTTCATTTATTTACAGTACGTCATTATACCGTAAGCTCAAAATGGATAAGAAATGACAGTTTTGCTCTTTGCATTTCTTTTATTCTTCCTCCTTGTACCCTTATTTTTAAAGTGCTGTACCATGCATCTCAAAAACGTTATCCCTGTGATACTGTAATTTTTGTTCTCTGATATGAACCTGTAACCAGCTGATCCAATCAATTAAGCAGTCAGTACTGAAAACCAATGGAAAGCATAATGTTCAGGGCCATACAATTTGTTTACTGTACCATTTACAGCCTACAATTCACTGTGCTACAGTATACAATGAAAGTGACAAAAATCAAAGGACGTAAGATGTGATCAATGGGCTTCTTCTTGTTTTTTGCTGGACTCCTCCTCTTTCTCCTCGTTTCCCACCTCGCATGCATACTCGTCCTCTTGCATAAATTCTTCTATCCATTCTCACACTTTCTCATTCCCACCTTTGGCATCCTGCTCTTTGAACTGGCTTATATTTATTGTGACATCATTAGAAACAAGTAAAATAAATTTTGACTGATTGTGTACAATCAATGACATTTGTGTAATGTGTTACGTGTAGTTGTTGCCACTTGTGCTTACCAGTATGGATGAAGTGCATTAGAGTGCAGAATGTGTTTTAAGAATGAGAATGTGTTTAGAATTTTGCTAAACCATGAGGTTAATGAGTTCAAACAACTTAGAACTTTCTTCAGCAAATGGATTTTAGTGTTTTAGCAACTGAGAAAAACTGTAGCCTAATACAACTAGAAACTACAGATCAGGCCTGAAATCTAGGTGTAGTGATGGACTCAGACCTGGACCTTCAAGGCCACGTACAGTAAAATTATAGAACAAGGTCAACTGAGAGAATATACTACAAAATGCTTGGATTAGTTTATTACTAATTGAATGGTTTTAGCACCAAAGTGTGCTGAAGGTCTTATGCTCTCTTTATCTGGAACAAACTTCCAGATGACTACAAAGCTGCTGAAACACGGACTTTCTTTAAATCAAGGCTTAAAGCCGTCTGTTTAGAATTGCCTTTAAGTAGCTGATCAATAATAGGAATGTTTTGAGTCTCAAAAGTTTTTTTTTCTTTTTTGCTTGTTTTACTGCTACTTTTATTTTACCCTCTAATCACCCAAAGTACCTTGAATTGCCTTGTTGTTTAAAGTGTGCAGTGTCTTGCATTGAATTCGGATCTGTATTTTCTGTCGTTTAATGTAATATTTTGCAACATAAAGCTCAAGCTAACTGAAATATACATGCTTATATGCAGATAGAGGTTTCCCTGTCAGTACACATAAATATGGTCTAGACCTTAGACCTTACCCTTCTGCTCTTAAGGGGTAGGGCTGGGTGATATGTTCTCAAATCTATATTGCTATATTATGTAAAGCATGTGCGTTAACGAGTTTATTGCAATATAGTTTTTTTTGTCTTTTTATTTATATATATGTGAGTGTGTGTGTCAAAAATGACTTCTTATGAGCATTCTCACTTTTTAGATATATTGCAGGAAAAATATTTCCAAAAGGTTTAGAATACCATTGAAAGGAAATTATTGTAAAAAATGCATTGAAAAAGATATTCAAGAATTTTTCAAAAATAATAAAACAAAGACATTCTTACAACATAAATATAGATAAAATATTTTAAATAAAGTAACTGCTAAATATTATGAAAAATAAATTTATAAATTGTCCTCTTACCTGGGCACTCTGTAAATCGGAAAGTGCACAAAGGGAAACTTGCACTTAATTGAATTTAAAATGCTTCAAAGTTCAATAGGTTTCTTTTCCATTAAATTAAAGGCAACACATTTTAAACTTAAAACAGCTAGTGTAAAGATAAAAACTGAACATCAGTATTTATCTTCCCTGTATACTTGGTACAAAGTATGTTGGCACATCTTCAAATTGCATAATTGCGGTAGGGCGGTTTAGTCAAAATCTCTACTTTTGACTACATTTATATAATTTCTACCTTTCTACCTTTTATATTGCCCACTACTCCTCAGGGCCACATTAAAGTTGAACTCCAACCCATAGGCTTAGGTTTCCGTATTGGTTATTAATCAGTATTAATCATGGATCAGATATTTACTTAAATTTACATATTTCCTCTATGAAGGACCAGCAATGGCTACATTTATTTCCTCATCCCACCCACAAGATGATGACTTCTGGGAATTCCTTAAAAGCTGAGGGATTCCTCTGGAGAATCATAAAATCCAGCAGGACCATGTAAGTGAAAGCAGATTAAAGCGTAGTTTATACTTATCTGTCAAGAAGTTTGCAAGCAGAACTATTGACAGAGACGTTTTAGTTTATTTTTCCGTTGGTGTGTCTGTGCTGCAAAGCAATTCCCCACAAGGAAAGCAGGGGGTGCTGACTTTTTATGGTGGGTCTGCCTACCACTGCGGTGTCATTTCTGGTTATTTTCTTCAGCTTTTGAACACATTTCCCCTCAAGGAACAATGGACGACAGAAAATAGTTTTGATTAAGCTGTAAAACCTTTTACTATGAGTGCCGCTCATAGATACTCTAAAAAGCATGAAAACAAAAGGAGCTCAACAAATCGAGGCTAATTTGAAATATCCTCGCTTGAATTAACATGACAGCTCACTCCAGGCTTGTTTGATTCCATCAATGAAGCTCATGTGAATTGAATCCCCGTTTATCTCACTCTCCCACCTGTCTATCTGTAAAAGTCAGGTGAACAGGCATTTGGAGAAAGTGAGCTGGAACAAAGTTGCAAGTCCAGATGGTGTCAGCCCCAGAGTCCTGAAGACCTGTCCAGATCAGCTCTGTGGGATTCTGCAGCAACTCTTCAACCTTAGCCTGACCCAGGAGAAGGTTCCAGTGTTGTTGAAGACATCCTGCATTCTTCCATTTCTTCCTCAAGGAGCAATGACCCCAACCCAAGTTTTGATTAAGCTGTAAAGATTTCTATTAGAAGTGCAGCTCATAGAATACTCTAAAAACACATTGAAACAAACAGAGCACCCTTTTTTTGTTGTTTCTCTACACCTTTGTGTTCAAAATCGCCAACAGAACAGATTGTATAAATGATCCTTTCAGTATAAAGCATGTAGTGCACAAACACTGCATTAGCTACTGATTACAGCGACTATAGAGCCCCGTTCTGGTGAAGTGATCTCTGGCTGTTGCTGAAACTGACCAATCAGATGCATACGCTCTCCGTTGACGGAGACTGAGAGTAAAAAATTGGGCCTCTACGCTGTGCGTCCTTGCGTGGGTGACAGAGAGCCCTTGCGTTGACGGATAATGGCGCTGCGTCAATCCGTCTCCGTCAAAACGCAGAAGCATAAACTAGACTTTAAAACGGCTCAATAACCTGATAAAGAAGGTTGGTTCTGTTCTGGGGACGACTGTGGCACACATGGAGATAATGATTCATAAAATTAAAACGATTATGGACAAACCCGAGTATCCTCTTCATGAGACTATCCTACAGCAACAGAGTATCTTCGGTCGGAGGCTTCTTCAGTTTCGCTGCACCACAGACTGCTACAGGAAATCCTTTCTCCCCACAGCCATCATGGTCTACACACAACTCCTTGAAAATGTAATTGGTAATGAGCTACAACAACACTTAATTTCTCTCTGGGATCAATAAAGTATTTTTGAATTGAATGAGGCCGCACTCATGAGGAGCGCAGAATGAATGAAGGTCTATGGAGCAATACCCCTCAAAATCCAATTTTCTCAGGATATAATTTTTTTGTCTAGTAATTTGAACTTGTTTTTGAAAGGAGATGCAAAGAAATTACATATTGCTGTGTTTTAGATTTTTTTTGAGCCACTTATTTGCTTTAACAAGTACTTTAAACTGTCAATGACATCATACGTACGTCCACAGATACTGCTTTACGGAAATCCTTGTTTTTCCTTTTAAATTTCACAGTACATACATAACCATAGGCAGATAACAGAGCCAAACAGCAAAACATAATTCTTAGGTTGAAAAAAAAACTTGGGCGAAAATGTCCACCTTAAAAATCTGATACCACTTCGGATGCTACAATGCCGTCAAGCAGTACATGTGGTTGTAATCAGTTCTTCACTGACTAATCAGCAGTCATTAGCAAAATACTAGCGAGTTATGGGCTACAAAAACTCAACTTGTAAGAAACCGAAAGGACTTACAATACAAGCCAAAAGTTTGGACACTCCTTCTCATTCAGTACGTTTTCTTTATTTTCATGACTTTTGACATTGTAGATTCTCACTGAAGGCATCAAAACTATGAATTAACACATAGAATTATGCAGTACTCTTACAAAAAAAGTGTGAAACAACCTGGTCTCCAAGGTCACCGGACCTGAACCCAATCGAGATGATTTGGGGTGAGCTGAACCGCAGAGTGAAGGCAAAAGGGCCAACAAGAGCTAAGCATCTCTGGGAACTCCTTCAAGACTATTGGAAAACCATTTCGGGTGACTACCTCTTGAAGCTCAAGAGAATGCAAAGCAGTAATCAGGGCAAAGGGTGGATACTTAGAGGAATCTAAAATATAACACATGTATTCAGTTATTTCACCCTTTTTGTTTAAGTACATACAGTAAGTCCATACATCTGTTAATTCATAGTTTTGATGGCCTTTATTGAGAATCTACAATGTAGTCATGAAAATAAAGACATCACATTGAATTGAGATGTGTCCAAACTTTTGGCTTGTACTGTACTGTATGTACTTGTTCATTCAATTTTCCACCTTAAACCCATGTCAAACTTGCATTAAAAATGGTAGATTTCCCATTGGCAATGAGGTGAAAGAAACAAATTTAGAGTCTAGCTCTATAGACTCCCATTCATCTTGCACTCATGGCAATCGCCCCCAGTGGAACTCTGGTGGAAATGCAACCAAATTTGTTACAGTGGGATTTAAAGCTGTCTCGATTATTTCGGGGAGAGTTTAAAAAAAAAAAATTTTTAAACCCAACGTACCCATATTTCCATGTTGAAAAGCATCTGTGATGTAAATCGTGGGGGGGACAAATATCGATGTAAAACTAGGGGTGCACCAATCCGACTTTTTCAGTCCGTATACAGACGTGGACAAAATTGTTGGTACCCTTCATTAAATAAAAGAAAAACTCATAATAGTCACAGAAATAACTTTAATCTGACAAAAGTAATAATCAATAAAAATTATATAAATGTTGACCAATGAAAGTCAGACATTGCTTTTCATCCATGCTTCAACAGAATTATTTAAAACATAAATGCATGAAACAGGCCTGGACAAAAATGATGGTACCCCTAGAAAAGAATGAAAATAATGTGACCAAAGGGACATGTTAATCCAAGGTATGTCCACTAATCAGCATCCTAGGTGTCTACAATCCTGTAATCACTCAGTGGGCCTATATATAGGACTCCAGGTAGTCACTGTGTTGTTTGGTGACGTGGTGTGTACCACACTCAATATAAACCAGAGGAAGCAAAGGAAAGAGTTGTCTCAGGAGATGAGAAAGAAAATCATAGATAAGAATGTTAACTGTAAAGGCTATAAGACCATCTCCAAGCAGCTAGATGTTTCTGTGACTACAGCTGCACATGTCATTCAGTAATGTACGATCCATGGGACTGTAGCCAACCTTCCTGGACGTGGCTGCAGGAGGAAAATTGATGACAGATCAAAGAGACGGATAATCCAAATGGTAACGAAAGAGCCTAGAAAGACTTCAAAATAGATCCAAGCTGAACTTTATGCTCAAGGAACATCAGTGTCAGATCGGAACATCGTTAGCTGTTTGAGCCAGAGGACAAATCATTAAAAAAAACAGACTGGAGTATGCCAAACTACATGCTGACGAGCCACAAAGCTTCTGGGAGAATGTCCCGTGGACAGATGAGATAAAAATTTAACTTTTTGCCAAGGCACATCAGCTCAATGTTCACAGACGGAAAAATATGGATATCTAGAAAAGAACACGGTCCCTACTGTGAAACATGGGGGAGGCTCGGTTATGTTCTGGGGGTGATTTGCTGCATCTGACACAGGGTGTCTTGAATCTGTGCAGGGTACAATGAAATCTCAAGACTATCAGGGGATTCTAGAGAGAAATGTGCTGGCCAGTGTCAGAAAGCATGGTCTCAGTCGCAGGTCACGGGTCTTACAACAGGAAAATGACCCAAAACACACAGCTAAAAACACCCAAGAAGGGCTAAGAGGAAAACACTGGCCTTCTATGAGCCCTGATCTCAATCCTATTGAGCATCTTTGGAAGGAGCTGAAACATGCTGTCTGGAAAAGGCGCCCTTCAAACCGGAAACAACTAGAACAGTTTGCTCATGAGGAGTGGGCCAAAATACCTGCTGAGAGGTGCAGAAGTATCATTGACAGTTACAGGAATCATTTGATTGCAGTGATTGCCTCAAAAGGTTGTGCAACCAAATATTAAGTTGTGGGTACCATCATTTTTGTCCAGGCCTGTTTCATGCATTTATTTTTTAAATAATTCCGTTGAAGCATGGATGAAAAGCAATGTCTGACTTTCATTGGTCAACATTTATATAATTTTTATTTATTATTACTTTTGTCAGATTAAAGTTATTTCTGTGACCATTATGAGTTTTTCTTTTATTTAATGAAGGGTACCAACAATTTTGTCCACGTCTGTACCTATACCGATGGGTATCTGTCGATACCCAATACCGATCCGATATTATTGCTGAATTAATCAGCATTATACCTTATACCTTACTTGAAGAGACTAAAAGCACCAGAGCTTACTAACTAAACATAGCTAACACAAATTAAAAGATGTTGTGGTAGAAATCTGGGTGTCTGAGAGTCCTCGGAGGAGAGAATAAAACAAAGTGTCAGCTATATTGGTACATAGTTTATTTGATGTGCACAGAGGGCCTCCTGCTGAGAACCCTGAAGCTTCAGCACAGGTGCATTCTTCTACCTCAGGTTTACAGATTCTACAAAATTCAGCAGCTTCTGTCCTGATGAAGACCAGGAGGAAGGAGCACATTACACCGGTCTTAGAATCCTTACATTGGCTCCCCGAATGTTTTACGATCCATTTTAAGGTTATTTTAAGGTTTTTAAGTTTCTTAATGGACTCGGGCCTTCTTATCTTTTAGAAATGTTTTACCATATGAACCCTCACGGTCTCTGCGTTCCTCTGGCAGGCGTCTACTTATCACCCCCAAATTCAGGACATGGACTCATGGTGAGGCGTCCTTCCATTATGGCCCTCACCTCTGGAACAGGCTGCCGGAGGACCTCAGGGCCACAGAGAAGGTCATGTTTATAAGAGCAGGGTTAAGACTTACCTAGGTTAAGAACTGCTTCTCCAACTTCTCCACAAGAGAACCAGTGTTTATGATTTTTTAATCAGTACTTACTGGGACTGGATGAAATAGGATTACGAAAGCTGTTGACATTTCTAAGAGGGTCTGATGTAATCTGCATCAAAGAAATTCAAATCATATTCACTTCTGTAGGACTGGCACGCAGATCAATTGCACATATATGTGGACCAACTGTAGAACTGCCGTCTACTTACAACAGCTACCCAGAGCTCCGAGTTGAAATGGAGTCCATCCTGTCCAGCAACACATATGCACATTTTTTTAAAAAAATTTTACACATATGCAATGGACCTAGCATAAAAGTGTTTTACAGGTTCTTTTAACAGATTCCTGGTACTTATCTTGTAAACCAGACCAAATGAGAAAGTGTTTTCATACAAGTTTAGAGCACTGGTAAAATAAATTTAGTTTAAAATTGGTTCATCTCATCAGTGTTGACTGTGTAGGTTAGAATAACTATAATATGTAAATGCACATACTTTGGAAATATAACTAGTTTACTGGTGAGTACTGTGCAATTGTTTTCCCCCAAGATTTTAAGTTTTTGATGTCAATTTATATTAGTTATAAACAGATTAACTGCCTTATGAGCATCTTGTTGCATTTAAAACACCACCAAAATATTGTTAAATATTTGGTGTAATTCTTTTGATTTTAACATTAATGAAGTTTGTTAACCTTATTAGTCATTCGTTAAAGTGTTTATGAAAAGATGCACTGCTGTTTTTCTTAATTCTCAAATTTTATTTTTGCAATGTTTTTTCTATCTTGCACAGGTTTTCCTTTTTTTCTCTGTTTTTTTTAAGGGAAGTTGAATGAGTTTCATACACTGATCCAAAGAAATCATTTAAACAGCAAGTTTCTACCACAGCATTTGGATTGTTTAATATTTGTTAACTGGTTTTCATAAACAAAACAGAAGAAAGTTTAGCCATTAACCAAAAGCCATTTTTTTCTAAATAAAATTATCACAAAAACTTTCATTTGAAGTGTGTTAATCAGCTTTATGTAAACACCATTTATGTTTTGAAAGATGATGTTTTGGGCATTAAAAATAAATATTCCCTCAGTTATATTCAAGCTCAGGTTTTGATTACTTCAACTCTGTCCTGCATGTTTTCCATTGTGAATCAGTTTTTAAAGGGCTGTGGAGAAGTTACCTTGAAGAGTGTTCTTTTTTATTATGTACATAATAAAAGTCACTCTGTTCAAACTAAGTTTGTATTGATTTGTGATAATGCCATATCAGGTAACTGAAAACTTTGAGAATACTAGAATACATTTATATATAAGCTTATAGCTAGATTTAACTAGGCACATTCAGAATTTAAGGTGGTACTTTAATCAATAATATTTATGAGGATATATGTAATATGTAATTCTTTATTGTTTCTGCTTGAATTGGGAAAAGCTGACTGTGATGTGTATTTTTAAGCATACAAGCACACTTTGCATCTAAATATGATGGTACTTACACACAGTGCTATTATGTAAATGTTGATAGACTTCACGATCACTTAGCAGTAGAATAGATTTATGAAATTTTAAACATATTTTTCTATATACAGTTACATTTATTACTGCACTTGTTTAAAATAATAATTGTCTATCCAAATGGGCATAACTTTTTAACACATTTTTAAACATGAATTACTAAAACATACAGAAATGTTAATGTGATTCAAAAATCAATATATGGTTTAAATCTTGAATCCCTTATTCTAGATAGATGCACATTGTAGAGTATGATTTTATCCGTTATAACAGCTTGGGATAATCAAATATGAGGTTGTATGTAAGCACGGAGGAATTTATAAAGTTCAATAGCCTCCTCAGGTGACTTGGGTGGAGGAAGACTGTTTTCTCATGCAAGAGATGTCAAATATGATATCGTCACAGGGATATGGTCCTTTCTGTAGGCATTCTTTTCTGCAAGCTTGTATCTTTTGTTGGGATACTCCTCTGAGGTGATCCCTGGCACCAAATAGTTTAGGTAGGGTGTACATCATTATTGGACGTCCTGCAGGAGACACAGCATTTCTGCAACGGCGATTCTGGCGAGTGTTCCAAACTTCAACAATGGCCTGCAGTACTTTCTGAATATAAAGACAATGCCATGTTAGTTCACCCATTTGCACTGCCAGATTATCAGGAAGAAAAGCCTATGTCACACAACAAACAAAAACAAGGCGAAAGCTATTCAGTCAATTTAAACCTAAGCAATTCAAATGCAGCATGCAACAAATAAATGTAACAAAAAGTCTGTTGTTACTGCTGTTCTTGATTTTTTTAAATAGGGTTCAAGTACAACTGTATTGCTAAGTACAGCTATTAAATTATACACAAACGTATGTAAATTCATATAGTGCAATCAGTTCGTTTTAAAAGCAATAATGTTACATTTCTTCTTACCTCTATCATTTCAAGAAATATAAATCGTATGAGATTTTTATCCAGGAAGTCACAGGAGAAGTAGTCATTCTCTTTTAGATCTTGATAAGTGTTCATCCAGAACTGTGCATGCTGCTTCCTTAAAAAGCCACACCAGTTCTCTATACGTTGGTTATGATTGCTTGAACCATACAGATAGCATCTTTTAGAAAATTCGTCCAAGTGATCATGTCTCATAAACTTCTGCATCTGCTCCACATAACGTTTTCTGTCCCCAGGTCAGGCCGGATCTGGATGCAGTCCCATTCCTTGAAAGCACCTCATCCATCAAGTAACCGGCAATAACCTTGGGATCACTATTGGTACTATAAGCATGTAACCATATCACCATTCGTGATAACCCATCTATAGCACCATTGATGCAGATTCCATAAGGTTTGAGTTTGTCGTAGGAATCAACATGCCATAAAAAGTTTGGGCCTGGGTTCTGATACTGACGGAGTGTCTCAGCTGCACTCCGCAGGGGTCTAGAATTTTTAGCAATCTCCTGATGTTTTCCTGTGTAACCACATAGCCAGCCTGAATGCATTTGGTATGCATCAACTTATAACCGTGGAGCATACCATATCTGGTCAACTGATCCTGGAGAAACATGGCCACATCTAGAAGATCTGATGGGGCTTTACGTCTGAAAAGGCGCAAATTCCTCAAATTTCTGCGCAGTGTTGACAAACTAATAATAACCCCATCTACATAATTTAGAGACATAACTATTTCCCAGTGTCTCAGCCCCAAAACACAGTAGAAGTGAATCAAGCTTAAGTTAGCCTACTAGCATTTAGTAGGCTAATGCAGCAATGTGGTAAAAAAAACTAGGCCAGATTATTATTCTGTAAATCTTATCTCATTAATTCAGAGAAACAGATCCGTATTTATTTTTAAAACTTCTCATTAATTCAGAAAAACAGAGAAGTATTTTTTTTTTTACTTTTCTCATTAATTTAGAAAAACAGAGCAGTAATTATTATTTTTAAAACTTATCTCATTAATTCAGAAAAACAGAGCTTTTTATTTTTTTCAAGTAGACTCCGGCCAAAGTGGAGATTTGGGTTTTCAGTATCTGCGTGTGGACGGTTGAAAACTGAGTTTTAAGAACCGTAACGTCACTATCCGCAACAAAAAATGCTCCAAAATCACTTCTGTGACCGGTGTTTACTCTCAAAAAACAGCAGTTATGCCCTCAGAACAGAACTGCGTTGGCATCATCCATTGTTAAAGTGCGATTTGTTTGTTTGCTTTTATAAGCTGTGTCACTGCTGTTCTTAAGATAGAAAGAAAGTTACTCTTACCGGATAGGATTCGGGAGAACTACTGCCCCTACTGCTTGAGTACGTCTATGAATGTGCTGAAAAACGCATTTATCCGGTTACGTGTGGATGGAGATATTTTTCAACGAGCGGAGGAAAATCTTAGTTTAAAAAAAAAACCCGTCTACGTGTGGACATGGCCTGAGTAAGTAAATGCCTATGACTCTTAAAAATCTAAATATCGTCAAAATGACATCACCCATACTCTTATAAAATCTATTTAATCCCTTGTAGTGAATCTTTCAAATTATATTTCAAATGAAGAGTATTGTTATTAGCTAATTTAGATTAAACTTTACAACATAGGAGATTCGAGTTCAGTAAAAACTTTTCCTACGTTTTCTAAGTTCAATTGCACTTGTTTCATCGGGTATTGAAATGAAGATTTTAAAATGAACACATGGTTCATGATTTACTTTGAAAATTAAATTGCTACTTTAAAAAAAATGACTTGAAATTTGACAGTTAAGACTTGACTCCAGACTTGATGGTAATGACTTGAGACTTGCAAAGCATTGACGTAGTCCAACCTCTGATGTATTTTGAAACAATGTAATAGTTATATTGTATATGATTATATTTGTATGTACAAATAAAGATTCCAAATCAAGGTTAAACATATTTCTTAGAAAATAATGTTTTCGAGATTTGTCATTTAAAAAAATAACATCTTTTAAAAACCCATTCTAAAATAAAGTCTTTGTTGTAGTACATAGATTAAGTGTTTGATAGAGACCGGCAACGATAGACCTAAATATTTTTATTTGGATTATACTTATTCATATGTAGAATTATACAGAGATAGTAGTTATGAATTTTTGCATATTTTTCTACAAAAAAGATAAAAATCTCTTTAATTCATGCCACTGTTTTAGCGAGATGAAGTTAATTTTCTAATTAATTAACAGGCATATACAGGCCCTTCGGCTTGTGTGTGTTTCACCATCTTATTAAAGGTAAAAGTCTGTGCTGTAAAGTCACGTGACTGTTAAATATAATATACAGTCCCCAACACTTAGATGTTCACTTTCTCATATTTGTGAACAGGAGCAGTTAGATGGTCTGCAGTTGGTACAGCTTGGGGCCTTTTTTCAGCAGGAAACCCTGTTCATTGAGGGAACTCAGAAGACCTTGAAAATCCACCACCTGGAAGGGATCAACAGCATCAAGTTTTCAGCACGCACATTAGAACTGGGATCGTAGAAAACGGAAAACAAATTTATCTTAGATTTTTTTTCACCTTTATGTTCACTTTGTCGGCTATAGATCGAAGCATCTGTAAGTCAAACTCCTTCTGATTGGTTCTCTGAGCGTGTGAGTGGAGCGCGTTGACCAGTCGTTTTGCAGCGCTGCGCTGACTCATGCCGGAGCCGAGCTGAGAGCGCTCAAAGTCCAGATTCCCCAGACCGTCTGAGTATGTATCAGCCAGACTTAAAACAGAAAAATACATTTTCATTTAAAAGAATGCAATGTACATTTTGACATGATTGAGTTTTGAGAAAGACTATAATGATGAAAAGAAATACAAGTTAATGAAACGTATCAGAATGTCTTCCCCTTTACAACCAAACTTAAATAATGGTACATCATGGTTCTCCAACTTTTTCTTTCTAGGTTGGCGTGCATACTCACCCCCTTTACTCCGATACCTCCAAATAGGGCTTAGCAATATGAGCCTAAATTAATATCATGGTATATTGAGCATTCCACCTTGATAACGATAAGTGGATGATAACAATATCCACATCACCCCCCCGCACCCCCCATTTTCTTTTTTCTTTTTTTGGTGTCCATTTTTGTATTCAATGTCTGGTAGTGGCCAAATTTGCTTAATGTTCTTTAAAATATGATGGCTACTTGCTACTGAACGGCTTCAAACAACCTTTTAATTCAGTGTTTGATTCCCACTCCTTTCCTTTCTGCAATTTCTGTGAGTCCAGTTTAAACTCAGAAGTGATCACACAGACAGACCAGATGAGATGAGGAAGTGACGGGGGCTGAGTAAAATAGGTGATTTTAATGTGCAGTCGTTTATTTCAAACAGAAAATATTATACATCGGAGCACAGTTGGGAGAAGGCAAGCAACAACTCAGTAGAGTTAATATCTTCTCCGCCTGAGCAGGACCTGGGCTGGGCGGAGCTGTTGAGCTACAAACGCTCTGCAGCTCCGTTGTTGAAGCAACAAACACTCCACGTTAGAGTCTTAAGTATCCCATAACACCATAAAAAGTTACTTTATTTCTCGCTAGGTGCATTTTTTCTGAAAAACAGTCAGTATATGAGTCTAAACGTAAAACCCTAATAATGTCTGAAGGACATTATTAGGGTCTGTTCCTAATTTCTCTCCTACTTCTCCCCAACTGCATGATGTGCTGTCAATTCAAGCACTAACCTGTTTTCTATTATAGTAGGTGCTCCGGATTAGCCCTGCTTGACGACCCTGACTAAGATGGCATTGCAGTGACGGAAAATTCTCCACGTCCTGCAACAAACTTGTGCATCGGTTCTGTTGCTCTTTCTGTGTCTCTGTTGTGTATTCTCCAAGCCACAGACGGTCGCGGCAGATAACCGCTTGTGCTGAGCCTGGTTCTGCCGGAGGTTTCTTCCTGTTAAAAGGGAGTTTTTCCTTCCCACTGTCGCTGCATGCTTGCTCAGTATGAGGGATTGCTGAGAATTCCACGAAGCAATCTTCTGTGGTTCTGTAATTTCTACACTAAACATTGTATTGTAATAACTCTTTTTGTAAAGTGCCTTGAGATGACATCTGTTGTGAAATGGCGCTATATAAATAAACTGAATTGAATTGAAATTGAATTAAACTCATATACTGACTGATATACTATATAAATAGCTTTCCCCTCAGTTGGGTCTGTATGTCACATGACTGCATAGTCACGTGACTCAAGGCAAAGCTCATTTCTTAAAAGGGCAGGAGTACCTAAACTAAAACATCTTTTCTTTTTTATTTTACATACCAAATTTACTGGCACGGGCTAAATGATGTCGGTAACAGTCATAAATTTCGGTATTGGTAAATTTTTGGTATACCGCCCAATACTAACTCTAAATATAATCTAAATAATACATTTTTATAGTCTCTTTTCTTGATGTTACTGCTGTTACCTGTGTTTCATGATCTGTACCACATCCTCAGCGTCGCTTTTTGTCGCCAATTCTCTGAGTTCTAATTTGGCTCTTGCCTATGAGAAAACCGAAAATCAGCAGCAAAGAAGATCAGATGATAAGCAGGAACTTAAATAGAAGTGTCCAGGTATAATGCATTCGTTACATATCTCAATTCTATAGAATCCCACCTCAGTCAGTCTAATTAGGGACTCCAGCTGTCGTGTCGTGATGGGCGTGGAATCAGCTGTGTGTGCTTGAGATCTCAGAGACATATAGAAGTCCTGAAGGGTTTTTGCTGCTTCAGGGGACAGCGTGGGTCGGACGTATTGACGGGCGTAGCTGATGTACTTCCTTAACAGACATGCTGGAATTGCATCAACTGATTCGTTTGCTGGAACCTGTCAACAACACAAGGGTTGGCATTTATAAAGTTACAAAGTCAAAATTTAACAGCAAGATTTTGGGCTATTTAGGCTGTCATATGAAAAGGAAAATGGGTCTTCATTTTCCAAGTCATTTTTGTGCCATGTAATTCCTTAATTTACAAAAGTCACTAAATATTTAGTTGACAAGCGAAGCATTTAGATTGTCAACCAAATATTAAGCTTCAAACTAAATATTTATTCAGCTAGTTTAGCTTACTAGCTAAATATTTAACTTCCAACAGAATATTTAGTTGGCAAGCAAAATATTTAGCCAACTGAATTTTATAAAATAAATATATTGTTCATAGCTTAATATCTACTTAGCAAGCTAAGTATTTAGCGCTAAACTAAGTTCATATTTTAGTACTAAGCTAAATAGTATGTGAGTAAATGAAAAAAAAAGTTATTAAACATTTCCTATAAATTTACTTCAGAGCTAAATATTTTTCATGCTAAGTAAATATTTACTTTGAAGAAAAATATTAAAAAAACAAAACTAAATATTTAGCTTTACTTAATATCTTAGTTTGAAGCTAGATTCACCATATTCACACTTAGTGAAATCAAAGCCCTGTGGATTTGTGAAAAGTGGAGATGTCCTCAGAAAAGACGACATTTGGTCACCCTAATTTAGCTAGTTGGCTAAGCTTTCAACAAACTATTTAGCTTGCTAATTAAATGGTTTGCTATAAACCGTGACCTTCAGAAATTAAGAATAACAATCTGAAAATACTGCTTTGAAAAATGAGTCCCAATTTGTTTTGTGTAATAGTAGGCCACATAAACTCAGATACTTGATGTTCATGTCTGACTGGTTAAACACCCACTCTGATCATTTTTGAGCCATTTCAAAATGTTCCCAGTAGTCTTTAAATTATTATTATGCCATTTCAAGCCAAATTCACAGAGTTGTGCCGTTTTCTAGGACATAAACCCCCTGTTCCATAAAGTTCTCTGTTTATGCTAGCTCTCCCGCTGGCTGATAGCCCCTCACATCACTGATGCAATATCGGAGCTATCCAACCAGATACCAGCTAGGACAAGGAACATGAAGTCGTACATAGATCTAGTCGTGTACAAGTGGACACATCAGAATGGTTTTTGAGAAGTCTTTGGAAACGTAGCCGGAGGATATGACGAGGACTAAAACTTCAGAGGCTTATTTCCGCTGTTCATTAGCTTTTTTAAATCAGACTCATACAGATGAAGAACAACAGTTTTTATTCAAGATGGATCAGTTTTGTCCAGTTAATAGGACAACGACGGGGTTAGTTTGACATTTTATCTCATGCAGATGTGTGTCGGTGTGTGTCTTTGTTGGCAAAAGTTCTTGCTGTGTTTACAGCAGGGTTTTTCCTGTGTTCAAATTTGTGTTGTGGCTGCCTCCAACTAATTTTGTGCCACCCCGGCCTGATATCACTCTTCCCCCAGCTACTGTATATGGATGTTATTCTAACTGCAGTTGCAGTGTTGCGCACTATGGGGGCGCTGTATCAGCAGCAGTGCAGAGCTGAATTAATTAGAGAAAAAGACGAACAAATCGGGTTTGGGTTTTTTCCATAGACTAAAAATAGGGTTTTCCTGCTAGTTGATGCTAAGGCTGTCCTAAAGCCTGTTCTTCAATCAGGTAAATATTGTTTTGTTTTTTTGCATCGAAAAATATTAATACTTTTATTTGCTTTACATATATTGCGGTAAACATTTTTGTGTGTAGTGAAGTAGTAAGAACATATACATATGTAAGGGTCATATACTCAATTAGAATTTTGTGAATCTGTGATTGTGGGAAAACTCAGTGTCTGTAAGTTGGCCTGGCAGGTGGTTATCTAGGAGAACAAAGCTGAGTCTATTAATCATACTTTGGAAGCAGAAATAGTAAGTGAAAGGGAGTTACACACAAATAAACTGTTCAAGGTCTCGGGGAAGTAAAAAGGTACGGGAAACTGTGATTCTTCTGCTGACCATTCATGTGTATATGGAAAGACAGGTCAATGAGTCTAAACTGTGAAAAAATATGGGTGTGTTCAACTATGAATCCTTTTGTTCTGTGCTTCAATAAAAGCGTGCTCCCCTGTCAAGAATTTAGTCAGACTTCGGTCTGGCTCCATCTGATTCAGGTGTGTCGCCTAAAACAGAATTCTGTTGTTTGTGTTGTTTCTTCTCTCTGCTCTGGGTAAAGGCTCTTCAAAGATCTCGCTGAGGAACGTCGGGTCCTCTAAAAATCAGCAAATAGCAGTTCCTGATTGAAGACGGAGTTTATCCAGCAAAAGTAGTAAGGAGTCTGGGCCCCCAGCCCCAGACATCGAGAGTCACCAATGACTAGCAGGCAGGGGGAAAAATCCCCACTGAATGTGGGGCCTGAGATGCGCCAGGCCAGAAGGCAGCCAAAGACCCAGCCTGACAAGTAAACATAGACATACAGATACAATCATACATACCTTCCCTCTTACGCACACACATTCTCACCAACACAGGACACCCGAAAAAAGGACGCTGTACACTCATTCATACACCCCATACATACACTATACTCCCAGGCCCAGGGACAGACCATAGACCATAGACAGACAATAGGGCAACCTGCCCCTGCACCCCGGAGACTAACCCCGTGCCCACCGGGAATGGGACAAGCAGACCACCAAAACCCCCACCATGGTAAGAGTAGCCCATCAGTCCAGGTCCCCAACCAGACGGCCTGACCCCCAAACTCCAACCTCTGATGGTCAAACAAAAAGTGGCATGAGAAGACCCCCAGCCTCTGTCCCCCCTATCAGATGTGGTGTTGTTGCGTTTTTTTCTAATGTGCACTTAAAACAGAGGGGTGGGACATGGGAATGCTGCCAGCCACGCCCATCTCCCCATCTCAGTGTCTAGATGTAGTTAAGCAGTGGACACCAGCACTAGAGGGGAGGCTCTTTAAAGGACTCCGCCTCCAGCGGTGAGGTGTATCCACCGGCAGGTTTTTTCTCAGAGTAACGTTAATGGTTTTTAGCGTTATAGATATGACCTGGGAAAATCAGCCACTACTTTAAAAACCAACCTTGCGATGATAGTCAGGAATCCAAGTGAAACAGCGCAGACAAATTAGTGTAACAGCCTCTGACCTACTTTTTGCGCGAGTGATCCAGTCATTTGCGAAACTAAAGGCAATTTTTTCCTAAATAAAGTACTGCAGATTACAAATGCGATAATTATGGATCTAAACAGATTATAGAGATATAGAGAGCTTTCTTCCTGTCAATGAGAAACAGAAAGAGAAAATCTATTTATTAAATATGAAGAGTAGATAAACAAATATGTGTATTTCAACATTAAATACTCCTCTCTACTACCGCGCAAACTGTCATGTTTTCTTTCTGCACAGATGCTACTTTCAAGATTTTTACAAACTCCTTTATGCTCCAAAAACGTCCTGCAATGTTTCAGGTACCGTTTAAAGATGGAAAAATACATAATCTAAATGTCATGGGTCTGGCAGAAGTTGTTTTTTTACTGTGGATGGGTGAAAAATATTAATATAATATTTTTGGTTGACTCCCACTTTCCATTGTGTGGAGAAGGTTTTGAAAATCTCTCCAACTTTGCGCTGATTATTCTCACTATCTCAGCATCCAGCGCTCCCAGAGAGCGATTTGATTTGTCCACCTGAAACAGCGGATTAGCCGCAGGTACTCGTTCTATTGTAGGACTCTGATCTGTACGTATACGTATAAATTTGCCATCCTTGTGCTATATGTGGATTTTTAATGTCTGCCATTTGAGAAACAAAACACCTTTGGATTTCAACTGTTATTAATTTAATAAATTTGATTTTCAAAACCTGTTTATACCTTCAGTGCTTATTGTGATGAAATGTGAAACAGAATAATAGGCTATGAATAGTTAATAATTAAATAATTAGAGTTAATAAAAATTGTTAATGTCTGGCTGCCAGATGTGTTGATAAATCCCTACAGCCTAATACACTTTCAGTTTAAAGTTGGCTCCTTATTTTTGTATGTATATTGTTTTAATAAGAGAATGCTTTAACATGATAATTGTCATATTCTTATTAGAACGCTTAACTAAAAAATATGTTGCCTGTAAAAAAAGTGAGTCAGTTGACTGTCCAGAATACATGCATCTGTTGGCGCATGGTCAGGATGGTATCACCTCTGCCTCAATTTGAGCCAGGAAAAACCCTGGAATGTATATTGTTTTAATAAAAGAATGCTTTAAAGTGGACCTAGCATGAAATTTGCATTTTTTGAGGTTTTTGATCATATCTTTTAGTTCCCCCAGTCTGCCTAAGGCCCCTAAGGGGTTAAAATTACTGATTAGTCTTTCCTTTGTTCCGGGGTATGTCTGCCTACATAGTGAAATTAGCACTCAGAAACGGGCAGTTTGGCATATGACGACACGTTTCGGCAAATTACGTGTCGAGTTCCAGCCAATTATCCCCTTCCCCGAACTACACCCTGCAAGTACCTCCCTCCGCGGGGCGCGGAGAGCTACGGTAACAGGCAAACAACAAACCAACAGTATGGAGTCCAGACCTCATCCAAACTGCACTGTACCTGGGTGTACAAAAGAGAACATAAATATTTTTGTCCTCCCCACTACTGAGCCACTCTAAAGCTGGTGGATAGATTTTATGCATGCAGGGAATGTGCCCAACCGACTGCCGAAGCGTTTTGTGGTTTGTGGCAAACATTTCTACGACGACTCATTTTCCAACTTGGGACAATACAGCAATGGATTCGCGGATCGGCTTAAAGTTCTACTAGGATTAATACCACCTCTCTGTGAACCAGCAAATATTCCTGTACAAGTAAGCATATTTGCTCAATAATGTCCTTCAGCTGTTAGTAGACATTGTGGCATTGTTTGAGTTGTTCGGTCATTCTGTGCTAATGCTCACAGAAGGGCCACCTCGTCACACCTCCAATTCTACAACAAGACTGAATTACGGCAAGCGATCCTTTGATATAGCATTAAAGTACTTAGAGGGTTCTTAAAAAGGGCCCAAACGTTGGGGGGAATTTCATGCCAGTTCTACTTTAACATGATAATTGTCATATTCTTAATAGAACTCTTAACTAAAAAACATGTCGCCTGTAAAAAAAGTGAGTCAGTTGAATGCACAGAATACATACATGTGTTGGCGCATGGTCAGAATAGTACCACCTCTGCCTCAATTTGTGCCAGAAAAAAACCCTGGTCTACAGTTATAATTGTATCCGTGGTTGGTATATATTAGAATCACAAGACTCTTAGCTGCAACACAGGTGTTCATTCACCATTGTGTTCTTTTAAGCTTGAGCGAGTGGTTGGAGCAGAGCAGCAGCTCGTGGCCTGCCTAGTGGAGCTGTTTTAGTGTCTGCTACAGATTAATTTTGACCTTCATTTTTAAGATATGTCCTCCAGCATCAGAAAAATGCTACAAAAACAGGTTAACCACAAGAAAAACAAAATTTTCATAGGTGTGGGTCTTCAACGTTACTAACAGCGTCCTATAACACCAGGCATGATGCATAAAATCAAATCTCAACAAAATGGACAATCCTAATGAGGAATACTTAGGTTTCATTAAGTCTCTCTACTGTATTGCTCATTGTTATTTCTGTCTCCAAGATGAATCAACTCTTGCCCTGGTGCCAGCTAACGTCATTTTCTTGTGTGAACATAAACAGAAAAGTCTGGATAAGAATGAACAACAAACATGCTCCACATCAGTCAGTAAAGAATCCAGCAAACTAGCTCAATCCCTTCTTTTCCCCTAGTCATCATTTAGTTACCCTATTGTAACTCAGCAATGTAATTTAAATAAGCTGTCAAAACCCAATGACAAAGGCAAAAACTGAAGACTTTTGTCAGGGAGTAAATGCATTTGCATGAGAATGTATGAGTATCTGTCAGTTCTCAGGCAGTAAATACAGTTCTCATTCTGAATTGATAACCTTCAGACTCAGTGAGGTATGTAAACAAAAACATGTTGCATAAAGTTTAAATGTTCATCAAAACAACCCTTAAACTCACACCAAAAATATCTTTAAAATGTCCCATCTTAATGTTTTTAGTGCTGGGGGGAAGGTTTGTAGTGAACTGGTGAATGAAGCACATATGTTTGTGATCCATCAATTAACTTATTAAATATACCTGCAAGCGCTCAGACAGTGGCATGTCTGACTGCTGCCGCAGGATGGAAGTCTCCAGTTCATTACTGGTTCTGGTTATTGTGGCGCTGCTGGTTCTGCCTTTACCCGTCCTGTTAGCCATGATATGCTCCGACACCCGTCGGTCATGTGACTCGTCTGGGATGTCCAGTAGAAGGAACACAACGTCAAATCGGGAGAGGAGGGCCGAGCCCATTCTAGAACACACCAGCAGTGAATAACAATGAACCATTCCACCATTCCATCGTCCTTCAGCGGCTGCAAACAGTACTGACGTTATTAGGAGTGGAATCTCACTTTAGATTTTCAGCGACTGTCTTCCCTCTGTTGTAGTGTCCTCCAATGGGGTTAGCAGCAGCAACAACCGATGTTCTAGCAGGCAGAGAAGAGACGATGCCAGCTTTAGCCAGACTCACCGACTGCTGCTCCATGGCTTCCAACAGGGCCTGCTGCTGGTTACCCAGCTTGTCAAACTCATCAATGCAACACAGGCCTACAAGTACAGAAAGCAGAAAAACAGGATGGCAGCCTCAGAAGGAGCCTGCTAGCAATGGGCAATATGGACTTAAAATGTTAGAATATCTTGTGGTATTTATTCATTACCATCATCATTTCTGTAAGGAGTCAGTGCTCTGTTAAAAAGACCACTTAAGTACAGCAGTTACCGTTAGGCAATTAGAAAGATACCCCCAATAAAGGAGTGGTTGTGCAGGTGTTGACCACAGACCACTTCTCATTTTCTATGCTTTCGGGCTGATGTTCTGGTCACTTTTGAATGCTGGTGCTGCTTTCACTCTAATAGTAACATCAGACAGGGTCTACAACCCACACAAGTGGCTCAGGTAGTCCTGCTTATCCAGGACGGCACATCAATGCCAGCTCTGTGGCAAGAAGGTTTGCTGTGTCTATCAGTGTAGTGTCCAGAGCATGGAGGCGCCACCAGGAGACAGGTCAGTACATCAGGAGACGTGGATGAGGAAACAACCCAGCAGCAGGATCGCTACCTATGCCATTGTGCATGGAGGAACAGGAGGAGCACTGCCAGAACCCTGCAAATGTGCATGTGTCTGTTCAAATGGTCAGAAACAGACTCCTTGAGGGTATTATGAGGACCCGATTTCAAACGGTTGGGGTTAAAGTTACAGTCCAACACTGTGCAGGATGTTTGGCATTTGGCAGAGAACACCGACATTGGCAAATTAAGCACCGGCACCCTGTGCTCTTCACAGTTGAAAGCAGCTTCATACTGAGCACATGTGACAGACGTAACCGAGTCCGGAGACGCCATAGAGAACGTTCAACATCCTCCGGCATGAGCGGTTTGGCAGTGGGTCAGTAATGGTGTGGGGTGGCATTTCTTAGAGGGCCCCCCACAGCGCTCGCCAGAAATAGCTTGGGTGTGTCTTAATGTCTTGCTTACGTGGACACTGTGCTTTCTTGGTAAAAAAAATTTTTTACATATACATTTACATATAAGCCTGATAGCTACAATTAGTTGACTTACATTAAACTGGAAATTTGACCCCAAAGTAGCTGATGCCGGCTCCTACCGTGCTGTATTCTGGGAAATCTTTGATCAAGGAAAGGTATCAAGGCACCTCCCATGTATCCTTGGTCACTTAGCTAAACGGCTAACAAACGGAGGACAGATAAGTCGGTAGCACATGAACATTGGATCACGTCTTTGGCGTACCCTGATGACGTATCTCCTAGGCAACCGGGACGGGACCAAGGCATCAAGGCAAGGTTCCTTGACATTGAGAAACACCCCTTGTGAGAACATATGCTGGTGTGGTTGGCTCTGGGTTCCTCCTAATGCGAGCTAACGCTAGACCTCATGTGGCTGGAGTGTGTCAGCAGTTCCTGCAAGACTAAGGCATTTAAGGTATGGACTGGCCTGTCTGTCCCCAGACCTGAATAAAGTTGAGCACACCTGGGACATCATGTCTCGCTCCATCCATCCACGGCACGCTGCACCAAAGACTGTCCAGCAGTTGGTAGATGCTTTAGTCCAGGTCTTGAAGGAGTCCATCCACCACCTCATCAGGAGCATGCCCAGGCATTGTAGGGAGGTCAATTCAGGCACATGGAGGCCACACACACAACTCATCACACAGCCTCATTTTGACTTGTTTTAAAGACACTACATCAAAGTTGGATCAGTCTGTATTGTTCATCCACTTTAATTTTGAGTGACTCCAAATCCAGACCTCCATGGGTTGATTCATTTTATTTCTATTGATAAGTTTTGAGTGATTTTGTTTTCAGCACATTCAACTATGTGAAGAATCAAGTATTTAATAAGAATATTTCATTCATTCAGATTTAAGATGTAATATTTTAGTATTACCTTTATTAACAGTTCATAAGCCATATTTTATTCTTGTCTATCCATATATTAAAAAAATTAATGAAAAGTGCAAAAATATATGTTTTTTTACTACCTTGGTCAGCCAACACCAAGGCCCCTGCTTCCAAAGCATAATCTCCCGTTCCTGCATCTCTGGACAAACTCACTGTTAATCCTACAGAAAAAAAACACACAAATTTTACGGTTGGAAAAACAGTTTATTATGACGTAAACTGGAACAATGTACTGTATATAAAGTAGTTAATCCTGTTAAAAAGAAAGTAAAGCCTTGTTTAATTCTAGTTTTTTTAATATATATATGCACATAAAACAAAGATGAATTCAACCTGTCATCCCCAGTTCCTCGAAATTAAATAAATCAAACCTCAACCATGTAAAAACCCAACAGCATATTTAGTCAGTTTTCTGAAGTAAAAGTGGAGAAGTTTTGGGGGAATAAAAACTAAGCAAACCATTGGCACTTCCACCGGATTTAGGAGGGAGAGTGTAAGCCATATGCGGTCGATTTAAAGCCCTGACCAACTGATCTTTAGGAGGTGTGAGAGAACCTCTGCAAAATCTGTTGCTTTTTTGGCCATTTTATGCCCTGGGGTATAAAGGTGCTTTAACAAAGGCAGCTGCTGTGACCCTGGACAAGTAATGGCTCCTTTCACAGTAGCTCAAAATGATTGTGACGTAACGCCGCAATGCATTTTGGGAGATAGCCCTAGACGAACATGTGCACATTTTGCATCGGTGCCATCGGTCTGAGGGTACAAAAAACAAGCTACATATATTTTATATGTGAAATTAACCTTTTTTTCACTTAAATTTTCTTACAGTGGAATTAGTAACTTTGTGGACCAGCCGCTGCCAGAGCCGTGTAAAGAGAGTTCGGACACTCCCATAGACTTCTATAGAAAGAATGGAATGCGGAAGTTAGGGTTAGGGGTTTATGCAGCTGTGAATAGTTCCAAACAGCAGCACCCCCGTCATTGAACGCAGTTCATTTTCGGTGTTTTAGAATAATTTTCTCTGGTAAGTTGATGATATTACAACATTTTCAGCATTGTAAAGCGTTAACTGACTGCTCGGACTGCTCTGACTGCCAAAACAAGTCAACGGTGATATTTAATGTAGCCAGTTTTAGTTAATTAAGTGTGTTAATGAGCTCACTGTAGTTTAGCTGCAGCTAGCTAAATGTAAGCAGGAGGGGTCCAGACAAGCTTGAGACTGTTTTATTTCAGTCTGGTATTTCGCTTTTTAGGAATATTCAGCACTGTTTAAAATAGGCTATACATTTTTATATATTTTACAAATTTATTTGTGTTTTTTATGCATTTGGTGTGTTGCTGGTCACTATATCATTGGTCTTTAACTATTGAATCAGAGATTGAAGCGTAAATTGAGATACAATCAGTAAAGAAAAATGTCAATTAAGGAGAGCAATTATTTCATGTTTATCAGTTATATCACATAAGACTGACTACGATGACCTGCTGAAGCATATATGACATAAACAGGGTTAACAAACTATATTGGTTTCTTGTGTCCTCCAAAAGTAGTAAGAGCTGAATCAAGATATTTGATACTTGAGCAGCATAAACTTTGCAACGTTTCATTTGTATTTGTTTTATAAAATTATGACTTGCAATCATGTGATCAAGTTGAGAGTACAAGAAATTAAGAATTATTAACAATAACATAACCATTTTTTTCTTCCTTTCTCAATCTCTAAAAATATGATCACACTGTTGGCATGAATATTAATTCTTTAGTAATAATGATAATAATAGTTGTCTTTGTAAACTGTTTGGACATTTACAATTTAATTGGGGGAACCGTAAGACATGCTGAGCCCTGATAGAAAATGTTTGACTGTCATGGAGGTTATTTCCGGATTATTTCAGCCTGAGAACTCATTGTGCTCTTTTCCAAGGTTTATCTCTGCATTGTTTCCTGGACTCAGTCTTCAGTGCTGCTTCTGGACCTCTCACCAAGATCAACCAAACAAATAATCCGGATTTTCATTCCCATAGCTGGCAACCTTAGTCTCCTCTTCCTGGTCTTGTTCCTCCTGCGATCAGATCAGTCTGCTTTCCATGCCAGGCTGAAGGACAGTAGTGAAATAGTGGACATGGCAGCACAGGACCAGACCTGGAGCACCAGAGATCCACCAAACCAGGCAGCATCCCAGGTTCAGGCTGTGTGAAGATGCCCCCGGGGGAAAAAAGTACAGATTCCCAGCAGTGTTTAAGATACAATCAAAGGGAGCTACTGTCACTGATACCAAGGATAAACTGTCATTAAGACTTTAGCAAATTTCAACACTGTCCAAATTTTATTATGATGCAGAATGGTAGAAAAAGGACTTCTTCACTGAAGCGTTTTATATTTTACACGATATTGCAATAAAATGTTTGTTAGTTTCTTGTTTTGCATAATTAGTATACACTTCTTTACCCCTTAATATGTATTTAACTGAAAGAGTTTGATTTAAATATAGTTTTAATTATGTATTTTACAAGTTTCTGGCTAGAAGCATAATCAACTGGGTCACACAGATTTTCTCAGATCAGAGGAAAAACAAAAAATAAAATGCTGAATCATTAGGTTACCCAGAGAAAAACGGTGCATTCTCATATCAAACATCTACACTCATGTTTTCCTCCTAAATTTAAAACTCTTTAAAATTAGTAGTTTAGATCAGTTCTGCCATTCAGCTAACTTTCCATTTGATATCGGGCAGAGAGGAGACAGATTGACATCTACACATGGGTTGTTTGGGACTATAAATTTATCCTAGTAACAGTAATATAGCATGTTTTAGTAAAGGATGAAAATCGCAGGAAAAGTTAGGAAAAGTCCTTTATTAAGCACTTTACCGCTAGAAATCAATGACGGTGCTGGGATGTTTGGAACTATTGAGGGCTCCATGAACCACGTGACCGCGTGTTGGCGAGTTCAAAGTGTGTCGTAACTCTCAACAGTTACAACTCTCAACACAGGCCAGTACTCAACAGTGCTGGCCGCTGCCAAGCGTCGTCATGGCAACGTGTGTAACAGGTGTTTGGCCAAAATTTGAATTACCCAGCCCTATTACATATTCATTAAAGAAAACAAAACAAAAAACACAGCCAACGTTAAAGTTGCAAGTGGGATGATCAGAATGGACTGAACGAGAATGCCTTTTCTGGATGGGTTGCTCCAATTTCCGATTTGGATCGATTTTCTTCCCTCCGTCTTTTCGTAAAAAGAAACTACAAATGAGAAAAAAAGCTTGCCAATATTTAAATCATCCTCTTTTTTCAGGGTTGACTTGATTTCCAAGTCAAAATATATATATTTAAGCTATAAAAACAGTTTTTAAAACAAGATGGTCAGCTCTGGGTGAGCAGAAATCACTGTGAACTACAGAAAGAAGGAAGAAGTGAAAGAGGTTGGCTCCTTGGTGAAAAAATATATATATACAATGTAACCATCTATCTTGGAAAAAAAGAGCTTATTCTTGAACAAAGATGAAACCGAATCCTTCAGGGTGTTTTTCTATTTAATACAGCATATTAGCTAATATGGAAGAACAGAGTGTGTCCAATACAGTGTCATCACTCAAGCCCTCCCCAACCCTTCTAAGACAAAGCATTATATAGCATTTATTAGGGCAGGGCAGTATACAGAAAATGTACCGATACCGAAATGTATGACTGTTACCGACGTCAATTTGCCCTTGCCGGTAAGTTTGGTATGTTAAAAAAATTAAAAGGTGTGTTTTAGTTTAACGGTGCTCCTGCCCCTTTAAGTAATCAGCTTTTCTTTGAGCCACATTACTACGCTCAGTCATGTGACAGAGCAGGGCAGCACTGCTGACACAGCTACTGTGTACATACATAGCAAGAGTTAAGACTCATCTACAGACTGTTTTTCAGAATAATGCGTGTAGCGACAAATAAAGTGACGTTTTATGGTTTTATTTATTATTTTTTACTGCACCAACAGAGCTACTGCCGAACCAGAGCGTTTGTAGCCCACACCTGTTCAGGCGGAGCAGATATTAAACACACTGAGTTGCTGCTGTTTTTGATACAGCGCTTGACTGTGTTGTGGGATGGAGTGGGAATGCAGGGTTTACCGAGAAGAAGAGGATTGATCAACTCAATAAAAGGGTAGGAAAAATTACTAGGCTTAAAAATTACAAGTGACAGTGTATATGACCGCCTGGAGAAAATGACAGCTAAGATCATGCAGGATTCTTGTCAACCCCTCCATGCTTGTTAGGATAGCAAGGTCATGAAGCGCAGTGGGAGGTTAAGACAACCAGCGACACGTACCAAGCGGTATGCACTGTCTTTTATACCACAAGCAGTCAGGCAGTACAATGGGCATTTTAAACGTACATTTGTAGAGCTCATCTAGTTGTATGAGAATGTATTTATATGTTAACTTATTACATTGTAGTGTTATTCTATGTTGGGCATGATGGTGGGAATTAGCAATGTAATTTCCATTTTTTATGGATAAAATTGGACTTTGAATCTAACCCTGAATTAAAATGCTGTTTTTAAGCCGTTCAATAGCAAGAAGCCATCATATTTTAAAGAACAAATGTGGCCACTACCGGACATTTAATACAGAAAAGGACACGTTTAAAAAAGAAAAAAAAGGGGTGGGGGTGGGTGATGTGGTCATTGTTATCGTCCACTTATCGTTATCGAGGTGATATGCTCAATATATTGTGATATTAATTTTGTAATGTTTACCTCCCACCGGCATTAGCTAAATCTGTGTCAACTCCTGGAGAGCTGCTCAGCACCGTTTCTGATTGGAGTCCTGTTGATATCTTGCTGCTTACTGACGTCTGTTTAAGCACTCTGATCCGTTGCTATCAAAACATGACTCGCAGAATACTTTTGTTTTTCTCTAATATGAGCTACTGTACTATATACACTCACTATGACTGGGATTGATTAATTAAATCCTAATTACAAAGAAATATTCCAGTATCTCTTCATAAAAACAACTTTCAGTTAATTGATTTATCAACAAGCCCTAGCATACAGACCTATTTTTGGCGTATGGGATGAAGTCGGACCCAGAGAACATGCAAACTGAAAGACCTCAGGCTGGGATTCAAACCCAGGAGCTTCTTGCTGCCAGAGCAGAGTGCTACAAACTTCAACTCAGTGCAGTTCTCATTTCTGTGACATTGTTTCATTGAAAAAATAATGAGGGTCTGGAATCCCTTGTATTTTTGTGTTTAGATGTGGTTGGATTTCAATCATTTCAGAATCTGGGAAAGAACCTTCTTTTAGTTACAGCCTGGTGTTACTTTCTTGTGACTCTAGTTACCGACCGTTTGTGAGACTTGACTGAAAGATTATTTTTCATGCAGGTTTTACCTGTGGTGCTTGTGCTATTGCCACATACATAGATCCCCCTGGGTGCCACGTTACACACTGCCTAAAACAGGTAAAGCAGAAACCACAATTACATCAATGCCTGAACCGTCAAAGCTGATAGTTTCACAAAAGGATTGTGTTTCGTGTCACCTGTAACATTTGACTCTTTCCCAGTCCGGGATCTCCCACTATCAGGATGTGTGGATCTCCTCTCACAGGGACACTGTTCTTGTCTGTATGTTTTTGTCTGCCTCCAAATAACGCTAAAGAAAGGGCAGCTTTCACCAGCTGTCAATACACAGGAAAACATCATGATGTAGATTAAAAGATGAAACGAAAAAAAAACTTCCAGAGAAGCTGAGAAAGGAATTTAAGAAGCACATCCGACATCTAAGAAATCAGTGTTTGTCTCATTTGTGTCTCGTTTCAGTCTGAACTCACCAGATGGCCGTAGATGGCGGGACACAAAGAGCTGAAAGAGGTCAGAAAAGTGTACACACTGAGAACATAGCACTGCCAATGGATTTCACCTTTTCTAAATCAATACCATCGTATGTATGTATGTATATATGTATAAGCCTCTAAAGATCAACATTGTGTTTTAGAATAAAGAAGAAAAGTAAAAAGTCTCCATAGAGTGTAAAATGTTGCAAGCCCACAGTAAATAAAAGTTTCATAGCTCAAACTGAAAGTTAGAGCTCTAAATAAGGTTTTAAATGTGGAAAACACAGGGTTAAAATAAACTATGTGCTTTTCCAACCTTAAATCTGATTGGATAGAAAGATAAATATATGGTTGAAAGCTGCTGAGTATCTCCCTGGCATTAAACTGTCCTCTAAATTGTCCATCCATCCACTTTCTTAACCGCTTAATCCTTAATGGGTCGCGGGGGGGCTGGTGCCTATCTCCAGCTGTCAACGGGCGAGAGGCAGGATACACCCTGGACAGGTCGCCAGTCCCTCTAAATTGTCATTTAACTAAAAGAAATAATGAGATATGAAATTTGGTCTTTATTGTCCAGCCCTACATTAGATCATATCCAGCCAAATTCTTCATCTGACTCCCTACACCAACTGGGAGGAACTGGACTATATCATTTTTTTCATACTGAATCTGATTTCCAATTTTAATCATTTTTTTTCCTACCTGTTTTTTTCTTAAAAGAAATAGAAAGTGCTGAAGAATATTTTCAAAAACTTGTTTTGGAAATGATTACCCTGTCCTGGAGCCGACTTGAATTCAAACTCCAACTAAAAACAAGCTGCAAAGTATCTTTGTGAAACAAAATGGTGACCCTGGGTAGTTAGACTTCCATAGCTCACTCATGTGAAACTAGTGCATTAGTAAAAAGAAAAATCTTGATTTTCCAAAAATTAAATCTTCATAAAGAGAAAATTTGAATAATTGATTTTATCGATTAATCGCCCAGCTCTGATATGTACCATTGCACTAATAATTATTTTTGACCATTTGGTGATCCACACATATACCTGAGATGGTGATATGTAATGCAGACAAAGATGAACTTACTGTACGATAAGCCGTAGCAGGTTGGGCTGTGACTGAATCTCCTGGATGGCATAGAGCTCCTTCAGACTGAACTCCTCCCCTCCGGTGCGGTCTTCCCTTGATCCTCCTGACCCCTCACCTCCACATTTAGACAGCTGACCTAAACATTCAGTTGATATTAATTTCGTCCTTAACTCTTAAGAGGAAAATGCGGCAAACAACTGGTTGTACCTTTAGTGTTACTGACTGAAGTAGCCTCAATGTAGAGGAGGAACATACACTGATCTTTATGTCCTCTGGAACTGCCTGTGGTCAGGAAAGCATCTGATTAACAGGAGCCTTCCATCTCTGGGTGTTGTGACTAATGAATGTGTTTAATACTGTATCATTGATAAGAATATAGATGTTTTCCTGTAATTATTAGGTGTAACTTATTGGGTGGCGTTTCTATAGTTACAGTCAAAATTAATAGCAATAGTTTGCGTTACTTAGCCTGTCATAAGACAGATCATTTTTATTTTTCTTAATTTCAGTCTTTTTCTCTTCTTATTTTAATCATCTGATGTCTGTCATGTTATGCTGTGTCCTAGAGAGAATTTGTCTGAGCTAGCTTTTCTTTAGAGAAATGGAGTAAACCTGCAGACAGTCTCACACACAGTCCAACGTTTATCATTGCCTCCTTGATACTGTTTCAAAAAAATTGATGTGTCATCTGTCTTCTGGCAGAGCTCTACCCTGACCTGTTCAAGAGCCTATCATCTCTAAGCTCCTATACCCTTCACAGGAAACCTGATGAAACCCGTTCAGTGTTTTTCCACTTTAACAGTGCTTGAGAATTAATGTTTTCCATAACAAAAGTCATAGTTGCGTTCATATTATTTGTTCATTTATAAAGGTCAATTAAATGTTTATTTAATATTTAATTTTAGAGTTAAACATTTATCACCGTAATTTCCGGACTATAAGGCACACCTGATTATAAGCTGCAGCAGCCTATTTTGTGGGGGAAAAAAAACACAAAATTGTACATGTACAAACCGCAACCGATTATAAGCCGCAGGTGTTTTAACGTTTAATTACCATATGTAAGGGTTCATGCAGAGGGGAATGTCAGGAAAGTGATTGGTGTTTGGATTTTATTAACATTTCAACACAGTGAAAACACCTCAACCGTCCTCTCTCTTTCTATGTGTTCAGCCAATCTTAAAGAAAGACTTCAAGTTCAGGCCATATATTTTTTTTGCTTTCATTACCTCTGAAAGCTCTTTTACTCCTATTGCATTGAGTCTAGAGATGCAACGATACGACTTTTTTCAAACCGATACGACACCGATACTTAGATTTGAGTACTTGCCAATACCGAGAAGTAATAGCAATACTTCTACCACACAAAAAATACAATTAATAGGAAGACAGGTTTTATTTTTTTCTCTGATTGTTACAACAAGATGGTGAATTAGATAAAAAAAAAATTGTATAAATAATGACCAAAAACCTAAAATTTCAAGTCAAAAATAAAAATTTTCTGTGAAGTTATTGCAGAGTTTCCACATTTTAAGTATCGGTTCATGGTATCGGTTAACTGTAACCGATGTTGATACAGTGCATAAGAGTAGTACTGGCCCCGATACCAGTATGGGTATCGGTGCATCCCTAATTGAGACAGTTCTTCAACGCCGGTGCCGCCAGCATCTCACGACTGACTCATTAATGCTTATAGTACATGAAGGCACTGGCGCTCCATTTCCTTCTTTAAAAGCTCCACTCCTCTAGTAGCCGTTAGCTGTAAAAATCCATAAATAAACCGCAGGCATGGGAAAGTACTTTGAGTGGTTGGAATGGCTGGAAAAAACGCTTATAGCTTCAGTCCATTTAATATTTGTATACTAAATATATTATAAATATATGCTAAATATTTTGTTATAAACTAACATTTAATAATTAATAAATAACATGGACACAAATATGACTTTGAAGAATGAACCCCCCATTTTTTTTCTCTAATGAAAGGCTAAATAACCCTAACTATTGCTGTTCATTTTTGACTGTAAATTTACAAAAGGCAATCTATAGTAAACACGATAAGATATTATTGAATATAAATTTGTACCGTCATTGATAACTCGGACTATCCCTGCAACGGTGACTGTGTCTCCTGGGACGCAGCTGTCGCAGAGGTCGGAGGTCAGGTGACATTCCACAGTTCGAGGGATTCGTCCCGTCTCTCTCTGCTCGCCGCCCATCAACTCCTGCACCCTGAGGAGGAAGGAGGAAAGCATTTTGGAGGCATCTTTTTTTTTTTTTCATTGTACATTTTTGTGGAGATTAATGAAAAAAAAAAAAACAACAACAACCTGATGATCAAACCAAACCTGAGGTTTAGCATCTGATCCAGCTGTAAAACTTATAGCCGTATCAAGCTGTAAACATGAACTACAGAAGTTCTAAGGAAAACTGAGCAGCCCCTCAGCAGCGATTGGTGTCAGGTATTTTTTTTCCTTTTTGTTTTATTTAATACAATTGCCACTAAGACCTTGAAGAATCTACTCCCTTGTAAATCATGGAAACATGGGGGATGGACTTACCACAAAACACAACTTTCATGTCATAAAATTATTGGTCAAGACTGTAGAACCTGGAATATTTACAAAGAGTAGCCGCTAAATCTCTGCAGCCTTTGTCAGACCTGGAGCTAACATTTACTTTCCCAGGGCTGTAGCAGTTTCTGTTTAATCCTCAAACAGTCCCTCCCGGAATTGGCAATGTTTTATTGAAACAATGAATGAAAAATCTGCACGACCTGCAATTTTATCCAATGAATGCAACTTTACCGCACCTATTATGTGACTCTCCTTTTAATTTTTTTTATATCATGTACACTCCGTTTCTTATGCAGAGGGATCGAGAATAAAATATGTTACCATTGCATTTTGCCAAGGAAGGTGCTATGGGGTACAGTTTCCTCATTCCAGTCATAAAAATCCATCACCTTTTGGCAAAAGCTCACAATTTAGGTCAACTATTTGATTCGAGTACATCCAATAAGGAAAACAATCAGCTATAGCCTAAGCATCAGTTGCCCAGCGAGCAAGTTTTCAAAATAATAGTTTTTATATGAAAACAGAAACTGTAGTTTCAATTACTTTTTAACGTCTGCAGAGTTATTAAGAAGATTTTGACCGACCTCAAGTCTTGTTTTCTATTATCTCGGTTGGCGATGGTAACCTCGGCAGCAGATCAAGGCTCTTTTTCCAGCCCAAGAGTGCAGCAGGTAGTGCTTTTGGTGCAGCAGAAACCAGTTACAGCATCAAAATCAACAGACTTAATAGTGTGCTGCAGCTAAAGTGATAAAAAATACTTTCTCAATCTTTCCAGACACAGAGACTCCTGTGATTTTTAAAAATGATTAATAGGCGTTTATTCCTAAATGTTCAGTGCTGCTGAGCAGGGGCGTATTCAGGAGGTAAATAAAGAGGGGCTAAGCGGGGCCAGGGTGGGTCTTGGACTGTAGCACCAAAATAAAAGCAGAGATGTTTTTCTAGTGGTTACATTTTGGAGTTTTCATTTGTTACAATTACATTTAAAGTCATTTGATTTTGCTAAGGTGTATGTGACAATGTAGCGCCTTGTTTCAACGTTACATATATTGGGGTGTCCCAATCTTGATCGATATTACTTTAGAATTTTGCACGTCGAAATCTAAAAGACTATCGCAGTCAACTTTTCCCATGTTTTCAAACGTCACTCAGACTCTCTAGCAACAGTTAGCCATCAACCGTCTATTTACTCAGATTTCCTCATCACAAGGAACCACACATTGCACTTTCCCTAACGCTGCTTACACACAAAACGCGATAAACGCGACCAAAAAGCGTGACACGCCCCTAGCTGGTCGCTTGCACATTCGCACCATGTCCAAAGCGAACTGGTTGTGCTTTAAAAGATGCCATTTTCACGCGCGTGAAGCGGAAATGTGGAAGGACCCGGACCGCTCCGCTGCCCTCCTCCCTCCATCCTTCCCCCGACCCTCAGGGAGCTCCCAGTGGACCCGGTTCTATGAGCTGACACATTAAATGTCGGGACCGCTGCTGCAACGGTAGACCCAGTCTACCATAAACACCCAGGCTCCTCTCCGAGTTTGTGCCACAAAGCTCTTGCCCCGCCGACACGCCAACTACCAAGCTGAGCGGCTTTCCATCTGTCTGCTGTTAGTAAAAGTTTATATGTGAGCGGCACGGGACATGCTTTGGTGGATACATTACCAGGCCTGGGTGTCCAGGTGAGGAAGCTGTTTTGCGGCCACAATGGCTCTAAGAGCCACCCACAAACCTCTTAAGAGCTGTTTATTTATTTTCTTCCTGTCTCTGTATAGAAAACAGCTGGTGTCATGTAAGCCCATGGTGATTTGCCACGGTGCTTATCAGTTTACATGTCCTGCTGATGCTGTGACTCCATTCAGTCACAGCATCACTGACACCCGTCAGCTGATTGGTTGGTATGGTGCGACTTGAAGCTGTAGTTTAGATTTCTCCTACTTTTGTTGCAAACATAAAATGTAGCGCATATTTTCGTTGTGCTTGTAACGCACCAGCCGCACTCCTTGGTCGCACAAATCAGGCAGAAATGCTTTTTCGCAACACAAATCTGCTTCTGACGTGTCGCGGGATCCCCAGTCGCGCTTCATCGCGCTCTTCCGTTGACTTTACATGTAAAGACTCTCTGGTCGCGTTTATCGCGTTCGGTGTGTAAGCACCCTAACAAGTAACTAGCACAAGTTCTCATATAACTCATAATATCTGGTAATGTTATTAACCCCTATATCACAATAAGAACATCCCCATGAACAGAGCACACCTCTACAGAGCATATGAGCTGGTGCTAGGAAGTAGCTATTAGCTAAGCTACAGGTAAACCATGGCTAGGAAGAAAGAAGCAGCAGGACCAGAGCTAAGACGATCCTTCTATTCTCAAATCACCAGTGAGGAAGTTTTGAGTTCCCGTGAGTTAGTTTAACATTTGTGTTGTAAACAAAAAGACCACTGTTAGCTGTATATTAGCTCATTTCTCTGAGCCAGCTGGAGCTGAGTTTTTGCACTGCAATAACTCAAAATAGTCACTAGATGGCAGCCACCCTCTTTTACTAATCCTTATTTCGTTATTTAAACAAGATTTTAGATTTTCCACACCAACACACACACAAACACACACATATATATATATATATATATATATATATATATAAAAGAATAACACAAAAACATTGCTGCAACTTTTTACAAAAGCTGCAACTTAAAACTTTTTAGGCCGCAACACCTGCAAAAAAGTGCCACAAAATCCTGAAGGGGCTGTCTAAACCAGCAGCTTCAGAAGAGATAATTGTACTACACTTACTTGATTATTTGCCAGTCTACTGTTTTGGTGAGGGCAGAACTGCGGAGGGGAATGAAGGAACGAGCGCGACATCCAGGCTGGATACACTAAATGACAAAACACACAACACTGAAACAGGGATCATAATTATATCCATGGAGTGATTTCTACGGATCAAGAAGCCGTTTTCCAACGGAACACAGTCATGGTTATCTTTTAGGCTCGATTCAACTAACAAGGCTTCATTTAAACAGAGATTAGCACTAATCATAGGATAGTAAAATTAGGTTTGATATTAAACAGAGTTTCTTTGGACCATTTGAAAATAACCTCAGTTGAGTAAAACACTGTTTCTACATTTAAACTCGGGTTAAAATTATTTAAAACAAGTGGGGAGGATGTCAACATTAAAATAACTAAACAGTCTTTGTATTTAAACTATATACATCAAACCAAAGTTGCTGAGACCACAGACTGGAAGAAACATTAACACTGTTGCCATGGGCTACATTGCTGCTTTACTGTAGCAACGATGGTAAAGCTGCAATGGGGAGCCTAAGTCTCCTCCCCTTCCGGTTGGCCCATGGGTCCCCAACAGTTTTGGGAAAGTTACAAAGAAATTGAAATACTTTTCACATTACTAGTTACAATGACAAAAATGTAATATATGTGCATTATATATTACGGTCTTAAAAATGTAACTGAGTTACAGTACTTAAAGTTACTTTTGGCAAAATATCTTAAATATCTAACACGACTTCTAACCACAAATTCACACCACAAATACTGTATTTTTAACCCTATTTTATTAAAATTAAGTCTCAAGTTCCTTTCCATGTTTTCTATTCCATGGTAATGTTTGTTAAATCTAATCAAAAGAAGGTGCTGAAAGTGCTCATCACAAAGATGGTTGACAAAGATGAGACTCCGATGTCTGAAGTCTTACAACAGATGGTTAGGAAAACAGTGTGAATCTTTTACTCAGCCGTCCTGATTATCGTCCTGTCGTCCTGAAATAGATTATTTAAACACAGAAAACTAATCTTATAAATCATTTTTGAAACCGCCTCCGTAGTACATCACAATATTAAATTATCGTAATGATGCATAATTTAAGTTAAATGCAGACAATCTGGCTATCAAAGAAGGAAATAGAGCTGCTTCACATATCCTTGGCATCAATGAATAAATGGTGAGAGGTGACCAATCCATAACATAGCATAAATTCTCTAACGATTATTGATATTTAATTCAACAAATTACAATATGAAACATTACTTCCTCCAAAGAATTTTCTGTATTTTGCCGTTGTGTAATGTTTGGACATAAACCAAAAGGGGCCAATTAGTGTAAACTAATCACAATTAATTTTAAACTAATTAACTTTCACTTCCAATTATTTCAATATAAGCCTATAAGCATACATATTCATACTGAACTGTGACATCAGGATCAATTTATTATTTCCAATAATGTGATAATTTATCCATTTCCTGTTTTTTTGTACCACTGGTAGTTAGTTTGGTTGTTCATTCTTCTTTTACTTAGTAGTTGGGTTACTAGCTTGGAGAGTTGTTGATTTAAGCATTGACTCGATGCTGACAACGACCGAAAGTCGTTGTCATAATTCTACAAACGTATGTAGTGGTTTGCTGTTTGATGAACGCCCAAAACTCATTACTTCATCTTTTGTTACCTTGGTGGGTGTTGCGCATTTCCCATGCTGCAGTGGGAGGGTCAGAGTGCTTGTGCAGCTCTGGCACTTGAACGCCATCCTGGTACATTGAGGTCGGATGTTGCTCACTCTCACCACGGTTCCTCTCACACACACCAGCCGGCCGAAAACGCTGGCCCGCAGAGTCCGCAGCGGGGTCACTGGCTCATAGTTGTACAGCCTGGAAGGGAAATACGATCCTCAGCTGGAAAGTTATCACAGGTGTCCTTGAAACAACTTCCGGCTTTCTACAATGGGCATTACCTCACGCTAATATGAGGAATGTTGATGATTGGCGTGGTGACAGGAAGTTCCTCGTCTTGGAGCTCGGCGGCTTGTTTTTCCAAATCGGTAGTCAACACCTGAATCATAAACTCACTCTTTAAACAGAAAACCAACCCCAAGATCACCAACCTCATAAAATGTATTCTAAGAATGTTCGCTTTTACATTGATATTAAATTTCATAAATGGTAAATGGACTGAACTTATATAGCGCTTTTCTAGTCATACTGACCACTCAAAGCGCTTTATGGCTGCACCCAGTAAAACCTAACTGTTTACCTGATGAATGGCCACTCCCAAACAGCTTAGCATCACCTCTGGCTGTTCCCGTAGGTCTGTCATTATGTCAGGGAGCGCTTCACACACAGCTTTGTCCCCAGTTAAATCTGTATAATCCACCAGCACACTGCCCTGCCGCTCAATCTCATCCTAAAGGAACACCAAGGTTCTCTTTACTCACCTTTCGCTGAAGCAACACAGAGGCATGAATACATACAGCTTATTCAGCAGAAACAAACACATTACTGACTTTATCATATAGGTGGATCCGGGACGAGAAGTATTTCTCAAACACTTTAATCTTCTCCACACTGGGTGAGCTCTCAATGAAACCTTAGAAGGAAAAATGTAAACATTAGAAATATTAACAAAGGAAACAAAAAAACCGTTTACAAATAGTGTCTAAAACAAAAAAAGTTATTCAAACTCAAAATGATCAAATCAATCAAAATTGAGTAAAATTCAAAATTGGCATAAAAAAAAAAAATGTGCATTACATTTCTAATTTACGTTATTATCCATTATAATAATTATGGATATACAATATTGGTTGATGTTTTTCCATAAATCGAGCAATGAAAATGTAACAGGAACATCATTGGAAAGAATAGAGGCAAAACAGCTGGGGGACGGCCGTACACCACAAAGACTTATGGGTAATGTGTTCATATCAATTGTAGAAGTTCTCCACTTTATATTATAGTTTGTGTTCCAAATGCAGTCGTGATCTTTAGCTATCCTTGGAGTAATGCTGTTGTCAGTGTTTTGTGGTTATTGTCCACGCACCATCTTAAGGCTGGTTTATACTTCTCCGGAAACGCAGATGTATTTACGGGGAGTTTTTCGTTTCTAGTCCTCCGTTGAATTGCAAAGACTTTAACAGAGCTTTCCACAAGCGCTAGCTGCCGGCTATATAGCCGACTACTCAATGAAGTCCAGCCGGCTACTAATTTATGACCAGGATATGATTCCGCTCAATGCTGTGCACGACATAAAACTTGTGGGTTGGTTAAAATTGGTTAGATAACTCCAGTTACGATATGCTACTCTGACAAAGAATTTTTGACACGTGCAGACAGTTGGCTGTTATCAGCGATACAAATGGTAGATAACCTACTAGTAGGTAGAGAGGGCACAATCTGATGGCATTTAATGGGAGTGATAATCGCTAATAACGGCAATTTAATGGATTGACAACATCCGAATCGGCTGAGAAAGCCCGTTGATGCCATACTTTGCCAGCTTGTATTGCCTATTTTTTATTTTTAGCTGTGCAAATCAGTTTTTATTGCTACTTTATATGTTGTATAATAATGATAATAATTAAGTGATAATAGTAGTAGTAAAGTAATATTAAATTTGAGCAAATAATATAGCCTGCTTATTATTCAATTCAATTCAAAAATACTTTATTGATCCGGTCACTGAAGTGCTTGTAGTCGCCAGAGCAGCGCTCCCAGTCACATAATAGTAGTAGTTGTAATAATAATAATAATAAAAAGTATTAGTAATCTTCTCCAGTTCATGGTTTCTTCCTGCCCAGAGGTGTGAGAAAGATGCCACCAAAAAGAAAATCCAATCAGCAGACTCTGGAAGGCTTCTTAAAGAAGAAAAGTGGTCAGTTTAAGTGCTTCAGAGTAGTATTAAGATTCTGTATTCATCCTAAAAGGGACATTCACTGTTCAAAGCAAAAAATTGTCAGATTTTTTATTTTAATTGTGGTATTTTAATGTACACCTACAAGTGTTATATTGTTGCTGCTGCAATATTTTGAGTTGGGCATGGACTCTGATCCTGAATGGGAAGATAGTATAAACAGTGAAGTTGATTAAAGAGCAGAATGGAGATATGAAACCATTAAGTTTATAATTTATGTTGGAAACGTCTTTTATTTAAGAGTATTTTTTATTTTTTTTGTATACATATTCTGGTGTTTACAACGAAGTTAATAAATGCACACGAATAACTTGTTGTTACTTACATTTACATTATATGGTCAGTCTACATCATCTACAAATCCAATAAAATACATTACATAAAAAAAACATGCAAAAGGCAAATACATTTAAGTGATATGAATACTTTACACAGCACCATTGGTGGCAAAGCTACCAGCCCTGTTTTCTATAATACCACCTAGCCTAGCTATACATACCTTCAGTGAAGTACAGAGTCCAGCCTTTGTAGGGACATAGAGCATCAAGAGTAGTCTGAATAGGAGCTGTAGGGGGTAGAAACAGTAAAGCAGTTGGCAAGATTTCAAAAATGACAACAGGAACACTTTTAAAGATGATTTGAAATGTTTCTTAGTAAAGGCAGACTCCTGCTACATACAGTGGTTGAAAAAACAAAAATAATAATGGGAGCTCACCTCTCTGGGAGTTTAAAGTTGGGTTACCCGGTCCTCCTCCACTAACGGCAGCTCCTCGGCTTCCTCCTCCTCCTGCTGCCGCTGATCCTCCTCTCAATGGTCTCCTCCACCCTCCCTGTCCTCTCCATCCACCACTTCCTCCTCCTCCTCTCCATCCACTTTGTCCTCCTCTCCATCCACTACCAGATCCTCTCCAGCCGCTGCTCCCTCCTTTCCATGAGCCTCTAGAGGATCCCTCTGCACTCATTATTTTGGAAGGAGCTATAAAGGATTTGAGAGAAAATCTGTTTTTATTAATGTTAATTTGGGTAAAAAAATTCACATGCTGAATATGAGTCACTGCGTAAATAAAGATGGCAGTGTTCCATGAATATGACAAGAGATTGAAGGTCAGTGAAAGATGGGTTCACCAACACTTTCATCATTTGGAGTTTGATAGAGATAAGACCACAGGTATGGAAGAGACCAGGTGGCAGTATTGTGTAGCTATTCAGCCAAATTATGTCCAAAATCTTTTGGTTATTAACCTGTTGCTTGTCAGTGAGTACAATTACCTATTGAAAACACACATACATACATATATACTAGATGTGTAAGGATCATAGGCGTCATTTTAACCGGGGACGCCGGGGACATGTCCCCAGCAATATTTATGATTGACAGGTTTGTGCCCACCAAGCCTGATGTGGAAATTTTTACTTACCTACCAGCCACTTCTATTCCCAGCAAAGTTTCTGCATCAGTATTTAAACAGAATATTATTGAATTCACTCAATTCCAGTGTCTTATGCAGTCATGTTTCTTTCTGCTCATATACAGTAGAGCTGAAGATCTTTGTGCGAACCCGACCGGGCTTAATTTCTATCATTGTCCACAGTCTGGGATCGAGCTCGGGCTTTAACAGTCAGCTGATCATCTCATTAGAGCAATAATTTATAATAAAGCACCGCAGTGGGCCAGTAACATTATTCTACCTGTCAAGATGCTCCAGGCACACCGCATGCGTCAGGATGTGAAGACCCACTCCTCTCATATGGAAACATTCTCCGACTGCTGCACTCTCACAGAATAAATAGATATATTCTTTTTTATATGAGCATTCTAGCTTTCCAGATACACTGCAGCAGAACTTCCAAAAGGTTTAGAATGCCAGTGACAGAAAATAGTGCAAAATGCCTTTTTTTTTTTTAAATACTTTTCCAAAATAATGAACCACAAAAATTCTTGCAACATAAATAAAGATGAAGATATTTTAAATTAAATAAAAACAAAATATTAGGAAATTAAATGTCAAACCTTCCTAGTTACTCATTTATAAATTTAAATCTCACACAAAGCGAAACCTGCACAAATTTGACCTTAAAATACTTCAAAGTTCAACAGGTTTCTTTTCCATTAAATGAAGAACAACAACTTTTAAACTTGCAATATTTAGTGTAAAGACAAACACTGAACAACAGCATTTATCTTCCTTGCGTACATGGTAAAAAGTATGTAGGCACAGCTTGATGGTATCATCAAAATGCATATGGCGGTATAGTCAAAATCTCTACCTTTGACTAAATTATATCATTTCTACTTTATACCTTTGATATTGCCCACCAATCCCAGTCGCCTACACTAATATTATGGTATAGATATTTTTTTTTTAATGATAGTATGGCACTCAGCTTCTTCTTAAACAAGATGAAATTGAATGTCTTCAGTCGTTTTTGATATTTAATAAGCATATTTGCTAATATAGAGGAGCAGAGTAAACCAAAAACAGTGCCATCGCTCAAGCACTCCCCAATCCTTCAAGGCCAAACCTTATATAGATTTTAGCAAGAATTCCTGATCTGTCAGCAGGATACTGAGCTCATGCTGATATAAGATAAACAATAACTGCTAAATAATATATAATGTACTTTACATCTTCCAATCAACAACAATGTAAATGTGCCATCCCTCAAGCACTCCCCAATCCTTCTAGGCCAAACCTTTTATAGATGGCACTGTCCAGAACTTTACACTGGGGAAACAAAACAAGAATTACACAAACGAATGGCACAACAGGCCAAGACTCTGCAGTCCACCTACATCTGAAGGACAAGGGACACACTTTTGAAAATGAAAAAATACACATTTTAGACAGGGAAGATGGATGGTTTGAGAGAGGAGTGAAGGAAGCCATCTATGTTAAATGTGAAAAACCCACTTTGAATAGGGGTGGAGGTCTTAGGCTACGTCCACACTAAGCCGATAAGGTTAAACGGGGAGTTAGACGCCTAATGTTATCCACTCAACACGAGCATTTACGCCCCGTTTAAGGTCCCATGATTGCGCAATCCCATACCAACCTTTACAAATACTGGGGATGCGCGAAAAGACGCACGAAAAACGCGTATAATCTACGTGACGCCAGCACCTACATAATATATACAAGCAGCTCTACAGCACCTCCACATCTGCTATGCCGTTAACCAAAGAGAACAATAGCTGCTCAGAAGAAGAGAGAGTTTTTGGTGTGGACAGACTACGAGATCGATTTATTACTCTTCGCTGTTGTCTTTGTCTGTAGTGTCGTATTGTTATTGACGCAGCATTCATTGACGCCACTTCCTTTCATTATCCGGGGAAGCTGTCCACAGTAGCTCGTTTAGCCGTTGAATTAAGATTTACACGGCTCTCTTACCCGGTTAATAGTTATCCGGCCACAGACCTTAAACGACGCCGGGTTAGTGTGGACGACAGGGGTGTTTAGACTAAATAATTATACGTTTAAGGCATTATCCGGCTTAGTGTGGAGGTTTTCAATTATTATTTCTATTGTCCAATACATATAGTGTAGCTTTAAATCGCATACCCAAACAGTTTCAGCTTAGGTCGCACAGGCCTGCATCTAATCAACACGACAATTCCCTCTCAATGGAGGCTAGGGGATTGGGAGGCAGGTGACCAAAAGTAGTATTGGCTCATTTAAATAACAATAGAGGAGGCACAGCTTATAAACTTGATTTCTCCCATAGTCCACTTAGAATTGAGGAAGCTCCTAAAATGAGAAGTGAAACATCTTCATGAAAACAAAAAAAGTCCAGTTGCCTGCACTTAAACCCTTTGGATTACCATGACCTGGATGACTGAGAACCTTCCCCAGCAACAATGTAAATTATTCTTTTTTTTTAAGTTTTAAAGCAAATCATTAAAAAAAAAACTTAAAAGCTTTGGTGTACAAGTTTCAACATTATCTGGTTATTCTATGATTCACACAGGTCAACATCATGCATATGGGTTCAAATTAGAGTGATAAATCAATTTTATCAATTAAATAAATGTTGTGCAGAGCATTACAGCTTTTACTATACTACTCCCCTTTATAAATATGTATGGAAATTCTTTATTAGTGATTGCTGTTGGTTTAATTTCTTAAGGTTATGGACACAGAGAGGAAAAAGAGAGAAGAAAAAAGTAAAATGATAAGTTGAAGGTTTTATTGCTGCAGGTGGTGGGATGAGATCTTAATACACCCTATCCACTAACGATGGGCTATCACTCAAAGTCACATGTTCCTGACAGCAAAAAACCTTTGACAACACAGCGTATAACAGCCTCTATAAGTCTGTGTAGACGAGAGGAAACCACAATAAAACTGTAAAGTCCACTTTACAAAAGGTCATTCAGCTGCCTTGTTAGTCTAGCAGGTAGCCTACATACTGTAATATCTAACTCTTTACACTTCTGTTCAGATACATAGAGGTTACCCGTTAATAATAAATATCGGTTATTATCTTATTTTAACAACAAAAAATTTAAGAATATGACAGGAGGTCGTACACACCCTTCAGTTTGTGACAAAAGTCATCTGTAGTGGCTCCGACATTTAAACAATGTCCACCAAAGAGGATTTTTCCGAGACACTCCGACAGTTTCTGTTAGCTAACTAAAACCGTTGAAGTTCCCTCCACGAACTTCTTCTCCTGCGTTCATCCGAAAACCCCAGCGGTACTTTACTGCCCCCGTGCGAAAAGAATATGTGATTCTTTGTATATATATATATATATATATATATATATATATATGGAGTTAAGCAGTAAACTTTGTTTTGCACTTGAGGAAGATGTGCTGCTGTTTTCAGATGAAACTCTCAGATAACATCCGCATTTATACCATGGTATGGGTGAATACTCGATTCTGATTGGCTGGATGGTGTACATTAAGTAAGGGATAATGCCCGACAAGTGTCCATTATCAGAAAATAATGGACGACAAGGAGGCGCGAACCGTCCAACGCGAAGCCGTTAGGGCCAAAATTCGCCACTCTATTGGCACGTAGGCAATGAAATGACGTATAAAGAGCCGACTTTCTTCAAAAAAACGCCGTAAAAAAACGCCGTTTTTAAAGACAAAACGCCGAAAAACCCACCGTTTTCAAGTGCTTCGGTAAACGCCGTAAATTCCGACGTTTTCCTCGGTCCTTCATCGCCGCTTTATGCGGCGTTTTACCTAATTTAGGACGCGCGTAAAAAACGGCGTTATGTGCAAGTACAACGCCCGTTTAAAGCGGCGTAATGTTGTATTATACTTAAACCCAGCCCCCTTTTTGAACTGCCACTAAAATTCAACAGTGATTATCCAATCAGTAAAGCACAAGAGCAGACTAAACCAGTCCATCACTGATTTCCTTTCATGGAGGTTGTTGTGATTGAAGCTGATAGTGTGTCGCTTATATCTGCGACGATATTCAAATGTAGGCTACTTTCAGGATACAGACTCAAATAAACATGAACTTTTTTGTTTTAAGTATATAAAGGCCTTGAATGTTTTTATTTTATTTTTATTCACGCACGTCTGAGCGCTGATTTAAGCATTACAATGAGCCAGAATGAATTAATAGTGTTGGAACAGTCACCCCTTTACAGATACAGTCATGGTTCTGTCTTATTTTAGTTTTAAAGTTACTAATGTGTCAGCAATCCGAGGAGATTGTTTAATATTTGCCGTTTGTTGGCTATTATTGATGTGTATAATAGAGCTCGACTCTAGGGCACCCTTCATTTATTCCACGGTCTGTGTCTCCATCTGCTGGACATTTAGTTTATTTGCATCTTAAGCTTACGCACGTTAAAACTTTTTTTTAAGTTTAAGGGATTGTCCTGCTGTAACTACTCTTTTCTACTGAATAGTTCTGTTTATGTATTGTCAGATAACAACAACAACAACAATAATAATAATAATAATAACTATTATTATTGGAGTCAGCTCCACTGTTTTTGTTGTCCTTCTTTTCCAAGCTGTTCGTTGGCTGCATCGCTGAAAAACAGATAACACTACTCAATGGAATTCTTCAACTGCTGGACCAAGGTGATGGTCAACAAAGGCTTTATCATTGGTGATTTCTTCTTATATATAGATTTTGGAGGCAGAAATATAATGCCACCCTTCAAACGTTCTTCCCAATTTAGCAAAGAGGATGCAGAGTTAACACCAGCCACTGCCAAGTCCGGAGTATTGTTGAGAGAGTAATAGGGAGGTTCAAATCTATCACATATTGGACTCACCTTATATCACTCACTTTGATCAGCAGTCGGCCAGATCTAGCAGGCTACAACTGCTGTGTGATGGTCAATTTTCAAGGACCTGTATCCGGTGAAGGGTATGAAAATGGTTTATAAATTGTATTAAGCACTTCCCTTTAAAAACACTGCGTTCAAAATATGGTAGATGGTTATTCAGGTCTCAGTCTCTTTAAACAGCCCCTAAAACTAATTTAAGGACTAGCCGCGATAGTGCTTGATTTATGCATGGTCCTAAGTTATGGAATGTACCATCTCACTTCAGGACCACACATAGCATAGAGCATGATGCCCAAAGTTTTTCCCTCAGAGGGCAGAAATGTGAAGCTATCAGAGAACCGTGGGCCAATTATAAATAATTTTTAACTTGAAATGCAAATACCAATAGTATAGTTTTTTTTCCATTGTACAGTAATGTACCCTTCCTTTCTGTAAAAATGTAATTAAACAACATTAAAAATAAGTAATTTATAGCCATGTAGAACACATATCTAAACGTCAGAATTTGATTTAGCATTGTCAGTAAAAAAAACACACACAAAAAAAAACAATTCTCTGCATTTTTACAGATTTCTTTTCCTAATCTACTCTACATTCCCCCTTTAGTCCCTTGTTTTTAAACGTAAACTTTTTTTAATATATTTCGAACAATGTAAAAAAAAAAATTGCCATAGCAATGCATTGCATGCACCCAAACATACTACTCATATTTACTATACAAATTGAATGGTTCGGGGGGCAACTTTGGCCCGCAGGCCTCACGTATTTCAAATGGTACAATGTTACATTTGGCTTACTAAACCTTAAATTATCAATGACGTTTAAACGTAATATCTTTCAGCATAAGCAAAAGCGAACATGTTTTATTTAGCTGACAGTGAGCTTTGTTATAATTTAGAAATGTACCTTCAATTTAATTTCTCATTCTATAACTTTCATTGAAATGAACATATTTTGATAATAAACAGAAATTACATGCAATTAAGTACACATTTATTAATGTATTGTAGTCTAATTTTTAATTTGTTTAATTTTGAATATATTAATTTGTTATCTTGCCAGATTAAAACTATAAATTACTAGATTTAAATCTGTACTGAATTTCTTGATTACTTATTGTGTACGTAATAGTAATGTTAGTGGTGGGGTCTTCCCTTAGTCAAAACCTTTTTTACACCTTGATGTCCTACTTCTTTTCATGTAAATGTGATTTCCAGATGTTGAAATAAGTCATAATAGACATTCGTCATTCCACGCCAGAGATCACCCAAAGTCTCTCAATTCTTTGGTTATGTGTACTCCTCCCTCTAAGAGCACTGCCACGATCGAAACCTCTGAAAATGTTCATCATCACCCAAATTGCGCTGTTCTCGGACTCTTGAAGGAACACCATACCGCACTGAAGCCTCAATAAAACTATCCAAAACAGTGCTACTCCGGTTTTTGTCAGAGGCACGTAGAAAGACCACAAGGCGACGGTAGCCATCTATTGCCCCATGAATGACTATCCTCCACCTAAAAACAGACAGAAGCAGTATTAAAGATGGGCCCAGGTGTACACATAAAGCCAGCGTAATAAGCTGATAACTTAAAATCTTTCAATGAAACAAAAAAAAAAGGTTACACTATTGAAATATTTACCTTATCAGCTTGTTGTTTCCATCAACATGCCACAGTGAGTTTGGTCCTGCCACCTGCTAAAACCGTCGTTGTGGTCTCTGTGACATTGATCTAAGGGCAGCAGCACCAGGATTTAGACGAATCATGCTTGAACGAATTCGTCTTCTTTGTATTCGAAGTCCTCAGGCACGCAAGGTCGCTCTAATCGCTTCTGGTCCAACACGGTCATTTCCTGCCACGGCCTCTTAGACAACTTCATCAAGCGCAGAGTCTGACACATCTGCATACATTGTGCTGCGAGTGAAACCAAACTGTCTGAAAGCAAAAAAAAAAGTTCTGAGGACAATATAATCAGCCTTTTTTTGAGATAAAGTATTTACAAAATAAAATAAGTCAGTATCAAGTAAGTTTCAGAATTCTGTGCCAGTTTTGCATTGTTAATTTCAGTTTTCATTTAGTTTTCACTGCAAAAAGAAAAAATACCTTTCATTTAAATTAATTGTTTCAGTGATATCTTAAATCTTATTTTTTTGGTATGGTAAACTGTAGTAATAGAGGCTGACAAAACTAATGACACAAATATTTTCATGAATAAATGCATTTACCGTAAACGCCTTTTTACCGTACGAACTTACACATTCAAAATTTCAGCCATCTGTGGCACAGTGAAGCTGCATGACCTCAGGAATGACAGTTGTTCCTGAGTGATTGAATATGATGAACGACCTCTCCCACCACTCAAAACAAGTGGTGCCTGGTAGCTGGAACTCCCTGGAGTGAATAAAATGGCATGTATTAGCTCAATAACCAAACAAGTGTCAAGAATGTCTGTCAGCATGCTGCCAGCCCTGGTAGTTTGAAGAGTCTTTTTTTCTTTTATTAATCTGTAACTTCTCCATGGTCCAGCACCTAGGTTTACATATTTTGTAGTTGTCTACGACATTGGGCAGTAGAAACTCAAAGTGTTCTACACAAGACACACATACAAAGTATAAATGCAAATACAAAGGCTTAAAATGTTCAATAATTGTAATTTTATGTGTCACCGGTGAGACATATCATGTGAGGAGGGGTACAAATAACATTGTTACCATTTGTGTGTGATTGGGTGTAGTTTATCTGACTATACCAGGGGTCTACAACCTATACCATCTAAAAAGCCATTTTGCACTCAATCCAGCTAAATATGACTCATTTAAACCTGCGATTTTTCAAGTTCTCCCACTCCGAAATTATGGAGGGGTCTAAAACATTGTAGGGGCATCTCCACTGTGAGAGATTTTTTTTAAATACAGAAAATCACATTGCATGACTTTTAAATAATTTTTGTTATGTTGCTGCACAAAAGTATTTAAACACCTGAGAAAATCAGTGTTACTTTTGAGAGGAACAATTTCCGAGGTCATTGTTGGCTCTGATGTGTGGGTCATTGGAATAGGAGCGAAGATCTGGTGAATCAAAGACACACATGCTGCCCTATTTGTTGCCCACACACATCAAGATTGCTGATTTATAAATGCATGTTTTGTTTTTCGAGCACGTATGTTGTCTGCAAGTCTGGAATTTTAAACTTTAAGAAAGCAACAAACTATTTTGGGATCTCAGGAGAACTTTTAAGCGCATCATGCAATATAATTAACCCCACCTCTATACCTCATCAGTCTGTACATCACTTCCTAGGGCCACTGGAATAATAAGATTAATTTAATATAATATCAGTTCATCATCATAAAAATCAGACAATTTAATTCCTGTGGAGCATTTTGGACATGTGCTTTATTTTTATGTATTTAATCCAATGTGATCTTTTTTTCTTTTCTTTTTTTTTTACAGAATCCTGTGTCCCTGATCTTAGCAGAGATGTCCAGTAAGCTGCTTACAGGACAGTAACAGAGATGTGAGAAAAATGAACCAACCAACAAGCTGTTTTTGCATCTCCATCCATCCATCCATCCATCTTCTTAACCACTTATCCAATTCAGGGTCACGGGGCAGCTGGAGCCTATCCCAGCAATTATCAGGCGTTAGGCAGGGTACACCCTGAACAGGACGCCAGTCTGTTGCAGGGCCAACACAGAGAGACAGACAACCATTCACACTCACATTCATTCCTAGGGACAATTTAGAGTGATCAATTCACCTATCATGCATGTTTTTGGACTGTGGGAGGAAGCCGGAGTACCCGGAGAGAACCCACGCATACACGGGGAGAACATGCAAACTCCATGCAGAAAGACCCTGGGCCGGGATACGAACCCACGACCTTCTTGCTGCAAGGCAACAGCGCTAACCACTGCGCCACCGTGCAGCGTTTTTGCATCTCATTATTTTTAAAATAATGATATATTTTACTGAACAAACCAACCAATGAAGATGTCAGCTAAAGAGGTTTGGTTGTGTCCTTAAACTTTGGGTTGTTGGAGGCCTATGGTATGCGTTTTGGTAAAACCAAGTTTATCCATGTAAGATTTAAATTATGTATTTATCTGTGAATCGTTACAGAAGTTCACTGTTCTTATGGATCCAGAGCAAAGCAAAGAAAACTTGAATCCAAAGCTGATATAATATTTGGTTGATTTAATGTTGATAGCACAAGGACTTCAATAGCAGAATAAATTACTGTCTTGTGTTTTACATCATGGTATTCATGGATATTTCTTAGGCCACGTCCACACTAAGCCGGATACTGCCTTAAACGTATAATTATTTATTCTATACCCCCCTATCGTCCTCACTAACCCGGCGTCGTTTAAGGTCTGTGGCCGGATAACTATTAGCCTGGTAAGAGAGCCGTGTAAATCTTAATTCAACGGCTAAGCGAGCCAGTGTGGACAGCTTCCCCGGATAATGAAAGGAAGTGAATGAATGCTGCGTCAATAACAATACGACAATACAGACAAATACAAGAGCGAAGAGTAATAAATGGATCTCGTTGTCTGACCACACCAAAAACTCTCTCTTCTTCTGAGCAGCTATTGTTCTCGTCGGTTAACGGGACAAGCAGATATGTACTGTGCTGTGGAGCTTCTTGTATATATTATGTAGGCGCTGGCGTCACGTAGATTATACGCGTGTTTCTTGCGCCTTTTCGCGCATGCCCAGTATTTGCACAGGTCGGTGTGGGATTGCGCAATCATGGGAACTTAAACGGACCTTAAACGGGGCGTAAATGCTCATGTTGAGTGGATAATATTAGGCGTCTAACTCCCCGTATAACCTTATCGGCTTAGTGTGGACGTAGCCTTAGTATGCTGATAGCTACAGAATCTTGCTCAGGGTAAAAATAAATTAGCTGACCAGTCAGTCATTAAAGCCTTAAGGATGGAGACAGCCTGAGCTCTTCCAGAGTATCACCTTAATTTTGAAAAATATCGCTGTGATGTTCGGCTCACTATTTACCCACAGTTAAGCAATAAATTATCTAAATTTGTAGTAGAAAATGTTTCCATTGAAATGTTTTGTCTTAGTAACAGTATTAGATTATTTTAATCACCATCACAATGTTACAGATTCTCTGAGATCAGTGATGTTAAAGATTTGTTCATCAGTTGGTAACTGCCTCAGAAATAATTGATCTTTACAGATCCATAGTGACTTCTGAGATTTGGTGAGAACAGTTCGACTACGCCGAAAAGACTGACACACAACTTAGTAACGCAAAAATGTTTGCAGGGTTAATCTGTACTGTTGTTCTATGTAATTTCAATAAATGTATTTTGCTTCCCCTTGTTTGATACTCGCATTCTTACTGTGCCCTACTTTTAGACATTCTGAAGATTTGTTTATGTGGGAAGAACATAGATGCACTAAAAACCTTGATATTGTACAGATCAGGGTTGTTTTGTGTCTTCTGCTGAACACCATGAAGTCTAAGGATCTGGTGGTGGATTTCAGGGGATCTAAACCACCAGGACAGCCAGTCTGCAGCCATGGGGAGGAAATAGAGACTGGAGTCCTACAGATACCTGGGGGTAGTTTTGGACCAGGAACTGGGGTGGACCACAGACACAGCATACAGGAAGGGACAGAGTCACTTTATCTTCCTCAGATGGCTAAGGTCCTTCAGTGTCTACAATAACATGCTACAGATGTTCTACCACACAGTCCACAGAAGTGTGCTGCTGTTGCCTGCTGGGAAAGTAGCACTGCAGTTTTGACAAACTGGTCAAAAAGGCTGTGCTGGCTCAGGACCTGGACCCTGTAAGAACTGTGCTGGAGAGAAAGATGAGGAGGAAACTACAGGGCATTCTGGGTAAAATTTAACACCCCCTCCATGATGTCCTGGCCAGCCAGAGAAACAGCTATGGTGACAGATTGATCTATGAGATGCGATCCAAACTGTTAAACTATCTACATAATATATATTTACACACACACACAGTATAAAACCCTCTGTGGTTTGGTGGGCACATTTTTAGTTAAATTATATCTGCTACCCATGTATATATAAAAGGTAGGATATTCTGATCACGGTATTTAGTGCATCTATATGCCATTTTCAGCTTTATATTAAACAGGTAGCATGTTCTTTTTTGAAAGAAACGTTTTCTTTATTCATATAAGTTGCTATGTTACGGCTAAAATGCCACTTCTGTCACGTCATTTATAAAATCTTTTCTAATGATTATTTAACATCAAAGCTAACAGTTGTTGATGTTCGCGATATAAACATGACGGTAGCACGTTCTGAGGGGTAGCACCAACTGATAGACATAGCTATCAATACTTGCTATGGTATGGTACAGTATGAAACGGGTCAGTACAGTCTGGAACAGGTAGGTTGTGTTCCATTACCATCTCAAAAGAACTGTAGTGGGTGAGGATGTGTTTGTTTAGCATAACAAAAGCTCCAGCAAAAAGGATCTCTCTTCTGTTGTTTATTTAATTTTTTGAAAACAAAGATTTTTTTACAACCAATACAATACTTAGACTTCCATAGTTTAGTGATGTTGATCTAGCCATCTTGTTTTACAGGGATACTTTTGCAGCTTGTTTTTAGTGGGACATTAAATTCTAGTCAGCTCCAGGAAAGGGTGATTGAAATAAAAACAGGTTTTTGAATATATTCTTTATCACTTGCAATTTCTTCTTAGCAAAAAAAAAATCAGGTAGGACATTTTTTTATTAAAATCTGAAATCAGATTTGGTATGAATAATTTCTAAGCCATATCACCCAGCCTTACCTCCAAGTGTTTTTGTAAATATTCACCCTCTCTACTGAACCTTTAATCCTGTAAAATAAGAAGGGGTGGCCCTTGTGATACAAAATATCATTTCAGAAGACCAGTGCAATACTTACTGCTTTTGTGTGTCCAGAGGATGATACAAAATGTTGAATCTCTGTTGCTATTTGAGCCACCGCAATAATTTAGAACTGTCATCAGGAAATTTCACGGGATTCATTTCACTTTTTAATGTACACCCTCCAGCCAATCAGAATTGAGTATTCACCCACACCATGGTATAGGAAGCAGTCACCCAGTGTAACACATATACCTACATAGTTGTACTAATATAATTAGCTAGAGTTTACCATGTATCACACTCACTAAGCAAAATGTTGTACTGACGCTGCTGTCCAGATTGGGAATCCGTTGTGACCTATAAAACAAGGATTAATTAAAGTTTTTGTGCAATCAAATATTGCTTTACAAACAGTTTATATAGTGCACATTTTTCCTAAACACAAAGATTGACATACTGAAAGAGAAACCAAAAACTTAGAGGGCTCAACTGAATAGACCTGGTAATCTATCCTATTTTGAGTTTAAATAGCAATTTATTGTGTTTCTCAATGTTATACTTCATGTTTCACATTACAACAAACCTTGTAATTGTTAACATGTGAAGATCGGATGAAGAATCCTCCATCAGGAAACACCGTGTACATTCATTTAGGATGTGCCTACAACGTAAGATGAAAGTCCTTCGAGCCATATTCTTTTGTTTGTATCCACTCCTGTAGTAATGACAAGGGTTATTGGGGAACTAGTACTGAATTACTGTAATGTCGAGTGCCACAAACCTGAATGGGATGTATGCAACGTTTGGGTGGGATTGGAGGGGCTAACGTGGGAAAACACAGGTAGGTTACAGCAGCCAAGATCAGGAAGAATAACAAAGATTAATTAGAGTAATGACAAAGTGCACAGCATATAAAAATGACATAAGTAGCAATCGGTCGGTTTTTGTCAACCTTATATTAATAACCTTTTCTCTGGCACTGGTAAAGTGATATATCCCATTTCACTCTGGACTCCTTAACACTAGTGAAACCAGAGTAATCTGAATGGGACACAATCGTCATTTTTAAATTATTGTAGGTCTTTGAAATAGCCAACAAACCTTTTACCATTTTTATTTGGCAATGGATGTACATTTTGTGATTAAACCATCTAAACCTTGCATTATGATGACCATTAGAAATTATTAAAATCAAAGAGAGTTAATTAATTCAGGAGCTTTTGGAGAATTCTTTAGAGTCCATTAGCATATGACGGGAGTGCCCAAGCCTGTTTTTTAAATAATAAATGATATTGTCATACATTTCTTAATAAATATGTCATAGCAATATGCCTACAAACGACTTTCTGGGTTTTTATGTTAAATGAATTAAAACCCAAAATTATTCCTAAATTATAACTTTTCAGTCCATATGAGAAGAAATACAGTAGTCATTATTTAAGGTTTCCCAAGTTTGCAATATTAAATATATATTATATATTTACACTTATTAAAAAAATACACGGCTCCATCAGAGGCCTCCTCCAAGACTCAACAGGTAAAAGTGTATTTCTATTATATATCTTGAAATCAGAATCACGCAGAGTAACATTTGAACCCGGCAAGAGGGGGCCATTTAGAGCCCTTGGTGCAGTACAGCTTTGTAAATGACAGGCTATATTTAAACTTGAATCATTTTGAGGTAAAGAAAGCCTCAACAAATATTAAATTAGGTAATGGTATTACTTTAGTCTATTTATAAAAAAGGCGTTATATTGCCTACAATCACAAGTAGGTTTACGTTTAGGTTTTAAGACAATGACAACGATGTAGGCTATATCTTCATAAATGTTCTACAAGTTAAATCTGTGCTAACTTCGTAAGTCTGATACTCCCGTGTATACACAAAGTCTCGAGCTAACCTTAATGCGATTGTCCGATTGGCTAATATCAGTTCACTAGGCGGAACACCGCAAAAACTAAATCCGTCGTCATTGGTCTAACATGACAGATTGATCCAATTAAATTGAAGTTCTCGTTTAGGCGCAATTATAGGCGAAAATTCAAATAAAAATAAAGAAAGGAACGGCCGTATACATACCTCGGTCGAGACGAAGAATGAGCGAAAGGAGATTTCAAAGAAGGATTGTGGAAATTAGAGACAGGATGAATGCCCAGTTCAACCGGCTCCTCAACGAAGACCCCGGGGAAGGATCTTCTCTTCTGCAGAGGTAATACATTCTTTATTGCGCTATTATTCATGAGTATTCAGTACGTAGCCTACGTTAGTTGTGGCTTCATCGATATGTAGAATTGGCCTTGAAATTCATAATGTACCACCGACCACATTAAAGAAAGGATAATTACATAGTCACAGAAATATAATATTCCAGGAAAATGGTTATATCATTTCACATCCACGTTGCCTACGTTATCTATCTATCTATCTATCTATCTATCTATCTATCTATCTATCTATCTATCTATCTATCTATCTATGGAGAAAATTGATGCGTGCTTTAGAATATCATAATTTTTTCCGTCTCTCATTTATGATAGATTCGAAATGTTCAGGAGAGAGGAGAGTGTAGGACCCACGAGGAGAAGAAGGCAGAGGGACATTCGTAGAAGGCAAATCACCTTCAAAGTGTCTGTCCTTGGGAATAGCTCTATGACCCGTTATCGGTCCCATCGTGGTAATATAATCTTTCCTTACTTGTTTTTTTTCTCTCTCTTGGATATATATATATATATATATATATATATATATATATATATATATATATATATTATTTTTTTCCAGCGTATTATTGTATTTGTCTATTCTTTTGTCATCTAACGACCGTATATCAATTTTTCATATTTTAAAGTGGTTGCTTTTGAGTTTAGCAATATAATTATAAAGGTATTATTATAAGTTGATTATTTTTCATCCAGAAAACACCAGAAAAAAATTAAATTACTATATTTCTTTACAGATTCAACTCCTGCTTGTAGGGTAGTTGTAAATTTGGATTTAGATGCCCAGGAGTTTGTTGAGGCCCTTTGACAGAGCATGCCTGGGTTGCCCTCAGAATTTGACCTCTGCAGGGTGAATGGGAGACTAGAGGTCGTACGTTTGGAGCAAAACTGCCCTAGAACGATCCACGACAGCAACGCCTTGGGTCGTTCAAATTTATATCTCCGCCCAAGGGTATATCTATCACAAACAATACCTTTTCACATAATCTCATTTGTTAGTTTAGGAAACTGTTGCAGAACAACAGAATGCTAATTCGTATTTCTGAAATCTATTTTTAATTTATTATAGATTCCTGGAGCCACTGAACAGCAGCCTCAGGTCATGGTGTAAGTGATATTTAGTTTAAATTCTGGCTCTATAGATTAAAGTTTACATTGTTATTATATATTAACTTTATATCTGACAACATGAATGGTGGTCACTTACCTGATGCATTAGACAGATTGGAACTGGCTCCACTTGGGAATCCCTAGTTGTGGAACATAACCGCTACCCTAGCCTACCCTACCCCTACCCTAACCCGCTTTACGGCGTTTTTTTGAAGAAAGTCTGCGCTTTATACGTCATTTCATTGCCTACGTGCCAATAGAGTGGCGAATTTTGGCCCTAACGGCTTGCCAAGGAATGCACCTTGCTTCCGCGAAGTGCATTTTAATAATGCTCGAAGGGCATTATCCCACTTATACCATGGTCACTTATGAAAGAAAGACAAATTTAATCAATTATGAATACTTTAATGTGTTTTAGAGTTAAAATCGCGAGGTTTTTTATATAAGTCAAGCGCACTATTTAATATCTCCCATATACAGGCGTTGCCAAGCAACGTAGCCAGAGCGAGCCGACCACAGCGATTTATCAGTGAGGGGAAGTGAGATGATGGCTCTACCTTACGTTACGTGATACAAAATATCATTTCAGAAGGCCAGTACACTACTTACTGCTTGTGTGTGTCCAGAGGATGATGCAAATAACGTTGAGACTCTGTTGCTGTTTGAGCCAGCGCAATAATTTAGAACTGTCATCGGGTAATTTGACGGGACGCCTTTCCTAGGTGTGCTTTATCACTTTTTAATGTACACCCTCCAGCCAATCAGAATCGATTATTCACCCGGATCATGGACTGAGTTTTTAATAGTACATACTCACCACATCTCAATACAACAGTCAGTGATAGAGTTGAGGGTCAGGGACAAAATATATTACTCTCAGTGACAAAAGCTTAAGTTGGACCAGGTTTAAAATTTTTTGACTGGTTACAACTTTACAGTTGATTTTGATTTTAATCAACTAGAAATCATGTTTTTAGTAATACAAAGTCACCACATCTCAATACAACAGTCACTACGAGAGTTACTAAGGTCAGAGCCAAAATTGCTTTCTCTAGGTGAGAAAAGCTGAAAATGGAATAGATTAAAAAAACTTTTGAGTGGTCACAATTTTACGGTTGAGTTTGCTTATAGTCAACTAGAAGTGATGTTTTTAGTAATACAAAGTAAAAACATCTCGATATATTAGTCAATACTAGAGTTACAATGGTGAGGGCAAAAATGGCTTTTTCTCTGTAAGTAAAGTTTAAAATGGACCAGGTTTAAAAACTTATGACTGCTCACAATTTTACAGTGGATTTTGCTTTAAGTCAACTAAAAAATTATGTTTTTAAAAATACAAAGTCAGCACATCTCAATACATTAGTACTAGAGTTACAAGGTTGAGGGCAAAAATACATTTTTCTCGGTGAGAAAAGCGTAAAATGGACCAGGTTTACAAACTTTTGACTGGTCACAATTTCAAAGTGGATTTTGCTTCACGTCAACTAAAAATTATGTTTTTAGTCATACAAAGTCACCACATCACAATAAGTTAATCAGTACTAGGGTTACAAGGGTGAGGGCAAAAATAACTTTTTCTTGGTGAGAAAAGCTTAAAATGGACCAGGTTTAAAAACTTTTGACTGGCAAAAATTTTACAGTGGATTTTGATTTCAGTCAAATTATTTTTGCAATAAGGTACGCAAAATTGTCCTTCGTTCCTAGGAAACGACTTAGGAGGTAATGAGTAGTTAACCAGGGACTAATCGGTAGTTAACCTGTACTCACTGCCAAAAACACTCACCAGTCTTTTTAAGGTACTGCTGTGTAGTTATCTAAGGAATAAAGGAGGAATGAATCAGTTACTAATGGGTTGTTAACCAGTATTTACTGTTAAAAACACCCACCAGTTTTATTTGGGGACTAATGGGTAATAATCTAAGGAAAAAAGTTACAATTATTTAGCAACGAATGGGTCGTTAACTAGTACTTACTGGTGAAAACACCCACCAGTTTTATTCAGGCAATAATTGGTTTTTAACACGTACCTACTGGTGAAAACACCCACAAGTCTTATACGGACAAATGGTTAGGTTTTAAAGAAACAGATGATTGAATTGGGGATTAATGTCTGTAGACTCTCTATTGTAAACTTCAATTAAGGATGCAAAGCATTTGCAATGTCACAGTGATGTAGCACGTCTTTATCATCTTGATTTCCCTTGTCTGTCACTTAATTAGTAAGAAACCATTGTCTATTCCCTTATTTTTTGCACTGGCATGTGCAGTGAATCAACCACTCAAGGATCTACTGAGGAACGAATACCTACTTACTCAGTACCTAATGATTACTTAGTACATTTGTGTACCCTAAAGTAAAGTGAAGGCTCCTCCTAAATTCCCACTGAGGAACTAATCACTACTTACTCAGTACCTAACCATTACAAACTACATTTGTGTACTAAGTGAAAGCTCCTCCTTAATACCTACTAAGGATTCAATCATTACTTACTCAGTACCAAACTAAGTAGGCACCAATCTGACTTTTTCGGTCCCGAAACCGAAACTGGTGCCTGAGCTTTGTGTATCTGTTGATACCCAACACGGATCTGATACTATTGCTGAATAAATAAACTTTATACCTTCCACCTTATACCTTTCTTGAAGAGATTAAAGGCACCTGACTTTACTAACTAAACATAACTGAGACAAATTAACAGATGTAAAATATAAAATCACCATAAAACTATAATTTAAAGTGAAAAATTAACCATTTTTGGATAAATTTATTGGAGATTTTACCACATTTTAAATATCGGTTCATGGTATTGGTTAACTTTAACCGATATGATACATGTAAATTAGACGGTATCAGGGCCAATATTCGACACCAGTATCGGTGCATCTCTACACCAAACCATTACCTATTATTTCTGTGTAACCTAAAGTTAAGTGAAGGCTCCTCCCAAGTACCTACGAGAAACAAATTCTTACTCACTCAGTACCTATTAACTACTACATTTTTATTATCCAATCGACAAATACCTGATCTCTTAAAAACAAAAAAACATTTAATAAACCATGTTATTCAAATATTCAAGAAAATAGCAATCTAATGTTCAAAATCTATTCAGGGGAGATATGTTATAGAAACGGTGCAATTTAATTCAGACACACACATCTCCAGTAATACTGAAGTTATGGCTTAATTTTCACTTGTTTTAAAAGTTGTTCTGCTTGCCTATGTCATGATACGTCCAAGAGTACCATTTCTGTGTTTTTTTACTAGCCAACGTGTCCATTGTATTACAGCAAGATGTTTTCTGAGGGTCTTCTCTGATCTATTTCCACGTATTCTCCAGACCTAGGATTTGTACATAGACCAGGCACGTTCAATGTTCTGTGTATGGGCACCTGTATCTTCATTTAGAAAGATGTGATTTACTGAATAGTGATCATACCCACTATCAGCCAATGCCCTCATATAAACTCTCCATTGATCATAGATCACAGTAGTCCCTTGGCGAACATAAGGTCTTAGGCATCAGGTACTGTCGTGATCTTCTTTTTACTAGCTTTAGAATGGGCTGCCTTCTTCTGCCTTTAATGCCAAGCACCCCAAAACCCCTTTTTCGCCTTCTCCAGGTTGTTCCAAATCTTCCTCGACCATACTGTTTAAAAGCAGAAAACATGGTAGTAAGATTTAGTGATTGTAATACATTCTTCAGTTACCTTTAAAATCACACATAAATTGTATTTAATTGGATATAACATATAATTATATAATTCTTATAAGTGTGTAAATATCTGTCATAATGTAAAATGTGTCAGAGGCATTGCCTCTGACACATAGGCAATGCACAACTTTTTTAAAGAAAACTATCCGTTGAGCCATTATGAAAGTCCCTATGTAAAATCCTAATTCCTTAAAATAATGAAATTTAAAGATCTGTTGCTTGTTTCACATGAAAAATGGATCCAGCCCATCAAGATCATAATTTTTCTTCATCTTCGTCCTCTTCTTTCTGTTATCAGTGGGATCAGTCTACTTCTGGGTGACAAACTCTGAAAAGATGGCATCCTGAAACTGAGCCACCACCTTTAAACTATAATATTGTGAGTCAAAGCAAATGAGAAGGAAATCAAAGATGGTGAGGTAACACTAATTTATGCAATCTGGGTAGGACAGAGGTATTTTTAAACATATTAACAGGAATTTTTTAACATATTTTTTTAAACAAACGGCAATTCATATTACATATATTGAATAGCTGCAAGGAGACTTGTAATTCAGTGTTTGATTCTCTTTCCTTAATGTATTTCTTAAGAGTCCAGTTTAGAATTTTACTGACTCTATTACTGTTATTCATTACTTAATAAAAATATACTTACTAATTGTACCTATATATAAATTCAGGTACTATAATGGCTTTTTATTTCTTGACTTTTACTTTATTTTATATATTAATTTTATAAAAACATAGTGGTACTGTTTGCTCTTACTGTTTTGTTATATCAAATTATGTGACTTCTCCATTACTCATGAAATAAATATTTTGAGAAGGTGAAAAAATTTCAATTTACAGCATGTGCATCTACGTTGTACAATTCACTGTTTTTGATTGTAAATGTGCCTGAATTAAATTGACTAAAAGCTCACCGATGTATAACAGTTTACATACCGCATATTTAATGTAACCGTTCCATACCTTTTGCAACAAAAAAAAAAAAAATTCACCTCATATCAGATCTCAATAATGGGATCACTGATTTTTACAAAGTGGCACGTTTGTTCATTAGTAATCGGCGAAATAGCGCCTCCCAGAGTCAAAGAATATAATGGTTGCAGAAAATGGTGTTTGTTCAACTACGTGACTGACGTAGTACTATGGCGAGCAGTGGGCAGCAAAAAAGAGTTCCAATCAATTGTATTTAATTAAGACAAAATTCTATCATCTTCGAATTCCAGTCAGAAAATAGATTGCTAATATAAAAACTGTTATTTTTGAGAGCCTTAATCTTTTGGTATCCATCTGCGTGTCAGTTATTATATGAGGTAGGCCTATGTTAAATTGAACTCTAGGAGGTCGAGGAGCCATGCCACTGGAAGGTAGAAGTAAAGAAAAAGACGGCCTTTGCGGTGTGTCATAGAGGAACGTGATGGAGCAATTGTGTGTGAGTATTTTATTTTTTATAAATATATTAATTTACTTCTTGATTCCGCAATGTTAAAATTGGTCACATAGACGGAAGATTTAGTAAAATGACCAAGCTAATCTTTGAAAGGAAGGCTAAACTTCATTTTTATTATCATTAATTTAAAAAAACGAAAATGGTCTGTGGTATACCCAGCGCCATCTCTACTCAATGGCGCTGGGTATATCTATATAGTTGGCAGCAGTTCAGAGTCTTGATAAGCTAATTGCAATGAAATACTAAAACCCAGTCGAAAACCGAATATCAGTTATTGAGAGTGAGGTTTTGTTGACATGGTACAGAGCCCCTCCCCTCGATATCGCAGTCTCCCCCATGTTGGCATCATTCCAGCGGCAAACCATTGTTTAGTGTGTTTTTAACTCGGTAGTACAGAAGGTTCTCGCAATTCCGCACTGTTTTGCCTGGTACTCACTGCTGCGTTAAAAACTGCTCTAGTACCTCACACAATGCATATGGAAAACATAGGAACAACGGAATACAGTTTTTTAGAGTACCAAGATGGACAGTATCAAGGAGAGCAAGTCTCTGACCTGATTGTGAATCAAAAATGACAGTGATATACTTTAGCAAGTGGGCAAAAAGGGTTAATCTAACCAGGACATTTACATCTTGCAATCACACATTTAACTACCCTAGCCAACCCAGAACCGGTTCGTTAGGCCCCAGCACTAAAACCTGGTGCCATAGTCTATGCCTGGTAAAGTATGTGTCATTGTGCTAAAATCAAATTACAACTAATTACCTAAACATAGTGTACACAGCTTTAGCCTACATCAAAACATGTTGGAAACATTTGTGTACACTTAACATCTTGTCACATTCTAGTGTTTACGAAGCAGTCGCAGTAAATTACTTTGTCATTTTGGTCAAGTGTTTCCTAAATGCAATGTAATTACAACACACTAAAACGCACGTTAAGAAAACTTACCTTTGCCAGTACCACGCTGTTTTCGCCACCTGGAGACTTGTAGATGGCCAAGTCCTGCACCCAGCCACAGCAGAAAGCCTCGTAACTTTCCAAAGATTTGTGGCTTTTAAACTCCTGTATTGTGTAATAACTCACACCAAAAAAGAGGTAATTTACAATATCCATATACATTCACGAAGGCAAATGGTCCAGGTCTCTGTACCATTCCGCTGCAGGGAGCTCGTATAGGTCTAAGTGTTTAATGTCTGAAAGCTTATCCAAATACCGCTGTTTTACCATAGGTATAAGCTTGTCCCTGTAAGGTCCATTTTCTTTTGCCTTGACTTTCTCCATTGCTCTACTTTCTTACCTTCTTTCGCAGATATGTCCCGCCGAAATAATAAACCCGCAAAATTTAAAAAGCTCCGCAATGTTAGTTGCGTCAATACTGTTAAGTTCTGAAGGTGTTGGATAGAGTCTCCAACCATCATGGCCAACCAATTCAGACCCCACCGAAATAGGCACGTGATTACTCACTCTCAATAGGGACTTATCCAGGTTTTATCTTACTCTATGTGAAATATACTACAAAATGTAAGATCCGCATCACATTGGATAGTTAGAAAATCTAGCACATTGTATGATTCTATATTAAATATTTATGTGATTATTATTATTGTTATTTAATTATTACAGCTGAGCTTACATCTGCTGAGACATCTGCAGTCAACAATGAAAAGGCCAGCCCAACAAGGTAATGTTTTTGCAAGCATCTTTTTGGTGTATATATCCCCCCCTCCAGAAAGAAAAAAAAATCATATGAACTTGAATCTGATTTAATATCCTCCTATTACTGTTCAAAACAAGGCAGCGTATTGTTTGTTTGCTAACTTCCCTCCATACATATACACACTTGTCCATCCATCCATACATGCATCCATCAATGAATCAATTTTCTACAGCCTAACGCTTATCCACCAGTGGGGGGCTGGTGCCTATCTCCAGGTGGGGTACTACCTGGACAGGTTCCCAGTCCAAGGCAGACACACGGTTGTTGCTGATTTTATGTTACAGAGTAGTAATCATGAATAAGATGCTAATAAACTTTTTTTGCCTCTTAAAGATTTCTGCACAGGCTATGACAATAACGAGTTTGACTCTACCTCAGGATACAATTCAAAAGGTAAACCGTTTCCTTTTCTACTTTTTTTCATTTATTATTGATGTACCAAAGAAAAACTTGAAAAGAACTTAATAAGGATGAAGTAGCCTGCATTGAACACACCTAGACATCTTCCTGAAATTTTAAGTAAATAAGAAAATTAATAAATGTGTGTGCATTGTGCTTCACATCGCTTCACACCCATATATATATATATATATATATATATAACTCAAAAATGGGCGCTGCCAAAGATAAAATCAAATGCCTTGAAAATGAAAGAGATTTTCTTAGGGAACAGCTTTGTCAAGGTCAGCAAAGAAGTGATACGTCAGATGGTTCATTATAAAGACAAAACTTCCAACATTAGAAACCAGGTTAAGACAGGGGTAGGCCCCAAAATGTTGTTTTCATTTCACAAGATGTTTTCCCAGGTCAGATTTAGTAAATTAATTGTATTTGGATGACTATTTATTTGTATCTTTATTTGGCAAACAGAGCTTTGGCAATGCTTCATAAAGGCCAGTCTTTGTGGTCTCTGAACTTTTGAATTTCAGCCTGTATTTTGTCAACGTACCCAATTTTCTTTGTAACTGATTCCGCCCACTTTTAATCCATCAAAGTCAATTAAATTTTGACAGAATATGCATCTATATCTCTCTTCTGTTGATAATTTGATGTGTGGTGAGATAGGAAAAAAAAGGTAGACAAAAAAAATGATCGACATTTTTTTTCCCTTCCTTAGCTTATTACAATTGCCAATTATTTACAGTCATTTTAGAGGTTGGATACCCCCCCCCCCCCGCCCCCGACTTTTAGTCCATCAAACTCGATTAAATTGTCTATAGATAACGCAGCTAAATCTCTCTGACATAACCCTTTATGATTGTTGTCCAACCAAGAGAAAGCTATTTTGGCCATCAACATTGTAACTGTAGTACTGACTGTTGTATTGAGATATGGTGACTTTCTATAACTAAAAACATCATTTCTAGTTGACTAAAAGCAAAATCCACTTTAAAGTTGGGACCAGTCAAAAGTTTTTAAACCTAGTCCATTTTAAGCATTTCTCACCGAGAGAAAGCTATTTTGGCCATCAACATTGTAACTCTAGTAGTGACTGTTTTATAGAGATGTGGTGACTTTCTATAACTAAAAACATCATTTCTAGTTGACTAAAAGCAAAATCCACTGGAAAATTGTGACCAGTCAAAATTTTTTAAACCTAGTCCATTTGAAGCTTTTCTCATCAAGAGAAAGCTATTTTGGCCATCAACATTGTAACTGTAGTACTGACTGTTGTATTGAGATGTGGTGACTTTCTATCACTAAAAACATCATTTCTAGTTGACTAAAAGCAAAATCCACTGTAAAATTGTGACCAGTCAAAAGTTTTTAAACCTAGTCCATTTTAAGCTTTTCTCACCGAGGGAAAGGTATTTTGGCCATCAACATTGTAACTTTAGTACTGACTGTTGTTTAGAGATGTGGTGACTTTCTATAACTAACATCATCATTTCTAGTTGACTAAAAGCAAAATCCACTGTAAAATTGTGACCAGTCAAAAGTTTTTAAACCTAGTCCATTTTAAGCTTTTCTCACCGAGAGAAAGCTATTTTGGCCATCAACATTGTAACTGTAGTACTGACTGTTGTATTGAGATGTGGTGACTTTGTATTACTAAAAACATCATTTCTAGTTGACTAAAAGCAAAATCCACTGTAAAATTGTGACCAATCAAAAGTTTTTAAACCTATTCCATTTTAAGCTTTTCTCACCGAGAGAAAGCTATTTTGGCCATCAACATTGTAACTCTAGTAGTGACTATTTTATTGAGATGTGGTGACTTTCTATAACTAAAAACATCATTTCTAGTTGACTAAAAGCAAAATCCACTGTAAACTTATGACCAATCAAAAGTTTATAAACCTATTCCATTTTAAGCTTTTCTCACCGAGAGAAAGCTATTTTGGCCATCAACATTGTAACTCTAGTAGTGACTATTTTATTGAGATGTGGTGACTTTCTATAACTAGAAACATCATTTCTAGTTGACTAAAAGCAAAATCCACTGAAAATTGTGACCAGTCAAAAGTTTTTAAACCTAGTCCATTTTAAGCTTTTCTCACCGAGGGAAAGCTATTTTGGCCATCAACATTGTAACTCTAGTACTGACTGTTTTATTGAGATGTGGTGACTTTGTATTACTAAAAACATCATTTCTAGTTGACTAAAAGCAAAATCCACTGTAAAATTGTGACCAGTCAAAAGTTTTTAAACCTAGTCCATTTTAAGCTTTTCTCACCGAGAGAAAGCTATTTTGGCCATCAACATGTAACTCTAGTACTGACTGTTGTATTGAGATGTGGTGACTTTGTATTACTGAAAACATCATTTCTAGTTGACTTCACTGAAATTATTGACAATCAAAATTATTTAAATCTACTCCATTTTAAGCTTTTCTCACCGAGAGAAAGCTATTTTGGCCATCAACATTGTAACTCTAGTACTGACTGTTGTATTGAGATGTGGTGACTTTCTATAACTAGAAACATCATTTCTAGTTGACTAAAAGCAAAATCCACTGTAAAATTGTGACCAGTCAAAAGTTTTTAAACCTAGTCCATTTTAAGCTTTTCTCACCAAGAGAAAGCTATTTTGGCCATCAACATTGTAACTGTAGTACTGACTGTTGTATTGAGATATGGTGACTTTCTGTCACTAAAAACATTTCTAGTTGACTAAAAGTAAAATCCACTGTAAAATTGTGACTAATCAAAAGTTTTTAAACCTAGTCCATTTTAAGCTTTTCTCACCGAGAGAAAGCTATTTTGGCCATCAACATTGTAACTCTAGTAGTGACTATTTTATAGAGATGTGGTGACTTTCTATAACTAAAAACACCATTTCTAGTTGACTAAAAGCAAAATCCACTGTAAAATTTTGACCAGTCAAAATTTCTTAAACTTAGTCCATTTTAAGCTTTTCCACAGAGGAAAGTTTGGCCATCACTTTGTAACTGTAGTACTGACTGTTGTATAGAGATGTGGTGACTTTGTATTACTAAAAACATCATTTCTAGTTGACTAAAAGCAAAATCCACTGTAAAATTGTGACCAGTCAAAAGTTTTTAAACCTAGTCCATTTTAAGCTTTTCTCACCGAGAGAAAGCTATTTTGGCCATCAACATTGTAACTCTAGTAGTGACTATTTTATAGAGATGTGGTGACTTTCTATTACTGAAAACATGATTTCTAGTTGACTAAAAGCAAAATCCACTGGAAAATTTTGACCAGTCAAAAGTTTTTAAACCTAGTCCATTTTAAGCTTTTCTCACCGAGAGAAAGCTATTTTGGCCATCAACATTGTAACTGTAGTACTGACTGTTGTATTGAGATGTGGTGACTTTCTATTACTAATAACATTTCTAGTTGACTAAAAGCAAAATCCACTGTAAAATTGTGACCAGTCAAAAGTTTTTAAACCTAGTCCATTTTAAGCTTTTCTCACCGAGAGAAAGCTATTTTGGCCATCAACATTGTAACTTTAGTACTGAGTGTTGTTTAGAGATGTGGTGACTTTCTATAACTAAAAACACCATTTCTAGTTGACTAAAAGCAAAATCCACTGTAAAATTGTGAACAGTCAAATTTTTAAACCTTCCATTTTAAGCTTTTCTCACCGAGAGAAAGCTATTTTGGCCATCAACTTGTAACTGTAGTACTGACTGTTGTATAGAGATGTGGTGATTTTATATTACTAAAAACATCATTTGTAGTTGACTAAAAGCAAAATCCACTGGAAAATTGTGACCAGTCAAAATTTTTTAAACCTAGTCCATTTTAAGCTTTTCTCATCGAGAGAAAGCTATTTTGGCCATCAACATTGTAACTTTAGTACTGAGTGTTGTTTAGAGATGTGGTGACTTTCTATAACTAACATCATCATTTCTAGTTGACTAAAAGCAAAATCCACTGTAAAATTGGGACCAGTCAAAAGTTTTTAAACCTAGTCCATTTTAAGCTTTTCTCACCGAGGGAAAGGTATTTTGGCCATCACCATTGTAACTGTATTACTGAGTGTTGTATTGAGATGTGGTGACTTTCTATTATTAGAAACATAATTTCTAGTTGACTAAAAGCAAAATCCACTGGAAACTTATGACCAATCAAAAGTTTATAAACATATTCCATTTTAAGCTTTTCTCACCGAGAGAAAGCTATTTTGGCCATCAACATTGTAACTCTAGTAGTGACTATTTTATTGAGATGTGGTGACTTTCTATAACTAGAAACATGATTTCTAGTTGACTAAAAGAAAAATCCACTGGAAAATTTTGACCAGTCAAAAGTTTTTAAACCTTGTCCATTTTAAGCTTTTCTCACCGAGAGAAAGCTTTTTTGGCCATCAACTTTGTAACTGTAGTACTGACTGTTGTATAGAGATGTGGTGACTTTGTATTACTAAAAACATCATTTCTAGTTGACTAAAAGCAAAATCCACTTTAAAATTGTGACCAGTCAAATTTTTTTAAACCTATTCCATTTTAAGCTTTTCTCATCGAGAGAAAGCTATTTTGGCCATCAACATTGTAACTCTAGTAGTGACTATTTTATAGAGATGTGGTGACTTTCTATTACTAAAAACATGATTTCTAGTTGACTAAAAGCAAAATCCACTGGAAAATTTTGACCAGTCAAAAGTTTTTAAACCTAGTCCATTTTAAGCTTTTCTCACCGAGAGAAAGCTATTTTGGCCATCAACATTGTAACTGTAGTACTGACTGTTGTATAGAGATGTGGTGACTTTCTATTACTAAAAACATCATTTCTAGTTGACTAAAAGCAAAATCCACTGTAAAATTGTGACCAGTCAAAAGTTTTTAAACCTAGTCCATTTTAAGCTTTTCTCACCGAGAGAAAGCTATTTTGGCCATCAACATTGTAACTCTAGTACTGACTGTTTTATTGAGATGTGGTGACTTTCTATAACTAAAAACATCATTTCTAGTTGACTAAAAGCAAAATCCACTGTAAAATTATGACCAATCGAAAGTTTATAAACCTATTCCATTTTAAGCTTTTCTCACCGAGAGAAAGCTATTTTGGCCATCAACATTGTAACTCTAGTAGTGACTATTTTATTGAGATGTGGTGACTTTCTATAACTAGAAACATCATTTCTAGTTGACTAAAAGTAAAATCCACTGTAAAATTGTGACCAATCAAAAGTTTTTAAACCTAGTCCATTTTAAGCTTTTCTCACCGAGAGAAAGCTATTTTGGCCATCAACATTGTAACTCTAGTACTGACTGTTTTATTGAGATGTGGTGACTTTGTATTACTAAAAACATCATTTCTAGTTGACTAAAAGCAAAATCCACTGTAAAATTGTGACCAGTCAAAAGTTTTTAAACCTAGTCCATTTTAAGCTTTTCTCACCGAGAGAAAGCTATTTTGGCCATCAACATTGTAACTTTAGTACTGACTGTTGTATTGAGATGTGGTGACTTTCTATCACTAAAAACATCATTTCTAGTTGACTAAAAGCAAAATCCACTGTAAAATTGTGACCAATCAAAAGTTTTTAAACCTAGTCCATTTTAAGCTTTTCTCACCGAGAGAAAGCTATTTTGGCCATCAACATTGTAACTCTAGTAGTGACTATTTTATAGAGATGTGGTGACTTTCTATAACTAAAAACATCATTTCTAGTTGACTAAAAGCAAAATCCACTGTAAAATTGGGACCAGTCAAAAGTTTTTAAACCTAGTCCATTTTAAGCTTTTCTCACCGAGGGAAAGCTATTTTGGCCATCAACATTGTAACTGTAGTACTGACTGTTGTATAGAGATGTGGTGACTTTGTATTACTAAAAACATCATTTCTAGTTGACTAAAAGCAAAATCCACTTTAAAATTGTGACCAGTCAAAATTTTTTAAACCTATTCCATTTTAAGCTTTTCTCATCCGAGAGAAAGCTATTTTGGCCATCAACATTGTAACTCTAGTAGTGACTATTTTATAGAGATGTGGTGATTTTCTATTACTGAAAACATGATTTCTAGTTGACTAAAAGCAAAATCCACTGGAAAATTTTGACCAGTCAAAAGTTTTTAAACCTTGTCCATTTTAAGCTTTTCTCACCGAGAGAAAGCTTTTTTGGCCATCAACTTTGTAACTGTAGTACTGACTGTTGTATAGAGATGTGGTGCATTTATATTACTAAAAACATCATTTGTAGTTGACTAAAAGCAAAATCCACTGGAAAATTGTGACCAGTCAAAATTTTTTAAACCTAGTCCATTTGAAGCTTTTCTCATAAAGAGAAAGTTATTTTGGCAATCACCATTGTAACTTTAGTACTGAGTGTCGTTTAGAGATGTGGTGACTTTCTATAACTAACATCATCATTTCTAGTTGACTAAAAGCAAAATCCACTGTAAAATTGGGACCAGTCAAAAGTTTTTAAACCTAGTCCATTTTAAGCTTTTCTCACCGAGGGAAAGGTATTTTGGCCGTCACCATTGTAACTGTATTACTGAGTGTTGTATTGAGATGTGGTGACTTTCTATTATTAGAAACATAATTTCTAGTTGACTAAAAGCAAAATACACTGGAAACTTATGACCAATCAAAAGTTTATAAACATATTCCATTTTAAGCTTTTCTCACCGAGAGAAAGCCATTTTGGCCATCAACATTGTAACTCTAGTAGTGACTATTTTATTGAGATGTGGTGACTTTCTATAACTAGAAACATCATTTCTAGTTGACTAAAAGAAAAATCCACTGGAAAATTTTGACCAGTCAAAAGTTTTTAAACCTTGTCCATTTTAAGCTTTTCCCACCGAGAGAAAGCTTTTTTGGCCATCAACTTTGTAACTGTAGTACTGACTGTTGTATAGAGATGTGGTGACTTTGTATTACTAAAAACATAATTTCTAGTTGACTAAAAGCAAAATCCACTTTAAAATTGTGACCAGTCAAAATTTTTTAAACCTATTCCATTTTAAGCTTTTCTCATCGAGAGAAAGCTATTTTGGCCATCAACATTGTAACTCCAGTAGTGACTATTTTATAGAGATGTGGTGATTTTCTATTACTGAAAACATGATTTCTAGTTGACTAAAAGCAAAATCCACTGGAAAATTTTGACCAGTCAAAAGTTTTTAAACCTTGTCCATTTTAAGCTTTTCTCACCGAGAGAAAGCTATTTTGGCCATCAACATTGTAACTCTAGTACTGACTGTTGTATAGAGATGTGGTGACTTTGTATTACTAAAATCATCATTTCTAGTTGACTAAAAGCAAAATCCACTGTAAAATTGTGACCAGTCAAAAGTTTTTAAACCTAGTCCATTTTAAGCTTTTCTCACCGAGAGAAAGCTATTTTGGCCATCAACATTGTAACTCTAGTACTGACTATTTTATAGAGATGTGGTGACTTTCTATTACTGAAAACATGATTTCTAGTTGACTAAAAGCAAAATCCACTTTAAAGTTGGGACCAGTCAAAAGTTTTTAAACCTAGTCCATTTTAAGCT